>OU343223.1:206004027-206198926 GCA_910596185.1 Chrysanthemum makinoi | reverse complement strand
GGCAATATCTAAGATAAAGCTGATAGTTTTCGTAGGGTTCCCTGTGAGAATGAAACAAGCTTCTATTGAGAGAAATGAGGGGCTAAGAAGGTTTAGTGCATGCGTCACTGGGTCATGACGACTTATTCTTCAATACCGGTGTCATCAAGTGACAACCAGTAGCAATGAATTGAACCCGTGTCTGCCCTAAGTGATAATCTGGAGGGCTATTTATTTTCACCCTTTTCTTTACTTTTCCTTTTAATTCTTCAACTCCTTCTTTCTTCGATTCTCATTTTCTCCTTTTTATAATCATACCTAAGGACTTCTAAATTCTAACTATTGGTGGTGTCCTTGGGTAGATCCCTCCGGCTCTGGCGGATCATAGGATGGTTATTCCTAACCTTAGTCACCTTATAACTCCATGACTAACCTATGTTGCCATAAAACCATTTTCATGAAAAATCTCTCAAAGTGGTTATGATTAAAAACATTTTGTACCACTGAAAGAGTTTTATGTTTTGCAGAAATACTCCCCCTCTACACGTGCTTAAGTATTTTGACAGAAATCTGCACGGTGAGAGAAGAGCGCGCACTTTTGAATTGATCAACTCTAGATAGACAATTCCCCGCAACACACGGTTACATTCCATAGTTAAAGAGTTACATTGTTAGCTTTTAGGTAACATCTAGCTCTAATAACTACCTTGAAGGTGTGGACAAACCTTGAAAGGTTGTCAAACCCGTCAAAGTTCATGTCTACCAAGAGTTTCTCGAATGGTACATTCTACTAGGACAAGTCCTTTGCGAGACACGTTTACATCACTAGCGAACTAGCTTGAAATTATTACCCATCCCGGACAAGTCTTTTCGAGTTACTAACATTTAAGATCTCGTCAATTCATTGGTTAAGTCTTTAGCACGACGATTCATTAGCAATTCACAACATATTTCTTATCACTTAATTTTTCTCCCCCTCAAAAATGGCATATAAATGTTATTTTTGATAGAATTTTGATATCGAATATGTCCATTTCGAGTTTGGTGGGAAGATTACCACGAAGAACAATTTTGTGAACAAAGTTTTAAGCAAATAATCCCCCTCAACAAGTGATATTAACTTTTTAGGTTTTGAAAAAAAAAATAAGGGGAAGTACTTGTCCTTTTGAGCAAAACTTTGAAAAGTGAAAGTTTTGATTAGTTTGACTCAAAAGTAAGAAGCTTTCGCTCCTTTTATAGGATTGTGGCACTTATGCGTACCACATGGTCCTTTCATTACAAGTACGGGTTGTACACTGTTATGTGTGCACAAGCCATTGTCAGATATAAATCACACATCCAAATAATGATAAGGAAACAGATCAAGGAGAATCAGGAGTACCAGGAAGTCCGTCAATAACTCCAGGAATGCGTTATGGACGTTGGTAGCCTGTGAGAGATATGCTTGGACGACCACCTACGAAACTCTCCAACGTTCTTATCTAATCTTGTCTGAACAACCTTTCATCAATCCGAGTGATGATCTTCTTCACATCTCTCATATCCCTCGAATTCCATCTCTTCGGTGACCCTATGCCGTCATGGATCTCCTTTAACCTGTATGCTAACCCGTCCCGAACCTTCTTTAATGTGTGATCCCCAAACTTATGAAGCTCTTTGCACGCCATGAAGCAATTGTGGTGTAGTTCACTACGGTAGACTACCCCAAATGGTTTCCTGATAAGGGTGTACTGAGCAAGTTGGTTTATGTCGGGAAGGTCTAGCTATGGTTTTGTGAGATTAACACGCTTCTGGTATGATTCCACGGCAAGTTGAATATCTTCTACACGTTCTTGGATCATGATGCTTCTTATGAATATTAGCAATGACTTGATGTACTCGCGTTGGATATTTGTAGAGAATTGTCGCATTCGTCCTTGTACCTTGGCAAGATACATGTCTTCAATGTCATTGAGCGACAATCTCAGGAAATCTGCTTCTGTAAAGTCATATTCCTGTTCGTCTTATCGTTTGACCACAATTTTCTTTAGAAATGTGTAGTCCCACTTCGACGACAGGGTAACATGCATAATTACAACGATCCGTTCGACTTAAGAACCTGGCAGCTTCTGTAGTAGATTCTTCTTCGTTCAGGCCAATGATGAATCCCATACAGTGCATCGAGGTCATACTTTTCTACTTTGTCAGCAAACATGTGTGTGGCTTCTTCCTCGATGGCTATATTATTAGAGTAGATTGCTGCCGGGAAAGGGAGGGTGAGTGATGTAGCGTATTTCTTGGTGACATCGCTACCGTGTAGAAGGAATTCCAAGTCGTTGTTGAAGAAATAGCGGTAGGGAATCTTAGGTTGATCCGGTCGGCCAATGGTAGGTAGTGGTTTGGTCCAGTCAGTGTAGTATGGAGCTTTGTCTAGTCTGGTGAAGTCAATGTTTGATTCAGGATTGAGCCAATCAATGTTGTTAGACATGGCTCGTGCTATGTTGTCGAGATGATATTCGACTTCAATGGCACTGTCTGAGCTGTCCTTAAGTAGTTGAAAGGTGTCGTTCTTGATTCCCCTCAACTCAGCTTTAGTCATTTTCTTCACTTTGAACTTTTCTTGTATAAGCTTCACATGCTCCATTGTGCGACCATCTACCGGTTCTTGTCCTTCCGGTAACTGAGGTGTAGCATCAACAAGTTTAGAGAACCAGTCATACTCTTCAGTGTCATCTTCATCTAGCCATGACACAACATTGGTCTTTTTCTTCTTCTTTGGCTTTGATGATGACGTTGGTTTCTTTGTTGATGTAGAAGAAGTTGGTTGTTGTTGGGGCTCAGGAATTTCTTCATCGTCACCACCAGTGTATTCAAAGTGATCACTGGTTTTCTCTATTTGTGGTGGTGACTCAGAGTCCTGAGGTTTGTCTTTTGCAGGAGAACGTGGTGGAGATCTTCTAGCGGTGGAGGTCCTTTGGGGTGGTGGAGGCATAGAAGATGAATCATCATTTTTCTTCTTTCGTTTCGGCTCAGTCTTTATCCGCATCATCATCATCTCTTGGACATTTTGCCTTTACTGCTGACTCTTTGCATGAGGTTTTGAGTTGATATTCCAGCAATGCCTCAAATATTTTAGCTTCGTCAGAAGTAAACATTGCGGATCGTTTAGACATTTGTAACACAAGCTTGGAAATCAACTCTGCATCGGAGACAACTGCAGGCTCAATTGGATTGATCTTCATTGCTACCGGAGTAGATTGCATTGTTTGCTTGACCAATTGCATGAGATTTGGATAGAGTTGTCTTGTGAACATCTCTCTTGTCACTCCAGGGACAGTGTCGAGGAGAAACTTGTGAATGTATTCTCTGATCGTCTTATCCATTTCCCTCTGGATATCTCTGTTTAGAAACTGTTAAATCTGATCCCTTTCTTCCGAGACCTCGTTTATCACAATCTGAAGAAGATTGATTATGTCCGAAAGTTGATTCAGTTTCTTATTGACCACGTCTTTCTTCCTTACTTGCCTGACAGCTTTGATAATCTTTGTCTTTGCACGTGATATCCAAGTATCGGTCGGTTTCTTTACCGATTTGGATGTGGATCTGGTGGTGGCTTTATATGGTGGTGGAGATGAATGAGAAGATGAGTCTGACGATGATGATTCATGAGGAGGCTCAGGGTCCTTTGGTGGCTCAGAAGTTTGTTCCTTGCTACGTTCGGGACT
This sequence comes from Chrysanthemum makinoi, assembly GCA_910596185.1. NCBI lineage: Eukaryota > Viridiplantae > Streptophyta > Magnoliopsida > Asterales > Asteraceae > Chrysanthemum > Chrysanthemum makinoi. The sequence continues at coordinate 206,195,243 of OU343223.1, read as the reverse complement.
ATCTAGAATATAGTTATTCGCTTCCTTTTCGGCTTTAGCCTTTTCTTCCGCCTTAACCCTAGCTTCTTCATCTGCTTTAGCTAGAGCTTCTTCTTCTGCTTTTTCTTTAGCAGCAGCATCAACATCTTCATCAGTAATTTTCTCAGTCTTCTCCTTCTTCTTTTCTGGTTCCTCAAAGTCAAAGATAATCTCATCCTCTAGTTGTTGTTGTTCTGATTCGTGGGTGGTGGTACCAGTTCCCTTATCGGGTTGATTAACCGCATCGGAAACTGGTGTGGTTAGTGCACCACCACTTGACCCTCCAGGGCCACGAGTTTGTTGTAGGTTGAACTCCTTAGCAACATGTTGTAGTCTGAGATTCTTCAATTTCTTTCGGTAATCTTTGTCTTCATCCTGTGGCTCTTCATCTGAGCTCTCTTCTTCCTCTTGCTCAGCAACTGGATTTTTTCCCTTGTCAGTTTTGGGACTGAGAGGTTTTGCAACTGTTAGTGTATCATCTGTTGCAGATTCTAAGTAGATAACCTCTTCATCTGTTTCAGTGTCTTCTGTTAGGAATTAGAAAATTCCATGTTAAAGTGTCGGTCACCCCAAATATTATCTAGCATAAGTTAGCTCGTAGACTTGTCGTTATTTACGTTACTTAGTAGTTTATTAGTTAGTTTGTAGCGTAGATTAGTTTAGTGTATCACCATGGAGGAAGGACGGGTCTTTACCCACTGTATGCCTGATCCACAGTCCGAAGGAGGACGTTTAGTTTGTAACTATAAATACCCTCTACCTCCCAAGGTAGAGGGTTGGACCTTTCTCATTCTTAATCTAACCTTCTATGTTTTCTTTCACTTTCTCTCTCTAGAAAGGATCCCACTTTCTCTCTCTAAACTCTATACAATTCGACCCATATTATTGATGTGTTATGTGTTTATGAAATCCAATATCTAACAATTGTTATCAAGAGCCATGGTTTGATCACTCATCTTTCATGCTTTTTGTTTTGGTGGATTTCATAAGGTTTTTTGGGTATTAAGGGTTTAGGAGAGTTTGATTCATTTGGACAAATTCTAGTGTTAAAGTTTGAATTTTGCTTGTACTTTTATGTTTAGGATCATCATATGTGCTTATGTTTTGAATTGGAAGGCTTAAATCATTGTGGTTTGGTTGTTTTTTATTGATAAAGTGGTTATTTTTGAAGTTTGTACGAAGCGAGTTGAGTCTCGGATAGTTTGTTCTTCAAAGCGAGTTGCTTTGTTATTGGATGCGAGTTGGTACATGCGACTTGGCTGTTTAGCGAGTTTATTTTTATGCGACTTGAGTTCTAAGCGAGGTGTTTCTTTAAGCGACTTGAGAACTAAAGCGAGTTGGTTATTAAGCGACTTGTTTCTTTAAGCGAGTTGATTGTGTAGCGAGTTGATACTAAAGAGAGTTGCCTATGCGACTTGTCCAGATTCAACGTATCTAAAGAGAGTTGCCTAAGAGAGTTGCCTATGCGAGTTGCTTAAGCGAGTTGCCTATGCGAGTTGTGTTTTATGCGACTTGTCTATTAAGCGAGTTGTCTGTTTATGCGAGTTGTGTTTCATGCGACTTGTCTATTAAGCGAGTTGTCATCTTATGTGAGTTGTGCCTTAAGCGAGTTGTCGTTTAAGCGAGTTGTCTTGGAAGCGAGTTGTCCTGGATGCGAGTTGATTGAAGCGGTTTGACCAAAAGTTGACTTTTTACGGCAAAACTTCAAACGGCCATAACTTTTGAACCGTAACTCCGTTTTCAGCGAAATACCAGTCAAAACGAGCGGAACAGGCTGAATATGGTGAGGTTTCACTGCAAAGCTGTGAAACGAATTTTTTGAGGCCCAAATCGCCTCCGGAAGTAAGTTATTGAGGTTTTACGTTTTTGGACCTAAATTTCTCCGTAAAATCGTGCATCAACCTACCCAAATCTCGACCAAACAACATCTCTGCTAATCCTACAAACAATCATAAGTCCTAACACACAATCGTCTATCATTGTGTCGATCCATCAGTCATCTTAACACTTTCCATTGGTCATTGCTTAACGGTTTGGTCTTGATTTTATTAAAATCCCGCGAAAGAATCTATTTCTCGGTTTAAATCATAGACTTGTAAAATCCCGTGCATTCTACCACATCATGTCTTACTCTACTGACCCAGTGATTTCAGAAGTGCTTAAACTGTATGATGCTGTAGACAACAATGATAATGCATGCTACACTGATCGATTAAAGATGATTGAATTAAGCAATGAGGATGTGAGATCTCCGTGTTCAGAATCTAAAGAGAGAGAATTGCACCAGTTTAGGCTACAAAATTCCATGCTAATGGAAAGTAACATTGAACCTTATCAGCTACTTCACTCCCACCTCGTACAGCTTTTGTCCACAATTAGGGTTCGAACATGTAGTGCCATCTTCCGTCAGGATTTACCTACACTGACTAGAAACTTGTTGTTGAACTTAGAACAATTGGAACAACAACTTGATAAAGAAAAGGTTCAAAAGGATAGTTCCAGTGTTGCACTTCATGTGATCCACAAACAATTTCAGCCATTCATCAATGGGTTATGATCAAGACATGACTGAAGTGTCTTTCAAGAAACACACTGGAATGGAAATTAGCGTGTTCATAGAGACACTTATCCATCTCATGGATAATGTTGAGAAGTACATTGAGGAAGTTACTCAGACAGATGAAAACGTGGATGAGTGTCTGGTGCAGTTGAGAGATTGTTGTGATAGGTTGGGTAATGTATCTGTTGAAGAATCGGGTGTTGCTGAATGCAGAATGTCAGAGACAGCAAATAATGATGAGCCGGGTAAAGCACCAGATGATGGATCAGTTGACACTGAATACAGAGGCTCAGAGATAGATAAGCTTGACACAGCCAGCGGTCCAGTGACTCTTGTTACACATGATGTGGATGCAGATATCAGACCAGAAATTGAGCAGGTGTCATGTAATGAGGTACCCTTTACTGTTCAACACAATGCATCTGCTAAAGTACTTAAACTAACTGATCATGATGCTGAACATGACTTTGATAAATCTTCTCTAACTGAGGCTGAGTCTGAGATTAAGTGTTTCAAAACAAAAGATATGGTTGATAAAAAGGCTTTTGATGAACTTTCAAACAAATTCTCAAATCTTGAAAAACATTGCATTTCACTTGAAATTGCGATACAGAGTAAAGAAGAAAGTTTTCAACTTAACAAACCATGTAAAAATCCGGAACTTCCTGAATTCCGTGAACTTTTTGAAATTAACACTTTGAAAGCTCAGCTTCAAGACAAAGACTCAACCATTTACAATCTGAAGAAACATATTTCTGTCTTGAATGTGAAAAGTAATTTAGTCATGAATACACAAGATATTGATGCTTCTATAACAAGAAATAATGAACTGTCAATTTATGTGGCTAAATTACTAAAGGAAAATGAGTCTTTGAGAAAGCATCACATAGAACTAAGTGACTCTGTCAAAGAAGCTAGAACTAAGTCAATGGAACAAACAAACCCTTTGATAGCAAAGATTGATGAACTCAAAGCTCAACTTCAGGAAAAGAGTTTCACCATTGTTGCTTTAAAAAATGAGCTCAGAAAAACAACAGGGAATAGTGTGAACACTAAGTTTTCAAAACCATCAAACTTGGGGAAACCAGTTATTAGACAACCGAATGTGTTTAGATCTGAACGACCAAAATTTTCAAAAACGCGGTTTGCCTCCCAAGTTGATGCGAAACAAGTTTTGACAAAACCAGTCACTTCACCTCACTTGCCTAGGAAAATTGATATGAATGACTTGTATAAGAACTCTTTTCTTGAAATGGCTAGAAAGAAGGCACAGAATCGTAAAGACGGAATTTTAGGTGCAAGACCTAGGATGATGAATTCTTCAAGATTTCAAGGCACTGCTAGTAGTTCTAAACCATTACCTAGGAACACTAATCTAAAGACTAGGGACTGGCGTACATCTAAGAGTAGTTGCGTTTCGATTAAAGCTATTCCCATAGCAGATCACTCTAAGAAATCTAGATCTATTTCTGAATCCAAACAAGCTGTTTGCTCAAAGTTTCTGAAATGTATCTTTAATGCTAATCATGATAAATGTTTCACAAAATCCCTGAAGAAAGTAAATGCTCATGCAATGGTACAACCTGTTAAGTCCAGGATTTACACTAAGTCATCCACAGTGCATATGAAGCAAATGAAACCAAAAGCCTCACCCAGATGGTTACCAACAGCTAAATCTTTGGAAACTAGGAATAAGGATAAGTCTTCCACTATGCATATGAAGCCTAACAATCCTAGACCTTGCCATAAGTGGATACCATCTGGTAGAACTTTTACGGATGCTGGACTTAGGTGGATACCTACAGGAAAGATGTTTACCAATGGCAATCACAATGTTGACCGTGAAACCCCAAAGGGTGTGGATACTGATGTCACTAACCAAAATATATGCAATCAAGTTTGTAATATTAGTGCAGGTAGTCCTTACTCAGTTGCAGATACTTCGATCCTTCAATACACGGACTGGCTTAAAGTATGGATAACAAAAGGATTGATATCTCATAACTCACGGGTTCAAGTTACTCAACATTGATATTCAATCGGCTATGACGTCTGTTCACATCAGTTCAGGCCTCGTACTTCAACATTATGACGTATGAACACAACAGTTCATGCCTCGTTCTCTAAAGAAAAGAAAAGTGTACGTTTCAGTGCGCTTTATCTTCTGAAGAAGAGAAATCTTCTTATTATGACCATTCTCATCAACATGCTTCATGCTTTTTCCATGTACTTTTGATTATCAAGTGAACCGGGCTACTGTTGATTGTTTTATTATTCCACTTGCTCAACTATAATGAAGATGGAGACATCATGTGCTAATATTGCGGGGGAGAAGTGTGAATAGACTACATTTGGTTAAGATATTCACTTATTCAATCAAGAATGGCAACTCCGTATGCAATTCTTGAGGGGGAGAAGAAGTGTGAATTTTTTGCATTGTTGATTGATATTTGAGAATATAAATGGTCATACGGCTCTAAACTCATGTAAGAACCGAGCTTCTTCTTAACGGGTAATCTTCACATGGAGTTTCTTCTTAAAGAGCCGCTGGTTGACATCTTCTCACAGACTGATGGGTTTATCGACAAAGTGCTTCCGGTTAATGCTTCACGTGCACATCAACATGATGATTCCGAACGACCTTCTGTTCTTGTTTGATGTGATTGTTTGCTTGGTGTTACCATTTCGTGTGTTCGTTGCGGGCTGATTGCTAATCTCCTTGATGAACATCTTTCTGTTCTTGTTTGATTGGGAGGGATTTTAGTTAAGGGGATTTGCAAGATGTAAGTTAATTGGGATGCTTTTCGGTGGGATGCTTTTTGGTGTGAGTTGAAGATGTTAACTATCTATTCCCTAACTGCACAATCTTGAAGAAGGTCGAGTCTACAGTCTGTTCTACATTTTCTGCTACATGTTAGAAGACAAAAGACGAGTTGCATTTAACGGTCTAAAGACTTCTTCTTAATCTGGGCATTTATCAAACAGATTGTCGGTTTAGGGGAGAGCACTAATTGGGAGAGTGTTATAAGTCAGATTCAATCTCCAATTAGACTTGCTCATATTCTTTAGCAGTGACTCCTCGAGACGTTGATATTGACTATTGTAATATTGCAGTTGCACTATTGAATAATAATCCGCTCTTTGGTATTCCTTTACCAAATCTTCACGGATTATTGTTCACTCTGTAAATCAACCACATGAACATTAAGGAAAATGACTACCTCATCCACTTGAAGACATTATTGGTGAATCTTTCAGATCAGTCTCTATATGTATATATTTAGGAAGATGGAATTGATGTTGAGGAATCATTTGTTTCGGTTCATTAAGTGGGTCAATGTACATCCGGTTGTACATTTATTCACGTGTTGGAAATTTGACACAAGTTGATTACTTCAGAGTTAATCATGTATCACTTATTTGAGATTGAAGTTGACTTTCACAAAGGTGTGTTCTTATTTGATAACTTGCTCGGGCTTAAGAATTTGAGTTGAAGACTTGGTTTATCTAGTTACCAGCAGTCAAGGTGGATGGTTGAAGACCTGGTTAACTATCACTATTAGGAGTTAATTTGTTTTACTCAGTGTCACACGCATATGACGGTGTGGATAATCGCAAGAGGTGTTAATGTCTCATACTTTGCTTGAGTAGTGAGTACTTAGAGATTTGCTTGAAGCATAAATTCTCGACACCGTTCTTCCATCATTAGGTGCAAGCTTAAGATACAAATGTGGGGAATTTGATTTCAATTTCAAGTATGGTATATCGGGTTTTCTTCATCAGTGGTCACTTCAAATTGTCTACATAAGGGTTGATAAAATAGTCAGAGAGAGTCTTCAGCAAGTTGATTCTCACAAGAGTTCAAGTGTTCTTCTCATAAAGATTTCAAGTATTTGGGCTTATACTATGTTGCTGATTCTGAAGTGTCAAAACCAAAAATGGGAAAGGAGACAAGCATCTAAACGCGAGTAAAACTTGATGCACTTAATACTTCTAAGAAATTGAAGATATCCCGGGAAGACAAATGTTATTACCGCAGAGAAACTCAAGGTTTGACTCATGGCGAGTAAACTTAATGAACTTAATTCTTCTAAGTGATTGAAGATATCCCGGAAAAACAAATGTCATGACCGCAGAGAAACTCAATGTTTTACTCATCAAGGCGTTTAGTATTCTTATTCCAAATATGTGGGGGAAGCGATGGAAGAGTTAGTTTCTGAAGATAAAAGAGGTACACAAGTGCGTGATGATCTCGATGTTATCACAATCATCAGAGAAGAGAGAATTGTGTACATTAGAGGCGCTCAGCTGTTTCACTTGAGGGCTTAATCAGTGATTCAGAGATATAATCACTTATTCTGGAGTTGACATCCGTAGAGATTGTCATCCGCAGAGATAATCATTGACTTGGCTTGCTTTTTCAATGTTATCAGTTATTCCCTCCTTGGGTATTGGTATACTTCAGATACTTGAGCTTCATACACGATCATCAGGGAAGAAAAATGTGAACATGGGGAGGTGTTTTCATTCCCCTCGTGATGTGTATTCGGGAGAGCTCTTGGGTATTGGTGTACTTCGGGTTCTTGAGCTTCATACACGATCATCCGGGAAGAAAAATGTGAACATGGGAAGGTGTTTTCATTCCCCTCATGATGTGTTTTTGGGATAGTTCTTGAGCAGTATACAAAGAGGCTGACTGCATCAATTCAACTACTTGGGGGAATTGTTCTCTTGACATCTTTTGGAATGGATCGCTTCAGACTTCAGTGGGAATGGAAATTTGAGAAGATTATTTAAATGTGGGATGATACGTTGCTGTTGTTCTATTGATGATATAGCCTCGAACGAAGAATCACGGTGATTATTCTTAAAAGGAGCAGCTGGGTTTATGATAATGGTGTGCTTCTTTGTGCACCTGGCTAAAGCAAGCTTGAAATAGAACTTCGAATCTGCTCAACATAAGGATTTTCGGTTTGGCGGGAAGCTGCCAAAGTCTCACTGTCAGATGGTTCAATTTCTTTCTTCTATGCAAGAGCCTCGGAAGCTTTGGTGGTGAAAGTTTTAGGGATGATGACTTCTATCTTCTACAACGGGGCTGCTCGATATCCTTATCTCGGTACTCGTATCATCATCTTTCTTAAACTATATCATCTAATCTATCTTTGTATATGTTTATCAGAAAAACAAAATACAAAAATATAAAACCATCAAAACAAAATAGAAAAATATAAAACCTTCAAAAATCCATAAAAATTTGAAAAAAAAAAGAAAAAAAAATTTGAAAAAGACCAAAAATATTGTTTTTCTAAGACATGTCTTCTGATATCGATAACATCTACGGTCTTAGAAATGTCATTCAATAATGGCACGGGACCATAGATGAAGTTCGAGCAGGAGGTGTAAATATTCTTTTCAAAACATGTCTCAAAATATGGCTTACAGTTACTTCAGACTGTAACCCGGGCTTCAAAAATGGCTTGCAGTTATTTCAGACTGTGACCCGCGCATAAACTATGGTTTGCTATTATTTCATGTAGCAACCCGCTCTTCAAGAAAGGAAAGTGCTGCGCTAAACCAATTTTCAAACATTTCGTGCACTTATCCTAAAAACAAAAATGAGGAAAGTATATCGAAGGACTGTTGTTCCTACACAAATGTTTTTCCATCTAAAATTCTTCAGAAAAATATTTGTTGTTTTCAAAAATGGTGGTAAATGAGTTGCATGTAAATCTATCAGATTCAGAGTTTTTGAAAAAATATTGAAAACTCAATCAATGACTTCAGCGCTTTTAACCTTTTCAGAAAAATAAGTCATTGATTGAGGGGGAGAATGTTTTCAAATTTATATCATCTAACGGACTTTCTTAATTATCCTCGTGCTTAATTGAAAATGATGTTAACCTATGTTGAAGGACTAGGTGCCTAGGATATGATTGCTAGGATTAGATGATTAGAGTTTGATGAACACATTATTCCCATACATTTATATGATCTGATTGATATGTTGCATTGACTTTTATTAGTCGATTGTTGTTTGGGTGATGTCGACCACCATATATTTGTATGTGTGTTCACTAATGTATGCAGGTATATTGGTATAAAAGAATGTTCCCGATCCGGATCCCACAATTGAAGATGATTGGATTCCGAAAGGAAAGGGTAACTATATCTTGGGTTGACAAATGAAGAAACGGAGCTTAATTGGACTTCAATGGAGAGTTGGCATAAATGCAACGTAAGAGGTCTCACTGCATCAGCAGATGGTTTTCTTCTAAGTGATTGAAGAAACGGAGCTTAATTTGACCTCAGTTGGCATTCAAAATGCAACGTAAGAAGAAGTCTCACTGCATCTGCAGACGGTTTTTCTTCCAAGCCCTACAGCAACAACATAAGCTTCTCTACCACCTAACGTATCTTGTGCAGGAAAAAGTAGTGGATGATACCATTTTTCTTAAAACAAACTTAATAAAATTGTTTTGAAAATGGGAAAATATTGTCTTGAAAATAAATTGGACTAAATCTTGAAAATCACCGGACTTCATTTTATCAAAACTTAAGTCACTCAATTATCGACTTCGGTCATCGATTGAGGGGGAGAGTGATTTAATTTAAAATATTTTCATTCAATATATCTTCAAAAGAGTCCGTTTTGTACAACAAAAAGTGGTGATCTAAAGATTTAATGTTATGTCATGGTATGATTTTCTTTAAAACTCAAAGATCTGTCAAAATGAAATTTTTTCTGTTCTTGTTTGATTGTGAAATTGTTTTATTTTACTTAAGGATCTCTTAAAACAATCATACCTGACACTAACAATCTTTAATGTCTTAAAATGGTCCTTATCTGTCATCTTTCAAAATTGAATCTTGCCACGTCTTTCCCCAAATTTTTCTAAATGATTTAAATCAGTTGGGATCACAAATCTCAAATGGTTTGATATTTCTGATCGGGGTAGAGATCGTGATTTAAATCTCAAATCTGTTTTAAATAGAATTGGTTTTAGTCCTTCAAAGGCACTCCTGCCTCCATGTGCCAAACGATTTCAATATACATAATGCACATGTTGAGGGGGAGCATTTATCCAAAAACAAGATGAGTTTTTAAATATGGCACATTTTCTTCCACGTTTTATAAACCTTATTAAATCACTTGGGATCCAAAATCTCAAAGGGTTTGATATTTTTGATCGGTGGAGAATTTGTGATTTAATAATGAAATTTGATAAAAGGTGATCGTTTTGATTCAATTGTGCAGGCTGCTCTCTCGTATGTGCTTAACGCTTTCGTATCTCGAAGCATATATTGAGGGGGGCATTTTAAAAGAAAATAAACTATCGAGGTACAAAAACTTTTATGTTTTAACATAATGTACCATGATTGAGTTTTCAAATGGTTTCTTAAATGGCTTTTGTAATCGTGGATGTGCTTCAAAAGAACTCTTGCCTTTATGTGATAAAAATGATTTCAAATATCCTATGCACATATTGAGGGGGAGAATTTACCAAAGAAAATCAAAAGGCTTTTTCTAAGGAAATTGTGATCAAGAAATTATTTCAAAGAAATTATTTCAAAGAACTTTTGCCTCCATATGCTAAACAATTTCAAATCATATGCACATGTTGAGGGGGAGCATTTTCTAAATGATCAAAACTATTAAGGTACAAAATGCTTTGATCTCGTATCACAAGTACCTTGATTGTTTTTCCAAATGATTTTTCAATTGGTTTCATGAAAGAATGAACTGTACCAAAAGACCGACCATTTAACTTTATGCATGGAGTTATAAGGATGGTTAGGTTAGGTATTCGTTCCCACGATCCCGCCAGAGCCGGAGGGATCTACCCAGGGACAATCCACTAGATAGTGTAGAGTCCTTAGGTATGTTGAAAAAAAGGAGATAAATGAGAATTTGGGAAGAGTGCTGACTGAGATAGAGCTAGAACTGGAAAAAACCCAACAAGGTTCTAGTAATGAAGTCTCGGTAAGCACTGAAGGGGTTGAAGAATGAAAAAGAAATGAATATGAAAAGGGTGAAAAGAAATAGCCCTCCAATAATTCAACCTTAGGGCAGTAACAGGGTTCAATACATATGCTACTGGTGTTTACTAAGGTAACACTGGTATTGAAGACAAGACGTCATGGACCCAATGACGCACTGCACTAAACTTCCCAAGCTACTCAAGTTCCTCTTAAAAGGGCTTGTTTCATTCTCACGGGGAACCTACATAATCTATCGACTTTCTCTTAGAGATTGTTGATATTGAAGAAGGAGACCCTCTCCTTAGTCTCCGGCATAGGAACCAAATGTGCACTATTGAGTCTAGAGCCAAGAGATCATCCACAACATCTCATTAGGACACTAAATTCTTGAAGACTTGATGTTTCACACAATGTAGAAAGTAAGTATATATTAAGAGTCCTACGCATTATCCTTGTGGTATTGCCAGAACATCCGAGTGATATGTAAAAATATTCACGATGAAGATGGAAAGCCTTCTGGAGCCAACATCAAACAAGCTTCTGGTAGGTGGCATGTGAGATCTATCCAATAGATCAACCATGTGACAACTGGATAGAAACGATGGGGCGATTCATTATTGAATCAACCTTGGTCCAGGAATGGAATTGACGAATACTTTTGGAAAAACCGTTCGATGTGCAAACCTTCTTTTCTCTAGCACGTCGAATGTGTACTCATGTTTTCATACACAAAAACTATCTCTAATTGAAAAAGTACTTTTGGAAAAACCGTTCGATGTGCGAATCTCTTCTTTCCTCTAGCACATTGAATGTGTACTCTTTTCAAATACAAAAAGTATTTTGATTGAAAATTGATCTTTCTCATAAAACCTTCGTCGTATTGCAAAACTCTTTCTTCTAAGCAATACGCGATTGTTTTCAAATCAATTTTTCATCAATCAGTGAATCTCAATTCGCTGGTTCACTCACTCCGTGTTGTCTTCTTTGAGATGTTCCGGTTTGAGAACGGCTAGGACAGCTGCGAAACCCTGTCAATGAGATTCTTTGGAATCCTACCTGATCACAGGCAGTACTTGTACTGATCAACGGGGAACCGTGGGCCGTATACCTCAATTCAACAAAAGTGGTCAAAGACACTTTCGTATGTTTTATTGCTAACTGTTGTTTGCAGGTACATTTGGACGGTTGCAGCTGATCAGAATTGAGGTGTCAATCCAAAGTCGCATGCTCACAGCATCCACACTTAATTTGAAGAAATCATGACTGGTGCATATCGACATAACCTGGTTCTGATATTTTTATACTATGCTTCTGCTTCGCTGCTGCAAATATCATGAACCAGTAAGGCTTCCGCTACTCTGATGGAAAGATGTCATGATTCAAAAGTGTGAGCATGTCGGTCCGAAAGTCACAACTTCACATGATGGCAACACAATAAAGGGTGATCCAGAGATTTGCTGTGGCCGATGATCTCAATGAAAGCTCGAAGATCATCAAAGATGTGGATCAGTTAAAGGCCTCCACTAAAAGTACAAAATATGCGGACTTTGAAGATTCGCTACTAAAGCATAAAGATTGCGGAAATGAAGAATTCAAGTCTACGAGCTCAAGAACGAAGACAAAGATAGAATGCTAGGAAGCAAAATGTATTTCATGGGGTGACCTCCCTTAGGGGGAGACTGTTAGGAATTAGAAAATTCCATGTTAAAGTGTCGGTCACCCCAAATATTATCTAGCATAAGTTAGCTCGTAGACTTGTCGTTATTTACGTTACTTAGTAGTTTATTAGTTAGTTTGTAGCGTAGATTAGTTTAGTGTATCACCGTGGAGGAAGGACGGGTCTTTACCCACTGTATGCCTGATTCACAGTCCGAAGGAGGACGTTTAGTTTGTAACTATAAATACCCTCTACCTCCCAAGGTAGAGGGTTGGACCTTTCTCATTCTTAATCTAACCTTCTATGTTTTCTTTCACTTTCTCTCTCTAGAAAGGATCCCACTTTCTTTCTCTAAACTCTATACAATTCGACCCATATTATTGATGTGTTATGTGCTTATGAAATCCAATATCTAACATCTTCCGAGTCCTCGTCCATCAGTTTTGGTTCTGGTTTGGGAATAGGGATGGCACCCTTTGATGGAATTCTCTTTTTGAGTATGTGAGTCCTCTTTGGATACTTACGTGTACTCTCAGTGCTTGCAACACTTCCAGCACTGCCTGATCTCCTTGTCTTCTTGACAGATACACGGAAATACTTTTCATCGATGAACTCCACTTTGCCTGATGCAACTGCTTCTAGATAACGTTTGTACGATTGAAGTTCCTTGATCTCAGCAGTAAGAAGGCAATCTGGCAAAACAGCACCTTGTTTCTTTGTTGTTGAGTCTTTGAATCTGACAACATTGAGTGTAGGCTCAAACAACACAGAGTGATGGTTGGGGTCATCAAGTCTAAAAGGAATATCAGGATTATTCCCGAGTATCCTCTGGATCAACAGTTTTGTGTATCTGATGTAAGGGATTTTGGTGCCAGGTTTCTTGAAATATGACATCATGTCATCCCAAATTAGATTTACGAAATCGATGTGCATCATGTTGACCATGCCCAAAAATATTTGTACTTCCATGAGCTTGGGATGCTCATAACCACTATCATGTCCAGAAACTGATTTGGTGATCATGATGTAGAGGGTTCTCCATGGCTGAGGAATATTCTTAAGATCTACTGAAGAGTGTTTGGTGATAATCCCAGCAGCTTCATCATAGCCAATGTCGACCATGAACTGGAGAGTGACCTCTTCCGAAGGAGAAGCAACATAATTGGCAGGTTGGATGGTAGGAAGAAGTAGAATAGCCCTTAAGTCTGCTAGAGTGATGGTGACGTGTTTGTCGTTGAGTGTCACTGTCACAGCATCTTGACCTTTGACCTTCTGCATGGTGTGCCAGAATTGGTGAACATAAATCTCCGGCACAGTTGCAGAATTAGTGAGCATATTCTTGTAAGGATGAGTCTTCAGAATATCCACAGCAATTTGACAAGAAGACTCAGAACACGTGAAGTTATCAAAATCGACTCTGAGATTGTTCTTCCCAATCTTCATTATGTAACCGGTGGGGAAGATGTCTTCCATTGTAAGAACATTTGGTGCATCAACGTTTTGCATTGTGACGTCCATATTGTGATCTGAAAGATATTGAGCCAAAAGAACCAACATATCGAAAGACATTATGTTAGTCAAAAGTTGATTTTGTTGTCCAATTATTGAATATGTTATGTTGATGAATGTTACGAGTCCAACATCACTTGTTTGTCCAATAGTCCAAAGTAGTCGTGATAAGTTTCTTGAGTTTGATAATTTTGAATTTTAAAGTCCAAATTTTTTCACTCATTTACACAACATATTAACCATTGTAGCATATTAGTGACATTTTGGTTTTGTGACGTTATGATTTATTTATTTACAAGTTTGTACGCGTAACAATTCATAATTATGGTTAAAATAAGGCTTAAGCGTAGAAATTGCAAGCTTATGCGTAAACAGTTGACCATACGCGTAAGCATAAGCTTATGCGTAGGAACTCTTCTTACGCGTAAGAAATGTTACGCGTAGGAAAAGAGCCCTTGGCATAAGGCTTACGCGTAAGCGTATGTTAGAGCTTATGCGTAAGGTTTACTCGTAAGAGTGAACCTTATGCGTCAGACTCAAGTTTACGCATATCCTTCACAGGATACGCGTAGTCCCCTTTGTAGAACCTTACGCGTAAAGGTTACGCGTAAGATTTCTCTTACGAATAACATTCTACGCGTAAGGTGATCCTTATGCGTAGTAATCCAGTTTAACCTTGATTCTGAATTTTGCACGCGTAAAACCTGAAATAAATTTGTCATAACATCATCATTAACATATTTATTCAATTCTCTTTCAGATACACATGGAATCACAGACATAATCAGTTATGCGTAGATTACTCTTATGCGTAAGTTTAAAACCCTAAACATTCAAATTTTACGAATAAGGAATTTAGCCATAGGATTTGCACCAAACATTTTCTGGGATACCTTAGAAGCCTAATGAGTTGTTTTAAACAAGTTTTAACATCAATAGCCTTATGAGTCAAAAATACCCATTTCAACGAGTTCTAAACCCCAAATTTCAATTAATGCAAGAATCATGTATCTGGGCAAGAATCAAAGGTGTTTTTGATCAATTAAGCATGTAACAAACATTATTCAACCATCTAATTTTCTAGAAACACTTACACAAGAAAACCCCTAAATCCACGCATACACCCTAATTGTGGATAAGTGATTAAAAACAGTTTCTGGGTAGGTTTTTATGATGAAAATGGTTTAAAGACTTGATGTAAATGTTGAAAACACAACCCATATCATCAAGATCAACCAAACGTGATCATGTGTTCATAAGCTTATGCGTAGAACACATAATTATGCCTAGAGAGAAATCTAACCGTTGGAATGTTATGCAATTAAAAACCTTTGTTTAAACTCACTCAATGATGCTAAAAACACTTACAAATTGGAGGTTTAACGCACGAATTTGAAGAATGATTCTTAGGCGTGGGATGAGGTAGATGAGAGTATAAATGTATTGAAATAAATGAATAATAAAGTTAGGTGGAGGTGTTTTGAAAAAAATGAGTTTAAGCTTTTGACAACTTTGGCCCCTCCATCTTAACCATTTTCATCCACAGCCCATAACTTCCATTTTGGTTACATAAAGCAAGATATTTGGAAAGAAACTTGACGACACTCCCCCTCGACTTTAGAAATAGAGAAATTTTTAAAATTTGGGTCCGAGGAGTGTCAAGGGACAAGAAATGAGTCCACCATTATCAAAGATACAACCGGTATTAGGTAACATGCAAGTACAAGGTTTTATGAAACAAAAAATATTTACTTTCTCCCCCTCAACACTTGACCAAAAAAATACTGAATTTTGAAAGAGTAAAGTGTTGACGGAAGATTTGTACTTGCCATGTTTAAAGAAATTTAAGAGAGAAGAATATTTTTGAATTTTGAAAATTTTATATTTTTGTATTTTGTTTTTGAAAAAATATTTACAAAAGAGGTTTTGGTGTTTGACTAGTTTTAAGATTGTTTTAAAAGTTCGTCCAGTTCCTCTGGAGTCAAACACCGCATACCAATCCGGGGGACCAACTCAGTAAACCTAGCAGGAGCTAAGGCTTTGGTGAGAAGATCTGCCAGTTGGTATTTAGTACCCACAAAGTATAATTCAACGGTACCCTTTTCCACATGCTCCTTGATGAAATGATATCGAAGATCGATGTGCTTAGACTTCGAATGTTGAACAGAGTTGCACGAGATCGCAATAGCACTTCGATTGTCGCAGTACATCAGGATTCTGTCAAATACGTAACCATAGTCTTTGAGTTGTGTTCGCATCCAAATGACTTGAGCACAACACGCCGACATGGCTACATATTCTGCTTCAATTGAGGACAGCGATGTACAATCATGCTTCTTCGATTGCCATGACACCAGTTTATCACCAAGAAATTGTAGAGCACCTGAAGTACTTTTCCGAGAATCTAAGCAACCTGCGTGATCAGCGTCTAAAAAAGCTATTAGTTCAAAACCAAAATCCTTCGAATACCAGATCCCCAAGTTAATGGTTCCCTTGATTTATCGGAGGATTCTTTTAGCCTCAGAGAGGTGGGTTTCAGTTGGTCTCGACTGATAAAGGGAGCAAAGATATACAATAAAGACAATATCAGGTCTACTGGCTGTTAGATACATGAGAGACCCAATGATACTTCGGTATTTGGTAGGGTCAACCAATTTCCCATTCAAATCAGCGTCCAGTTTCTTGGTATGTGCCATTGGTGTGGCATAGGTATCACAGTTTTGCATTCCATTTTTGTTTAAAATTTCAAGGGCATATTTGGACTGACTCAAGAAAATACCATGGGGTGATTGATGAACTTGCAGTCCTAGAAATAACGTAAGTTCACCCTTCATGGACATTTCAAAATGTTTTTTCATAAGTTTTGAAAAAGCGTTTGAGTACTTTAGATGTGTTGACCTAAAAATGATGTCATCCACATAAATTTGAACGATTAAAATGTGTGCCCCGTGATATTGTATGAATAGTGTAGGGTCGACCGATCCTTTGACGAAATTATTAGAGATAAGAAAGGATGATAACTTATCATACCACGCCCGAGGGGCTTGTTTGAGACCATAGAGAGCCTTGTTCAGTTTGTAGACGTGATTAGGGAACTCTGGATCAACAAATCCTTCTGGCTGACTGACATAGACCGTTTCTTTCAGTTTTCCATTCAGAAAATCAGTTTTGACGTCCATCTGAAAGACCGTGATGTTCATGTGAGCCGCGAATACCATAAAAATCCGAACAGCCTTAAGTCTAGCAACCGGTGCGAATGATTCCTCGTAGTCAATCCCTTCTTCTTGTCTATAACCCTTAGCCACCAGACGTGACTTAATTCTGATAACCGTACCTTCAGCATCCAGCTTGTTTTTCCAAATCCATTTGAGACCAATAACATAGACCCCAGTTGGTTTTTCAACCAATTCCCATACTTCAAGACGTTTAAACTGATTTAGTTCTTCTTGCATAGATTCAATCCAGTTGTCGTATGTCATGGCTTCCTTAATATTTTTGGGTTCAGCTTGGCAGACGGTAAGTGCATAAATGCAATGTTCACCGTCAATCTGAAGGCGTTGTCTAGTTACGACTGGTTGATTTGGGTTTCCAATAATGTTCACAAGAGGATGGTCTTTCGTCCAACGATGTGTGGAGGGTTGATGTTGATATACATTCTGCAGATTAGGAGGATTCAAATGGCTTGTGGATGATTCTGCAACATCAGGTGTGGCAGTTTCATTAGCAAACGGATTGAAGAATGCATTTGGATCATAATCTGCAGGTGGGGGTACTTCATTGTTCAGAAGATCATCAGCTGGTTCAGCGTCATTGGATGCGGTTTGTTCGACTGTTGTTGTAGAATCAATTGGTGGTGCTTCTTCAACAGTTTTTGTTGTTTCAGGTGTATCAGGTATTGGATTATTATCAGGTTGAGCAGCGGAAACAGTTGATACATCTGGTGCACGTTGATCAATATCATCACTAAACAGAGGAGCAAATAGCTGTTCCATTTGTTGACGAGTAAGCTGGAGGCTTGGTTCAGCTGATGATGAGGTTTAGGGGAAGTTTAGACGGTTATGTCCGGGTTCCAAGCTGTTATGCTCAGAAGCCATTTCTGTAAGCTCATCAAAATTTGCATGAATCGTTTCCATAATCTCCCTTGTACGATGATTCCAAATCCTGTAACCTTTAGAGTTTTCACAATATCCAACAAAGACTCCAATGTCAGCTTTGGCTTTGAGCTTACCAAAGTCATCATGATCATTATTCGGGTAACAAAAGGATCCAAATACATGAAAGTGTTTGAGATTCGGTTTACGGTTGTGGATAAGCTCATAAGGTGTTTTGTTGTGGCGTTTGGTAATCATTAAACGATTCTGAGTGTAGCATGCAGTTGACATGGCTTCAGCCCACAAGTAATCTGGAAGTTTTGCATTTATCAACATCGTTCTTGCAGCTTCCACTAACGTACGGTTTCGTCTTTCAACAACTCCGTTTTGTTCCGGTGTTCATGCAATTGATGTTTGATGCTCAATTCTCACTTTCTCATAATATGCACGAATATTTTGATTCACAAATTCAGTTCATTTGTCTGTTCTGATTTGTCTGACTGTGTTCCGGAGCTGAACTTGAATTTTCGTGAGAAAGGTGATGATCATCTGTGGAGCTTGATCTTTACTTCGAAGAAAATAAACCCAAGTCCATCTCGAGTAGTCATCTACAATTACCAATATGTAGCGTTTGCCATTAATCATCTGCACGCGCATCGGGCCACACAAATCCATGTGAAGAAGATGAAGCACATGCTGTGAGCTGTGTTCCACCTTTGAAGGAAAGTGAGCACGAGTGCTTTTCCCTTGTTCACAATCTGAGCATAGGTGATCTTTAGAATACCTAAATCTTGGGAGACCTTCAACAAGTTTGTATCGTGCAAGATTGGTTATGGTTTGAAAGTTTAAATGTGAGAGACGACGGTGCCATAGCCAAGATTTTGTAGATGTTGCCTTTGAAAGTAGACAGATGGGAGATGAAGCAATCATGTCTTGCATTGATATTGTATAAAGACTTGATGTGCGGGTACCAGACATAAGATCGTTTCCTTGTAGATCACGAATGAAACAAGTTTTCTCCCGAAAAGCAACTTCCAAATCTCCATCACAGAATTGACCAACTAAGAAGAGATTGTGACCGAGGCCTTCCACATAATAAACCCTGCTAATTTCTATGTTACCATTGATGTAATCTTCGTAGCCCATGATAGCTGTGAAGTGATCATTCCCGAACCTAACAGTGCCTATGAACTTTGAAACAAAGTTTGATAACAGTTTGAGATTGCCTGTCATGTGCCGGGAACATCCACTATCAACAATCCATAGGATGATCTGTATCACTTACATTACACACAGAAGACACAAATGGAATAGAAGTAGATGTGAAACCCGAAGAGTTAGAGGGTTCCGAAGCAGTTATAGTTGAAACACACATGTTTATGATTTTAAGTATCCATTTAAAGCCAAGTGTATTATGTAACCATTTCTGCCATCTTCAACTAGTCTTAGCTTTGGTCTTAGTAAATGCACTAGGTGATAAGTTCTTCCTAGGAGGTGAAGGGGATTCTATGGGTACATCAATGATCGTAGTCGGAACACTAGAGGGTGGTTTACCTAGCACAGACTTAGAAGCATTAGTGGGCCTAGAGGTATTCCGTTTTCTATTATTCCGCTTACGATTCAAGATAGCCTTAGCAACACATTTATCATGACAACCAGAAAACATGCTTTTACGACAACCAACACAAGAAGCTTCAAACAAAACATTAAGAGTACTTAAAGATTCAGCATTCGTTACATCACTTTGTTCATTACATTTGTCAGACGCAATATCTAAAGTGGGTGCAACTTGAGTTTTATTCAAAGTCCTAAGGTGTTCTTCTACTTCAGAGATCTTTATTGTTCTTTTCTTACGTCGCAACTTCCTATTCTTCCTTGTATTGCTCCTAGGCTGTGAAGTGCAGGCGTTGGGAAAAGAGGCAACTATTCCTGTTTCAGTAGAGGGAAGCACATTAGTTTCTTGTGGTTTGTCATTAGATGTTCTAGAGTCATTTTGAATCTGTTTAGGTGCAGTTACTACTGTGTTACTATTCCTATCTTGCTTAAGTTTCACCAACTCTGCTTTTAGATCATGGATAGTGTGTAACAAATCTAGATTTTCAGAACGAGTGAGTCCATCTCGTCGTAAAACATCTTTGGTATATGCAAGATGATCATCAACATCTTTTGACGCTTGAGCACGAGTCTTTTTGAGTAAATCAAATATGACACCATATTCCTTATTAACTTTTAAAATTTCTTGTTCATATTTTGAAATTTGACACTTCAAAGACACGTTTTCATCATCCAGTTGCTCAAGTTTTGGATTAAGAGTTTTTGTATGCAACTGGTTGATTTTGTTTTGCAAAGCGAGTTCTCGATTTTGACAATCTTTTTGACACCATTGAAGACGACGTTTTGCATTTGAAAGCTCGTTTAACAATCGCTCATTTTCAACTTTTAAAGACTTGATTTGTGACACAGTATCAGTATTCTCAACATTTGCAACGGAATCAACAGAATCAGCAGAGATATAATCAAATGCATATGCAACAGAATGTAATAACACAACATTTATGGTATCAGCACAGATAACATCTTCCAAGAGTCGATCAACATCTTTTCTTAACATTTTCTTTTTACGTTTGGTATTTGAAATCAATGTTTCTGTTTGCTCGAAAACTCTTTTCATAAGTCCAAGCTCCTTGTGAAAATCCCTTTCCCAATATATTGCACATATTTTCAAATTCCGGACATGAGGTAAAAAATTTTTCTGAAAAATATCTCTTTGTTCTCTCGCATGAGGTGATCGAAAATGTTCAACTTTTATTTCAGAATTGATTTCTATTTCACGTTCCAAAAGTTTGATGTCCGAAAGGAATGTTTCAAAATATTTGAGAATTTGACAACGTTCGGGTACTGTTTTTACTTCACTGAGTGAAGGTAAAGGACCATTAATTTGTGCAGAATTGGGTTGGGGACCAACATTAGAAGACTTAATAGGCGTGATAACCCAAGGTGTGTTAGAATTATCTTGTTGTGCGACGAAAGTGATGGCTTTTGAATAGTTAAATGGTTTGTTATAAACAACATTTTCTAATTTTGATCGACTCTCGTCTTCTGCATCTAATTCCTCCATACGATTATATTCAACAACACTCATTATAGAATCATCAATTCTATGTTCTGCACTGTAGACTTGCGGATTTGGTTTGAATGCTCTATTTGAAAACTTTGGTTTGTAATCAGCAAGATTCGGTCCATATCCATTTGGATTTGGTTTAAAAGTAAACTTTTGAATAGTTGTGATTGACTCACCATGTTTATAAACAACATTTCGAAATTCTTTGATTTTGTTTTGTAAGTCGACAATTTCTTCAAGATAGTCATCTATTCGTTTCTTTGAATGCTTTTTGTACTCACAGAACTGTTTTTGACAAGTTAACAACTCAGACTTGGCTTTTTGAGTTTCCAAAGTGAGAGCGTTAAGTTGTTGTTTATGATCATATTTCAGTTGTTCTATTTGAGACAACAAAGCATTCTTAGATGCAACTAGATCACATATCTGTTTTTCCAAAGATTTTTCGTTTTGGTAAGATTTAGCAAAAGCGACTTCAAAACCTTTTTCACGTTTTTCTTGTGTTTGAAAAATGTTGAGTTGAAATTTTAAGCATTCATTATCCTTAGTCACAGTGCATTTTTGTCCTTTAATTGCTTATTGATGTCAAGGCATTTTTCCATTCGAGATTTTTGGTCATTAAGTAAGGGCATGAGCTCAATATCTGGATTAGACAAAGGTTCAGCTTGTTCAACGTGAGTCTCAACATGATCATTATTTAGATCCTCAAATATAACCATGGAGTCAGCTTGATTATCAGTATTAACCATAAGGTCATCTTGATCGTTAAATATAACTACGGGATCTATTTGATTATCATCGGAATGAGATGTAGACGGCTCATGTTGAACACTCTGATCCTCGTCGGATGCAGATGTTGGCGGAGATATCAGATCAGTAATGAATATAGTTTGATCTGGTACCTGATACAAGCCGTCAGTGTCATACACTGGGCCTGTATCACTCATGTGGAGTTCGTGCATGTTAGCCATTAGCATCACTGCTGCATTAGCCTGCAAGTCCTCCATGTCATCATCAGAATCTGCATTTGCCATGAAGCTCTGTTCCTTGTTGGTAAGAGTTCCACCAGCTTCATCCTTAAGGGCCAAGAGTAAAGCCTCTTTGTGATAAGCGCTACCTCTTGTCCTTGGCTTTGGGCATGTATTAGCTAGATGACCCTTCTCATTACAGTTATAACAACGAAGACCATTAATCCCAGTCTGAGCATTTCCTTGATCAACCACTTGAGCTCATTGTTGTGGAGCACCCATGTTATTCCTTCCAATAGCATTAAACCCTTGACCACTGCCCATCTGACGAACATTACCACGATTCTGAACTTCAACACGTCCATTGTTAACAACAGCCTGATTCCTTGTATTTGATGAGGTACGAATGCGATTGTTGGATTTGTTTGAATATCGGCCGAAGGCTCTAGCAATCATGACAAACCCTTGTTGCAATGCATCGAAGGCTTCTGTATCCTCATTAGATTCACTGTAAAGTGCTTGATCATTGTTGTTGTTGTATGGAACCAATTGAGTTTCTTGAGATTGGTGCTGTGACGGATCATATGGTGTAATTGTTGCAGTTGGTTGTGGAGGATTTGTGAAGACAGTTTGTAAAGTAGGGAATTGAGGATAACACGTTTGAGCCCACAAAGCTAGTGTTTGATTATCCGGAAGTGAAGGCGAAACAGGGAGTCCACGGATAACCCTTTCTTTGTCAACTTCCTTTTGGTGGGGCTTCAAATAGTCGTACAACAATCCGTATGTAGCATGATGAAGATTCTTCGCTTGACGGATGAAAATGACATACTTTTCCCAATCAGGACCAAGACTACTCAGGAACTTAGTGTTGACTGCAATTCTTGGCATAATGATGTTATGTTTTTCCAAGTCATTGATGATGTCTGAGAATCGATGATGATATGACTCTAATGTCTCCCCTGGTTCAATCATGAAGTGTTCATATGCTAAGTAGATTTTGGATTCCATGTCTTCTTGATTGAGTTTTGTGCCTTCCATGAGAAGATGAATATGCTCCCACATTGCTTTAGCAGTCTTCTGAGCATCCACACTACGAAGTATCGGATTGGGTAACCCCAAAAGGATATATTGCATTGCAAGTTCATCGGCTTCCATGTGTAGAAGTTGATCAGTAGTGAGTTCATTAAGACTGACAACGTTGGTGACATCACCTCTTGGTGGATTAGCATTTGGATCTCCGGGTACAGTGACTGTAGGCATCTGAAAAGGACCTTCAAGGATGACCTTCTTCAAGAACTTTCCATGTGGCTTCTTTAGATCACAAAACCTAAAGAACCTTATCACCCATTGATCGTAGTTTCCAGGAGTGAGCATTGGAGGTCTATCAAGTGATCCAGCCTCATGAATGGATTGTTGGCTACTTAAAGCTTCACACATCTTTGCAAACCAAGACGGTTCCTTCATAGCATACTTGGATGGATGCTGATTTTGAAAGTTTGTGTAAGGTTGTACTTGAAGACTAGGTGGTGGTTGAATCATTTGTGGTTGAATTGCTCCTTGAGGAAATTGCTGTTGAAGTTGTTGTTGTTGTTGATAGAATTGTTGTTGTTGATGGAGTTGTTGTTGTTGTTGTTGTTGAGGATACATATGAGGAAAGTAGCTAGAGTATGGTGGTTGAGACATCTTGAAACTTGTGTTGATGATGGATCTTTGTAGTCGAATGAAACTTAGTTGATGAAGTAACCTTATGGGTAGAAAACTAGCTTAGGCGTAGAGAAAACCTTATGCGTAAAACCAATCCTTACGCATAAAAAATGAAGTTACGCGTAGTGATAGTGTAGAAAACTAGAAGGGGGGGTTGAATAGTTTTGCCAATTAAAACTTCCTTTTAATCTATTTAGATCGACTTATGTCAATCTATTTGGATGTGTGTGTTGGATGTTGATAAACAAGCATATAAAGGTAAGTAATGAAAAGATAAGAGTAAGAAGCACAAAACCACAACACGAGTATTTATAGTGGTTCGGCTACAAGGACACCTTCCTTGCCCTACTCCACTCCCCGAGTCACCTACTCGAGAGTTCGTAATCACTACACCAATCTCCTTATGGCGGAGAAGCCTTCACAATGTCGCCTACCCTTTTTCCGGTGCTAGGCTAACCACCGGGTTCTTTTCACTCCAAGGTGAACCACACCTACACAACGTCGCCTACCCTTTATAAGGTACTAGGCTAAGTACCTAGTTCTTTCACTCCAAGGTGAACTACACCTTCACAACGTCGCCTACCCTTTATTAGGTACTAGGCTAAGCACCTAGTTCCATTGAAATGGAGGAACTACTACCACACTACACCAACGAATAATCCCAAAGGTGATCTACTCCTTTACAACATCATCAAGGATATCAATATCCTTGGATCTAATACTAGTCTATCTTGTACATCGAAACACACCATCTCGAATGTACATCTAAGGCACCTTTCACTAATTCCTTTGACTAGATCTATAAGACACCTTTCACTAATGTCTTGTGTCTTCACTTCTAAGCACCTTTCACTAATGCTTCTTTGTCTTGACTTCTAAGCACCTTTCACTAATGCTTCTTGTCTTAACTTCTAAGCACCAACCACAAGTGCTTATGCTATAGACGATAGATACCCTTCACTAATATCTTCGTCTTGACACTTGAGACATCTTTCACTAATGTCTTCAACACTACACTTCTTTGAAGAAAGAAAGGAATCATCAACAAGAGGACTTCAGTAGCCTTGATGATGAGGAAGCATGGCAACTCATGGACTTGAGCTTTCTCGACTTCAAAGGTGGTGATCTTGCCTTTAAGAGGAACCTAAAATATCACACAAAAACAAAACTACAAACATAGATCTCTTGGATCTAAGGTTAGTGAGTTTTTAACTCAGGGAGAAAGTATGTTAGAAAGGGATGAGAAATAATGAAGAAATGGCTCACTATTTATAGAGGAAAAATCCTACTGTTCCCCGGATCCCTACCACAAGGGATCCGGCTAGCACAAAGCTAGGGATCCGTGGAACGCTCCTCTTTGCCCATGGGTATTTTGGTTATGGGTCATGGGTCATGGGTTGAACCATGGATCTTTGGCTAGATACAATGTATCTTTGAGTGCAATGCACTTAGTCACTTGGGTATGGGTTGATCCATGGGTTATGGATATTATCCATGTATGATATAAGCATGATGTCATGCAATGGGTTATGGGTCAAGATCCATGGGTTATGGGCTTTGGGTTATACCCAACTACATTCAATGTATTTGCCCAATGGGTTGTGATACTTAAGTTTCTACCCATTTATATTACCCAATATACTACATACTAGTTATGTGTATATTTTACCCAAATATGTAAACACTAGTTGTTGTACATATGTATTACTAAACCATAAAATCACTTATACTTGTTTTAGTGTTTTATGTGAAAATGTGAATATTTTAGAAACTATTAGTTCAAACCATTTACGTATTTTATTTGTTTCGTTAATATGATTTTACGTTTGTTATCGACAAAACATTAGAAGATCGTAAAATATAAATAAACGTTTTTACGGCTTATTTGTATTAACAGATAGCTTAAGCGTAAACTTGAGGAAAACTTAGCTTATGCGTAAACAAAGGCTTAGAAGTAGAATTCTTATGCGTAAGATTAGCTTATGCGTAAGACTGTGCTTAGGCGTAAGAAATTGCTTAGGCAGAGAGAATGCTACGCGTAAGAGCTTTGCTTAGGCGTAAAACTAGGGTTTTGCCCAAAAATCCTTTACACTTATCCCAGTGTAAAAGATATCCAAAGTCGAAGTGTTTTCAGGCTTATCCAAGCAAGAAAACACTGAGTAAACCAATAGCACTGAAGATCAAACCTTTTGGAGCTTACGCGTAAACTTAGGGTTTTGTTATGCGTAGAAACTACCAAAACTGATTATTCTGCCCACAAATGTTTCTAAACCAGATTTTTATGATGAAAAAGCTTCAATATCACCAAAATAACACAAAAGTGTGAAACTTGATGATTCAACACTTGTTTTCACCTTACGCGTAGGAATGACCACACGATTAAAACCAAGCTCAAAAACAATGAAATACACGTAAAGTTTCAAACTTTTTGCCAAAAACTTAAACTTTATTACCAAATAACCGTTAAAGTACAAGAATCTTGAGTTTTAAAGTGTAAAAATTTAGTTTTTAAAGCGTATGAATGTTTGAGTACCGAGACTTACGCGTATACCAAAAAACTTCAAAAACAAACAAACGTTTCACACAACTATTTGGCGAATGATACCACTGTTAGGTCACCATGTTTGTAACACAAGCATCAATATGAAGAAATATAGAAGAGATAGATCGGTTGAACACTTAACACACACACACGAATGAATATGAAAGTTTATGCGTAAATGAAATGTGATAAAATGAACAACCAACTCCCAAATGGGAGTTTACAACATTATTTATAGGGAAGGAACTAGGGCAACATACAAGTTCCCTTCCTTTCTTTATTGGGCTTGGGTCAAGGCTTATGGGCTTTCTACATAAGCCTTGCCTTAATTATAAACATAAAAGCCTAATTAAGCACACTATTACATATTGATTACAAACACTTGAAATATAATTTATGAGTGATTCCAACATTCTCGATATTGGAGATGGTAAAATTGGTGAACCTGATGAAGAAGACCCTAGAGATTTAGCATGGGTCGAGATTCCTTCTAGATTTTGCATACAATCCATGGTTACATAGTCAAAGATAAAATCCATGGTTCCATCAAGAACCAAATCAAGTAGACTTTTTGAACCAACATCTCGTATTCTTGATATAGCATATTTATTCTAACAATTACGTGTGTAGAATAGATTACAACAGTATTATATAGGATTGATTATAGAACAATGTGGTAAAGAAATATCTAAAATAGTGTATATGAATGTTAATTTGTGGTTGTTGGCAGATTGGTAGCAACTTTTCGATTTGCCTTTACGTCTATCTGTTCAACCTTGAGTTAGCGACCTTCCCCCGTGCCATTGTGAGGTTCTCTCTCCACAAGAATATCGTAAGAACGATTACTTAAATATATATCTAAGTCTTGGTCAACTTGTACATTTCGTAAAAATAAACGAAGATCTTCTTTGCTTTCTAATTTGTAGAGACTAATTCATTAGAAACTACAAAGCACATAAATTTCAAACTGCCAACATGCATATCCTTTTGCAAGTTTTCAGATTCAGTCATCGTCTTCCTCATACAAAACACAAAATAGCAATAAACAATATAAATATAGTAAACCGATTATTGACTAAAAGTTCAGATGAAATCGCTTTTTTATACTCTCACACTTATCTATCGAGGGAATACAATGATAGGGTAAGGATCCAGTGAGAAGAAAACTTAAAAAGAGAAGAATGAGAAATAACTATAATCGCATATTTGAGATGTATCGACTTGAATTAGATGCATCTCTATTCATTTAGATGCATCACAATTAGTTTCAAAAGTGATTTTGAAGTGAAAACGATGCAAATTAGTACTAGCAACAAATTTGACCCGCAGATGTCGAAAAATACATAGGATTCGTCAAACTTGATGAAATGCATCTAATATATGTATATGCATCTAATTTTTTGCTAGAAAATATATTATGATGCATCTAAATGATTAGGGATGCATTTAATTCAAATTGATGCATCTCTAATATGTAGTTATATTTAAGGATTCTTCTCATTTGATCCTTAGTCTACAATGATAAACAATAGCAATAACAATAACAGTAGCTCCATGACAACCATCGAAGCTATCACCAAGAAAGCAAGTGTAAATTTTATATTTTTTGAAACAATGTGCTTTTAACCAAATTTGTAACAACTTGCACTGTGTTTCTTCAAAAACATGAAACTTGTAGGGCGAACCCGAACCCGATAAGGCTTATAAGGTCAGGTTTAATCAGGTCCAAAAAGCTTGCACTTGGTTTTAAAAACATGACTAATGAAACAAAAGAAAAGAACAAAAATAATAAAATTTAAATACCTTATCAGCAACTGTAAAGTACTCCACAAGTGCCTAGTGTAATATGGAATGATTGACTGTCCCTTTTTCTAAAATCGGTTGTAATACAGCCGACATATGCCTCACTACTGCTGATTTTTTCAAATTCAGCTTTACAATAATATCTACAAATTTGTTAATACAAAAGACATTTATGAGACATATATGTAGAACACAGTAACAACCATAAATGTATCAAAAAAGAGGTTTATTTACATGCTTTCTTTCACTTGACCTAATTCTTAAACAGCTAAAGCTAGAATACAATTCCATTAAAAGAGATTGCTTTTGTGTGGCATTTCCCAGTTGATAAGCATGTTAATAACTAAAAAAGAAAGAGACGGAATTAAATTCAACAATATTGTCCGAAGATAAATAAAGAATAGTATTTTACGAATATTTAATGAGGAACTAATGAAAGGGTGTAAAGGATCAATAGATAAATGGTAGAGCATTCTAAGAATTTTTTATTCTTCCATCTGTTATACATATACAAATAATTTCAATGTAATGAAATTTGTTCATACCAATATAAAATACGAAAACCAATTCAAGAAACAAATTCCGTACTTGTGCCATATCTTGTACATGTGCAACAACGTGATTCGTTATTAGATAAGTGTTATAGTTATATAGTTGCATGGTTATTCATGTTGGGCAGCTTGTGTAATGGGTCAAAACGGGTGTATTTTAGAATGGGTTGGAACGGGTTGGGTTGACATGCTAACAAATTTCTTCTCTTTATATTAAGGAAAATAGAAAGAGAGATGCCTAGTGGACCGATGAAGTTTTATATAACT
Source organism: Chrysanthemum makinoi (assembly GCA_910596185.1). Taxonomy (NCBI): domain Eukaryota; kingdom Viridiplantae; phylum Streptophyta; class Magnoliopsida; order Asterales; family Asteraceae; genus Chrysanthemum; species Chrysanthemum makinoi. The sequence continues at coordinate 206,166,475 of OU343223.1, read as the reverse complement.
TTTAAACATTTAGCATTAAGAAGAGTATACTATAGCAGAGTTGTTGAGAGATACTATCGCAAAACGTCGTCTTCCTTGTTTTATCTTAATCAAAGAATTACATAATGAACAAAAGTATCACATGTGATTTTTTAAGCGGAAATTTTGATGGAAAAAAAATGGTCGAAACTATATAGAAGTACATATTTATAGAAATATAATTTAATTCTCGTCACGATAGTATGATTTTTTTCGCGTAACAATTAACTATTTGCGAGATATTTAACTTTTTCAAAAATAGTAAAAGCTTATTTTATTTTTTTATTTTTAATAAAAAAATGAATGGACATAATTTGTTATAAAGAAAGACTGCAAGTTCGGGAAGGGGTTCATACGGTCATACAAACACAAACCTCAAAGAATCATATCCAGTGTTTTGACTTTGGCGCCCTCCCGGTTTAACCAGTTCTTTTTCCCAAAAGTGGCTTCTGATAACTCAATTGGTCCAAGTTCAACCGGTCGGGCCAACCCGGGTTCTAACGCATTGCTCAATTCGACACCTAGACTATCATAAAACTAAATTATGAAATGTGACCAACACGAAAGCCTAGAAATTGTGAAAACTAAGATAAAACATAACTAGATGCATCGAACAAAGCCTATAATGAGAAGTGAGAAATCGGGTAATGCATTAGAATATAGAATTAAACGCAATGTCACATCAGCATCTTGTCGTTTAGTCATTAAACTAGAACAAGTGATAAACAATTTGAAGGAAGCAAGCCGTAATTTCTTTATAACAAAACTGGTCTTATACTTTGGTTCAACGGTAATCAAAACGGTCATGGTAGGCGTACAACCCCTTCCCATACGTCTTGAAAATAAACGATGTCACACAATTTACTTGAATTGTACACTTCAATCAGTTGTTGATCTTGGTCGGTCTAAGTGAAGATTTATGGCAAAGCTGTGCAAATAAGGGGTTCAGGGGTGCATTTTATTCGACCCTTAATTAATTTTAAAGAACAAGATTGAGCTGATTAATTTCTTTTAGTTGGGTAACAATGAAACTGGCCTCGTTTTTTTATTTTTTTATTTTGGAAAAAAGCTATAAATTCATAGCGTATTTTACAAAAAAACTCATTATGCTCTATCTACTTCACTTATTGTCATAATACATAACCGTTTTCATTTTATTCGGTTATTTTCTGTCAATTTTTATCCGTTTTGACGTGGATAATAAAAACGGTTTTTATGCGTTTTTATCCGTAATATTTTCTATCCATTTTTATCCACTTTGACGTGGATAATACAAACGGTTTTTATCCATTTTTATCCGTTTTATCTGTTTTATCCGGACAGATTAAAATGAAAATGGATAAAAATAGACGATTTACGAAAACAGATAAAAATGGACAGAAAATAACCGAATAAAATGAAAAACGGTTATGTATTATGGCAATAAGTGAAGTAGATAGAGCATAATGAGTTTATTTTTTCTTTAATTTTTTTATTTTTTGTTCCAGCACCCTTAACAAACTCGAAATTTTATATGCTTGTTTTTTACCTCATGGAGAATTAACCCCGAAAATGTTTGGAAATAAATACTTCCAGGTTACAGGATTTGCTTGTCCTAAAGAATGCTTATGAACTGTCCATGAGTCAGAGTTAACACTGAAAGATAGTTGTCAATAAGTCGATACTGGCCCAAAACTGATATATAGCAAGTATTCCAATACAGAGAAAGAAGCAAGTGTAACAATCAAATAAAGAAAAATAAGATTCATATAAATCCCGAAAGGCTATGCATCATAGATAAAGGAGTTGCACAATCACCATGTCACAATCTTTGTTAACGCATTTAATCTCACTATGTATTGATGCATCCTACACCATATAGTAAGAGGAATTCTAATCATAATGAATCAAGAATGATACTCTAAACTGTCGATGAAGTTGAAACTCGCGTCAAAAGATAGAAAACTCGTTGTTTGATCTTTGTTCAGGAGTAAATGAAATCAACAGGTATGATAAACCAAGTCACTCATTAAAATGACCTTAAATACATGTACCTTCTGCCTCTATGCTTGTGTTTTATCTATTCTCCAAGTGTTAGCCCAAACCCGAACTTGTAGTCTTTCTTCTTATGGTCAATCTGCAGTTTGTAATTTATAATACAAACCATCATTTGTGGCTCAAATGCAACCAAAAATAAAATAAAAGTACTAGTCTTGGACAAGCAAAAACAGAAATCACGTGGTCCTTTCTGAAGTATTTATTCGTTTTTGTGAAGTGTAATGCTCTTTTAATGGTTTTCTAATGAAATAATGGTTTATTTGTCTGCTGAGATATTGACCATTGATGCACTCACCTCGGCAGAAAGAATAAAATTTAGACCCATGTTCAGCCTTTCTTCAAGATAAGTAGATATACGTCCATCTGAATCAATCTTTCCCCTAAGACGACTCTGCCAATATGAAGAAAAATAAAATTTAAAAAATGGGACAAATTGAATTAGTCTCTACATATAAAATTATTCAGTGCCGTGATGCCAAATAGCATAAACAGTTCAATATGCTATCTGCAGCTCAATACGTGCAGATAGAATATGTAGCATTTTGTATTGCCTACAACTCAGATCCTGCAAAATATAAGATAATAATATCTTATTTTATTTACATTTGGAATCTTACACTTTAAAGCTAGAACTAGGATAATATAATATAGTCACCAAGAACATGAATCTCTATAGTACGTGATAGCAGTTCGCTAGGTCCCTGAAAAGCGGTACGGTGGAGGGTAGGCTCATATGATCCATTTAGTACAGTGTACCATATAATGTGGTACATCGCCGCCCTATTGCTAATATAGATTTCCTAAGGTGTTATAAACCCAAACTTCCTATTATATTAATACTTCACAAATTATCATGGCCAAAATCCTAATACAAAACTTGAAAGATGTATGTGAAACACAAAAAGATGTCACCTATCCGGTAAACACAAAAGATTCCTAAATATCGCCATCGATCCTCCTTTTGCCACACCATATATAAAGATTTATATATTTTGCCAAATACCATGTTAAAAGATTTATGTACTAGCGAGAATGATTAGTTAGTCACTGGATCGGGGACCCATGGTCATCTAGAACAGATTTGAATAGCAATTGCAAATATCACTTCCGTATTGAAACCGTGTTCCACGAGGTTCCAGGAACGCTATTGTACCCGATTGGGGCATGATTGTCATGGGATTACAGCTCGTGGGTACTCTGGTGTACCATGTGACTATAAAATCTCAGTTATAAACTCTTTTGTTAGACTTTAGAATGGTTGTTTTTACATTATATATAGGGTCCTCCTTGCTAAGCTGTTACCTCAAAATCCAGAACGATTTATAACCTACCATCACTGTAGGATGCTCACAGGAAACAAATGTAACATGTAAAAAAGGCATACCTTCAAAAGAAGTATGCTTGATGATTGATTACTAACATCAACTAAACTACAGGTTTCAGGAGGTTGAAATTGAAATTATTGAAGACAATAGTGATGTGGTTGTGATGAATTTTATTTCAGACGAGTAACATGGACAATGACAACCAATGAAGATTTCTAGGAATTACCTGACGAAGCATATAATCATAGCCAAAGCTGGCAGTGGCCTCTCTTGACATGTAATTATACATTAAATCGGATGCCAAAGAAACCTATAGAAAAGATGATAGCTTTAATATCATAATCGGGTCATGAAAAATCCAGAGTTATTGAAAATAAAAATGAATGAGCTTCTTACTCTTTCTGAAACTTTCTGAACATAGCCAAGAGCCACCAATCCAGTGCTAGCAATCTGTCCGGTCGCAACCTGCAAGAAAGAAATGAACTTGATTTAGCACTAAGAAACGACAATAGTAAATTTAATCCGTTTACTTATGAACGGGTCAAGCTGAGTTGCATTTTATCTCAAACAGTTTAAATGGGTCAAATTAAAAAAAAAAAAAAAAAAAAAGGCATGAAGGAGATGGGCCATGCAGCTTTAAAGCATGGTTGTAAAACTCGCAAGCCGGTATGTATGACATGTTCATAGGATCCTAGTTCTATGTTTAGGAACATTAACACAGTTTTTCAAATAACTCAAACCTAGTTTTGACCAAAGTAAACACCGAGTTGACCGAGTTTTGATCGACTACTCGGCCTTGTCTAAAAAGGTTTACAACACTGCTTGAAAGTCACTCAAAACCTATTTTCGATGCATACAACCACTTAAATCATCTTTATTCAAAAAATTAGAATATTAGTGAACTATTGTTGTTTTGGTGATCATAACTAATGCATAGATTATAATTAAAAATCAGTAGACATAGCACATGAGAAAGTACCAATTTATCTGTGTTGTATCGAGCACCGTAACCAAGACCAGACTTATGATGCTGACCAGCCCAAAATACTTCTCCACCTAGAGAGAAGTTAGGCGTCACACTCTGCAAGCATCATATTTCGCATTAGAAGTGTTAAGAGTAAGTTATTTGCTTATAAACGACGAAGGTGTTAAGATCTGTGCAGATATTGATACATCAACACAACAACAACAACAACAAACCCAATCCCGCCGAGGGAGGGCAGATATTGATACATGAATCAGATTATTCACTTGAAGAAACTTTCCCCAACCAGTTGAGACGGGCTAAACGAATCATACATTTAACATGGTAAAAAGTACTTTCAAAACCGTTGGGATCGGTATGGCAACAAAAAGATAACTATATTGATGCATGAAACAGCAATCAACAACTTTGCCAAAACTATCACTAGATCCAGAATATTTATAAATTCATGATATCCAGGTGAAACACCTGAACTTGATTTTGTTCCATTAACTGATGCATTTAAATGACATACACCTAAAATTTCAAATTTTGCATTATCACTTATATAAATAACCTATCGTATGCATGAACTTCAGCAACTTATAGCTAATTATTTGTCTGAACTATTTGTATAATTTAGCAAATACTTTACCTGGATATAATTAGCTGCAAGCAATCCACCATTTCCTAGTTGGAATTGAACCCTATAGTCTCTCCCCTGCATAAAGGAAAACAAATCACCATTATAAACAAATCGCTTCCTTAAAACAACGTGGGATAAAACTCGTTGAGAAGTATATGGACTTCTGTGCTAATAAAACGAAACAGTATATAAAACATATGCAATCGCTTTGCGTGCTGCAAGCTGTAAAAGGATGAGCAAATTACCTTATAGTCAAAGTTGGCAATTCCTTGTGACATGTGTGGCTCACTTGTAAGCTGGAAAACAAGTAAAAAAATTATTGCAACAAAATAACCTGCACACATAAAAACGACAATTACAGCATCCAATATTATACCTGAGCATTAGCTTTCAAACTAAGATTCTCTGTTAACTCACACTTGCCTCTAGCAATAACCCTCCCATCAGTCATGACCCTTCCAATAAGCATCAACTAAGCAGCAATACAAAAGTCAGAACCGATAGTTGCTTACAAAAACTGACGATATAATATCAATAGTAGATACCTTTGGGTCAAGATAGTTAGCGCCAAACTCATAAGTAGCAGTAGGAACTTTATATATTTCGGCTGACTGAGAAGGAATTTCCGTAGCTCCCATGTTGATGCTGAAAAGTTAAAACACGATACTCAATATTGCTCATCAAACAAAACACGACTTGGAAAAAATATAGTATGAACGAATGAAAATGTGTGTGGGCCTTATGATAAAGTACCTGTGACTGAGTGCGAACTTCTGGTTAAGTCCTTTGGTAAAATCGACACGCATTCCCTCAAAATAATCAGCCTTTAACGACACTACAAACAAACAATTAACAAATGTCAATATATAACAAACTTGAAAATGATGACATGCAAAAGGTGAAAATTTAACTCGTTCCATCATTTTAAGAGAAATCAAGTGCTTGCGATACACGAAAAAGAGAAAAAGCGGACCCTCTGGTGGCCCCCACATAACATGGCCAACATGAAACACCATGATCAAAGGAGCACAGAGTAAATAGAAGAGGTGTACCCTCTTCAGGTTACCCGCGGAAGGCGAGTCTTTGAATCATATGTGTGGGGCCTAACCAGGATATCCTGTGACCGTGACCTCTTGTTAGGGCATTTGAACCACCTTGGTGGTGGTTAAACCTATGACATCACACATCTACTTTACGCTACCATTGGGCGAGTCATTGACTCATATGTGTGGGCCGTGACTATTTCCGAACCCTTACCATGGCCACCACCAAGATGTTTACCTAGCGATCTTGTGAGGACATCAGAACGCCTGACCACTAGGCCACCTTGGTGGTGGTTAAACCCATGACATCCCGCATTTGCTTTACGTCACCACCATTGGGAGTAAAATGTGTAGTCTCAAACAGTTATACAGACCACTTTATATAATACTATAATAACAACACATCAACAGCCTGATCACAAAATCACCAAAACCAAAAATGTTTTTTTGTAGTTTAGTTGTAAACCTAAATTCTTGTAGGATCTCAATGTACAGAAATTAAAAAAAAAAAAAAAAAAAAAGGACTGACTGAGGTTTTCGCGGTTAATTTCTTCATAAGGAACAGGGCAAGGCAGATCCATGTAATCTACTTTTTCCTCAGGTTTCTTCTCTTCTTTTGAAGAATAAGAACCTGGATGTTGTGTGAAGCTTGCCATTGGATCAATTAGATGAATTTAGAAATTGGTTTTGCAGGAGCGGCTATGGAAGAGGAGGAGGAGAAAAACCCTTTTTGTTTGACTTTACTAAACCCTTGGACTTGTCAAGCAAGACAACACACCACAACTAAAGATCTTCTTGTTTTTTATTTTTCATTTTTATTCTCGTTGTATTTTACGTTTTTTGTTACAATTTTTTTTATTTTGTTAAGTATAAACATAAGATAAGGAGACGACGTGAAGGGTGCGTTTAGTTGAGTGAAAACACTCTTGTTTTTCACAAAATTTTGTGGAAAACAAAGAAAACAAATATCGCGTTCAAATTAGTGTTTTCCAATAAAATTCTTTACAAAACACAAAATTCCCATTTCCAACTTTTAATACACAAAAACTACAAAACACTTTTTTGTTTGTTTCACCTATTTTCTTTTGAAATACCCATAATTCGTTTTCGTCCATTTTTATACGTTTTCTTCGGTTTTTAACCGTTTTTATACGTTTTTGTACATTTTTAAACGTTTTTCTCCGTTTTCATCTGTTTTTTTATGTTTTCTTCTAATTTTTTACGTTTTCGTATATTTTTTGCCGTTTTTGTCCGCTCTTTTACGTTTTCTTCTGTTTTTTTACGATTTCGTCTGATTTTTTACGTTTTGTCTGATTTTTTACGTTTTCGTCTGATTCTTTACGTTTTCTTCTGAAAACGTAAAAAACGGGCGAAAACGTAAGAAAATGGACGAAAACGTAAAAAAACGCGAAGAAACGTAAAAAGCGAACAACGTAACGTGAAACAAACAAAAGTCGTAATAAATCAGACGAAAACATAAAAAAGCGGACGAAAACGTAAAAAAAAGACGAAAGACTAAAAAAAACAAATGAAAACGTAAAAAGAACGGATAAAAACACTATAATTTAGTGGGTCGACCCGACCCAAACCATCTGACCCATGACCCGTTAAACCCATTTTTAAAACAGGACCTGTATGACCCATGATCCATTTCCATGACCCAAACCGACCCGACCCGTTTGCCACCTCTAATAAAACGTATAAAAATGTTCAAAAACATATAAAAAGTACAAAATGGATAAAAACGTACAAAAACGGATAAAAATGTATACAACGGATGAAATAGGATATTTTATTTTATGTAGAATTTAATGTTTTTATGTTGAATTGTAGTCGCTTGAAGATTTTTTCATGTTATTTGATGTTATATTTACTTTTTTAATTCTTTATTTTCTCGTATTAGATTTTTTTAGTTATTTTATAATTTAGTTTGTTAGTTTATAATATTTGTTTTTGTGTTTTGCAGATGTTTTTATAATATTACAAAGGTGAATAGAGAATTGAGATTGAAAACAACAACACTTAAACATGTTTTCTAGTTTTGCAAAATGGAAAACACAAACACATGTTTCTCAAACTAAACGCGTTTTCTAAATTTTCCATTGTTTTGTGAAAACAAAACTCCCCTCCCTTTTCCTACAAAACAAGAAGTATGAAATGAAAGAAAATGTTTTCCAACTAAACGCCACCAAAATGTCAGAATCCAAAATTTGTTAAAAACTATGTTTGGAAAATATATAAACATGGTTAACGTCGACCAATTAAATGTTTCAAAAAAGTTGACTTGAACCTGTACCCGATTATGATCATTCGATTTGGACTAAACATATTAAAAAAAAATTTCGGTTTATTTTGGTTGACCTAATAACTCGAATCCTATGTTGAACAAGAGATAAGTACTGAAAATGATCTAGAACAAGATATGCACATAAGATGGTGACTCAGCAAAAAGGATAATTTAGTCATTTCTGCTGTAAGCTTCCGGAAAATTTCATTGTACCAAAGACTTTAATCAGAAATAAAGCACGATTTACATCATCATGAAATTTTCTAATTATCACATTTGCATATCATTTGGCATATGCATGATCAACGCAGCTTGAGCGTTCATAGGTATACCGTTGTGATCAGAATGAAATTCCCCACGATCCCGATATTCTTAAAATACTTAATATATATATATATATATATATATATATATATATATATATATATATATATATATATATATATATATATATATATATATATATATATATAATTTTATAAAAATATAAAATAAATAAAAATAAAAATACACTAATATTGGATCGGGCCTAGAATCCTTATTGGGCCTCCAATCGAGCCCAACTCACCATTTCATTTTAATTGGGCCTTGTTATCATGTCGAGCCCAACCCAACAAGTTTCATTGGGCCTTAACCGGACTTTTACCGAGCCCAACTTCACTATTTCTTGGACTTCGATTACCACCCAACCCAAAGCCATTAAGTGGGCCTCGTTTACCTCCCAAGCCCACACGAACTATTTGATTTCTTCTTTGGGCCGTATGGTCGATATACCAAGCCCACAAGGTGGAAATTTGCATACCATTTGAGTGAGATATCAAAACCTTGATACCACCTTTTCTGTGATCATTTCGAACGACCAAAACACATGTCAAGACCAAACTAAGTTTTCACCTTGGATCCCAAAAGTGTTGTGCGTGTATGTGTGTTAAAAGAGAGACAAAATCAAGCCTAGCCCCCCTAAACTAATATAAATATTGCCCTAAACCACTTTGACTCACCCTTGACTTCTTTAACCCTTGGATCAAATGTTCCCCATGCATAGATTTGATTCGACTAAACCATGTCCTCCCATATAATCAGCTGCCATAGGACATGCATGCCATAAACAAACATACTCAACCTTACCTATCCTTGGAACTTGGAAGATTAAATAATATCAAAATCCTAAGGCCATGCCCTCCATCCTCATTATAAGCGACTTCCAAACACTTAGATTCACACACTTTAGTAAATTCTCACAACATCACAAACTCTCTTAAACACTTACACCCTCTAAGCATAAAACGTCCATTGTGGAGGTTAGTTCGAAGGGAAGAAAAAGCATAGCAAGAAAATAGATATAGGAAGAGCTTGGGTAAATCGATTAAGTTATAAGGAGAACACGGGGTCTCGAGTTCGATTCATTGCTCACAAGTCATCACCACTCACTTTGAGTGTAGTAAGTCCTTTTCTCGAATTGTTTCTTTTGTTTCACACTCGTATCACACGTAAACATTTAAAAGCATACTTGTATATTACGTTTATAGCGTGTATGTAACCACTTTCGACATTCACTCACTCACTAATTAACATGCCAACTTAGAATAACTTGTGAAACTTATTAAAAACGAGTTGTACAACCCTTTGGAAACCCCTAACCCTCGACTGTTTTTGATAAAATGCGCAAAGACCAAACGTGTAACACCCCAACCCGACATGGGTCAAAATGTCACATTATGGTGTCATACAAAGCATAATACATGAAGTCTTAAATAAAATAACAAGTCGTATAAACGAATGACTTCAAAAGGAATTACATAATACAATAGGTCCAAAAGAAGTGAAATATCAAAGCAAATGTTATTCAAAATGAGTCCAAAATGATAAGGTAACTAGGGTTGTTCCACTCAAATGCTACTCTCATTAAACCAAAGCCCAGCATCTCCACTGGTACCTGCCGCACGGAAAATAAAATCCGTTTGAGCTTAAAAAGCTGACAGATATATAATAAAATGAATAATCAAAACACATATATAAGTATAGAGAAAGAGAAACATAAACTTCTGCCAAAACGAATATCATCTGTCAAAAGAATGAGAGATCAAGGATCAACGAAATAAATATCATAAGTCAAATGAGAGATCAACGATAACACGAATAAGATAATCATAAGGTGAATGAGTCAACAAGAATAAGATAATAAGATCATACGAATCAAATAATCATAAGGTAAAAGAGTCAATAAGAGTAAGAAAGCAAGATCATGCGAATCAGATAATCATGTAATAACCAGAATCAGAATGTTGCCACGAGCACCTATACTAAAGGAGATACTCCAATAGCCAAATCTACAAATCATATATCATATCAAATATCATATCATATCAGGTCAATTCATATCAAAGTGTACATGGGTAGCTAGCCAATGTACCAAACTTGAGGGTGTATTGCACACACGCACCACATCACCAAAATCTGCGAGAACCTAGGATGCATCGCTCCCGCAAAACAAACCAAATATACATATGCCCGATCGAGATTGTGCATACGTTATTCATAATGGCCAATTGCACACCTATCATAATCATATCAAAAGGCAGCGGGAATAATCACTAGCCTCTAGATAGTGTCATGCCATTGGTGCATCAATAGCCGCCATGGCCTCCATGGCTAGTTAGCTCGGGCAACCAAACAAAACAAATCATATCATATCAAACCGATCATATAATGGAATCATATCAATAAGGGATCTCAAACGGATAATCATATCAAACATATTAATCGAATATCATATCAAATCCCAGTAGCAAACTAATCATATCAAATCAAAGTAAGGAGAATACGAAACGGATATCAAACTAGACAAGAGTCATGAGAAAAAAGATGTCATTCTTGAAATGACGGAATATCTGACCTCGTGAAAGCAAATCACCCGAAACACGCAAGGAAAACAAAGGCTACTCCTTCCTCCGCGGATCTACACGAATAATGATCGTTTAATATTAAGAAAGCTATTTCATAATTTTAGTGTTCATAGTTATTCATATTTCATAATTACGGTTTCCTTTCTATTTTAAAAACTTTTCGAATTAAGTAACTTTCCAATTTAAATAACTCTCCATGTTTAGTAAATAACCTTAATACTTTAGAGTTATAATTGACAATTAAATAGACTTAATGGTTTAACGCAACAAATACCATAGTTTAAGGTCTTTAATAACATATTAGTAAAGTCTAGGGTTAGATACGACAATTATCAAAGTTTAAATCTTAATATGTTACTTACCAAAGTTTAAGGTTTATTGCGACAACTTATCATAGTTTAGGGTTCAAAATGACAAATAAACAACTTCAAGATCAAATTTTATAGTTTAGGGTGTAATATGCCAAGTTATAAAAGTATAAGGTTTGCATGCGAAAATTATCAAAGTTTAAGGTCTAAAATGAAAATAACCTTAAAAATATAATGTAGATACTGATTTTCAACTTTCTTATACGCTTATATTTTCATTTCCTATGTATTTGCTCGGTCCATTTTCATGCTCGTTCGCGGCTCATAGGGCATACAACTACGACTTAGTAATTATGTCATTCGACTAACACATGACACAACTTCCCCGACCCCCTTTCAAAACACCAAACGACTCAACCATTTATCGCGCGATCACACTCGAACTTACCCCCACAAGACACATTTCATCTATATTCCATGTTATATTTTATGACTCTAGAACTTATTTTCGCATACATATATCTGCTACCATACGACCCATAAACTTAGATCTTACATTCACATGCATAACCCTTTTACCCATGCATGTACTACATAACTAACGAGACACACACTTGAATTAATTAAACCGAAACAACTTAGCGTCTAACTCTTACCCAAATTGGATCACACATACATTACACGATCTGATTATCTATATAACTCGATTATAGTTGTTCCTCAGCCCTTGGTTAACCACATGCACACACCTAGATTTCTATATTTATTTACATCGACTTGAACCAGGTTCGATCACCCTTACACACGCTACAACCCGCATTTTATAGTCCTCATAATCGGCACACACAACACATACACCACACACCATTCACAGCCACACAAACATGGGTTTTATGAGCCAAAGACACACAAATTCTTCACATAAAATCACACTTTGACATAGCCCTTATACATGAAATAAATACTTACACTCCTCTTATATTTCTTAAGTGATAAATAGCTTAAGGTAGATGACAGGAGGCCATATTAGGGTCGTAATGACCAGATAAATGTGTATACTTGGATACATTCGAAGGCAATACACAAGGGCATGAGTCGATCCATACGGTTCATAATTTTATGTGACTGCTTGCTAAACCCGATTCAAGATATTATACCAAACCCATTAGCATCATGTTTTAACGTGTATAATAGGTTAAGATTTTTATGTTTTCATACTAATTTTGTGTTTTAAACTCATACATATGTACGTATTTATGGTTATCAACACAACCAAGAGACACTTGATACAATGAGAGAATGAGATAGATTTAGATAGGTCGTTAGGAGTACCTTGAGGTAGTTTCAACGAGGCAAAAGAAAAGAACCAGTGCCAACTTGTATTTGAATCAAACCACATGATCAAACAGACTCATATACCCAAACGATCACTACTTTTTCCCTCGTACCTCTTTACTCTTTGGAGGAAAATTGAGTGAGCTTGATTAATTTTTAGGGTTTTTAGGTGTGAGTTAGCAAATGTGATATTCGGTTAGCAATTATAGGAGGGAAATAATTGTGACTGCCGAATCTCTAGGGAGGATTAATATCCTATAATCCCTTCCTTATATGGTTATACTTATCCGTGTTAAGAAAAACGTGTGCACAAAAAAAATGAATTGGTTCTAAGGGACATAGGCATGACATACATATATGAATGAATATGTTCTTATTTTTATTGTGACATAAGTTGTTTGTTTTACATGAATAAGAAAAAAAATGAAAAAGCTTGGGAAAACCATGCATACATATTTAACATAGCTAGGTTAGGATTTTTATACATATGGTATCTTGAATGTGTTATATACGAAAATGACATATAATTGTATCGTTAATCACTTAAGAACTTAGGTTAAATGTCGTATTAATTTAGTCATCTCATAACATAGGGTCTTAATTATTTAACAATGTTCATAACACTCAGGTAAATTTTCAAATTATAATGGAATTACGAAAAACGGATTTTAAGGTATTACAATTCTTCCCCTCTAAAAAGAAAATTTCGTCCGCGAAATTGAAGTCACAGAAGTTAGATAGAGATGTACCAACTCACGAAAAGAAATGACAATCAATAATCTCATGCTCGAAGAGGTTCTTCTAAATATATATATATATATATTTTTTTTTACGAACGAAAAATTTCTCATGACTCGATCCAGACAGATAGGATAGCCCTTCACAGCACAAATCATAACAATTCTGATCCATCGAATACGAAACATATACGTAACAAATGATAGTTGAAAATCTCTCCAAAGATACAAGACATATAACATAAGGATGAGATGATTACGAGGAAATACTAAACAAAATGAAACTTCGTTCCTTCCAAACCGAATTTGCAAATGAAACAACAAAATGTAATACTTGCATCATATAAACCTGCCTTTATTGCCATCATATTCTATCTCAAGTTGTGATTAAACCATCTATGCGGATCTGATCTAGCGGATATGAAGCACATACGGAGTGGATAACAATTATATAAAAACACAATCATGAATACGAAACACATACGAAAGTAAAGCCAAACGATAGGAACTTCATAATTAAATCCCAAACGTCAAACGAATAATAGAAAATGTACTAACTATCAAGACCACTTAACGAATATCAAACCGTCTCCAAACGCATAACGAAACAAATGACAGAAAAACAAATCGCGGAAACTCATATCTTCCACCATTCTCAGAACAATCATGGGCCCGATGCCCCACCAAACCATACAGAGCGGATGAAATCTTCTCAGCATCTCTTCTCCGATACGACGACCTAGTAGCATGGTTGATTGCTGTCCACCAATACGCCCAAACTCATGGTAGTAGTTTCTCCGTCTATCTAAATACGCCAGTCCTAGTTCTTCTGCACATACGTCTTTCGGTGGCCGCTGGTTGAATCTTGTCTCCGTATTTGCTCCTCTTGTTGTTCTGTCCAGCACTTTCCTGCAGCATCTTGGTGCCTCCAGCAATGTCGCAATACTCCAACAATCTTCTCGACACAAGCAATCCTGTCTTCAGCTTAACTGGAATGGCAGTGGTACTAAACGAATGTGGCTTCTTCACGAGCTTCCCTAACTCAGCAACTATTGTGACAACTCAGGATCTGAATCACCATCTTAGATTCTACAAGTAGTCACCATCTAAAGTATCGACAAACAAACCCGCGAAAACAAAAATACAAAACCAAATGTGGAAGGAAGAAGATCAAATTAGCGAAGACAAAAGAATATCGAAATCAAATATGAACGAAAAGGTCCAACCGAACGGAATAGGTCAAAACAAATGAAATAGATCGAAACAAACGGAAGCCTAATGTCTACCCAATTCCTCACAGGTCATTCCTAAGGTTCAACAAGACGAAACCGAAGCTCTTATACCATAATTGTAACACCCCAACCCGAGACGGGTCAAAATGTCACATTATCGTGTCATACAAAGCATAATACGCAAGCGAAAGTCTTAAATAAAATAACAAGTCGTATAAACGAATGACTTCAAAAGGAATTACATAATACAATAGGTCCAAAAGAAGTGAAATATCAAAGCAAATGTTATTCAAAATGAGTCCAAAATGATAAGGTAACTAGGGTTGTTCCACTCAAATGCTTCTACTCTCAGCCCAAACCAAAGCCCAGCATCCCACTTGGTACCTGCCGCACGGAAAATAAAATCCGGCTGAGCTTAAAAAGCCCAGTGAACAGATATATAATAAAATGAATAATCAAAACACATATATAAGTATAGAGAAAGAGAAACATAAACTTCTGCCAAAACGAATATCATCTGTCAAAAGAATGAGAGATCAAGGATCAACGAAATAAATATCATAAGTCAAATGAGAGATCAACGATAACACGAATAAGATAATCATAAGGTGAATGAGTCAACAAGAATAAGATAATAAGATCATACGAATCAAATAATCATAAGGTAAAAGAGTCAATAAGAGTAAGAAAGCAAGATCATGCGAATCAGATAATCATGTAATAACCAGAATCAGAATGTTGCCACGAGCACCTATACTAAAGGAGATACTCTAATAGCCAAATCTACAAATCATATATCATAACAAATATCATATCATATCCGTCAATTCATATCAAAGTGTACATGGGTAGCTAGCCCAAATGTACCAAACTGTGAGGGGGTGTATTGCACACACGCAACACATCACGAAAACTGAACTGAGTACCTAGGATGCATCCATACGCTCCCTGCAAAACAAACCAAATATACATATGCCAGTACGAGATTGTACATACGTATTCATAATGGCCAATTGCACACCTATCATAATCATATCAAAAGGGAATGCCGGGGACTAATCACACCGCCCCAGATAGTGTCATGCCATTGGTGCATCAATGACATGGCCATGGTACCTCCATGGATAGTTAGCTCGGGCAACCAAACAAAATAAATCATATCATATCAAACTGATCATATAATGGAATCATATCAATAAGGGATCTCAAACGGATAATCATATCAAACGTATAAGTAATCAAATATCAAATCAGAGGGTCATAGCAAACTAATCATATCAAATCAAAGTAAGGAGAATACGAAACGGATATCAAACTAGACAAGAGTCATGAGAGAAAAGATGTGTCATTACTGAAATGACGGAATATCTGTACCTCAAACCGTAAAGTAAATCACCAGAAACACGCAAGGAAAACAAAGGCTACTCCTTCCTCCGCGGATCTACACGAATAACGATCGTTTAATATTAAGAAAGCTATTTCATAATTTTAGTGTTCATAGTTATTCATATTTCATAATTACGGTTTCCTTTCTATTTTAAAAACTTTTCGAATTAAGTAACTTTCCAATTTAAATAACTCTCCATGTTTAGTAAATAACCTTAATACTTTAGAGTTATAATTGACAATTAAATAGACTTAATGGTTTAACGCAACAAATACCATAGTTTAAGGTCTTTAATAACATATTAGTAAAGTCTAGGGTTAGATACGACAATTATCAAAGTTTAAATCTTAATATTTTACTTACCAAAGTTTAAGGTTTATTGCGACAACTTATCATAGTTTAGGGTTCAAAATGACAAATAAACAACTTCAAGATCAAATTTTATAGTTTAGGGTGTAATATGCCATGTTATTAAAGTATAAGGTTTGCATGCAAAAATTATCAAAGTTTAAGGTCTAAAATGAAAATAATCTTAAAAGTATAATGTAGATACTGATTTTCAACTTTCTTATACGCTTATATTTTCATTTCCTATATACTTGCTCGGTCCAGTTTCATGCTCGTTCGCGGCTCATAGGGCATACAACTACGACCTAGTAATTATGTCATTCGACTAACACATGACACAACTTCCCCAACCCCCTTTCAAAACACCAAACGACTCAACCATTTATCCTGCGATCACACTCGAACTTACCCCCACAAGACACATTTCATCCATATTCCATGTTATATTTTATGACTCTAGAACTTATTTTCGCATACATATATCTGCTACCATACGACCCACAACTTCGATCATACATTCACATGCATAACCCTTTTACCCATGCATGTACTACATAACTAACGAGACACACTGTAACACCCTAACCCGTCAAGGGTAGAAGTGTCACATTCTGGTGTCATATCAGAACTTACAAATAAAATTTTGAAAACGGAAGCCTTAACAGTACAATAGTAACAGTGATACAGTACACATTCACCAAATTACCAGAACAATATATACATTAGTAACAGTACAGTACAAATCTAGGATTGATTCGCTCCGAACGGTCTATCTTTTATTAGTCAACCACTTGTGAATGGTCAACGATAAAAGTCAAAAAGCTCAGAACATAATGCAATTAAGTCCAGAGGAATTTAGTGTTTCCCCGGGTCATTATGTCCCAACGAGGTGTGTAAACTGTAATACAACGAATCTGTGATCTGAAAATGATATTGAATATACAAAACCAGGAATCTGATTGACTAACACTAGGAATGTGAATAGTGATAGCTCTGTCACAGCTATGTCATTAAATACGTGTCGAAACCTAAAAAGCGTAAAAGATATACAAGCGTACGTTTAACTTAAATTAAACGTAAACGTATAAAAACAAAACGATTATAACTATAGTAGGGATTTGCATGCCTTAGGGGCTTAAATGAAAATTAAACAAACTTAAAAGTTTTATTTATAATTTACAAACTTATATAAAAGTTGAGAAAACCTAAAAAAAACTAAAACGCGTACGTGTACATAACAATTACGTAAACGTAACAAAAATAAAAAGTGAATTTGGTCCAATACAACTCCCACAAATGTGAAAATCATATTTTTGGAATCCTAAAAAGATAAGGAAATTATTAGAAAATTAAAATAAATTTTTACACTATGTACTTAATTATTAAATGTATTTAATAATGAATTAAATAATAAGAAAATCTAAAATTAACTTAAATAAATGAAATAAAGAATCTGAAAAATCTAAAATATTATAAAATGAATTTTAAAACTGAAAATGTATTTTTTACACAATCATTCTATTTATTATTAATTATTTACTATTATTAATTACTAAAAACTATTATTGATTTATTAAAAGTATTAAATGAATAAAGAAAAATCTGAAACTTTTTACATAATTCTAAAATAAATAAAAGAAGCTAGGAAAAATATAAAAACTTGGCTTTACTTAATAAAAATTAATTTTACTATTTAATACTTTAATATTAATTAATTATTAATTAAACTATTATTAATTATTAAAAATACTAGATGACAAAGGAAAAATCTGAGAAAATTCTTAAAAATACTTTAATATGACAGAAACTTAAGAAAAATATAAAAACATATAAGTGCTTAATAATAAGCTGAAAAGAAAATTAAAAAGCTAAATTATATTAAATAAACGCTATCACTATTTTTAAAGTGGATTTTTCTGGTTTTTCTTTTCTGAAACTCAATATGTACTGATATTATACAAGTTAAATGAAAACAAAACTATACAAACCTAGAAATAAGCACTTCATCGAGCATGACTCAAGACAGTCAAGCATAAGCTTGACTGTTGAGACTTAAGCTTAGAATAAGCTTGGAAAAAGCTTTATACAAGAAACAAAAGATAAAATAAGATATACACAAGTCCAATGGATCAATATAAACAAGAAAATGGACTGTGGTAGTGTGAGCTTAAGGTTTAGACAGTTAAGCTTTTTAAGCTTAACTTGGATGGAATGGAAGCTTGCAAAAGCTTGGAATAAGCTCCACACTGGAAAGCAAAAGAAAAATAATATGTTTATAAGTGATATGAACAAATATGAACAAGCATGTGTGCTGGAATTCACCCATAAGCTTGTAATAAGCTAATAAGCAAATCCAAATTACACACAGATCCAAACACCCCTGCATACTTTTTGAATGACAAATTAAGCTGGGGGTATAAGCTTAATAAGCCAAAATAAGAATTGAAGTAGCAAGCTGGGTTGGTTAGCTTTCCAAAAGGCCAAAACTCAACTTGTGGGGATCACAGATGAGCTTTTGAGGAGCTTATGAAAATCCTCCCAAATGACTGAGTATGCTGGTACACTCAGGCATGGGACAAACAAAAAGCTGGTTGCAGCCCTACTTAATAAGCTGCAACATGGGATTTAAGCACTAGGTCCTTGAGTTGGGTGGATGAGCTTCACATAAAACTAAACCACACAAGCTAATGACCACAAATGAGCTTTTTAGGAGCTTATGAACTAAGCTTGAGTAGACTGATTTCTCAGTATGCTCAGGAAATGGGGCAAACAATAAGCTCTTATTTAACTTATCAAATGAGCTCATGAGAGCTCAACAAGCACTGAAACACTGAGTATGATTGGTTAGCCTCACATGAAGCCAAAGATCACAAGCTCAAGGTCAATGAGGAACTTTTCATGAGCTTAGAACTACAACTCAACCTCACTGTTTGCTCAGTGAATTGAGTGAGTTTGAACAAAATAGGTGTTTTGATTAAGCTATCTAAATAAGCTATAAACTTGAAAATAAGAATAAACATAACAAATAAGCCACAAAGGCAACACAAATAAGCCAAATGCACTGGATAGGGCCAACTCTACAAGCTTTTGCAAGCTTATGGTTTTAACAGTCCTAACCATGGTGCAGGGCAAAAACAAGCTATAAAAAGCTATAAAATAAGCAGTTAAACATGGAAAATAAAAATTATCAAAAATAGAATAAGCAATATTAGCAATAAAACTAAAACATCCTAAAAGCACAGATTATGAAATTCAATATTAAAGCCTAGAGAAAATTATCTAGTTTATTTAAAAATGACAAAAAGGAAAATTTGACTTTTAACTAAAAACTAAAAAGTTGACTAAACTGAATTAAGAACTTAAACTACTGATTAATTAAGTTAATGTAAGCTATAAGAACATGAAATTAACAAAGATAAACAACATTTAAACACTTATGCAAGGTTATGAGTTCTAACAATCTCACAGTGCTCATAATGAGATTGTCAAGTGTCAAATTGACTTTCTACCATGCTACACCACTTGATTAAGGTTTCACTGAGTTGCTAAGGCCATATGAGGAGTTCATCAAACAAGAACAACTACAAACACAACCCTAAACACATAATCACCATTAAATCCAAAAAACCTTTAAGATGGACTGTTTTGAGGTTTTCAAAGCATAAGACTATGTAAACCAATTTCATCAAATCCAGGAGTCACAATGTGTCAAATCAGACCCTTTTAAGCATAAACAAGTAGTCACAAATATTCAAACCTAGGATTGTCAAAAACTAGCATATTGACAGTCCAAATGCCAAATCAAACCACAATCAAATCCAAAACATAACAACCTAAGATTAAGCTCTAATATCATTAACAAACAGCAAAGAAACACAGAAACATGATAATTAAAGCATATAAAAGACTAGAACAATAAAATGCAAAAAATGGTAAAAAGGGCTTACAAATGAAATCCTGCTTGAAACTGAGAACCACGGCCACAGAACACATCCTAAGGCTTTCCACAAAGCTTCTAAACCAAAGGCAATCCACAATTAACCTTGCTCCATGCAGTTTCACCAAGATTACTTCATTATTTTTGGATTTTCATTGTTTTTCTTGATTTTTAGTGTTTTCTGAATTTTAAAGACTAAACTTGTTTTAAGGTTTCTAAAAGCTTTAAAGCTTTGTCAGGAGCTTATGTGAGCTTAAAGAGTCCATTAAACAACTACATAACAAGAATTTAAAGAACATGAAATTTAAAGGTAATTTAAGGAAAAACTTAAAACTGAAAAGAAACTTAAAATTAAACTGGAAATAAAGGTTCATTACACTAATTTGATGAGAATACAACATTGAAAGCAATAAAATGACTTGAAATTAAAGAAAGCAGTAAAATTAATTAACTACGTGACCTAGGCTAATCCAAAGGTAGTCTTCTCTCTTCCTTCTCTTCTCTTTTATAACATTCTGAGTTCCCACCATCTTCCTGGTCAAATCCCACTTTAATTTGTGTCCATTGGATAAGCAGAAATCATCCTAGCCATTTAAACTACTTTTGGCGCCAAAAGTCATATAAGCAGCTTGGGGCAGTTTGAGAGCAATTAATGCTTCTTGGTTTGTTATAGAGGTGGAGGGGACATGTTTGGTGGGTTTATGGGCTGGGGGTTGAGGTGTAAAGCAAAAACCAGGGTATGTGAGGTGAGGTAAAGTGTTTGATGGTGGGGAAGCATTAAATGATTGTAGGCTGGTATAGGTGGAAGGAGATGGTGGTGAGAGTTGTTAGACAGCTGGGGGTGAGGTGGAAAGGTGGTGAAGAAACCAGGTATGTGGAATGGTGGTTTCTGGTTTAGGCGGAGTTGTGAGGTAGAAGGAGAAGGGGGAGTGGGTTTGACTTAAGTCAAACTGGTTTTATATTTAAGGGGTTGGGCTGGGTTTATTGTTGGGCTATTATGAAGTAATAAGGGTCCGGTTTGGTTTGTAGTAGTTTAGAGCCCAAGGACTACTTTTGTAACTTCTGAAATCATGAAGGACTAAACCTGTAACATTTCATAAGTTATCACAAGGACTAATAATGCCAATTTTGCTAAACCAAAGGACCTTTGTTGTATTTATTACAATTTAAAACACCCGGGGGACCTTTTATGACATTTTCCAAAGTTGAGGGGGTGAAATTGTAATTTTCCCAAAAGTTATCAAAAGGTTCCAAATTGTAAGTTATGAATAGTACAAGGGTATTATTTGATAAATTATACTTTTAAATACCCAGGGACTAATTTTGCCAATTTTGAAACTTGAGGGGTAAAAGTTGCCAATTTTAGAAAACTTTCATCCAGGGACTAAAAATGAACAAGTTTGATATCCCAAGGACTTATGTTGACTTTTCTTTCAATTTAAACCTTCAGGGACTAGTTTTGTCAATTTTTGAAACTCCAGGGACTGAAAATGACAGTTTTGTGAACTTTGATCATTTTTCACTTGTTTTCAATCTTTTTGTACCTGAATAACATAAAAACACATTTCAATGATATTTGTAACATTTATATAGTCATTTGTGTGTTTTTGGCTGTTTTTGTGGGTTTAAATAATATAAAATATATGTGTATTTAGACACATATCAAGGATGCATCCATACGCCCCTGCAGAACAATAGTGGCCATAACAATAACAGTGAAGCGCGCATAATCAATACAGTATAGGGACGCTGTGGAACATTACTCAACCACACTAGAGTCATGCCATTGGTGCATCAATGACATGGTCATGGTACCTCCAAGACTAGTTAACGGCTCGGGTATCAAACTGACATGTCAAAGCAAAAGGTCCACAATATACAATATGTGAGTCATCATAATCAAAGGTTCAATATCAGTAGTTCACAATTCAAAGGTCCATAGCAACAATCCAATATCAAAGTCCAATATCAAAGGTTCAGTAACAGAGGTTCAAAAACAGAGGTTCAGTAATAGAGGTTCAATAACAGTGGGGTCAATAGCAATGGTTCAATATCAAAGGGGTCAACAGTAAAGCAAAGGTTCAATATCAAAATGGCAAGAGATCAAAGATGCAAAGAGATCATGAGAAACCTTATGAGAAAGGTCAGAATATATGTACCTAATTCGAAGCAAGAAAAATAAGAAAGCAAAGTCACAAGATGAATTAATCTCGCCGCCCGGAACCTATATGAATTAG
The DNA here is from genome assembly GCA_910596185.1 of Chrysanthemum makinoi. Taxonomy (NCBI): domain Eukaryota; kingdom Viridiplantae; phylum Streptophyta; class Magnoliopsida; order Asterales; family Asteraceae; genus Chrysanthemum; species Chrysanthemum makinoi. The sequence goes on along the minus strand of OU343223.1, from coordinate 206,143,728 downwards.
ATAACGCTTATTAAGATCGGATTACTCATTTTAGACGGCTTTCCATTTTTAACAGGTTTTCACTTTTAGTAACTTTCCATTTTAGGTAACTTTCTATTTTTGGAAGGTTTCCATAATTAGTAACTTTCCATTTTTAGCAGGTTTCCATATTTAGTAAGTATAGGGTTTCCGGATAAGTAATGATTAGGTTTCGCGCTCATAATTCCGAATTAGTCAAATTTGGGTTTCAATATAATAATTTATCATAGATTAGGGTTTATTATGACAATCTATATAAGTTTAGGGTTCGATATATAATTTATCAATTTTAGTATGTAAAATGTCAATTAAATACACTTTAAGGTTATAGTTGACAATTAACAATATTTAAGGGTTAAAATGACAATTAATTAAACTTAAGGGTTTAATATAACCAACATCATAGTTTAGGGTTTAATATGACACTTTAGTAATGTCTAGGGTTCAAATGTGTAAATTATCCAAGTTAAAGGTTTTTAAGTATGACAATACAGGTTGATAGTTTATATACCTAATTACGCATTCACAAATTATTCACACATTCGTTATATTTACATAATCATTCTTAATATATACTTGACCCATTTATATACCATGATGCATGCAACGACTCAAGACAAACACACACTTACGCGACTAAAATGAACGAGATCAACTAGGGTATAACTTACTTATGCGAAGCACAATAAAAGGACATACTAGTGGTTACAATGAGCAGCCAAACGACACACCACTACTCCCCATTTAAAAGTGATTTGTGACGTGTACAAGCTCTTTTGGACTTACACCATCGACACACATAACAACCCACGACATTAATATACACTTAGCCTTTTAGTTCGACACACTCATTCACATGCATACACAAATAAGACTTGACAACACCATGCAGAATATTATTAAATCCCATGCACATACATGAACACAATCCATCTAATATCTATACGAGTATGCATGTGCCAGTTTTAATGACTCTACACACTCACAGACTCATGATTGATTATCTTCTTTTTAGCATGCCTCTACACAACCTTCGTTTCATATATATTACGACCAGGGTCTCCTTTTTTTTAAATTAGCCATATTGATGTGTTAACAGTGATCTAATTAGAGCTTGATAATGTCGACACAAAACTGTTTCGAATATGACGAATGAACCAGAAGTCATCATACATGTTTTACCATTTTATCATCTATGTAGCATGTAATTTATGACCTCATTATCTTAGCATATCAACATGGATGTCATGATTTGTATAACAGGTTTCGAAACTGATTCATATGCAGGTATCTATACTCATTCGCATGGTTATATTATCAATTATAATAGGTTAGTTATCATGTTTTCTAGTCGATAACAATGGTCAAGAATACATTCGAAGGAAACAATCGAAGAGAGAAATTAAACGAGGGTGAAACGATTACCCTTGAAGCGTGATTATAAGAAAGAAACACGAACAAAAAATGTTGAGAATGGGTCGAATTCAACACCACCAAAAAACAGTAGCCCCCCTCGAATCAAGACCCACGATACAACCAATACCAAAGCTTTTCGAAACCCAAAACTACGACCAGCGACTTCCACCTTTCGATCCCAAAGGGAAAAACCCACGTACGTTTTCACCCACGATCACGAGCCTTCCAAGAACAAGAATGAGACCTTTGTTTGCGTTCCTTTTGATCGACAGAAAATGGGTATAAATTATGGCAGCCGTTAGTTTTCTTGCTATGGTTTCTTTGTGAACTTTTGTGATTTGGTTTTGGAAGAAACGCAATGTGATTATTCGGTATTTTAAGTTTTCGTGTAAAGAGGGATTTCAAAAGGGAAACACCAAGATTTTAGGGTATAGATGGGACACTTGCCATCATTGAGTCAATCACTAACCTGGCTAAGAATCTCGATTCCATACGTTGTGTACACTACACATAAATCGGCTAGGGACAAATAAAAAAAAGAAAACGTGTGACGATACAATGTTTAGTGTAAGTATTATTTTCGGATTTATTTTATTTGTTCAGACGTTGACAATTTGATTACTTAAGTTATAATCGTGACGAAATATTTTAATAGTTAGACGTCTTTCATAGGTTCGAGATTAAAGAGTATTTTGGGTATTTAAACACGTTCAAAAATATGGGTTTTACAACTCTTCCCTTCTAAAAGAAAATTTTTCGTCCTCGAAAATTGAAGTCGGAGAGGTACCCGGAGACGTACAGGTTTAAGGCAGACGTAGTAATCCATAGTTTCACACAGATCATAACGATTTCGGTTCCCAAGCGTACATACTTATACGTAACAGATGTCGGTGAGAATCTCGCAAAGAGGTACAGAATCCCAAACGAACATGAGGATTGACAAATAACGGATATGAGCCCTAGTCCATTCACGTACCAACCTCAGGCATTTCCCAAAACGTCGTATGACTTCAATATGTTCAGATTATATGATCTCGGTATTATCACGTTCATCAGGCGTCATAATACTTGCATCACATAACAAGTTCTCATTGTCATCATATTCTGCCTCGGGTCATGACAAACCACATAACCAATATCACCACAAAACAGATAACATACAGGTAGCAAGTAACATACCAAAACAGACCAGATTCACATACATGCAGTATATAATACATCAAACCAACTTACCATAACACAGAAGAAGGAAGGCCACTAACTTGCTCGAAACGGTTCCTCATGACTCATTACTGACGATCCAAATATAAAGCTGAGATAATACCAAAATGCCATATCATAAAACTTTACGATTCAACCCGAGTTCTGAACAAATCAAAGAAAAGTAATACCGATTAAAATCACATAGAAAAATATCAAACCGCCTCAAAACGGGTGACAAAGAAATCGGAGTAACACAAGTCGCGCCCAATCATATGAAGTAGATGAACCTTCTCAGCCACCAGTTGAATCTTGTCTCTGTCTTTGCTCCTTTGGTTGATCCGTCCAGCTCCCTTCAGTAGCATCCTGACGTCTCCGGCAGCATCACGATCGGGTGCGGCTTCTGTTTCACGAACCTCTCCAGAAATTGTTGCAGCAATGCAGGGTTGGCACCATCATCTTCGGTTCTACGAGAAATCTCCATCTAAACAATCGACAAACGAATGCGCGAAGATAAAACAAACAAAATCAAATGCAAAAAGGAGAAGGTCAACTCAGCGAAGACAAAAGAATAACGAAGTCAAATCTGAACGACAATCAAAGGAATCGGAAGAGATCAGAACAGACGGAAGCCTAATGTCTACCCAAGTGGTCAATCCTAAGGTCAACAAGACGAAACCTTTGCTCTGATACCATAATTGTAACACCCCAACCCTGCAAGGGTAGAAGTGTCACATTCTGGTGTCATATCAGAACTTACAAATAAAATTTTGCAAACGGAAGCCTTATAAAATAATTTACCAAGTCATATAAACGAATGACTTACAAAGAAAAATACAAAATCAAATATGTCCAAAATGAAATAAAATCTCAAAACAATAGCTCTTTAAATCAGTCCAACATAATAAGCGGAAACTAGGGTCGATCCAGTCAAATAATCCAACTCTCAGCCCATCAAAGCCCATCTTCCAACCTACAACCTGCCGCAGGAAAAGAAATGCGGCTGAGCTTAAAAAGCCCAGTGGACAGATATAACGAAACGAAAGCTAAAATTAAATCAGAAATACAAAATGATGCAGGGAAGCTGATAACAAGGTCATAATGAAATGGAAACAACGAGTCAATGAGGAACCTGCAGAATACAATAGTAACAGACATCCAGAAAGAACAGATAACAGAGGAGTACAAGCAAGTAACGCATCGATGACATATACATAAGCACATCTAAATAACCAGACATACAATTAATTAGGAAATCAGAATACATAAAAGCCAAACAAAAATCTAAAAGCAAGCGGTAACAATTAATTAGAAAGTGAGCATGGCAATCACACAAGTCAAGTAACCCACATTTAATAAAATACAAGTATCATAACAGCAGAAATACTATCAGCAGTCAGAACATGGTAGCCATACGTATCAAGTAGGAATACAGCATGAACGTTATAATTGAATGAATTAAGGACATAGCAAGGCAACTAAACATGTTAACTAGACATACAACATAAGCTGAACCATTTACATCATCAAACAGTAGCATAAGCAAGAGTGTGAATATGGCAGGTCAACAATTAGCAGATAAAGATACAAGCGGATAATCATAGTCCACGAGATTAACTGAACGAAAGTATACATGATAAACATATAAATTAATCGATTACACACTAGCATGGTCACCAAACCAATCAAAGGGTCACATAACAGTAAGATAACATATAGTCAGATGACGACAGGTGAATCATATAATCGCATATTAATCATATCATAGCAGAGTAAACGGTAGCCACATAAAACATGAATAGCATAATCAAATTTAATAATCATATAATAACCCGGTACGTAAATGGAATGATAGTCTGAAGTAACGAAATAAGAGTATGTCAGATCAATGAAATGGAATATAGCATGGTAGTAGAGTGAGTCACATAAGGGTACTGAGTAATGGAAAATTAATACAGAATATGGTGCGTTGGGGAATACAGAAGGTGCACAATAGGTATATCAAAAGTGTAAGGGTTGTCAGAAATCTATCCTGAGCCAACAATACAATACAATAATATCAATAGTGGCAATAGCAGCCCAATATCCAATAGTAGCCATTGTAGCGGAGGGGTGACCTCGGAATACCAAACCAATAGGAGGGGAGACCTCAAGTAACCAGTGGAGTATCTAGCTCCCAGAATGTGAGGGGGTGTATTGCACACACGCAACACATCACCAGAACAATATTTACATCAGTAACAGTACATTACAAATCTAAGATGCATCCATACGCCCCTGCAGAACGATAGTGGCCATAACAATAACAGTGAAGCGCGCATAATCAATACAGTATAGGAACGGTGTGGAACATCACCCAACCACACTAGAGTCATGCCATTGGTGCATCAATGACACGGTCATGGTACCTCCAAGACTAGTTAACGGCTCGGGTATCAAACTGACAGGTCAAAGCAAAAGGTCCACAGTATACAATATGTGAGTCATCATAATCAAAGGTTCAATATCAGTAGTTCATAATTCAAAGGTCCATAGCAATAGTCCAATATCAAAGTCAAATATCAAAGGTTCAGTAACAGAGGTTCAATAACAGAGGTTCAGTAATAGAGGTTCAATAACAGAGGGGTCAATAGAAATGGTTCAATATCAAAGGGGTCAACAGTAAAGCAAATTTTCAATATCAAAATGGCAAGAGATCAAAGATGCAAAGAGATCCTGAGAAACCTTATGAGAAAGGTCAGAATATCTGTACCTCATTCGTAGCAAGCAAAATAAGAAAGCAAAGTCACAAGATGAATCAATCTCGCCGCCCGGAACCTATATGAATTAGATAACGCTTATTAAGATCGGATTACTCAATTTAGACGGCTTTCCATTTTTAACAGGTTTCCACTTTTAGTAACTTTCCATTTTAGGTAACTTTCTATTTTAGGTAACTTTCTATTTTAGGCAGGTTTCCATAATTAGTAACTTTCCATTTTTAGCATGTTTACATATTTAGTAAGTATAGGGTTTCCGGATAAGTAATGATTAGGTTTGGGCTCATAATTCCGAATTAGTCAAATTTGGGTTTCAATATACTAATTTATCATAGATTAGGCTTTATTATGACAATCTATATAAGTTTAAAGTTCGATATATAATTTATCAATTTTAGTATTTAAAATGTCAATTAAATACACTTTAAGGTTATAGTTGACAATTAACAATATTTGAGGGTTAAAATGACAATTAATTAAACTTATGGGTTTAATATAACCAACATCATAGTTTAGGGTTTAATATGACACTTTAGTAAAGTCTAGGGTTCAAATGTGTAAATTATCCAAGTTAAAGGTTTTTAAGTATGACAATATAGGTTGATAGTTTATATACCTAATTACGCATTCACAAATTATTCACACATTCGTTCTCGTTGTACATATTTACATAATCATTCTTAATATATACTTGACCCATTTATATACCATGATGCATGCAACGACTCAAGACAAACACACACTTACGCGACTAAAATGAACGAGATCAACTAGGGTATAGCTTACTTATGTGAATCACAATAAAAGGACATATTTAGGGTTCGATATATAATTTATCAATTTTAGTATTTAAAATGTCAATTAATAACACTTTAAGGTTATAGTTGACAATTAACAATATTTAAGGGTTAAAATGACAATCAATTAAACTTAAGGGTTTAATATAACCAACATCATAGTTTAGGGTTTAATATGACACTTTAGTAAAGTCTAGGGTTCAAATGTGTAAATTATCCAAGTTAAAGGTTTTTAAGTATGACAATATAGGTTGATAGTTTATATACCTAATTACGCATTCACAAATTATTCACACATTCGTTCTCGTTGTACATATTTACATAATCATTCTTAATATATACTTGACCCATTTATATACCATGATGCATGCAACGACTCAAGACAAACACACACTTACGCGACTAAAATGAACGAGATCAACTAGGGTATAGCTTACTTGTGCGAATCACAATAAAAGGACATACTAGTGGTTACAATGAGCAGCCAAACGACACACTACTACTCCCCATTTAAAAGTGATTTGTGACCTGTACAAGCTCTTTTGGACTTACACCATCGACACACATAACAACCCACGACATTAATATACACTTAGCCTTTTAGTTCGACACACTCATGCACATGCATACACAAATAAGACTTGACAACACCATGCAGAATATTATTAAATCCCATGCACATACATGAACACAATCCATCTAATATCTATACGAGTATGCATGTGCCAGTTTTAATGACTCTACACACTCACAGACTCATGATTGATTATCTTCTTTTTAGCATGCCTCTACACAACCTTCGTTTCATATATATTACGACCAGGGTCTCCTTTTTTTTAAATTAGCCATATTGATGTGTTAACAGTGATCTAATTAGAGCTTGATAATGTCGACACAAAACTGTTTCGAATATGACGAATGAACCAGAAGTCATCATACATGTTTTACCATTTTATCATCTATGTAGCATGTAATTTATGACCTCATTATCTTAGCATATCAACATGGATGTCATGATTTGTATAACAGGTTTCGAAACTGATTCATATGCATGTATCTATACTCATTCACATGGTTATATTAACAATTATAATAGGTTAGTTAACATGTTTGCTAGTCGATAAAATGGTTATGAGTACATTCGAAAGAAACAATTCAAGAGATAATTAAATGAGGTTGAAACGATTACCCTTGAAGCGTGATTATAAGAAAGAAACACGGACAAAAAATGTTGAGAATGGGTCAAATTCAACACCACCGAACAACAGCAGCCCCCCTCGAATCAAGACCCACTATACAGCCAATACCAAAGCTTTTCGAAACCCAAAACTACGACCAGCAACTTCCACCTTTCGATCCCAAAGGGAAAAACCCACGTACGTTTTCACCCACGATCACGAGCCTTCCAAGACCAAGAACGAGACCTTTGTTTGCCTTCCTTTTGATCGACAGAAAATGGGTATAAATTATGGCAGCCGTTAGTTTTCTTGCTATGGTTTCTTTGTGAACTTTTGTGATTTGGTTTTGGAAGAAACGCAATGTGATTATTCGGTATTTTAAGTTTCCGTGTAAAGAGGGATTTCAAAAGGGAAACACCAAGATTTTAGGGTATAGATGGGACACTTGCCATCATTGAGTCAATCACGAACCTGGCTAAGAATCTCGATTCCATACGTTGTGTACACTACACATAAATCGGCTAGGGACAAATAAAAAAAAGAAAACGTGTGACGATACAATGTTTAGTGTAAGTATTATTTTCGGATTTATTTTATTTGTTCAGACGTTGACAATTTGATTACTTAAGTTATAATCGTGACGAAATATTTTAATAGTTAGACGTCTTTCATAGGTTCGAGATTAAAGAGTATTTTGGGTATTTAAACACGTTCAAAAATATGGGTTTTACACACACACTTGAATTAATTAAACCGAAAAAACTTAGCGTCTAACTCTTACCCAGATTGGATCACACACACACATTACACGATCTGATTATCTATATAACTCGATTATAGTTGTTCCTCAGCCCTTGGTTAACCACATGCACACACCTAGGTTTCTATATTTATTTACCTCGACTTGAACCAGGTTCGATCACCCTTACACACGCTACAACCCACATTTTATAGTCCTCATAATCGGCACACACAACACATACACCACACACCATTCACAGCCACACAAACATGGATTTTACGAGCCAAAGACACACAAATTCTTCACATAGAATCACACTTCGACATATCCCTTATACACGACATAAATACTTACACTACTCTTATATTTCTTAGGTGATAAATTGCTTAAGGTAGATGACAGGAGGCCATATTAGGGTCGTAATGACCAGATAAATGTGTATACTTGGATACATTCGAAGGCAATACACAAGGGCATGATTCGATCCATATGTTTCATAATTTTATGTGACTGCTTGCTAAACCCGATTCAAGATATTATACCAAACCCATTAGTATCATGTTTTAACGTGTATAATAGGTTTAGATTTTTATGTTTTCATACTACTTTTGTGTTTTAAACTCATACATATGTACGTATTTATGGTTATCAACACAACCAACAGACACTTGATACAATGAGAGAATGAGATAGATTTAGATAGGTCGTTAGGAGTACCTTGAGGTAGTTTCAAGGAGGCAAAAGAAAAGAACCAGTGCCAACTTGTATTTGTATCAAACCACATGATCAAACAGACTCATATACCCAAACGATCACTACTTTTTCCCTCGTACCTCTTTACTCTTTGGAGGAAAATTGACGGCAGGCTTGATTAATTTTTAGGGTTTTTAGGTGTGAGTTAGCAAATGTGATATTCGGTTAGCAATTATAGGAGGGAAATAATTGTGACTGCCGAATCTCTAGGGAGGATTAATATCCCATAATCCCTTCCTTATATGGTTATACTTATCCATGTTAAGAAAAACGTGTGCACAAAAAAAATGAATTGGTTCTAAGGGACATAGGCATGACATACATATATGAATGAATATGTTCTTATTTTTATTGTGACATAAGTTGTTTGTTTTACATGAATAAGTAAAAAAAATGAAGAAGCTTGGGAAAACCATGCATACATATTTAACATAGCTAGGTTAGGATTTTTATACATATGGTATCTTGAATGTGTTATATACGAATGACATATAATTGTATCGTTAATCGCTTAAGAACTTAGGTTAAATGTCGTATTAATTTAGTCATCACATAACATAGGGTCTTAATTATTTAACAATGTTCATAACACTCAGGTAAAATTTCAAATTATAATGGAATTACAAAAAATGGATTTTAAGGTATTACAAAACGGGCCTAAAGCCCACGACACAAGTCCCATTTCGCATGAACTAAGCCCAATCAGCCCAATACCCGGTCCAATAAGCTCAAAATAAGCTAATAAGTCCTAAAATATAAGCTAGTTATAAGCTTGTAAGGTTTTGAAAGGCTTTCATATATTAAAAATGACATTCTGACTAAAAATGAAAAACATGTAGTCCATGGGTAAAATTTGAAACATTTTATAAAGATAAAGGGTTAGTAATTACGTGAATAAACCTGCATGAAAAGTCTAGGGACCAAACATGCACTATTTCAAAAGTAAAAGGTAGTTATATACGCTTGCATGTATAGGATTAAAACTACAAGGACTATTTTTATAGTATGCCGAAACTAGTTATAAAAATACTTTTGGGTTGAAAATGTAAAAACTTTGAAACTTTAGGGTTTGAATGCGGTAAAGTATATCTTGGGGGATAGTTTTTATAAAATAGTTTCGTTAGGGACTAAAACTGTCAATTTCGGAAAGTTTTGATATAAAACATGTTTCGGTTAAAAACTGTCATTTACTCAAAGTTGAAGGACTAAACTCGTACATTTTGAAACTTGAGGGTAAAAAGTGTAAATTCGGGGAAAAATTTAGAAAAACTTTTAAACTTATCGTGACTTCGTAAAAACGATTATTTTGATCATTTAAGTGTTTTAAAAGTAGTTTACTATCGAATATCGTTAAACATATTATATATCTATATATCTATATATCTATATATATATATATATGGGACTAAGCATGACACATGTATAATGCTTACTAGGCATTTTAATGTTGACATGGCACCTCTATGATGAGGTGGAAATGGTGACATGGCACTATTTTCGGATGAATATGTAAAAAAATTGTAACATACCAGGCTCGAACCCGGGTTGTAAGCCCGTATAATCACACCTCAACCAACTGAGCTATGTCACATTTGTGAACAAACTCCCTTACACATTCATGTCATGTTTAAATGAAACCTTTTACTCCTTTAACCTAAATCCCTGTATACTCGGCATTACCTAAACAAATTTCCGAAGACCCCAAAATTCAAAACGCATCACATATGAAAAACCGAAAACCTAATTGATTACTCAAATAGGTACGCATAAAATCAAACCGAATCGATAAATGATCGATACAACCAAATTGTTGATAAATCCCTTGATTTTAATATGTCATGTTTAATATGTTAAAAATCAAATAGGTACGTTGCAAGGGATTTGAGTAATGATCCATGATGCGTTATTCCCAAATAGGTACGTGATTTTGATTTATGTAAAGTGATTTTGATTTATCGACCATTTTTCGTTGCAAGGGATTTGAGTAATGATCCATGATGCGTTATCCCCAAATATGTACGTTTGATTTTATACCCTAATGTTGATATGACAGTCTTGGGACAGATTGAGTAATGATCCATGAAGATACAACAAGAAAGGTTTGATTTTTCATCATGTTAACTACGCTTAATTTTGGTTTTTGTTTTTAAATATGATTTTTGATTTTGTAATTCGGTTGTAAATTATGAATTTCCAATGGATATGTTTCATCTAATTCAAGCAATTTGTTTTGGTGAAACATGAGTTCAATTGCCAGAAAGTTGCATCTTTTATTTAGAGCATGTAGCTTTTATACCCGCCAAGTGTTTGATAATATTCCCCAACTACTACTTTGATACGGTATGCGCTTGGCCCAACCAAAACACATGTTACGTCCTTAGAATCTGTATTCTTTTATGTTGACCAATGACTGTTTACTAATCTTTCTATGGATTTATGCTATAAAGTTTTGATTTCTATGGAGGTGCTTTACAAGTCGTTTGGTAAATAGATACACCTTCCTAATTTGCCAATGCAAGATATATAAAACCTAGGTGTAATTATTAGCCAATAATTATGTATATAGACTAAATAAGTTTAAATATTCGGCAAAAAGTATTTTGGGTCTACTTGACATGACCCATTTTGACTTGTAACGAAACATGATTCATTTTATCTCGAATGCATAGCCTAACATACCATTTTGCCACCTCTATTTGATAGTTAGCATCTTTGACAAGTGTGTGGCACGGCTCGCCACGGCGTTGGCTTCCATTAATGCAGCCTTTGCATCTGCTACAAAGTTATTAGCAAGCCATTGTTCTGAGTTGGGGGAATCTGCTGGACCTTGTGATTTCTGTTGTGTAATCAGCCATCAACATCTACAATACAAGTTATCTAATGACTCTCACAGCTGCAGCTGCAACGGGTAATTCTTACATTCAGTTTTATTGCATTCCTGTGTTGTACTATAGTGAACTTTAAGAACTACTTTATTATGAAATCTCATACTTTTGTTATCCAAAATCACACTAGATAGTTTATTAGCAATAGAACTACTGGTCAAAGACGGTGATTGATCTTTTTCCATATAATAGCTCTGTGAGGTGAAGCAACGCTTAAAGCTAGATTTCCAAAATAAGCAAAGAAGAATGCAACTGTAATTCCATATGAAAAGGGAATGGGTGCTCATGTGCTTACTGCCGATCACAGTGAAACAAGAAAATGATTACATCAGTGTACTCAATACATGTTGCAACAGGTATCCAAAGGTTAGTATTTTATCATAGTGAAACCACAATCATGTTTATTTCTTAAACGGCTGCTCAGGCAGACCCTTTCTGTTATGGTTATCTTATTCGTTAATAATGTGGTGGCTGCTGACTTCTATTAAAATTTTATGATGAGTAACTATATTTTATTCCATAACATTCCTAAGAAAATGCATATGTGTTATACTAAACCTGAAAGTTGAAACAAATAGTTTATGATCAATTTTTACCATTTCTAGCATGCTCATTGCCTCATTTGCGAGGGCCCCTTTTAAAGCGTGCATGTAGTAGGGGGTCTATCAACCATTAAAGCACAAGCATATTGCCACCAGAAAACAAAACCAAACATCCAGCAGTATGTATGTTTGATCTTTTAGAAGTAGCCTTATCAACTCATCTAGTATGTTAATTGTACATTTGGCCATTGCAAGTTTTGGAAATTATACATTATGAACTCACAGTTCTTAACACTTCCATATGATGTACATATATGCAGTATCATATTTCTACAGCATGTTTCTTCCATTTAGTTTAATACATATTTTAATTAGCATTTGTATTGGACAGGAAACGAAATCGAGTACAGATAAGGGTTGATGTTCATTGTTACAAAACTGGGTTTTAATCCAATCATAACATATTCTTGGAAATTTTAGATACACATTAACTTTTGCCTTTTAATAACTACTCTTTTAGAGGACTATATCTAAAGCGAACATGGAATGCATGTAATCTAAGTAAGCATGATCAATTAGTCCAAACAGAAGAGTTGATCATAATCAGAATGTAATATTTGTAATATGTTTTAATCTCATGTATTTTGGTGTTGTAGGTTGGCAGAAAAAGGTCGCAGTGAAAAATTGCAGACAAGGAAGTGGAATGTGTTCAGGTGCAAGTCATCTCTTTACAGTGAGTTTTTGATAATGTCATCACTCACGTAGCTGGTCTAATTATTCATCTGAGAATCAAGATAGGCATAAATTATCTTATATATGTATAAAGTTGCCTTCCTTATCAGGTCGCTCTGGATGTTTGGTTTTATTTTCAGGTGGCAATATGCTTGTGCTTTAATGGTTGATAGACCCCCTACTACATGCACGCTTTAAAAGGGGCCCTCGCAAATGAGGCAATGAGCATGCTAGATAAGGAGCCCGTGATAAGGAGCAACGAACCCTTTCAGTTGAGGTAATAATCATATTGCTGAGTTATGTAAGATAGCGTCATCTTGCTTAATTAGTGAAGTATATTAATACACATGTTTGTATGGCTACATTAAATAAAGGCACATCTAATGGATTTGGTTTTGGGCAATCTTTTTTTATTTATTTTTAAAAAACCAACCAGAATTATAGGCTTGTGAATGACGCATCTAATTTAATTCACCTGACTCGAGCTATAACATATGAAAGGGTGAAAAATATTTATAGTGTTGGTTTTTAGAATTTTGTCATATATTTGGGTGGTTGAAAGACTTCATGGTACCTTTTGAAAATAGTAGTGTTGCAATTTTTTATATATGAACTGAAGTAGTTTGAGTAGTTGTATTAATTAACAACCCTCATGATCTATGAACTACTGAGTTACCTGTATTTTATTTTTATCTGAGAATAATACAGTTGATGGTGTGATGTCTTTCTAGGAAATTCCCGAATATCGTAGAGCAGATGATGTTAGTAGCATGGTGTATGAAGCAAATGCAAGCCTAGAGACCCCGTGTATGACTGTGTAGGCTCAATTTGTCACCTTCGAAAGCAAGTAAGTGAGCTCCAAGCAGAATTAAATGAGCACAAGAGAGAGGGTCAATTTGCAATGTTCCACAATCCAATATTCTAACTTTTTGATACGTATGCAAATGGAACAACCACCACCAATCTCACATCCACCACAACAGCAAACCATTTATGAGAAATACTTTCCTTTTTTTTCAACTATTGTATTTATAATATTCTCCGTTATTCATTATTTATGTACATACTCTCATAATTTGTCGGTATTATTATAAAGCTAGCCCGCCCATTCGGGCGGGCTATGAAGCTAGTATAATTATAAGATTATAATTATATATATAATCTGATAAAACGCACGTGGGATCTAAACGAACTAAAATACTCAACAACACCATCATTTTTACGAGATCACAACGGGGGAACATTTCACTTATGCGTAAGTGAGAATCATTAATAAATATCAAATTAAGATAATGTAGCACGTAAATTACCTTAAAACGTTAAGCACGCACACACCATATTGAATTGGACAATTAAATGATCTATTGAATAAGAATATTCAATGCTCTATTATTTTGGTCGCGAACCAAAATGTTTATCATATTCTGAGACTCGCCATCTCATCATTTTTAGGTTTCGGTTTGGAACCTCCGCTACATTGTGCTTGATCTATTTGTGCTTGTTCATTATCATCAAGGTGAGTTCATAGCCTCGCTTTTACTTTTATTTGCAAACCCCGCGAGGGAGATACATGCTCTAAACTAGGACACAAATGTTCGCTTCTTGATTATTGGTACTGCCTAAGTATTTAGCCATAAGTCCCCTGTATCATGAACCATTAGTCATCGCGAGTGAACGCATATATCGTGAATAGTACTATAGGGAGTAACGACCCCGTCTTGGTTATAGGAAATAACCGAGGCGCACCATATTTGAATTGCATTAGGTAATTGGCTATTAACGTCCTTTGGGGCAAACTTACGTACACCAGTAATTCGGTGTATGCAGTCGAGTCTTAGTTGCATGAGCTTAGCGCATAATAATCTATGATTTTCTTTATGATATTGTTAGTATACAATTATCATGCTCATATTCTTGTGTTCAACTGTTAATTAAACCTATGAATTTCACTCAACATTATTGTTGACCTTTTAAGCATGTTATTTCAGGTAATCAGTGAAGATTATGTCCAAGGCACGGAGTGGGGCATACCAAGAACTTTCTTGTTGTGTAAACATAAAGTTGTCATTTCTTTCAAACTCATTCTCTTTATTTTGGGAAAACACATGAACAATTTGGAATGTTTTGTAACAACTATGAGTTTTCGATGAATGATAACTAGTTTTAATAAAACGTCTCTTTCGAGTCGTTTTCTATGATTTTTACTATGATCTCCATTCGAGTAACACCCCGATTAGTTTTCCGCTGTCATTATGATCTCGGGGGGTGTTACATCTGCATATTTTTTGCCAATACGCCGTATCCATATATTGGATACGCCGTATCCATATATTGGATACGCCGTATCCATATATTGGATACGCCGTATTCATGCAAACCCACCAATACACCATATTCACAATTCTGAGTACACCGTATCCAAAACCTATCTCAATACACCATATTCACAATTCTGAATACACCATATCCAGACCTATCTCAATACACCATATTCACAATTCTGAATACACCATATCCAGACCTATCTCAATACACCATATTTATAATCCGAATACACCATATCCAGACCTATCTCAATACACCATATTCATAATCTCTAATATGTTGTATTGGAGTTATAACATGTATGCTCTACTTTCCATACTCACACATTCACCAACCACCCTCTTAGTCAAACACATTTAGACCCGATCAATTCATCTGGGTCATCCCCGTTTGAAAACCCGATTCGGGTTTAACAACACGAAGGATGACAGAAGACCGAATAATGAATATGATGTATACATGCATTATATTACATAATATGGTTCGAAAAAGACAAAAAAAAGGCAATATCTCTCAAATGGTTCTCGGAAGAAGATCAACCGAACGATCTCATACAATCCGATGAACAAGTGCGATAAGTTATGAGGTACATTAGATCGTCACAAGCGCATCAAAACCTCCGTGCCAATTTGGTCGAACACTTGTCTCGTATTGTTTAATTTTAGTTTACGCTATTTATTTATCTATGTATTGTTTTTTATTTCGTATGTTTACGTTTTTAATTTAGGTAATATTTTTAATTTTTGAATGAAAGTTTTTAATTTCGTACGCTTACATTTTTTATTTCATACGTTTACATTCACATTTACATTTTTAGTTTATAAATATAAAGTAATAAATATAAAGTATTTAATTAAATAAAAAATGGGTATTAAAGGAGAAGGAGCGTGACCAAAACAGGATAATGGTGAGAGGGAGTGAGGAGAAGTAAGAGGAGAGAGAATGATGAGGTGGCGCTAATGTGGACGATGACCCGATCACCACCAGTCCCTTTAAAGAAACAACTATAAAGGGTGTTTGGTTTGAGAGTAATAGGATTAGGGTGCATTTGGTATAGAGTTAATTACATAAATCGTCCTTGTGGTTTGGTAAAAGTTACGGATCTTGTCCATGTGGTTTTTTTTGCGGGTTTCGTCCCTGTGGTTTACAAATCTTACGGATCTTGTCCCCATGTCTGACCCGATCTAAAAAAGGACCTCCCTTGCAAATACTCCCTAACGTGAGGGCTAACATTGTATTTTGGTTTTAAAGATCGTTATACAAACCACAGGGACGATTTATGTAATTTACTCTTTAAAAAAAAGGTTTTTCTTTTTAATTTTATTATTCAAATTTTTTTTAATTTTATTACGATTAAATTTTTTAATAAAAAAAAACTTTTTTTTTAAATTTAATTTTAATTTTATTATAATAAATTAAAAAAAAAATTAATTTTATTATAATAAAATAAAAAACTATTTTTATTTTTTTTTAATTTTAATAAAGATCAAAAAAATTATAATAAAACTAAAAAAAATTAATTTTAATTTTATTATAATATATTTTTTTTTAAAAACTGTTTTTTCTTTTAAAAAAGTTAATTTATTAAAAAAATTAAAATAAAATTAAAAAAAACAAAAAAAAAAACCTTTTTTTAATTTTATTATAAAACGGATGAAGGCGTATAAAAAAACTTTTTTATACGGTTTTGTCCGTTTCATTTGTTTTTATACGGTTTCGTTCGTTTTTGTATGAAAATGTATGAAAACAACGTACAAAAATGTATGAAAACGTAAAAAAACGAACGAAACCGTATAAAACAGATGAAAATGTACAACAACGTTGTTTTTGTACGTATGAACATTGTTGTACGTTTTCATACATTTTTTTCGTTGTTTTCATACATTTTTTTACGTTGTTTTCATACATGTTCATACAAAAACGAACGAAACCGTATAAAAATAAATAAAACGTAAAAACGGACAAAACCGTATAAAAACCTTTTTTTATACGCCTTCATCCGTTTTATAATAAAATTAAAAAAAGTTTTTTTTTTTTGTTTTTTTTTAAATTTTATTTTAATTTTTTAATAAAATTAATTTTTTTAAAAGAATTAAAAAAATATATTATAATAAAATTAAAATTAATTTTTTTTAGTTTTATTATAATTTTTTTGATTTTTTTTAAAATTAAAAAAAATAGTTTTTTAATTTATTATAATAAAATTAAAATTTGTTTTTTTAATTTATTATAATAAAATTAAATTTAAATTTTTAAAAAAGTTTTTTTTTTATTAAAAAATTTAATCATAATAAAATTAAAAAAATTTTGAATAATAAAATTAAAAAGAAAAAACATTTTTTTTTAAAGAGTAAATTATATAAATCGTCCCTGTGGTTTGTATAACGATCGTTAAAACCAAAATACAATGTTAGCCCTCACGTTAGGGAGTATTTGCAAGGGGGGGGGGTCCTTTTTTGAGATCGGGTCAGACATGGGGACAAGATCCGTAAGATTTGTAAACCACAGGGACGAAACCCGCTAAAAAAACCACATGGACAAGATCCGTAACTTTTACTAAACCACAAGGACGATTTATGTAATTAACTCTTTGGTATAAGTTTCAGAATCACAATCGATATATGTTTAATTGTAGGGTAGAATGATTACATGGAATGAATCTAAACCAACCTCTTGTGAGTGGTATGGAGAATTAAAATTATCAAAGAACGAGCTCATAACTTAAAACCCATATATATCAACCAAACATGTACAATTATAGTCATTATCATTCCCTTATTCTTATACCTCCCAACCAAACGCACCATTAAAGAAACGACTTTCATTCCTATTGTAATTATTTTGTTGATTGATTAGTATTTAAAACTGAAAATGAGTGCCCATTACAGAAAGGGTAAACACCATAAAATAACATACTACTTTCTCAGATTTTCCGAGTTAAAACACTTACTTTTTTATTAACAATGAATCCTATCAAACATTCAAATATTGTTCTGACTTCACCCATATGACTAAAATAAACTTGCATCGTTAGTCCTTTATACTAACGACCCTTAGCAAATAACTTAAAATATAGTTTTCTTACGTTTTCGTTCGTTTTTACACGTTTTCGTCCGTTTTTGCACGTTTTCGTCCGTTTTTACACGTTTTCGTCCGTTTAAACACGTTTTTGTACGTTTCGTCTGTTTTTACACGTTTTCTTCGGTTTTGCACGTTTTCGTCCGCTTTTGCACTTTTTTCGTTTGTTTTTGCACGTATTCGTCTATTTTTACACATTTTCGTTCATTTTACACATTTTAGTATGTTTTTACACGTTTTCATCTGTTTTTGCATGTTTTCGTCCGTTTTTACACATTTTCGTCCGTTTTTACACGTTTTCGTCTGTTTTTGCATGTTTCCGTCCGCTTTTGCATGTTTACGTCCGTTTTTACACGTTTTTGTTCGTTTTTTACACATTTTCGTCTGTTTTTTCAAACGTGTAAAAATGGACGAAAAAGTGTAAAAACGTATAAAACGGATAAAAACGTGCAAAAATGAATGAAAGCCTGTAAAAACGGACGAAAACGTGTAAAAACATGTAAAGATGGACGGAAACGTGCTAAAACAGGCGAAAATGTGAAAAACGGATGAAACCGTGTAAAACGTTCAAAAACAGACGAAAACGTGTAAAAATGGACGCAAAAGTACAAAAACGGAAGAAAATGTGTAAACACGGACGAAAACGTGTAAAACGGAGAAAAACGTTCAAAAACGTGTTAAAACGGACGAAAACGTGCAAAAACGGACGAAAACGCGAGAAAACCAAATTTTAAGTTATTTGCTAACGGCCGTTTGTATAAAAGACTAACGATGCAAGTTTACTTTGGTCATATGAGTAAAGTCATAAGAATATTTGAAAGTTTGATAGGATTCATCGTTACTGGCTATATTAAAGGTAATTGTGAATTGGTATCCATTGTCAATATTTATGCTCCTCAAAGTAGGCGGGAAAAGCAAAGGATTTGGGAGGAGTTGAAGATGTTGATTGTTGGTAATAACAGGTTGCGGATCTTGTTAGGCGATTTTAATACGGTCAGATCTAGCGATGAAAGAAAAGGGTCTAAATTAAAAAAAATGCGCTCTTGATTTTAACGAGTTCATTAATTCTTCGGACCTTCATGAATATGCTATGAAAGGTAGCAAATTCACATATCTTAAGGAGGACGAGAGGGGGAAGAAGTTTAGTAAGATTGATCGGTGTTTGGTTAGTAGGGGGTTTGTGGATAAATGGCCTGATGCGTGCCTTAGAACGCTCCCTAGGTTGTTGTCGGATCACAATCCAATTTTGTTGTCCGTCCTGGATATCAATTTTGGTCCCAAACCCTTTCGGATTTTTAATTCATGGTTAGATTATCCTGATTGTGTAGAGGTTGTTTCGAAGGCGTTGAGAGACTTTGAGTTTGTTGGGGCTCCTGATGTCAAATTAATTAAGAAGTTCGGTTGGTTACGTCAAAAGCTGAAAGAATGGAGAAACGAGCTGATTCAAAAGGAGAATGAGGAAATTGAGGTTTGTAAAAAAGATCTGGAAGAGCTTGTTCTCGTTATGGAATCTGAAGACCTTTCAGAAGACGAAGAGTGGACTAGAAACGAATGTAAAAGGAAATTGGATGATATTGAAGCCCGAAAAATGAAAGATCTAAAACAACGGTCTAGGAGTAAATGGGCAGCTGAAGGAGATGGTAATAATCGTTATTTTCATGGTTTGATCAACAACAGGAGGTTAAGTAATGTGATTCACGGGCTCAAGTTGGGGGATGGATGGATCTCTAAACCAAAGATGATTAAAAAGCGTATTTTTGATTTTTTCAAAGAAAAGTTTAGTGAACAATGGAAAGAGAGACCTCCTTTGACCTGTGATTTCGAGAATAAGTTATCGGAAGAAGCGACTAGTTTTCTAATCAAACAGTTTTCAAAGGAAGAGATCAAGAAATCCGTCTTTGATTGTGGGGAAGACCGAGCTCTTGGCCCAGATGGCATATCTTTTAAATATATCAAGCGTTTTTGGGAATTCTTCGAAGATGATTTTGGTGCTCTTTTTGAGTATTTCCACAAAGGTAGGGGGCTGAGTAGGGGGTGCAACACTGCCTTTATAACTTTGATTCCCAAAGTTAGAGACCCGGTAAATCTTAATGATTATAGACCGATTACGTTGGTGGGGGCGCTTTGTAAAATCATATCTAAAGTCTTGGCTTTAAGACTTAAACAGGTTCTGAGCCCGTTGATTTCTTTTAATTAGTTGGGCTTCTTAAGCGACCGTCTCATTCTTTACGGGCCCTTGATTCTTAACTAGGTCATATTGTGGGCTAAAAGGAATAAACAGAAAACCCTTATATTCAAGGTTGATTTTAATAAAGCATATGATAATGTTAACCGGGGTTTTCTTATGTCGGTGATGTCTCAGATGGGTTTTCCAGACTTATGGTGTAAATGGATCTATGGCATTCTCTCATCGGCTAGATCGGCGATTTTGGTGAATGAATCTCCCACTTTTGAATTCCAATGCTGTAAAGGTATGCGCCAGGGAGACCCGATTTCCCCTTTTCTTTTTCTAATTATCATGGAAGGTCTCTCTAGCATGATGAAGAAGGCTGGCATGAATGGGTCATTTGGGGGAATTTCCCTCCCTAACCATGGTCCTTTAATTTCACACCTTTTATACGCCGATGATTGCACTTTTTTGGGTGATTGGTCAATTCTCAATATCAAAAAAGTTAATCAAATCCTCCGCTGTTTCTGTATATGTTCTGGTCTTAAGATTAATATGGGGAAATCTCAAATTTTTGACGTGGGTGTGGAGGAGTCGGAGGTGAGAAGTGTAGCGAACAGTGTTTCCTGTATGTCGGGGAGTGCTCCTTTTGATTATTTGGGAATTCGAGTGGGGGTCACATGAATAGAGTTGCGAATTGGGACTTTATGTTTGATATATTCAAATCCATGTTGTCCAAGTGGAAAGCTTCATGCCTTTCCATTGGGGGTAGGGTGACGTTAATTAAAGCGGTTCTGGAAAACCTCCCGACTTACTATTTGTCTTTGTTTAAGGCTCCGTCTAAGGTGCTGGATGGTTTAGAAGGCATCATAAAAAAGTTTTTGTGGGGCGGGTCGTCGGAGGCTAGAAAAATTCATTTGGTTGCTTGGGATAGAGTCGCTTCCCCGGTGAACGCTGGCGGCCTTAGTTTGAGTAAACTTAAGGATGTCAATATTGCTCTTCTCACTAAGTGGGTGTGGCGTTATAGATGTGAATCTGGTAGCCTGTGGAGGCAAGTTGTGGATTCTATTCACGGTTCCCCTAGATGTTGGTCTTCTCTTCCAGTATGTAAGTCGATGTATGGAGTTTGGTCGTCCATCGTTAAATTGATTTCCAAAGTAAGCATTGCTGGTGTTAATCTTAATCAGTTATTCAAAGGTATTGTGGGGAATGGGAATAACATCCGTTTTTGGCTTGATCCCTGGATTGGTGATAGAGCCCTAAAGGATGAGTTTCCATTGTTGTTTAAAAAGGAAAAGATCAAGAAGTGTTTGGTTAGTAATAAGTTCAACCCGGTGTTGGGTAGGTTTGAGGGGCGCTGGAATGTTTTAGAGGGTGCTTTGTCCATGCTTGAAGCTGGGGAAAGGCAGCGTATGGGCGCTCTTCTAGAGGGCCAATCATTAAGAGATTGTGGTGACAAATGGAGCTGGCTCTTTAGGGACTCGAAAGGTTTTAGTATGAAATCTGTCAAGGATTTTCTTAGAGGTGACAAGGATTATAGCAATCGGTTTGTCTTCAAGTGGTCTAGATGGGTTACAAAAAAATGCAACATTCTTATGTGGAGATTTGGTTTAAATTGGGTTCCCACCATGGATCTGCTCTCTGCTCGTAATTGTGCTTTCGACACTTTGGAATGTAGCTTATGTAAAACCGAAGATGAAACAGTGGAACACCTTTTTTGTTCATGTGTGGTGTCGATGTATATTTGGTATAGGGTGGGCCGTTGGTGTAAGTTGCCCCCTCTTTTCTTGTTTTCTTGTCGTGACATCTTCGATCTTCACATGGGGATGGGTCTAGATAAGAAGAAAAGAGAAGCGCTGAAGGGCATCTTTTTCTCCACGTGCTGGTGCATATGGAATGCGAGGAACATGAGTAGATTTGATAACGCTAATGTTGATAGCCGGAAGATCCTCCAAGACATCAAGGCTATTAGCTTTCTTCGGTATTGTAATAGGTCGAATAAGGCTAGATACAATGGGATTGGTTGAGGCCGGTTGTCGTCGTCGGTTGAGGCCGGTTGCCCCATTGTGGGATGGCCGGTCGAGCTAGGTTGAGGAGTCTCTCTCCTTGAACTAAGTTGAGGAGACAACCGAGTGTAAAGCCACAAAAATCCAAAAAAAAAATATACCGTTTGTAAAAAAAAAAAAATTTAAAACTTTACCACTTTTACAACTTTATAAATACCAACCTCAAACACATTTTTAAACACACAATTTCAAACAACTTCTCATAAACACTTTCAAACACATTTTGATAATTATGTCTTACGAGATATTTTTTAATTCTTTGTCTTCCGACGAGGAAGAAGTTATGAGCGAGTTTACGCAGTATGCTTGGGACACTTACCAAGCGTCACTGCCAAAGGCTCAACGAAACTACACGGCTAGGGATCGTGAAGGTGCTCATAATCGTTTAGTTGCCGCTTACTTCTCCGAAGAACCGTTGTATGACGAAAAAATATTCCGTCGGCGGTTCCGGATGCCCCGAGACCTATTTACTCAAATTGTGCAAGAGGTAACCAATTATTCTCCTTATTTTCAACAAACTCCAAATTGTAGAGGCCTACTTGGTATTTCCCCATTGATCAAGTGTACTGCGGCAATTCGTCAATTGGGATACGCGGCACTTCCTGATTCTCTTGACGAGTATCTACAAGTGGGTGCAACAACAGCACACGATTGTCTCCGTAACTTTTGCACGGTTATCATGGAGTTATATGGTGTTGAGTATTTGCGAAAGCCCACATATTCGGACTTTGAAAGATTATATGCTCATTACGAGCATAAGCATGGATTTCCTGGGATGATGGGAAGCATTGATTGTACAGGTTGGGAGTGGGAGAACTGCCCAAATAGTTTGAGAGGTCAATATGCTAGGGGTGATCACGGGCCACATCCATTCATTTTATTGGAAGCGGTCGCCTCCCAAGATTTATGGATTTGGCATGCATTCTTTGATGTCTCCGGGATGAATAACGATATAAACGTTTTATATTGTTCCCCTGTTTTCAATGATATCAAATCTGGGAGAGCAGCGGAACTTGAATTCGAGGCTAACGATGTTGCTTACAAAAGGGGATATTATCTTACTGACGGGGATATATCCGAAATGGTCTGTTCTTATTAAGTCCATTTCAAATCCTCCTACTGGTGATGAAAAGAATCGCATGCAAGAGGAAGTACGGGCAGCAAGGAAAGATGTAGAACGAGCTTTCGGTGTGTTGAAGAAGAAGTAGAAAATGCTTAAAGTTCCGGCTCGAGGGCTGTATAAATACAATCTCCAAGATATTGTGTATACATGTATCATATTACATAATATGATCATCAAACACAAGCAATGGGCGATTGTCCTAATGGTTTCCACAAGAGGCCACCGTGATCATGATCCGGTAAGATCCCATGCAGAATCCTTAGTAGTTACTCAAGAGTTAACGGATCGATCAACTCATCTAAACGTAAAATCTGATTTGGTCGAACACATTTGGAGAAACCGTGGAAATGCAGGCAATCAAGAGATTGAAGGCGAAGACGAAAGTGACGAAGACGTAACTGACGATGAAGAGTTTATGTGATGTTTTCAGTTTTTAATAAGTATTGTAACGTCTATGTTTTATTAGTTTAAGTTTTTAATTATTGTTGTAATGTTAAGTATTTTTATTAATGAAGTTTAATTTTGTTTTTAAAAATATTTGATTAAAAAATAAAAATAAAAAAAATTGTCAGGTCACCACTGTGGCAACTAGGTCGTCGTCAGGTCGTCGGAAAGAGAAAGCTGATGTAGCATATGCAGGTTCTTCGTGTCAAATTCACTAATGGTTCGATAGATTGGAAAGATTGATACTTTTTTAACTTCTTGTAATCGGTTACTTTGGTTGGGCCTCCTTGTTTTGGGGAGTGCAATAGTCAACTTTCAAAAAAAAAAAAAAAAATATATAATAAAAAAATAATAATAATAAAAAGTAAATATTTCGATTCGAAAAATTTGAGAAAGTAGGCCCGCTAGTCACTTAGGATAGAATAAGGTTAAGCCCACACAAAGTGACGTTGACACTGACACTGACACTGACACACCCCTTTATATTCTTAACCAAACAACACCAAAAACTCAAAACAACCCATTTCAAAATCTCAACTGAAGCGGGAAACAAACCATGAACAACAAGAAGAAACCAAGCACTCCCACAATTCCAGACACCATCTCCAAATCCAACAAAAGAACACGAACCCAACTCAAACCCGAACCCGAACCGAAACCTGAAGATGGGCTGTGTGACATAGAAGATTTGTGTTTTAAGGAAGAACAAGTAGCGGAAATAAGGGAATGTTTGTTGAAATGGTATGATGTTAATAAAAGAGATCTTCCATGGAGGAGAGTTGAAGAAGGCGATGGGAAAGCGTATGCGGTCTGGGTTTCGGAAGTTATGCTGCAACAAACAAGGGTTCAAACTGTTGTTAGTTATTTCAATAAGTGGATGGCGAAATGGCCGTCTGTTGATCATCTTGCTCTTGCTTCTATTGAGGTCTACTATTTTTTAATATCTTTACGGTACATGGGTTTAAAGGGGTGTTTGTTTAAGCTTATTTTTGGGTTACGAGCTTATTTGTTTTCGGCTTATGTTTCATAAAACTATATGAGCTTATATAACTTTATCATATACAGTAATACTTAATAAATTTGTGTAACCCATAGGTTTCAAAATAAGCCGGTAAAAATAGTCTATTGAGATATAAGCCGAAACCATATAAGTTCATAAGCCCAAAAATAAGTTAAACCAACACCCCCTAAAAGGGTATGAGTAAATGTAAGTTTTTATGAATTCAAGGATTTTGAAAAATTTCCCTTTGTTTTTTGCCAATTGATCTTCGTGTGAGAAAATAACTTATGCTCCCAAATTGTTATAAAAAAATTATCTTCTGAAATTGAATATATGGTGTAGGGGATTTAGGGCGTGTGTGTTGAACGTTATAGAAAAAAGAAGATAATATTTGGTGCGTGTTTGTGATTGCTTATTAAAACTGGCTTTTACGAGTAATATGCAACCCCAAGATAGAAACTCAGAATCTGAATACCTTTAAAATATGATTAGCTTTTTTGTGCTGTATATACAACAAGCAGTTATAATAAGCAATCCCACAACTTTATTGCAGCTGTTTATTTACTTGAATTTTAATTTGACAGTAAGAATCAGTTTGACCATACCCAAACCCTAGAAAATGAGTATCCGCAACCTTGAACGCAACAATCAGATAATATACAGAAATCCAAACACCCCTAATTAGTGTTACGCTATTATGAAACTCTTTGTACAGGAGGTTAATGAGATGTGGGCAGGATTGGGTTATTACAGACGGGCAAGGTTCTTGTTGGAGGTCAGTTTAGTTAACTTGAATTTAGCATATGATTAAGCACACTCTTTAAGTAGTCGGCCTCCAGGTCGACGGCCTAAAGATCCTACCCTCTTGCAGCTGGTGGTCTTTTCTTTATTTTAAGTTATAATATGCATGTTAGGGGGCAAAAATGGTTGTTGAAGAAGGAGGTCAATTTCCTAAATCAGTAAATGATCTTCGTAAGGTTAAAGGAATAGGGGAATACACGGCTGGTGCAATCGCGTCTATAGCATTCAATGAGGTAACTAGTTTCTCCAGCCATAGATTATGAAAAATTGTTTAATTGTATCTTTTCAATTCTATTGGTTATTAAACACGTTTTTCTGATGTAGGCAGTGCCTGTGGTGGATGGAAATGTTGTTAGGGTGATTGCTAGATTAAAGACGATATCAGCAAATCCTAAAGACAAAGCAACTGTCAAGAGCATCTGGTTAGTGCTCAAATACTCCTTTGTCCGATAAAACTGTATTTTCTTTTTACTATTTGTGGTATGCCCTTCAACTAAAGTGTACTATGAACCAACATAAATGGCAAATAGGTACTTTCTACATGAAACTTTACAGAAACAGAAAGTGTGAGGACGCTGATGTGATTTTAACTTTTATGTTTTCTTGGAATGAAAGTAAGAGTAACATTTCAAACTAGAAGTGATAACCCAATAATTTTTATATTTAGGAACAACTGTGAAGTTTTGTAAGTTTATAGATACCTCTCCATCGCTGGAAAACTACAATATTGGACTATTGGTCATATACCCTTCAACTAAGATGAAATACACAGTCCTGAGAAGCAAAATCAGTAGCAGTTACGTACGTTTTGCATAAAACTTCCTATAAAAGAAACTTTTTGCAATATTAATGAGTAGGATGTGAAACTTCTCATAAAAGAAACTTTTTGCAATATTAATGAGGAGTAGGATATGATTTTGACTGTGTTTTCATAGTATCTGGAACACCACCCAATGAACAAAATGACAGCTTATCAGTAACTCATGATTTAAGTATAAATGGATTCATGCTTCTTGCTTCTTCATCAATGAGTGATTGGTTGTTACATAATCCCCCGCTAAACCTCTTTTTCGTGCTTAATCAACGAGAGACTGGTTATTGCAATATACTCAGTATTCTATAACTTTCTTACAAGAGAAGTTTTGATAAGGTTTAATGTATGAATCATTGCAGGAGAATAGCTGGACAGCTAGTTGATCGTCATAGGCCTGGAGATTTCAACCAGGCTCTTATGGAACTTGGTGCTACATTATGTACTTTCTTAAGTCCTAGTTGTTCATCCTGCCCGATATCTGCTCAATGTAGTGCACTCTCAGAGTCCAAACGTAGGACATCCACACTTGTAACTGATTATCCAACAAAAGTCGCAAAGGTGAAACAAAGGCGTGACTTTTCTGCAATTAGTGTTGTTGAAATATTAGAAGGTGAAGAAGGTACAGAGTATACATCGGATTCAACAAGTAAGATTTTGCTTGTTAAGAGACCAGAAGAAGGTTTACTTGCTGGGCTTTGGGAGTTTCCTTCTGTTCCCATGAATGGAGAAGCCAATGTGGTTACAAGGAGACGAGCTATTGATAAATTTTTAAATGATTCATTCGGTTTAAACCTTACTAAGTCGTCTAACATTGTTGAAAGAGAAGAAGTTGGGGAATATGTCCATATCTTCACTCATATCCGTCTCAAGATGTATATTGAGCTATTGGTTTTGCGTTCACAAGGTATTTATCCAGTTTTCTATATAAAAGCGTATGAAAAAATAAAAACCACCTTGATATTACTTTGGTGCTACAGTTTGCTTAAATTTACAGCCACTCCTAGGACTTGTTTGCATACATGTGCACATTGTGTACGCTAACTATAGTTGGTATTTGCATACAGATTTGTGTAGAGAAAAGGGCAAAGGACTCATGTCCTACAAATACGTTGATGCCAAAACTGTTGGAACTATGGGATTAACAACTGGAGTACGAAAGGTAAAGTGCAAGGTTTTCAGCATACAAAAAGTTGCCATCTGTTTTATACTTGGAATTCGCTCATAGAGCTCTGTTTGTGTCATTCTTTTTTTCCTCGACCTCGTTTTGTTATTTTTATTTCGTTCATTACTTTTTTGTGGTTCTTTAAATGTTCGTTCTGTATGTAGGCTTACAACCTGGTCCAGAAGTTTAAACAGAGTAGATCAAGTTTGGTTGCAAGATAAACTATATTGATTGCCGTACTCGCCGCCGCACAAGTTTTGCTCTTCAAAAGTTGAAGTAATTATTGACGCTTTAACAAATGTGATGGTTGTGTTAACTAATGAATGAATATTCGCCAAATTTTGCTCTTCAGCATTGAAGTTGTAGGTTCCAAATATTGATAAACTAACACAGGATTTAAGTGAGAGAAAGTAGAAAGAGAGAAAGAGATTAAAGGAATCATGTTACACAAATAAGAAAGAGTAAATTGTATTATAAAACCAACCAATCTTTAAAGAGTAAATTACATGGATGGTCTTTAAGGTTTGTCTAAAGTTTCACTCACAGTCCCTGAAAGTTTAAAGTTGCATGGATAGTCTTTATCTCTGAAAAGAATAACACCTATGGTCTCTTATTTAACTGCTGTTAACTAATTTTCGTTATAATTTACACTTTTAGCTCTTTTGGTTAACAATCGTTGCCTAGTCAGTCCTTTATCATAACGGACGTTTATAATTTAAAGATTTTCGAATTTAGGCACGTTTTTATACGTTTTCTTACGTTTTCATCCGTTTTCGTTCGTTTTTATATGTTTTAGTCCGTTTTTATACGTTTTTATCCGTTTTCGTCTGCTTTTATAAGTTTTCATCCGTTTTTATACGTTTTCGTCTGTTTTTATACGTTTTCATCCGTTTTTCTTACGTTTGCATACGTTTTCATCCGTTTTAATACGTTTTCGCTCGTTTGCTTATATATATTTTTGGCATAATTTCATGTATAACCTTGTAAATTTCAAAAATTACATATATATTCTTTTTACCAGTTTTTGATGTATAAAGTACAATGCTTTTAATGCATCAAAAAGATATATATGTAATTTTTGAATTTTGCAAGGATATATATGTACAATTTTTTTTACATTTTGGTCCTTTTTTATAAGTATTCATCCGTTTTTCTTTCGTTTTTATACATTTTCATACGTTTTTATCCGTTTTCATATAATTTCATCCGCGTAATACGTTTTTATCCATTTTCGTCCGTTTTTATACGTTTTTCTACGTTCTCATAAGTTTTCATCCATTTTTATCCGTTTTCTTATGTTTTAATACGTTTTCATCCATTTTTATACGTTTTCGTCCGTTTTTATACGTTTTTCGTACGTTTTAATCCGTCTTTATACATTTACTTACGTTTTTATATGTTTCATACTTTTTTATACGTAAGAAAAACAAAATAAAATGTATAAAAACAGATAAAAGCAAATTAAAACGTATTGAAAGGACGAAAACGTATAATATTTAAAAAAAACGTATAAAAACGGATGAAAACGTATGAGAACGTAAGAAAAAGTACAAAAACGGACGAAAATGGATAAAAGCAGATGAAAACGAATAAAAATGAACGAAAATGGATAAATACGTATAAATACGGATGAAAACGTATAAAAACAGACAAAAGCGAATTAAAACAGACAAAAACGAATAAAAACGGACGAAAACAGATAAAAACGTATAAATACAGATGAAAACGTACTAAAATGGACGAAAGCGAATAAAAACATATAAAAATGGACGAACACGGATAAAAACATATTAATACGGATGAAAATGTATAAAAACGGACAAAACCAAATAAAAATGGATGAAAACGTATAAAAATATATGAAAACGTATAAAAACAGACGAAAATGGATAAAGCGTGAGAAAACGTATAAAATCGGAAAAACGCACAAAACGGACCAAAATATAAAAATGTAAGCAAAAACTTGTAAAAACGTATTAAACGGATGAACACGTAAGAGAAACGGATGAAAACGTTATAAAAAGACGGAAAACGATAAAACGGATGAAAACATATAAAAGCGGACGAAAACGTATAAAAACGGACGAAAACGTATAAAAACGGACGAAAACGGATGAAATCGTAAGAAAACGTATAAAAACTTGCCTAAATTCGAAAATATTTAAATTATAAACTTCCGTTATGATAAAGGACTGACGAGGCAACGATTGTTAACCAAAAGGGCTATAAGTGTAAATTATAACGGAACTTAGTTAACAGCAGTTAAATAAGGGACCATAGGTGTTATTCTTTTCAGAGATAGGGACTATCCATGCAACTTTAAACTTTCAGGGACTGTGAGTGAAACTTTTGACAAACCTTAAGGACCATCCGTGTAATTTACTCATCTTTAAATGAGGTTTATATTTGTTTATATAGTGTAACAAGTAGGGCAACACCCTATGTAAACATTCTGAAAAGTATTCAAAGCTCATGGGCTTACTACATAGGCTAATGGCTCTTTAACTAATATATAAGCCTTAGTATGACAACCTATTACATAAATAAATGACCGACACTTTATATAGATTACACGTAATCCCAACAATCTCTCTCTAAGGGTTGGTCATCATGGTCTTCATTTATAGGTTGTCTGACGTCCTTTGATCTTTGACATTCTTTGCCGTTGACGTCGTTAATCTTTCATTATTTGTTTTTTGTTCTTGTTGTTGTGATTATGTAATGTTTTTGTTTGCCTTTCATCGACGTCTTTGTTATTGGTGCTTTACGTCTTTTCCATCATGCTCATACTTATGTTGTTCTCATTTCTTTGCTTTGATCTTTGTCTTTAAACTTTGTAGATTCTTTAACTTTGACGTAGAATCATTATGAACTTTACTAAGCTTCGATCTTTGGTTAGAACTTGCTTTGAACTTTGAACTTCTTTATCTTTCGTAGTGATGTTGGTATAAGCATGTGGAAATGGATGAATGTTGATGAAAATGGTGGTGGTGATGGTCTTTGCTGCAACTCCGGGTCTCCATAATTACCTGTATGAAAACAGTTTGTTGGAATCACTCTTAACTTGTATTTCAAGTGTCAGTATTTAATATGTAACCACCCGCATTTTTAGGTTACTTTTCATTTTCGAGAATTTACTATTCACTTTTACTATTCACTTTCACTATTCATCCCGTAAAATTTTTAATCTACATTCTCGTAAGATAAATTATTTTAGTAATAACCTGAGAGTTCGACCATCGTTAGATCATTTTCGCAAAAGTTATTAAGTAAACATCGTTTTAAAGTTTCGTTTTAGACGGTCCACCATTTAAACATCACACGCATAACGAAAATCAACACGACAATTTTCCTCGCATCAGATAAATTTTAGATCACTCATGATTAATTTGAGAATTTTTAAGATTTATTATTTTTAATATTACCAAATAAGCCCAGCGCAGAACAAAACTAAACTTACGTTTTAAACAATTCTAATTACATCCAGACTTAACGATTCCTGCACTATGTTTCTAATATGTTTTTGACACTTTTACATTTTTTGGAAAAGTCAAACATATTTCCCTCCTCCTTTGACCATAAAGAAATTAACCTTGTACGTTCTACATTTTTGCTTAAATCGCGTAACTTTTAAACTTCACGTATAACTGTTAAGTTATCCCACGTACGACGAAAACCAGAGTTTGACATCTCATATCACTTTTAGACTAATTTTAGTCTACTCTAAATAAATTCTCGATCATTTCCCTGAAATTTCGTTCTTTTCTGATAAACAGCGAATTACGCGTTTTTGACCCCGTATTTCCAGTTTTAAGCATCTTTTTTGCACCCAATAAGACTTATCACTCATTTTATATTTTTAGATGGAGTATAATGATGAGTTTAATCATTACTATAAGTTTCATATTTTTTACGATACCCGATTTTACGTTTCATGAATTAAATACTTACCGTTAGCGATTTTCGGGACTAAAATTCACTCCGTAAACACAAGATGAAAAACCAAAACTCTTAACCTCCTCATGAGGCTTCTCAAGGAAGCCTCCTAGACACATGGTTTGATCATGTCCATTCATTCCTAAGATCTTGCCAAGTATATAACTTAACCATGGTTAGTTTTTAACCTAATATGTAGTTAACTATTTTTCTCATCCTATAAATACCAAGCAAATCACTTCATTATTTCTTGCACCACACCTTCTTAACATCTAAAGTCCTAAACCTAAGGCATTTCTTATAGATCTTGTAAGAACATTCATGTGTTCTTGAAGAAAACTAGTGTTTGATCTTCGTTCTTGGAAGTTTTCAAGAAAGAGTCGTTATAATCTTCAAATAACTTCAAGTCTCCAAAAAGACGTTGTTATAATCTTCATTTCTTCTTCGGGTTCTCAAGAAGGCGTTGTTATAATCTTCTAATAGCCTTGGGTTTTCGAAGATTGCAAATTCTATCAGTCGAAGCTTCGCTAATATTTTATTTTTCCATAATACTCAAGCATTCTATATTAAGGTAAGTATTTATAAAACTCAAACTTATTTAAATACTTATAAACTTTTTTAGTTTATTTATTGTAATTATAAACTCTTAATATATCATATAATCAAGTAATCAAAATCCATGTTTTAAGTATTGAGCACTACAACACTAGGGAACTTCATGTGAGGGGTTCATTTGGGTAAACGGATCGACGAGTTGCTGGATTTACGAATTAAAGTGTCCTAGCTCCTCGAACGTTTACTGCATGACCTCTGAATTGTGATGGCCCGAACGGTAGTACGGGATATACAAACTAAAACCATTTCTATAAACAAACATACAAATACTACATCACGATCAATATAAGGACGTATATAGGCATGTTTATTATTTCGCGTCGTTATTCCAAACTTAAGAGTTGACATCCTATTCTAGGTTGCTCGTAGAAGTTCTCACGGCATATCCATCATTCTCATTATACATTTGCTATCATTTACTTTGAGGTGAGTTCATAGCCCCACTTTCTATTACTTAATTGTTTTACAAACCCTTGAGGGAGATACATGCTTTATTTTAAACCGAACATATTGCTTTCAAACAAAAGGGGGCTTAAGTATCACAACGTATTGAGGCAGCCGTATCAAACAAAAGCGGGCTCCAGTATCACATACTTGAGGCAGCCATATCAAACAAAAGCGGGCTCAAGTATCATGTACTTGAGGCAGCCGTACCATGCAATAATATCTCTTTTGGTTTTCAAACCATTGGTGTAAATTTATAACTCACACTACAAACGTTATGTGTTCAACTGATTTCCAAAACTCTATGAATTTCACTCAACCTTTGTGTTGACAATTTTAAGCATGTATTTCAGGTCCATAATGTCGGAAGCTGGCACGGAAGAGCAAGGATATTGAAGAAGGCTATAAATTTTATTATCATTCGAAAACCAATTTAATGTATTTTGTAAACTTGGAACCATCTGGGACCTCATTTTTGTAAACTCTGATATTTATATAAATCGAATGATAAATCTTTTAAAACGACTCCATTAGAGTTCATTTTCTATTGTTATGACTGTTGTGCCATGAAGTAACACCCAGTTTGAATTCCGCTGCGTATCACGAAGTTGGGGGTGTTACAGATTGGTATCAGAGCCACGGTTATAGAGAATCGGGTCTAATTGAGACTTAAACTATAACTACTTTTACAAACAAAAACATTTTATAGCCTTCCGCTCTCCGTGCCTTCCATCCTCCAAACGATTATGTGACTTTTAGGCATTTTAAGCTATACAAACATACTAGTATATTGATATATATACTTGACATAATTTCAATCATAAACAATGTACTCAACATATCTACGTATGCCTATTCTAAGGCATTACGGCACAATCATATTATTCCTAATCTCCCAATCATGCATCTAGTCATGCATTTTAGGATTACGAAACTTCCTCCAAGACATTGTAACTGACTACAATGGTCTTTCCTACTTCCAGACATTGTGAGATACAATGGTCTCATTCATATTTCAAGACAACTGTGAGATACAGATAGTCTCTATTACATTCTCAGAACTTGTAAAATCCTACAGTTGGTCTCTATTACATTCTCAGACACGTAAATCCTACTGGTCTCATTTATTTCTCATAGACATTGTGGGTTACACAATGGTCTCTCTATCTTTTCTCAAGACATTGTGGGTTACACAATGGTCTCTCCATCTTTTTTCAAGATATTGTGGGTTACACAATTATCTCTCATCTATTTCTCAAACATTGTGAGTTGCACAATGGTCTCAACTATTTCTCAAACATTGTGAGTTGCACAATGGTCTCAACTACTCCTCAGATATTGTAAGTTATACAATAGTCTCTAAAAATTATCTTATAAACATTATATGATATTGTTTTACATGAAACCGTCACAGTCTATCAATTTCCTAATGGAAATACAAGAAATAGGATTTCTAAAGGACAAAGTGACTCATCATCTACAAAAGCTGAAGTTCAGCAACTTTCTCTACATTCATCAAAATTCTCTTCTTAAACCTTCAGTGTTAAAAGTTCATGATTCTAGCCAAGTATGGACTATTTTAGAATTACTTAAGATTTCCTTCCCACACGTATCTACCCATTTTATCTTCTATGCAATGGAATGTGAAAACATAGGTTACAAGTCTTTTATGGCCAGGACTTGCAACTGGATGGTTTGATATCGCCCTTGCTTAGTGGACAATTTCTCAAAAGCTATGAACATATCACAAGTATACCTAATTTAGGTATTTGAAAATTTTATCGAACCTCGGCTAAATATAGCCTAATCACCTATATTTAACCTTGGGATAATGGAACATAGTCTGATTAACTATGTTCGACTTAAATTTTCAAACAGGAGAATAGTTATACAAAGGTTATATTCAGGTTAATTTTCTACTTAAACTCGATAAACCACCAGAATTCATTAAAAAGATCTAGAGACACGATAGTGTCTTACCACTCAGCAAAATCTTAACATCTTATTCATACTACCTAATTTCATTCTTGAAAGTTTTCATTTATGAAATAATCCTAACTACTATCTTGGGATAGTCATCAAATCTTCTCGTCATTCCTTAGAAGTACTAGCCTGATTAGATTTCAAGGATATCATTCCGTCATTCACTTTTGATTTTAAAACAAACTTGACATCTCTACCTAAGAATAATAGTAAGTGTACGCTACACTCTTCTAATCGTCAAACATATCACATCATTATCTGAACCCCATTGAAATTCAGTATGTAAAACTTCATAGTATCACGTTTCTTTGAAACACTAGTAGACATAAACACTATACGATATAGCCTTCATCTCGAAACCACCTAAGACATGATCAACTTTAGAAATGGTTTGGATAACCACTTGCCACTAGCAAGACTTTCCCTACGACGACAGTTTTCACATCATTACAAACCATTTCACATCAACAATATCTTACACCTTTGATTAACAATAGTTACCCTAACAACAACAAAACTATTCCATTTCGAGGCACTATATAGACGAATGTATTAGTTAACCATTTGCTGAACTAAGGTGTTTAGAGATCACCCACGAAACAACTAAGGAAACTATACAAATATAAATTAGGCTCCATGCCGCACACTATCACCAAAAACTTCATGTTAGAAATTAAGGTTTTATTGATAACCTCGATATAATAAGATATGATTCGTTTTGAGAATCGGGAAAAGCCAAACTTTAGGTATATTAGACTCTATAAGATTTTAACAAAACCCTTTAGGTTATCAACTTAAGCCACATGGTACATAATACCTTCTATGACCAGAAAATTTAGAACGCAAAGATTAAAATTCGGCACATACATCCACATTTCCCTAGACAATTCAACATCGGGTAACACACCCTGAATTCCGGGACGGAATTCCCATTAAGGGGGTGAGACTGTAACCACCCGCATTTTTAGGTTACTTTTCATTTTCGAGAATTTACTATTCACTTTTACTATTCACTTTCACTATTCATCTCGTAAAATTTTTAATCCACATTCTCTTAAGATAAATTATTTTAGTAATAACCTGAGAGTTCGACCATCGTTAGATCATTTTCGCAAAAGTTATTAAGTAAACATCGTTTTAAAGTTTCGTTTTAGACGGTCCACCATTTAAACATCACACGCATAACGAAAATCAACACTGACAATTTTCCTCGCATCAGATAAATTTTTAGATCACTCATGATTAATTTGAGAATTTTTAAGATTTATTATTTTTAATATTACCAAATAAGCCCAGCGCAGAACAAAACTAAACTTACGTTTTAAACAATTCTAATTACATCCAGACTTAACGATTCCTGCACTATGTTTCTAATATGTTTTTGACACTTTTACATTTTTTGGAAAAGTCAAACATATTTCCCTCATCCTTTGACCATAAAGAAATTAACCTTGTACGTTCTACATTTTTGCTTAAATCGCGTAATTTTTAAACTTCACGATAACTAAGTTATCCCACGTACGACGAAAACCAGAGTTTGACATCTCATATCACTTTTAGACTAATTTTAGTCTACTCTAAATAAATTCTCGATCGTTTCCCTGAAATTTCATTCTTTTCTGATAAACAGCGAATTACGCGTTTTTGACCCCATATTTCCAGTTTTAAGCAGCGTTTTTGCACCCAATAAGACTTATCACTCATTTTATATTTTTAGATGGAGTATAATGATGAGTTTAATCATTACTATAAGTTTCATATTTTTTACGATACCCGATTTTACGTTTCATGAATTAAATACTTACCGTTAGCGATTTTCGGGACTAAAATTCACTCCGTAAACACAAGATGAAAAACCAAAACTCTTAACCTCCTCATGAGGCTTCTCAAGGAAGCCTCCTAGACACATGGTTTGATCATGTCCATTCATTCCTAAGATCTTGCCAAGTATATAACTTAACCATGGTTAGTTTTTAACCTAATATGTAGTTAACTATTTTTCTCATCCTATAAATACCAAGCAAATCACTTCATTATTTCTTGCACCACACCTTCTTAATATCTAAAGTCCTAAACCTAAGGCATTTCTTATAGATCTTGTAAGAACATTCATGTGTTCTTGAAGAAAACTAGTGTTTGATCTTCGTTCTTGGAAGTTTTCAAGAAAAAGTCGTTATAATCTTCAAATAACTTCAAGTCTCCAAAAAGACGTTGTTATAATCTTCATTTCTTCTTCGGGTTCTCAAGAAGGCGTTGTTATAATCTTCTAATAGCCTTGGGTTTTCGAAGATTGCAAATTCTACGTCGAAGCTCCGCTAATATTTTATTTTTCCATAATACTCAAGCATTCTATATTAAGGTAAGTATTTATAAAACTCAAACTTATTTAAATACTTATAAACTTTGTTAGTTTATTTATTGTAATTATAAACTCTTAATATATCATATAATCAAGTAATCAAAATCCATGTTTTAAGTATTGAGCACTACAACACTAGGGAACTTCATGTGAGGGGTTCATTTGGGTAAACGGATCGACGAGTTGCTGGATTTACGAATTAAAGTGTCCTAACTCCTCGAACGTTTATCGCATGACCTCAATTGTGATGGCCCAACGGTAGTAACGAGATATACAAACTAAAACCATTTCTATAAACAAACATACAAATACTACATCACGATCAATATAAGGACGTATATAGGCATGTTTATTATTTCGCGTCGTTATTCCGAACTTAAGAGTTGACATCCTATTCTAGGTTGCTTGTAGAAGTTCTCACGACATATCCATCATTCTCATTATACATTTGCTATCATTTACTTTGAGGTGAGTTCATAGCCCCACTTTCTATTACTTAATTGTTTTACAAACCATTGGGGGAGATACATGCTTTATTTTAAACCGAACACATTGCTTTCAAACAAAAGCGGGTTCAAGTATCACAACGTATTGAGGCAGCCGTATCAAACAAAAGCGGGCTCCAGTATCACATACTTGAGGCAGCCATATCAAACAAAAGCGGGCTCAAGTATCATGTACTTGAGGCAGCCGTACCATGCAATAATATCTCTTTTGGTTTTCAAACCATTGGTGTGAATTTATAACTCACACTACAAACATTATGTGTTCAACTGATTTCCAAAACTCTATGAATTTCACTCAACCTTTGTGTTGACAGTTTTAAGCATGTATTTCAGGTCCATAATGTCGGCAGCTGGCACGGAAGAGCAAGGATACTCAAGAAGGCTATAAATTTTATTATCATTCGAAAACCAATTTAATGTATTTTGTAAACTTGGAACCATCTGGGACCTCATTTTTGTAAACTCTGATATTTATATAAATCGAATGATAAATATTTTAAAACGACTCCATTAGAGTTCATTTTCTATTGTTATGACTGTTGTGCCATGAAGTAACACCCAGTTTGAATTCCGCTGCGTATCACGAAGTTGGGGGTGTTACATAATATGTAATATGTTGCTTAAAATAGGCTTTTAAGTTAGTTATTAAAGGCTAGGCTCATGTAGAAAGCCCACGAGCTTATGCAAAAGCCCAATAAGAAAAGAAGGGACTAGATATGTTACCCTAGCTCCCTTCCCCTATAAATACACTTGTAAACCTTCACTTGAAGGTTGGTTGTTCACTTTCATAATATATCATACGCATAACATTTCTCTATATCATACGTGTGTGTTTAAGTGTTCATCCGATCATCTTATCTCTATTTCTTACATATTGATCCTTTTGTTATATTATGGTGACCTAACAGTGGTATCAATCGCCATCTAGTTGGGTGAAACACTTTTGTTTTTGAAGTTAGTTCTTTACGCGTGGGTTTTGCGCCTACACTTTTCATACGCTTAAAAGCTTTGATTTTTACACTTAAAAACTCAAGATTCTTGTGGTTTAAGGTTTATTTAGTGTTAAAGTTTCAATTTTTAGCAAAAAGTTTCAAACTTTACGTGTGTAGATTAGTTTTTAAGCTTGGTTTATTTCGTGTGTACTATTATACGCGTAAGGTGATAAGTAGTTTTGGATCATCAAGTTTCAAACTTTCTTGTTGTTTTGGTGATTTTGAAGCTGTTTCATCATTAAAATCAGGTTACAAAACATTTTTGGGCATAAAAATCAGTTTTGGTCATTTTTTGTACTTTCTACGCCTAGTAAAACCCTAGTTTTACGCGTAAGGTTCTACTCCTAAGTCTGTCTACGCCTAAACAGTTTCTACGCCTAAGAATTTCTTCATTTGATCTTCAAAGCTGTTGGTTTATCAGTGTTTTCTTGCTTGGATGAGCCTGAAAACACTTCGACTTTGGATATCTTTTATACTTGGATAATTGTAAAGGATTTTTGGGTAAAACCCTAGTTTTACGCCTAAGTTATTCTTACGCATAAGTTCAACTTACGGCTAAGGTATTCTTACGCATAAGGTTCTTACTACTAAGCCTTTGGTTTACGCTTAATATTAAGTTCTACCTAAAGTTTACGTGTAAGCAGGATTTACGCCTAAGCTTCTGTCTACGCGTAAGAAAGGAGTTACGTGTAAGCTATTTTCTACGCCTAAGCTGGTTTTCTATGCCTAAGTGTACTTCATCAACAAGTTTCATTCGACTACAAAGATCCATCATCAACACAAGTTTCAAGATGTCTCAACCACCATACTCTCATTACTTTCCTCATGAGTATCCTCAACAACAACAACAACAACAACAATATCAACAATATCCTCCACCATCTAAAAAACAATTGCAACAATTTCAACAACAATTTCAACTACCATCTCAAATGTACTTTCCTCAAGGAGCAAACCTCTTCCACCACAGATGCCTTAACCAAACCCTCGTCAACAAGTTCAACATTGTAACTACTTCCAATATCAGTTTCCTGCTAAGTATGCTATGAATGTCACAACGCAAAAGGAACCTTCTTAGTTTGCAAAGATGTGTAAAGCTTTAAGTAGCCAACAATCCATTCATGAAGCTGGATCCCTTGATAGACCTCCAATGCTCACTCCCGGTAACTATGATCAATGGGTGATACGGTTTTTTAGGTTTTGTGATCTCAAGAAACCACATGGTAAGTTTTTGAAGAAGGTCATACTTGAAGGTCCTTTTCAGATGCCTACTATCACTATACCCGGAGATCCGAATGCTAATCCACCAAGAGATGATGTTACCAACGTTGTCAGCCTTGAATAACTTACTACTGATCAAATTCTTCACTTAGAAGCTGATGAACTTGCAATGCAATATATCCTTTTGGGTCTACCCAATCCGATACTTCGTAGTGTTGATGCTCAGAAGACTGCTAAAGGAATGTGGAAGCACATTCATCTTCTAATGGAAGGCACTGAACTCAATCAAGAAGACATGGAATCCAAAATTTACGTAGCATATGAAAACTTCATGATTGAACCTGAGGAGTCATTAGAGTCATACTATCATCGGTTCTCCGACATCATCAATGACTTGGACAAACATAATATCATTATGCCAAGGATTGCAATCAACGCAAAGTTCCTGAGCTGTCTTGGTCCTGATTGGGAGAAGTATGTTACATTCATCCGTCAAGCAAAGAATCTTCATCAATCTACTTACGGATTATTGTATGACTATTTGAAGCACCATCAAAAGGAAGTAGACAAAGACAGAATCATCCGTGGAGTCCCTGCTAATCAAACTCTTGCTTTGTACACTCAAGCATGTTATCCTTAATTTCCGAACTTGCCAACTGGCTTCACAAATCCTCCCCAACCAACTGCTCAAATTACACCATATGATCCATCACAACAACAATCACAAGAAACTCAATTGGTTCCATACAACAACAACAATGATCAAGCACTCTACAGTGAATCAAATGAGGACGCTGAAGCCTTCGATGCATTGAATCAAGGATTTATCATGATTGCTAGAGCCTTCGGGAGATTCGCAAACAAATCCAAAGATCGCATTCGCACCTCCTCAAATACAAGAAATCAAGCTGTTGTTAACAATGGACGAGTTGAGGTTCAGAATCGTGGAAATGGTCGTCCGATGGGTAGTGGTCAAGGGTTTAATGTTAATGGAAGGAATAACATGGGTGATCCACAACAACGGGTTCAAATGGTTGATCAGGGAAATGCTTAGACTGGGGTTAATGGTCTTCGATGCTACAACTGCAACGAGAAGAGTCATCTGGCTAATGCATGCCCAAAGCCGAGAACAAGAGGCAGCACTTATCACAAAGAGGCTTTACTTTTGGCTCTCAAGGATGAAGCTGGTGGAACACTTACCAACAAGGAACAGAGCTTTATGGCTGATGCAGATTCTGATGATGACATAGAGGACTTGCAAGCTAATGCAGTTGTGATGTTAATGGCAAACATGCAAGAGCTCCACATGAGTGACACAGGCCCAGTGTATGACACTGATGGCTTGTCTCAGGTACCGGATCCAAATATACTAATACATGATCTGATATCTCTGCCTGCATCTGCATCCGAAGAGGCACAGAGTGTTCAACATGAGCCTTCTACATCTCATTACGACGATAATCAAATGGATCCCGTAGTTACATTTGACGATCAAGATGATCTAATGGTTAATATTGATAATCAAGTTGACTCCGTGGTTATATTTGAGGATCTAAATAATGATTCTGTTGAGACTCAAGTTGAACAAAACGAACCTTTGTCTAATCCAGATTCGGAACTCATGACCTTATGTCAGACCACCCTATCTAAAATGGAAAAATGCAATGAGATCAATAAAAAACTGCAAGATAAAATTGCACTGTTAACTAAGGATAATGAATGCTATAAGTTCCAACTCAACATTTTTGAAACTAAAGAAAAACGTGAACAAAGTTTTGAAGTCGCTTTTGCAAAATCATACCAAAATGAAAAATCTTTGGAAAAACAGATACGTGATCTAGTTGAATCCAAGAATGCATTGCTTTCTCAAAATAGAACAATTAAAATTTGATCATAAACAACAAATTAATGCTTTTACTTCGGAAACTCAAAAAACCAAGTATGAGTTGTTAACTTGTCAAAAACAGTTTTGTGAGTCCAAAAAGCATTCGAGGAGATAAATCGATGAGTATCTTGATGAAATTGTCGATTTACAAAACAAAATCAAAGAGTTTCGAAATGTTGTTTACAAACATGGTGAGTCAATCACAACAATTCAAAAGTTTTCTTTTAAACAAAATCCAGATGAATATGGACCAATTCTTGCTGATTACAAACCAAGTTTTTCACATAGAGCATTCAAACCAAATCCTCAAGTTTACAGCGCAGAACATAGAATTGATGACTCAATTATGAGTTTTGTTGAATATAATCATGATGAGGAAACAGATGATGATGCTAAGAGTCGATTAAAAATGGAAAATGTTGAATATAATAAACCATTTGATTACTCAAAAATCATACCATTTGTAAAACAACTGGATAATACTAACACACCTTGGGTTATCACACCAATTTCTGAGTCCTCTTCTAACGATGGTCCCCGACACAATGTTGCACAAATTAATGGTCCTTTACCTTCCTTCAGTGAAGTAAAATCATTACCCGAACGACGTCAAGTTCTTAAATATTTTGATACATTCATGTTTGACATCAAACTTTTGGAACGTGAAATTGAAGTTAATTATGAAATAAAAGCTGAACATTTTCAATCGCCACATGCGCGAAATCAAAGAGGTATTTTTTAAAAAAGACTTTTACCCAGGTCCGAAATTTAAAAATGTATGCAATCTATTGGGAACGGGATCTTCAGAAGGAGATTGGGCTTATGAAAACAGTTTTCGAAAAAACAGAAACATCGATTTCAAATACTAAACGTAAAAAGAAAATGTTAAGAAATCATGTTGATCGACTCTTGGAAGATGTTATCTGTGCTGATACCATAATTGTGGTGTTGTTACATACTGTTGCATATGCATTTGATTATATTGCTGTTGATTCTGTTGACTCTGTTGATAATGTTGAAAATATTGATAATGTGCCGCAAATCGAGTTTGAAAATTGAAAATGAGCGTTTGTTAAATGAACTTTCAAATGCAAAACGTCGTCTTCAATGGTGTCAAAAAGATTTTCAAAATCGAGAATTTGCTTTGCAAAACAAAATCAACCAGTTGCGTGCAAAATCTTTTGATCCAACACTTGAGCAAATGGATGATGAAAACGTGTCTTTGAAATGTCAAATTACCAAATATGAACACGAAATTGCCAAAGTCAAAACGGAATATGGTCTCATATTTGATTTGCTCAAAAAGACTTGTGCTAAGGCATCACAAGAACTTAATAATCATTTTGCATACACTAAAGATGTCTT
The DNA here is from genome assembly GCA_910596185.1 of Chrysanthemum makinoi. Classification (NCBI taxonomy): domain Eukaryota; kingdom Viridiplantae; phylum Streptophyta; class Magnoliopsida; order Asterales; family Asteraceae; genus Chrysanthemum; species Chrysanthemum makinoi. The sequence continues at coordinate 206,100,420 of OU343223.1, read as the reverse complement.
AAACGTTAGTGGAAACATTCGCTCTGAAAATCAAGATTTGTTGCACACTGTTGTTGAGTTAAAAGCAAAGTTAGGGAAGTATGAACAAGATAAGTCTAGTAACACGAATATCCTTGCACCTGGAATGTTTAAAATTGACACTAGAACGCCTAATGACACACCACAAGATACTAATGTGCTTCCTTCCACTAAAACAGGAGTAGTTGCCTCTTTTCCCAACGTTAGCACTTCACAGCTTAAGAGCAAAACCAGGAAGAATAGGAAGTTGCAACGTAAGAGAAGAACAATAAAGACCTCTGAAGTAGAAGAACACCTTAGGACTTTGAATAAAACTCATGTTGCAACCACCTTAGACATTGCGTTAGACAAATGTAATAGAAAAAGTGATGTAACGAATGCTGAACCTTTAAGTACTTTGAATGTTATGTTTGAAGCATGTTGTGTTGGTTGTCGTAAAAGCATGTTTTTGGTTGTCATGATAAATGTGTTGCTCAATCTATCTTAACTCGAAAGCGGAATAATAGAAAATGGATTACCTCTAGGCCCACTTATACTTCTAAGTCTGTGCTAGGTAAACCGCCCTTTAGTGTTTCTGCTACGATCATTGATGTGCCCATAGAACCCACTTCACCTCCTAGGAAGAAAATATCACCTAGTGCATTTAATAAGACCAAAGCACGAACTAGTTGGACTTGGCAGAGATGGTTACAAAATACACCTGGATTTAAATGGATTCCTAAAATCATTAACATGTGTGTTTCAACTGTAACTGTAACGGAACCCTCAAAATCTTCGGGTTCCACCTCTACTTCTATTCCACCTGTGTGTAATGCAGGTGATACAGATCATCCTCTGGATTGTTGATAAAGGATGTTCCCGGCACATGACAGGAAATCTCAAACTGTTATCAAACTTTGTCTCAAAGTTCACCGGCACTGTCAGGTTCGGGAATGATCACTTCGCAGCTATCATGGGCTACGGAGATTACATCAATGGGAGCATCGAAATTAGCAGGATTTATTATATGGAAGGTCTCGGTCACAATCTCTTTTCAGTCGGTCATATTTGTGATGGAGATTTGGAAGTTGCTTTTAGGGAGAAAACTTGTTTCATTCGTGATCTACAAGGAAACGATCTTATGTCTGGAAACCGCACATCAAGCCTTTACACAATCTCAATGCAAGACATGATTGCTTCATCTCCCATTTGTCTACTTTCTAAGGCAACATCAAAAATATCTTGGCTATGGCACTGACGACTTTCACACCTGAACTTTCAAACCATAACCAATCTTGCACGATACAAACTAGTTGAAGGTCTTCCAAGGTTTCGGTATTCTAAAGATCATCTATGCTCAGCTTGTGAACAAGGGAAAAGCACTCGTGTTCATTTTTCCTCAAAGGTGCAACACCGCTCTCAGCATGTGCTTCATCTCTTTCACATGGATTTGTGTGGCCCGATGCGTGTGCAGACGATTAATGGCAAACGCTACATTCTCGTAATTGTTGATGACTACTCAAGATGGACTTAGGTTTATTTTCTTCGAAGTAAAGATCAAGCTCCACAGATGATCATCACCTTTCTCACGAAAATTCAAGTTCAGCTCCGAAACACAGTCAGACAAATCAGAACAGACAAAGGAACTGAATTTGTGAATCAAACTCTTTGAGAATACTATGAAAAAGTGGGAATTGAGCATCAGAAATCTATTGCACGAACACCAGAACAAAATGGAGTTGTCGAAAGACGAAACCGTACGTTAGTGGAAGCTGCAAGAACGATGTTGATCAATGTAAAACTTCCAGATTACTTATGGGCAGAAGCCGTGTCAACTGCATGCTACACTAAAAACCGTTCTATGATAACCAAACGCTACAAAAAAACATCTTATAAGCTTATCCATAACCGTAAACCAAATCTCAAACACTTTCATGTATTTGGTGGTCTATGTTACCCAAATAATGATCGTGATGACTTTGGAAAGCTCAAGGCCAAAGCTGAAATTGGAGTCTTCGTTGGATACTATGAAAACTCAAAGGGATACCGGATTTGGAATCATCGTACAAGGGAGATAATGGAAACGATTCATGCTAATTTTGATGAGCTTACAGAAATGGCTTCTGAGCAAAACAGCTTGGAACCCGGACATAACCGTCTCAACTTCCCCCAAACCCCATCATCAGCTAAACCAAGCTTACAGCTTACTCGTTGTCAAATGGAAACGCTATTTGCTCCTCTGTTTAGTGATGATATTGACCAACGTGCTCCAGATGTATCAAATGTTTCCGCTGCTCAACCTGATAATAATCCAATCCCTGATACACCTGAAACAACAACAGTTGTTGAAGCACCTCCAATTGATTCTACAACAACAACCGAACAAACCGCATCGAATGACGCTGATCTAGCTGATGATCTTCTGAATCAAGATGTACCTGCAGTTGCGGATTATGATGGAAATGCATTCTTCAACCCTTTTGCTACTGAAACTGCATCTTCCGATGTTGCGAAATCTTATACCAGCCATCTGAATCCACCTAATTTGCATAATGTATATCAACATCAACCCTCCACACATCGTTGGACTAAAGACCATCCTCTTGCTAACATCATTGGAAACCCAAATCAACCAGTCGTAACTAGACAATGCCTTCAGTCTGATGGTGAACACTGCATTTATGCCCTCACCGTCTGTCAAAATGAACCTAAAAACATTAAAGATGCAATGACCAAAGACAAATGGATTGAATCCATGCAGGAAGAACTCAATTAGTTTAAACGTCTTGAAGTATGGGAATTGGTTGAAAGAACAACAGGGGTTTATGTCATTGGTCTCAAATGGATTTGGAAAAACAAGTTAGATGCTGAAGGTACGGTTATCAGAAATAAGTCACGTCTGGTGGCTAAGGGTTATAGACAGGAAGAGGGGATTGACTTCGAAGAATCATTCGCACCGGTAGCTAGACTTGAGGCTGTACGGATTTTTCTGGCATTCGCGACTCATATGAACATTACGGTCTATCAGATGGATGTCAAAACCACTTTTCTGAATGGTAAACTGAAGGAAACAGTATATGTTAGTCAACCAGAAGGATTCGTTGATCCAGAGTTCCCTAATCACGTCTACAAACTGAACAAGGCTCTTTACGGTCTCAAACAAGCCCCTCGGCCGTGGTATGATGAGTTGTCATCCTTCCTCCTTTCTCATAATTTTGTCAAAGGATCGGTCGATCCAACACTGTTTATCCAATATCACGGGGCACACATTTTAATCATTCAAATTTATGTGGATGACATCATTTTTGGGTCTACCCACAAAAAGTACTCAAACGCTTTTTCAAAACTAATGAAAACAAATTTTGAAATGTCAATGATGGGTGAACTTACGTTCTTCTTAGGACTACAAGTTCATCAATCACCCCGTGGTATTTTTCTAAGTCAGTCCAAATATACTCTTGAAATTTTAAACAAACATGGAATACAAAGCTGTGATACCTATGCCACACCAATGGCCCAAACCAACAAACTGGATGCTGATTTACATGGGAAATTGGTTGAACCTACCAAATAGCGAAGTATTATTGGGTCTCTCATGTATCTAACAGCCAGTAGACCTGACATTGTATTTTATGTATATCTTTGCTCCCGTTATTAGTCAAGACCAACCGAGAAACACCTCACTGACTCTAAAAGAATCCTCTGATACGTAAAGGGAACCATTAATTTGGGGATATGGTATCCGAAGGATTCTGGTTTTGAACTAATAGCTTTTTCAGACGCTGATCATGCAGGATTCTTAGAGTCTCGGAAAAGTACTTCTGGTGGTTTACAATTCCTTGGTGATAAACTGGTGTCATGGCAATTGAAGAAACAAGATTGTACATCGCTGTCCTCAACAGAAGCAGAATATGTAGCAATGTCTGCGTGTTGTGCTCAAGTCATTTGGATGAGAACACAACTCAAAGACTATGGTTACGTATTTGACAGAATCCCGATGTACTATGATAATCGAAGTGCTATTGCGATCTCGTGCAACACTATTCAACACTCGAAGTCGAAGCACATCGATCTTCGATATCATTTCATCAAAGAGCATGTGGAAAAGGGTACCGTTGAATTATATTTTGTAGGTACAGAACACCAACTGGCGGATCTTCTCACCAAAGCCTTGGCTCCTGCTAGGTTTACTGATTTGATCCACCGGATTGGCATGAGGTGTTTGACTCCAGAAGAACTGGACGAACTTTTAACACATTCTTGAAAACAGTCAAACACCAAAACTTCTTTTGTAAATAAACTTTTCAAAAACAACAAATAGAAAAATATAAAATTTGATAAAATACAAAAATATTCTTCTATCTAAATTCTCTCTAACATTGCAAGTACAAAACTTCTGTCAACACTTTGTTCCATCAAACCTTTCATTATTTTTCCCGAACAAGTGTTGAGGGGGAGAAAGTAAATATTTTTCAGTCTTATAAAACCTTGTACTTGCATGTTACCAAAATATGTTGTTTTCTTCCAAAATAGTGGTTATGTTTCTTGTTAAATTCTCTTCTTGGACTCAAATGTTTTAAAATTTTATCATTTCTAAAGTTGAGGGGGAGTATCGTCAAGTTTCTTTCCAAGAATGATGTTTTGCTTAACCAAAGTGGAAGTTATGGGCCTTGGTTGAAAATGGTTGAGGTGGAGGGACTTATTTTGTCAAAATTTAAAACTTATTTGAATAAAACTTCCACCTAACTTTTCAAACTCATTTATTACTTAGCTTTAAATTTTCAGCCAAACAATATCCACGCTTAAGAATCGTTCTTCAAAACCGTGCTTCAAAACCAAAATTTGTAAGTTGTTAAAGCTTCTAATTGTTAATACAAACATTGGTTTTTAATCTTACATGAATCCAACGGTTAGATTTTTCAAAATGGATGATTTTGTGTTCTTACGCGTATACGTATGAACACGAATTTGAAAATTGTGTTTTTCTGAAATGGGTAGTGTTTAAATGTTCTAATATCAATACTAAACTCATTTCCATCAACGAAATCTACCCATAAACTTGCTTTAATAAATTTCGAATTTTAGGGTTTATGTTGGGATTTGGGCGTTTCTACGTTTGGATGTTTTAGCCTAATTGGATGCTTAGGTTATGTTAGTTACATGTTTAATTGATCATATACACTATAGAATCACTCCCAGTATCAACAAAATTGGAGAATTAAACTCTTAGGGTTTATACTTGCGTAAAATTGGGTATTGTTGATTCTGAGTGAGTTTGATGTTAAAACTTGTTGGAACTAACTCCTTTAGCATCTAACAAAGTGCAGAAATTGTTTGGATGTTTTTCCATGGTGAAATCCCTTACTCGTAGAATTTGTGTTTAGGGTTTAAGATAACTCCTACGCCTAAGTTGTTATTATACGCGTAACTTGTTATAGTATGATAAGCCATGTGATCTTGAAAGTGGTTGTAACACATGTTAAAATGTTTGTTATGTTTAGTTATTACAGGCTTTTACGCTTAAAGGAATCAGAATCAAGGTGTTCTTGGCTTACGCTTAAGGATCACCTTATGCGTAGAAGTTACGCATAAGAGCAATCTTACGCGTAACTCTTATGCATAAGGGTCTACAATGGAACTATGCGTATCCTGTGAAGGATATGCGTAAACTTGGATTCCTACACCTAAGGGTTACTCTTACGAGTAAACCTTATGCGTAAGTCCTTAACCTAAGCCTACGCGTAAGCTCTTAATCTAAGAGTATACTCCTACGCGTAAGTCAATCTTATGCCTAAGGGTTACTCCTACGCTTAAGCTTACGTATACGCTTAAGGTTGTCATGTTTACGCATAAGCTTACTTGCTTACGCCTAAGCCATCTTGTAATTTTATTTTGAAATGTTACACGTACAAACTTGTAATAAGTTACTCATAATGTCACAAAACCGAAATGTCACTAATAAGCTACAAAAGGTTAAAACGTTGAGTGATTAAGTGAAATTTGGACTTTAAAATTCAAAATTAACATACTCACGTAACTTATCACGTCAACTTTGGACTATTGGACTAAATGTGACTTTGGACTCGTAATATTCATAAACATAACAACTTCAATAATTTGACAATAAAATCAACTTTTGACTAACATAATGTCTTTCGATATGTTGGTTCTTTTGTCTCAATACCTTTCAGATCACGAAATGGACGTCATCATGGAAAATATCAACACACCAAATGAACTCACAATGGAAGATATCGTCCCAACGGGTTACAAAGAAATTGATTGGAAAGAACAATCTCAGGGTCGATTTTGTTAGGAATTAGAAATTCCATAGTGAAGTATCGGTCACCCCAAATATTATCAAGCATAAGTTAGCTCGTTGACATATCGTTATTTACGTCGTTTTGTAGTCAATTAATTAGTTGTTAGCTTCGTTATTAGTTTAGTGCAACACCGTGGAGGAAGGACGGGTCTTTACCCACTGTATGCCTGATCCACAGTCCGACAGGAGGACGTATTTGTTTGTAACTATAAATACCCTTCCCACTAAGGGAAGGGTGGTGCTTCTTGGAATCTAACCTTTCATTTTTGTATAACAACTCTCTTTCAAGAAAACACCCTCTCAACTCTCTTCATCTCTCTAAACTATGGCACACTTGATTCATCACCATCCAAGGCCACCCAAATCATCAAACACAATATATTTATGATCCTACAAATGGTATCAAGAGCCAAGGTTATTGTGTTGTGTTGATTTGTGTGGTTTCGTATCATGGTTATGTTTTGATGATTTATGTTGGTTTTAATACATGACTTAAACTGTTTTTTTGCATTTATTTTGGGTTGGAAAACTTCTTTTTCCTATTCTTTTGGTAAAACAGTTTATATTTCTTTATGTATCTCTTTTGGTCCAAAACTGTCCTGGTCATACGAGTTCACAATATCTGTGTCAGTCAATATTTGGTCTAAGCACTTTATTCATTTTTAGACATATTTTTGGTACCATATATGTGAAATACCATGTGGTCATACCGTCTGTTCTTATGGTCAAATGGGTCTAACTGATGCATCTCATATGCATTTTTCTAGGTAAGTTTAAAGATGAACGAAAAATAATTATTGGTCAGAAATATTGAACTTTTCTTGGATGCGGTTTGGTGTTGTCTGGGTTGCGAGTTGGCGCATTCTTGAATGCGTGTTGTCTCATTTGTCCAGATTGAGTGTATTATATGCGAGTTGTCCAAATAGTCAAAAGCGACTTGTAGTGTCATGCGAGTTGTCTATGTTGCAAAATGAGATGCGAGTTGTCAAACTGTTTTTTAAGCGAGTTGATAACAAAAGCGATTTGAGACTCAAAAGCAAAAGCGAGTTTATAACAAGGACTAAAGCGAGTTGACAACAAAAGCGAGTTGATAACAAGGTCTAAAGCGTGTTGTGACTCAAAGCAGTTATTTAAAGATCATACTTAACCTTTCATCATTCATAACTGGAAACTCAAAAGACTCATCTCAATCAACTATCACATTCATTCTTCATCTCAATCAAGACCCATTGAGTCATCTACTACTAAGCTCAAAAATGGTGACTCATTAAAAGATTATGTGTTCAAGATCTCAGATTCATTCACCATACTCTTTTCAAAGAAATAAGAAGACTCTAAGGCCGTTCTATACGTGAATGGGATCATCATAGATCTATGTGAGAAGCTTGCACTTCCTTTTTTAATATTCGAATCTTAAAAGATTGTTCAAAACCATTTAGGGTTTCAAATATCTTTCATGATTCGTTTATAAGAAATTTAAAATATGAAAGACAAGTCAAAGGCTCAAAGACATAAAGTAAATACGAAAATGATCTCAGCTTTGATTCTTTTGTGTTAGGTTCATCAAACACATAGACCTTAAAAGATCTATACACAAAAGATCGTGTGCCTCATAGATCTTAAATTATTTTTGTTACTATCCGAATTTAAAGAGAAGTTATAACAATTTTGTTATCCTTCTTCTTTGATTCGTGAGTATCAGTAATCAAAAGGTAATTAAGATGTAAAACCTACCCGTTATGTTGGTCCATGTAACTGAAACTTAATACCATCCCTGTGGCTTTGAAGATTCATGTCCTGCCTCTACCATCCCTGTGGCGAGCATGTTTAATAAAACCAAAAGGTTTGTTGTTTGTCTGAGTTTGATATATAAGATGAAAGAGGGGGGGGATAGAAATATGAGTGGGTGAATAATTAGGGTTTGCTAATTATTGATATATGGATGGAGCGTGTTCTGAGGATGTGGGAGAAAATGTTGTGTGTCTGCGTTTTGTTTAAGGGTAATTAGGGTTTCACATGTAGTAGTGTGTGTTTTAAATACCCAATTTTTTGGGTAAAGGATATTGGGTTTAAAGGACCAATCGTTTGTTCATTGACATGGGCCCTGTATAATACTTATTGTTATTGGATTTGGATGTTCACATGATATGCTTGGACCGAGTATGTACGAGTTATGTGACTAAGATTGAATTTGATCGAGTGTACTGATGGGGCGAACATGCAATTTCTAGACTGAGATTGGTCTAGTCGTGTGATGAATCGTTTAACGGATATGGATTTGAGCTATTGATGTTGGGACATTTTCGGATACTAACTCGTGAGTTTAGTGGATCAAATGGATTTATTCTTGGATATGTTGAGTCATGAACTTGGATAGTAGTGTTTAGTATTACTTTGTGATGTTGTTTTTGTTGGGACCTAGATATCCGCTTTGTGATAATATGGATACGTAAGTACTAATAATTCTCGAGAAAGTGCGGTAATTTTGGTAATGATTTTTGTTTCACAAGGGATATATGTTCTCGGCTAGTTTTATTGAATGAGTTTGAGGTTCTTGTCCAATATTATTGATTTGGCAGTGATCTGACGGTTCAAACAAGTTTTATTTGGACGATGGACTTGGATGGTTGGACTGATTTTCATGGACTGGGCATTGATTTGTACAAGTAACCAAGTTTGGGCCATTCACTTGATTGGGTCAAGATGAGCTTCTCATGATTGGGATTTTATGAGAATTGAATTTATGATGAGATTTGAGACCAATTATTAAGATTTATGAGATGTGATGATGAAATTCTTTGTGTTAGCAGTTTGATTCTTTGATGTATATATTTTCACGGAGAATATTATGTCACGGCCTGAAGTGTTTATTGGAAAATGTTGACTATAGGGTTGTTTGGACGGTATTTCTTATTTGGGTTTGAAGTGAGGTTTTTCCGGGCACGTTTACTTACTTCGTCTTCTTTCTTTCTACCCTTCCGCGAAGATGACTTGTTTTGGTTTTTATAGAATGTGATAAAGACTTGGCTATTTAGTTAACCCACAACGTAGCTATCACTTCGGTGTCTCAAGCAGTTGAGGATATGTCAAGAGGTTTTGTACATTGGGTACACCGTTTCTTCTTCACGAGGATTAGTACAAGTTTAAGTAACAAATCTGGGGAATTTTACGTCATGATCAAGTTTGGTATATCGGGTTTACTTCACCTTGTGGACACAGCAATAGCCGACAAAATATGTGGATGATGTGTTTACTAAAGTGTTTATTGGATGGTTGATGATATTGTTGATGTTGGAGTTAGAATCATTGATGAACCGTTGCATATTCCCCTAAAACAGATATTCACTGAAACCAAAGTTGTTATAACACATTCATAGGGCTGAGCACCGAAGTTTCAAAACCGAACCGGACCGAACCGACAAAAACCGAACCGGACCGACAGCCCGTCGGTTCGGTTTCAGTTTCAGGTCCTACATGCTTTCGGTTTCGGGTCGGTTCGGTTCGGCCCAAAACCGACAAAAACAAGCCAAAATACACCTAGACCGGCAAAACCGAACCGAACCGACGAAAAACCGAACCGACAACATTCGGTTCGGTTTCGGTTCGCGTTTTTCACGGTTTTCGGTACTCGAGTTTGTCGGTTCCGTTCGGGTCGGGTTGGTTTATGACCGACGCTCAACCCTACACATTCAAGCTGACATTGTTTATGGTTTTGTCTTGATTTTGTAAAATCCCGCGAAAGAATCTATTTCTCGGTTTGAATCATTGACTTGTAAAATCCCGTGAAAATGGAAACATCCTGGTAATAGTAAAGTGCATTTCCGGATCTATCTTACAGTTTATTCTTGGTTTTGTAAAATCCCGCGAAAGAAACTATTTCTCGGTTTAAACCATAGAGTTGTAAAATCCCGTAATGATGGAACCATCCTGGAGAAAGGAAAGTGTATTTCGGGATCTTATTTGATGCTGGTGCTACGGTTTCTGTTTCAAAGAAGAGATAAAAGGGTGTACTTCATGAATTGGATGTGTGTTTGGATATTCGTCATGGCAGTTTGGTTATTACTTGGTTTTACGGGGTTATGTGCCTTTAACCAAGGTCGGGATGAAAACCATTATCATAATTCACTTAAAACGTCAAAGGAGGCTAGATTTGAGCTCTTAACCAGAAGATGTGACAACGGCGTTAATCCACTATTATTTATTTGAAGTTGAAGTGAAATATCTCGGGCAAGTGTACTTAGTATCGGAAGGTATCGGGGATGGTTGGATGAAGATTCTTCAAGATCCTTGTTCGAGCTTACTATAAAAAATGAAGACTTGGAAATCTAGTTATTGTTGGGTGACTTTTTCCTTTTCTTTTTACCACTTGGGGGAATTGGGCTCTTATCACCACAAAATAACTATCACTTTAAGGAGTTACGTTGTAGTGCTCAGTGTCACATTCAATTGTGGATTATCAAGAGGTGATGTACATCTTATACTTGATGGTTGGTTGGTTGAATAGTATAGAGTACTTAGAGAGTACTTAGAGATTCTAATGGAAATCGGCACCGCTCTTTGTTACATGTGTGCAAGTTAAAGTCACGAGTTTGGGTTATTCTTCTTCAGGGTCAAATTCATCATATTGGGTTTTCTCCATCAGCTGTCACGACAAAGAGCCTACAGAATGATAATGGGGGTGATTACAAGTTTTGGCCAAGAGATGATGTAAAGAGAGAGATTGTGACGTTTGAACACAACAGTTCAAGCCTCGTACTCTAAAGAAAAGAAATGTGTACGTTTCAGTGCGCATTATCTTTAAAAGAAGAGAAATCTTCTTATGACGTTTGAACACAACAGTTCAAGCCTCATTGATCCGCGCAAAACCGTCAAGTTCTCTCAAGCAAGCGTAAGAAAACTTAAAACAGCTTCAAAGACGAAATCAATGAAGATCGAGTATAGAGTCTCCCCGGGTCGTTATGTCCCAGCGAGCTATGCAATGGATCAATCAACGTCTAGTGATCGAGAAGTTTGAACGGAAAAGAGATATATGAGATGGTGATTATAACTACAGAAATATCACACAAATACAAAGGCTAAAATGCAAACTAGAGGAAATTAAAAAGATAAAACCTATTAAATAAACGCTATCACTATATTTAAAGTGATGAACGTTTAAAACCTAAAACTTACGTTAAAAAATAAAAATACGTAAACGTACAAAATAAAAAGTGAAATCTAAGAAATAAAAGTCCTAAAATATGAAAAATACATTTTTACAAACCTAATGATATGAGAAAATTTATAGAAAAGGAAAATTATTTTTATAACTAATTACCTAATTATTATTAATTAAAACTATTTTAAACTATTTAATAATACTCTAAAATAAAAGAAAATATGAAATAAGACTAGAAAAATAAAATTAAGACTTAGAAAAATCTAAAATATGATACAACTAATTTTAAAACTGAAAATATATTTTTTTGACTTTTTATATATTTATTATTAATTTAAAACTATTTAAAACTAATTAAAATGCTAGAAAATACAAATTTAACTAAGAAAAATCTAGAAAAATACTTTTTTGGCTTTTTATATTTATCTAAACTTAAGAAAATTGCAAAATTATTTTTTTGAACCTTTTTCTAATTTTTTATATTAAATGCTATTTAAAAATGCTTAAAAACTAAATAAAATGCAGAAAAATACCAAACAAGCTAGGAAAAATCTGAAAAATTCAGGAAATGCTTAAAATAATATAAGGAAGCTAAGAAAAATGAGAAAACAGGAGCTTATGTGGATGAATATGCAACTGCTATGGAAATGCTTATGGAAATAAGCACTTAATAAGCCAAAAGCTCACCAAAAGCTACCAAACTGAAAAGGAAGCTATGATAAGCTAAAATAACTAAAATGCAACTTAAATCAACAAGCCTGAACCACTGAATTACAAGTCTAAACAGATTTGATATATTGAACTTATGACAGAAAACAGATCTAGGGTGCTCACTCTAAGCACTAGCACAAGCTCAGAAATAAGCTCAAAAGGAAAACTTTGATTTGGAACTTGGAAAGGACCTGGGTGAGGGTATTTGTGCCAAAATTCAGACCATGAGAAGCTCTTATGAGCACTGTGCACAAGCTACAATTTCTGAGAAAAAGCTAAGTACCAACTGGTACAGTGGTGCAGGGCATATAAGCCTAAAAGAAAGGCTTATTTGAAGCTTATAGAAAAATGACAAAAATCAACAAAAATACAGATAAGCAAGGGGTCCAGTTGAACTTTTAAGAATGACAAGTCTCACTTGTTAAGACCCAAGTATGAGATCATGAAAAATCTTTGAAGTTGGCTAAAAAACTGATTTTCAATTTTTTTGACTTTTAAAGCAAATGAGCAAGTTTGACTTTGGTGAACTTTGGATCCAATTTTATCACTGATCTAGGTGTTAAATCATGTTATAAACCTAATGCAAGCAACATTTAATGATTCTAAACACAAAACAATGGTTTGGATTTCCAAAAATCTCAACAGTGTACTGTTGAGATTATTTAAGTGAAAATTTGACTTTTAGAGGTTGCAGTCACCAAATGTTGACAGGTTTGGGCTTAAATAAGCTTACTAGATATGAACTAACAGAAATCAACCACTGCATATACCTAAGTGACAGTTTAACCCATTGAACCAAACACCCTATATTGCACTTGATGTGAAGTTAAAAACTATTCTAACACTATCAAGCACAAACCATTGATCAAACTAAGTTAATGTAACCTAATTACTACTTTTAAAACAGAAATGAACCAGTTTTAACTACAAATACTGAGTATGCATAAAAACTTGAAAATGACTTACAAGAATCCAAAGCTGCTATAGCTTGAAATCATGAACCATGAACCACTAATCTATTAAATATCACCCCAAATGAATCTAAAACAACCCAATTGACTTGCTGCATCAACCCATTTCCAACTCCATGTTCAATTTTGGTCCCCAGTTGACTTTTGTTGACCCGATTACAAAAGAACTTGAAACTTGACTTTAAACTTATAAAAAGCTATCACTAGCTTATATAAGCTTATACAAACTTGAAAATAAGCATTATAGAACTTGAATACAAGATTTTGAAAATAAAAATTGTAACAGTGGATCACACAATGTGAAATGATAATATAACTTGAAATTGGAACTTGAAACTGAATAATATTGATAAAACAACTTAAAGGAAGTACAATTTAACAAAAGCTAACAATGTTTCAACTTAACTAAAACATTTAAACTAAAATCGACATTAACTAAAATTTTTTTTTAAAACTAAAACTACTTCTTTTTCTTCTCTTGCTTCCTTCTTATACCCAAAGTATTTCTCTCTCCATTCTGATTAAATCCCACCAAATTCTTGACCATTGGATTGCTTAAAACTGATCTTGGCCATTTGTTGCATTTTTGGCGCCAAAACACTCATTTGACAGATAAGGTTGAGTGAGGGGGAGGGAAGTGCATTAAATGCATCTTGGAGGCTTGTAGGTGGGGAACATGGTTGAGTGGATGAGAGGAAGGAATGGGAGATAACGCATTTGTCAGGGTAAGCTTGATGGGGGGAGGATAGAGTTTACGCCATGGGTGAAAGTCAAATACATTTGACTGGTTATTAATACCAAGGGGGTTCACAATGTTGCTAATGACTGGGGTCCAAAATGGTGAAAGGTCCAAAATGAGGTTTAAGGCTTATAATAACATAGGGACCATATGTGTAACTTCCTAAACTTCAAGGACCTAGGCTGCCAATTCTGAAAAAGTTTCTCCAAGGACTAAAACTGACAATCTCACAAAGTACAAGGACTAAACTTGCCATTTTCACATTTTCCATGGACTAAATCTGCCAATTTTCAAACTTGGAGGACCATTTTTGTAATTTTCTCAAACTTTTTATATTTTTCACCAAAGGACTAAATTTGACAACTTTTGATTTTAAAAGGACCTTTGGTGACTTTACTTTGAAATTATGTGCTCAGGGACTGTTTTTGACAACTTTTGAAACTTGGGGACTAAAACCTGCAATTTTTGCAAATTTGATATGTTTTTCATCCGATTTTGATATTTTTGCATTTAAAACACATAAAACACTGATTTGTGATATTTTGATCATTTTGATGTGTTTCTTAGTGTTTTCAGATGATTTTGCGCTTTATTTTGTAAAAAAATGATGAGTATTTACACACTCATCAATCCCCCATACTAAACTATTGCTAGTCCCTAGCAATCTTTTGAGAAAAACTTAATGGTTTTGATCTCTTTACCAAAAGCCATTACTTCTCGAGTAGCCAAATGTTTTAGTTCAAGTAAGAACCATGGTACACCGATAACCATGTGATTTTGAGCAAACCACCAGCTTCCAACGGATTTGATTTGTCTTTACCAGAAGCCGTTCCCTTCTGGACTAGCCAACTCTTAGATAAATTATCAGAATTATCTTTGGTGAGCTGAATACCAATTATGGATTTTCCACTGCCTTTACCACAAGCCATAACCTTGCGGGCTAGCCAACTCTTCACTTTTTAGGATATGGTGAGTCGAATACCATACAATTTTGGGCAAATTGCAAGCCATATAAACGGATTTGAGACATCTTTACCAAGAGCCGTTTGCTCTCGATTAGCCAATCCTTTTGTCTTACGCACATGGCGGATCGATAACCAAGATGAGTAAGTGTAAAACACTTACTCCAAAAAATTTTGGCCAAAAACGGGGGAATTGGGCGGTATAATTACATGATAAAATTCGCGAGAATTCCCCCCCACACTTAGAAATGAATATTGCCCTCAATATTCAAAGTACCGCTGTTATGCCAAACAAAGAACGTAAAAGGGAAATACTACGGCCATTATTTAGAAAGAAGATTTTTTTTAAACATGTGGGCAACCCCCACACTAGGGTGGTAGAAAGTAGAAAGAAGACAGAAATATGGGTGAAAACCCATATAATGTGCTATTGTTTTGATTACCGAGTCGCTAGCTTGACTCGACCCCGAATTCATTTGTTCATGGGGAAGTAAGGTGGAAGAAACAATCTCCATCGGACTTTCATTCAAGATGTTTGGATAAACATTTGAAGCACGTGAAAGTTCCACACCGATGAGATATATTCCCGGCTCAAGATAATGGTACATGAAAATGCCAGGATCAAAGATAATGTCTTCATTCCCGAAGGAGTGAAGAACAGGAGAAGTGACCGAATATATGAAGAAAAGAAAGAAAATCATGATAGAAATCATGACTAACTCTTCATCCTCAATAGGAGAATTCATGGTTTCATGAATCTCCTCGCTTGCTCAATTGGTCTAGACATATCTCGGTGTGTCTAGATCAAAGTAGAAGTTATCATACTCTGACGGAGATATGATATGAGTGAGTTCATCTGAGAACTCCATGAAGGTGAATGAATCATATTCAGAATTGATATGAGTGGGTTCACTGGCGAACTCCTCAAAAGCAAATGATTCATGATCGAGGAGAGAATTATGAGAATGAAAAGTGGTACCGCCACTAATCTTCTCTCCCATATTATCAAAACAGAGGCTTTCATTTCGAATAGAATCATCGGAAGAATGTCACTACCCTTAATGGGGGTAGGAGATGAAATAGGTTTTTCTTTGAAAGCCTCGATTTTAGAAATGAGAAGACTGACATTCAATAATGTTGCTCGAAGAGCTTCATTTTTATTTCAGTCGCGAACTTCATCATTCTCTTCTTCTAAGCTAACAAGCTCTCGAAGGTAAATCTTCCACATGCGATGTCTCCACAAGATAACGAATCATCATCGAATCGAGAACATCTCAACATGATCATTTTGGAAGACAAGAGGAGGAGGGATGTCACACACATGATCAAGAATTCCCTGTGACTCTCTTGGGATTGGGACAAGGTCCTCAACACTAGACTTTATCAATTCGTCCGATTCCTTTTCATGAACAGTGTCAAGATGCTCGTCCCCCATAATAAGAGAGTGAGTGTGAATCTCGGGTGTGATAGCAGTTGCTTGAGATGGAATCTCAACTGCTGGAATATCAACTGACGAGGGGTTGAGAAATATTATTTCTAAAAGGATAAAAACCTCCTCGTCATCGTCATAAAGAGCTGATTGAGAATTGGGAACGCCTTAGAGCCTGCATGCTCTAGGGCTAATAATTCTTCCCTAGATTCTCGGCCTCACGCATCTTCAACTAACAATTCTCCTATGGTCTTTTCACCACTCACTTGATTCTTAAAGTTACTCATCATATCTTCAAGTGTTTTCATTGGTTTCAAGATCCGGAGATTTCATGAGACAACGCTCAGGTGGAGTTTGAACCGAGATAGCTGTGGAGGTTGGAAATTATCAAACATGTGAGAGTCATGATTGTTACAAGGAAATGGATTCTGTTTGACAATCGAGCTGAAATGGGGACCTCCATAAGACTCACAACAAGAAAACTCTGAGTTTGGACAGTGAATCATATGGATTTTGGTCATATCCAAAGTTCTGAGCATCACCGGAAAACTGTTCATAGACAAACGTGTTTTCGGATTGACACTCAAATCCTTGGTGAGGACCTCCACAAAATTCACAACAGTAAAACTGTTGGTTATATGAAGATAAGTCGGGCTGTGGTGGGTAATTGGAAAAGTTTGAAGGGTCGTTAAATGAGTTCTGATTAGAATCATAATCAAATGAATTCCTCGAACCACAAAACAAACAACTCCTGTTATGGATATCATTACCACATTGTACACAAGTACATACAACGACAGGGTGAACCATAGAGAGGCTCACCACAACCGACACAAGGAATAAACGATTGCATTTGAAAGTTATGAAGAGGAATCGGTTTATTCAAAGAATCATCAAAACCAACATGGTGATCCGAATGACTATCAAGTCTCGAAGAACATTCAAAAAATCGAGGTGGGACAAGTGGTGTGCTCTGAGAGCTAGCAATTTCCACCACTTCCGCTATGGTCTCCGTCGTTCGGTTCTTGAGAAACGTGAAGATTAGGCAAGTCATGCTTGCTAGTCACCGGTGTTTGAACGGGTTCATCGTAATCAATTCTAATTCTTGACATTTTTCCTCACATAAATTTGTTCGATTAGATTACGGGCTCTAGATTCAAAGAGATAGTCCTCGTAATCCCTGGGTGCTTGGGGTAGCTCCGACGTTTGAACCGGTTTGTCAAGATTAGAATGTATTTCGTGTTGTGGTCGGTTGGTCGAAATAACTTTGAAAAGCATTTTTGATGGATAATTCGCACGAATTGCAAAATTCGCTTGAACTAGGACATCCACACCGCTCACACACACATTTCTCGACGATGAAGTTGACGAATGTCGACATAAGAATTAAACATATAGAGGATTAAGAAGAGAATCAAATGGTTGAGAGGATACGAAGAATAGAATTAAACGGCAAAAGAGGGTAAGAGAAATAGAATCAACGAATAAGAGGAATGAGAAGAATATTTTTGGGGGTTTTGGATAAGAAAATATAAACATATACAGATGGATGGTATGAACAAAGAGTGTATATCCAAATTACTAACTGCAAACGTAGGATAATCAAAGATACCGTAAGAATGGGCGCCAAAAATTTGATCCACGTAAAACCGTCAAGTTCTCTGCAAGCGAAGAAAACTTAAAACAACTTCAAAGACGAAATCAATGAAGATCGAGGAGTATAGAGTCTCCCGGTCGTTATGTCCCACGAGCTATGCAATGGATCAATCAACGTCTAGTGATCGAGAAGTTTGAACTTAAAAAAGAGATATATGAGATGGTGATTATAACTACAGAAATATCACACAAATACAAAGGCTAAAATGCAAACTAGAGGAAATTAAAAAGATAAAACCTATTAAATAAACGCTATCACTATATTTAAAGTGATGAACGTTTAAAACCTAAAACTTACGCTAAAAATAAAATAACGTAACGCATTACAAAATAAAAAGTGAAATCTAAGAAATAAAAGTCCTAAAAATATGAAAAATACATTTTTACAAACCTAATAATATAAGAAACTTTTTAGAAAAAAATAAAATGATTTTTATAACTAATTACCTAATTATTATTAATTAAAAACTATTTTAAACTATTTAATAATACTCTAAAATAAAAGAAAATATGAAATAAGACTAGAAAAATAAAATTAAGACTTAGAAAAATCTAAAATATGATACAACTAATTTTAAAACTGAAAATATATTTTTTTGACTTTTTATATATTTATTATTAATTTAAAACTATTTAAAACTAATTAAAATGCTAGAAAATACAAATTTAACTAAGAAAAATCTAGAAAAATACTTTTTTGGCTTTTTATATTTATCTAAACTTAAGAAAATTGCAAAATTATTTTTTTGAACCTTTTTCTAATTTTTTATATTAAATGCTATTTAAAAATGCTTAAAAACTAAATAAAATGCAGAAAAATACCAAACAAGCTAGGAAAAATCTGAAAAATTCAGGAAATGCTTAAAATAATATAAGGAAGCTAAGAAAAATGAGAAAACAGGAGCTTATGTGGATGAATATGCAATCTATGGAAATGCTTATGGAAATAAGCACTTAATAAGCCAAAAGCTCACCAAAAGCTACCAAACTGAAAAGGAAGCTATGATAAGCTAAAATAACTAAAATGCAACTTAAATCAACAAGCCTGAACCACTGAATTACAAGTCTAAACAGATTTGATATATTGAACTTATGATAAGAAAACGATCTAGGGTGCTCACTCTAAGCACTAGCACAAGCTCAGAAATAAGCTCAAAAGGAAAACTTTGATTTGGAACTTGGAAAGGACCTGGGTGAGGGTATTTGTGCCAAAATTCAGACCATGAGAAGCTCTTGTGAGCACTGTGCACAAGCTACAATTTCGAGAAAAGCTAAGTACCAAGCGTACAAGGTGCAGGCATATAAGCCTAAAAGAAAGGCTTATTTGAAGCTTATAGAAAAATGACAAAAATCAACAAAAATACAGATAAGCAAGGGGTCCAGTTGAACTTTTAAGAATGACAAGTCTCACTTGTTAAGACCCAAGTATGAGATCATGAAAAATCTTTGAAGTTGGCTAAAAAACTGATTTTCAATTTTTTTGACTTTTAAAGCAAATGAGCAAGTTTGACTTTGGTGAACTTTGGATCCAATTTTATCACTGATCTAGGTGTTAAATCATGTTATAAACCTAATGCAAGCAACATTTAATGATTCTAAACACAAAACAATGGTTTGGATTTCCAAAAATCTCAACAGTGTACTGTTGAGATTATTTAAGTGAAAATTTGACTTTTAGAGGTTGTAAATCACCAAATGTTGAATGTTTGGGCTTAAATAAGCTTACTAGATATGAACTAACAGAAATCAACCACTGCATATACCTAAGTGACAGTTTAACCCATTGAACCAAACACCCTATATTGCACTTGATGTGAAGTTAAAAACTATTCTAACACTATCAAGCACAAACCATTGATCAAACTAAGTTAATGTAACCTAATTACTACTTTTAAAACAGAAATGAACCGCTTTTAACTACAAATCCTGAGTATGCATAAAACTTGAAAATGACTTACAAGAATCCAAAGCTGCTATAGCTTGAAATCATGAACCATGAACCACTAATCTATTAAATATCACCCCAAATGAATCTAAAACAACCCAATTGACTTGCTGCATCAACCCATTTCCAACTCCATGTTCAATTTTGGTCCCCAGTTGACTTTTGTTGACCCGATTACAAAAGAACTTGAAACTTGACTTTAAACTTATAAAAAGCTATCACTAGCTTATATAAGCTTATACAAACTTGAAAATAAGCATTATAGAACTTGAATACAAGATTTTGAAAATAAAAATTGTAACAGTGGATCACACAATGTGAAATGATAATATAACTTGAAATTGGAACTTGAAACTGAATAATATTGATAAAACAACTTAAAGGAAGTACAATTTAACAAAAGCTAACAATGTTTCAACTTAACTAAAACATTTAAACTAAAATCGACATTAACTAAAATTTTTAAAACTAAAAACTACTTCTTTCTTCTTCTCTTGCTTCCTTCTTATACCCAAAGTATTTCTCTCTCCATTCTGATTAAATCCCACCAAATTCTTGACCATTGATTGCTTAAACGATCTTGGCCATTTGTTGCATTTTTGGCGCCAAAACACTCATTTGACAGATAAGGTTGAGTGAGGGGGAGGGAAGTGCATTAAATGCATCTTGGAGGCTTGTTGTAGGTGGGGGAACATGGTTGAGTGGATGAGAGGAAGGGGAATGGGAGATAACTTGTTGCAGGGTAAGCAGTTGGGGAGGATAGAGTTTGGCGCCTTTTGTGGGTGAAAGTCAAATACATTTGACTGGTTATTAATACCAAGGGGGTTCACAATGTTGCTAATGACTGGGGTCCAAAATGGTGAAAGGTCCAAAATGAGGTTTAAGGCTTATAATAACATAGGGACCATATGTGTAACTTCTGAAACTTCAAGGACCTAGGTCGCCAATTCTGAAAAGTTTCTCCAAGGACTAAAACTGACAATCTCACAAAGTACAAGGACTAAACTTGCCATTTTCACATTTTCCGTGGACTAAATCGCCAATTTTCAAACTTGGAGGACCATTTTTGTAATTTCTCAAACTTTTTATATTTTTCACCAAAGGACTAAATTTGACAACTTTTGATTTTAAAAGGACCTTTGGTGACTTTATTTTTGAAATTATGTGCTCGTGGACTGCTTTTGACAACTTTTGAAACTTGGGGACTAAAACCGCAATTTTGCAAATTTGATATGTTTTTCATCCGATTTTGATATTTTTGCATTTAAAACACATAAAACACTGATTTGTGATATTTTGATCATTTTGATGTGTTTCTGAGTGTTTTCAGATGATTTTGCAGTTTATTTTGTACAAAAAATGATGAGTATTTACACACTCATCACTCATACTCTAAAGAAAAGAAATATGTACGTCTCAAGGCATTTTCTTCGAAAGAAGAGAAATCTTCTTATGACGTTTAAACACAACAGTTCAAGCCTCGTTCCTCAAAGAAAAGAAAAGTGTATGTGTCAGTGCGCTTTATCTTCTGAAGAAGAGAAATCTTTTCAATTATGACCATTCTCATCAACATGCTTCATGCTTTTTCCATGCGCTTCAGTCATCTAGTGAACCGGACTACTGTTAATTGTTCACTTATTCCACTTGCTCAATTATAATGACGATGGCGACATCATATGCAACCTTTGGGGGGAGAAGTGTGAAAAGACTACATTTGGATGATGTTCACTTATTCAATCAAGAATGGCATCTTAGTATGCAATTCTTGAGGGGGAGAAGAAGTGTGATAATTCTGCATGGTTGATTGACATCTGAGAATATATGGTCATACGGCTCCTAACTCATGTAAGAACCGAGCTTCTTCTTATCGGGTTATCTATACAAGGAGTTTCTTTCTAAGAGCCGTTGGTTGACATCTTCACACGGGCTGATTTGATTAATGACAAAGTGCTTCTAGTTGCTGGGCTGATTTCTTTGATGAACATCTTTTTGTTCTTGTTTGATTGGGAGGGATCTTAGTTAAGGAGATTTGCTATTTGTAAGTTAACGGGAATGCATTTGGTGAGTTAAAGATGTTGACTTTCTATTCCCCAACTGGACAATCTTGAAGAAGGTCGAGTCTACATTTTCTGCTGCATGTTAGAAGACTAAAGACGAGTTGTATTTGATTATCTAAAGACTTCTTCTTAATCTGGGCATTTATCTAACAGATTGTCGGTTTAGGGGAGAGCACTATTTGGGGGAGAGTGAAATGCCAGATTTAATCCCCAATTAGACTTGCTCACACTCTTCAGAAAGTTGATTCTCACAAAGATTAAATGTGGTCTTCTCAAAAAGATTTCAAGTATTTGGGCTTATATTATGTTGTTGATTCTGAAGTATCAAAACCAGCAAGGGGGAAGGAGACACGTATCTAAACGCGAGTAAACTTGATGAACTTAATACTTCTAAGTGATTGAAGATATCCCGGGAAGACAAATGTCATTACCGCAGAGAAACTCAAGATTTGACTCATAGCGTTTAGTGTTCTTATTCCAACTATGTGGGGGAAGAGATGGAAGAGTTAGTTTCTGGTGATAAAATAGGTACACAAGTTGATTTCGAAGCTATCGCAATCATCAAGGGAGAGAGATTGTGTACATTGGGGACGCCAGGTTTCACTTGAGTGCTTAATCAATGATTCTGAGATATAATCACTTATTCCGGAGTTGACATCCGCAGAGATAGTCATCCGCAGAGATAATCAGTGATTCGGCCTGCTACTTCAATGTTATCGGTTATTCTCTCTTTGGGCATTCAGGTACTTTGGGTTCTTGAGCTTCATACACTTTCTTCAAGGGGAGAGAAAAGTATACATCGGGTTATTCTTTGGCTATCGGACTTAATCTGCTACTTCGATGGTATAAGTTTCTCTGTTTTCGGGTATATGTGTATTCGGGTTCGTGATCTCTAGTCTAAGAGATTGACTGCATCAATTCATCTACTTGGGGGAAGTGGTCTCTTGACAACTTTTTGGTATGGATCGCTTCATACTTCAGTGGTAATGAAATATGAGAAGAATCTTAAAGAGTGGGATGATACGTTGCTGTTCTCGTTGATGATATAACCCCGAACGAAGAATCTCGATTATCGTTCTTTAAAGGAGCAGCAGGATTTATGATAATGGTGTGCTTCTCTCAGGCACCCTGGCTAAGGCAAGCTTGAAATAGAGCTTCGAATCTGCTCTTCTAATGGATTTTCGGTTTGGGGAAAGCTGCCAAAGTCTCTCTTTCTCAAAGGCTCATGTTCTATCTTCTATTCGGAGCCTCGAAGCTTTGGTGGTGAAGTTTCGAGAGATCGAATTCTATCTTCTACGACGTGCTGCTCGATATCTTTATCTCGGTACTCGTATCATCATCTTCTTAGACTATATCATCTACTCTATCTTTGTAAATAATTATCAAAAACCAAATACAAAAATATAAATCCAACAAAAAGAAAAGAGAAAAATATAAAACCAACAAAAACCCATAAAAAATCAGAAAATTTGAAAAATTCCAAAAATATGTTTTCTCAAGACATGTCTTATGGTATCGATAACATCTACGGTCTTAGAAATGTCATTAAATAATGGCCCGGGACCATAGATGAAGTTCGAGCAGGAGGTGTAAATATTCTTTTCCAAAACATGTCTCAAAATATGGCTTGCAGTTATTTCAGACTGTAACCCGTGCTTAACTATGGTTTGCTATTACTTCAGATTGCAACCCGCTCTTCAAGAAAGGAAAGTGCTGCGCTAAACCAATTTTTCAAAAAATTTTGTGCACTTATCCTAAAACAAATTGAGGAAAGTATGTCGAAGGACTACTCAAATATTTTTCCGTCTAAAAAATTCTTCAGAAAAATATTTGTTTTAATAAAATGGTGGTAAATGAGTTGCTTGAAAATCAATCAGAATCAGAATTGTCATAAATTTGCAAAACCCAATCAATGACTTCAGCTTATTTAAAACATTTCATTAAAAAAGTCATTGATTGAGGGGGAGAATGTTTTCAAATTTATATCATCTAACAAGACTCATATAATCATCCTACGTGCTTATCAGAAAAAGATATTTGCCTATGTTGAAGGACTAGGATTCTAGGATATGATTGTTAGGATTAGATGATTATAGATTGATGAACACATTATTCCCATGCCTTATATGAACTGATTGTTATGTTGGATTGACTTTTGTTAGTCGATTGTTGTTTGGGTGATGTCGACCACCATATATCTGTATGTTTGTTCACTAACGTATGTAGGTATATTGGTATATAAGAATGTTCCCGATCCGGATCTCACAAATTGGTGATTGGATGCCGAAAGGAAAGGGCAACTATATCTTGGGTCGACAAAAGAAGAAACGGAGCTTAATTTGACTTCTATGGAGAGTTGGCATGAAATACAACGTAAGAGGTCTCACTGCATCAGCAGATGGTTTTCTTCATCATCAAATGAAGAAACGAAGCTTAATTGGACCTCTATGAAGAGTTGGCATGACAAATGCAACGTCAGATGTCTCATTGCATCAGCAGACGGTTTTCTTCTAGCCCTACAGCAACAACAGAAGCTTCTGAACCACCTAACGTATCTTTGTGCAGGACAAGTAGTGGATGATAACATTTTTTAAACAATTTTAAATAATATTGTTTTGAAAAATGGAAAAATATTGGTTTTGAAAATAAATTGAACTTAATCTTGAAAATCACCGGACTTCATTTTATCAAAACTTAAGTCACTCAATCATCGACTACGGTCATCGATTGAGGGGGAGAGTGATTTAAATTAAAATATTTTCAAACGATATTTCATCAAAAAGTCCGGTTTGTACAAAATAAGTGGTGATCTAAAGATTTAATGTTATGTCATGGTATGATTTTCTTTAAAACTCAAAGATCTTTCAAAATGAAATTTTTTCTGTTCTTGTTTGATTGTGAAATTGTTTTATTTTACTTAAAGATCTCTTAAAAACTATCATACCTGACACTAACAATCTTTAATGTCTTAAATTGATCCTTTTCAATCATTTTTCAAAATTAAATGTTGCCACGTCTTTCCCCAAAATTTTCTAAATGATTTAAATCAATCGGGATCCAAAATCTCAATTGGTTTGAAATTTTTGATCGGGGGAGAGATCATGATTTAAATCTCAAATCAGTTTTAAAGGGTGATTGTTTCAAAGCACTCCTTCCTTCATGTGTCAAATGATTTTGAAGAACATAATGCACATGATTGTGGAGGAGCATTTAACCAAAAACCAGAAGAGTATTTAAACAAGGCCACATTTTCTCCCATGTTTTCTAAACCTTATTAAATCACTTGGGAACCAAAATCTCAAAGGGTTTGATATTTTTGATCGGGGGAGAATTTGTGATTTAATAATGAAACTTGATTAAAGATGGTCATTTTGATTCAAATGTGCATACTGCTCTCCCATATGTGCTAAACGCTTTCGAATCTCGAAGCACATATTGAGGGGGAGCATTTCAAAAGAAAATAAACTATCAAGGTACAAAGATTTCTTTGTTTCAACCTAAAGTACCTTGATTGATTTTCTAAATGGTTTCTTAATGGTTTGTGTAATCGTGGAAGTACTTCAAAAACCTCTTGCCTCTATGTGCAAAATGATTCTCAAATATCCAACGCACATATTGAGGGGGAGAATTTACCAAGAAAATCAAATGGCTTTTTCCACGGAAATTGTGATCAAGAAATTTATTTCAAAGAACTCTTGCCTCCATGTGCTAAACAATTTCAAAATCATATGCACATGTTGAGGGGGAGCATATCTAAATGATCAAAAACAATTAAGGTACCAAATGTTTTGATATTATATCACAAGTACCTTGATTGATTTTCCAAATGATTTTTCAATTGGTTTCAAGAAGGAAAGAATTGTACCAAAAGACCGACCATTTTTATTTATGCATGGAGTTATAAGGATTGTGAGGTTAGGTATTCGTTCCCACGATCCCGCCAGAGCCGGAGGGATCTACCCAGGGACAATCCACTAGATAGTGTAGAGTCCTTAGGTATGATGAAAAAAGGAGAAAAGTGAGAAATGGGAAGAGTGCGGATTGAGATAGAGCTAGAACTGGAATAAACCCAACAAGGTTCTAGTAATGAAGTCTCGGTAAGCACTGAAGGGGTTGAAGAATGAAAAAGAATTAAATATGAAAAGGGTGAGAAGAAATAGCCCTCCAATAATTCAACCTTAGGGCAGTAACCGGGTTCAATTCATATGCTACTGGTGGTTACCAAGGTAACACCGGTATTGAAGACAAGACGTCATGGACCCAGTGACGCACTGGACTACAACTTCCCAAGCTACTCAAGTTCCTCTTAAAAGGGCTTGTTTCATTCTCACGGGGAACCTACATAATCTATCGACTTTCTCTTAGAGATTGTTGATATTGAAGAAGGAGACCCTCTCCCTAGTCTCCGACATAGGAACCAAATATGCACGAGTGAGTCTAGAGCCAAGAGATCATTCACAATATCTCATTAGGACACTAAATTCTTGAAGACTTGCTGTTTCACACAATGTGGAAAGTAAGAATATATTTTAAGAGTCCTACGCTTTATCCTTGTGGTATTGCCAGAACATCAGAGTGATATGTAAAAATATTCACAATGAAGATGGAAAGCCTTCTAGAGCCAACATCAAACAAGGTCTTGGTGGGTAGCATGTGAGATCTTTACTAAAGATCAAGCTTGTGACAACTGGACAGAAACGATGGGGCGATTCACTCGTGAATCAACCTTGGTCCAGGAAATGAATTGACGAATACTTTTGGAAAAACCGTTCGATGTGCAAATCTTCTTTTCTCTAGCACATCGAATGTGTATTCATTTTCAAACTCAAAAAGTATCTCTGATTGAAAAAATACTTTTGGAAAAACCGTTCGATGTGTAAATTTCTTCTTTTCTCTAGCACATCGAATGTGTACTCTTTTAAAATACAAAAAGTATTTATGATTAAAAATTGATCTTTCTCATAAAACCTTCGTCGTATTGCAAAACTCTTTCTTCTAAGCAATACGCGATTGTTTTCAAATCAATCTTTCATCAATCAGTGAATCTCAATTCGCTGGTTCACTTACTCCGTGTTGTCTGCTTTGAGACGTTCCGGTTTGAGAACAGCTAGAACAATAAGAAACCCCTCAAGGAGATTCTTAGGAATTATACCCTGATCACAGTGGTAAGATTGTACGATCAACGGGAACCAGGTGGGCCGTGTATCTCAATTCAACGAAAGTGATCAAAGACACTTTCGTGTGTTTTATTGCTAACTGTTGCTTGCAGGTACACTTGGACTGCTGTCGATCGAATTGAGAAGTCAATCCAAAGCCACATGCTCACAAAGATCCATACTTAATTGAAGAAATCATGACTAGTTCATATCTACATAACCGGCTCGATATTTTTATACTATGCTTCGCTACTGCCTGCAAATATCATGAACCAGGAAAGCTTCCGCTACTCTGATGGAAAGATGTCATGATCCAGAAAGTGTGAGCATGTCGGTCCAAAAGTCACAACATCACATGATGGCAACAAAACAAAGGGTGATCCAGAGATTTACTATGGCTGATGATCTCAATGAAAGCTTGAAGATCATCAAGATGTGGATCAGTTCAAAGACCTCCACTTAAAGTACAAAGTTATTGGACTTTAAAGAATCACTGCTAAAGCACAAAGATGCAGATGTTGAAGAATTAATGTCTACAAGCTCAAGACTGAAGATTAAATAGAATGCTAGGATTCGAAATGTAAAACATGGGGTAACCTCCCTTAGGGGGAGATTCTTAGGAATTAGAAATTCCATAGTGAAGTATCGGTCACCCCAAATATTATCAAGTATAAGTTAGCTCGTAGACATATCGTTATTTACGTTGTTTTGTAGTCAATTAGTTAGTTGTTAGCTTAGTTATTAGTTTAGTGCAACACCGTGGAGGAAGGACGGGTCTTTACCCACTGTATGCCTGATCCACAGTCCGATAGGAGGACGTATTTGTTTGTAACTATAAATACCCTTCCCAATAAGGGAAGGGTGGTGCTTCTTGGAATCAAACCTTTCATTTTTGTATAACAACTCTCTTTCAAGAAAACACCCTCTCAACTCTCTTCATCTCTCTAAACTATGGCATACTTGATTCATCACCATCCAATGCCACCCGAATCATCAAACACAATATATTTATGATCCTACAGATTTTGAGAACTTCACCTGCTCGGAATCATCATGCAGAGTTGCTGTGGATATCCTCAAAGTTCATCCCTACAATAATATGCTAACCAACTCAGCAACTGTACCTGAAATCTATATCCATCAATTCTGGCACACGATGGAACAGATTGATGGACAAGATGCTGTCAAAGTGACTCTCAACAACAAGGAAGTCATCACATAGTAGCAGATCTTCGTACTATTCATCTTCGCCAAACCATACGGCCTGACATGCGTGGCAACTCCAAATGAAGAGGCCATAATGCAATTCATGGTCGACATTGGTTACGATGAAGCTGCCGGAGTCATCACCAGACACTCCATTGTCGATCTAAAGAATATCCCTCAACCTTGGATGACACTGTACATCATGATTGCTAAGTCTGTTTTTGGAAGAGACAGCGGTCATGAGCATCCTAAGCTCATGCACCTGCAAAGTTTCTAGGGAATGGTCAACAAGCAACACATTGACTATGCAAGCATGATATGGGAAGATATGATGCAGCACCTCAAAAAGCCTGGGTCAAAGGTTCCCTTTATCAGATATACGAAGTTTTTGATTCAGAACATTCTTGGGAAAAATCAGGACATCCCCATGAGAATTAATGACCCCAAGAATCATTACGTGTTATATGAGCCTACATTGAACGTTGTCAAATTTAAGGACTCATCAACACACAAGCAAGGTGCAGTGTTATTGGACTGCCTTCTCACTGACACAATCAAGAGTCTTCCGTCGTATTTACGTTACAAAGAAGCAGTGAGAGTAGGTAAAGTTGGGTTTATGAATGAGAAGACTTCTGCTGTGCCTACCAAAAAGACTAGAAGGCCAGGCAGCACTGGGAGCACTCACAAGTATCCAGAGAGGCATCCAAGCTTCAAGAAAAGAGTCCCATCTCAGATCGCTCGTCCTAATGTTAAACCGGAACCTATTCCAGAGGAAGACGACTCTGAAGCAATTAAGTCTGAAGAGGTGGTTTACTATTTCGAAACATCTACAGATGATACAACCTCACCGAGGTCAGAAGACAAACCACCAAGTCCCCAATCAGACAAAGGGAAGACACCAGTGACTGAAGAAGAAGAAAGTTCTGATGAATAAATTGATCCAAAGGATGAAGAGAGAGCTTATCAGAAAACTCTGAAGCAACTAAGATTGCAGCATGTTGCCAAAGAGTTTACAGAACAACAGTTGAGAGGCCCTGGAGGTTCCAGTGGTGGAGCTCTTATCACACCAGTTCTTGATGCGGTTAATCAACCCGATAAGGGAACTGGTGCCACCACAACGGAATCGACAAAGCAGCAGCAACAAGAGTATGAGGTTAAGTTCGACTTTGAGGAAGACGAACCAGAAAAGACGGAGAAGATCACTGATGAAGATGTGGAGAAGGCAACAAAGGAAAAGGCTGATGAAGAAGCTCATGCTAAAGTTGATGAAGATGAAAGGATTCAAATTGAAACAGACAACTACATTCGTGATAATCCTAATAATCCTGAACAATCTTCAAAGCCACCTCAAGACCCTTCCACAACAGAATCATCATCACACTATTTACCACCACCTTCTAAAGAAACAACCACCAGATCATCATCCAAGTCGGTCAAGAAACCTACTGATACTTGGGCATCTCGTGCCAAGACCAAGATCTAAAAGGCTGTTAAGCAAGCAAAAAGACGAAGCGCGGTTGACAAAAAGTTGAATCAGCTAGCTGACAGGGTGAATCTACTTGGTCAAGAGACGAACAATTTCATTGAGGAAAGAGATCAAATCAAGCTAATCCTGAATAGAGATATTCAAGCTGAAATGGTAGAGAAGATCAAGGAATATACTCATCAATTCCTTCTACAATATGTTCCAGGAATAACAAGAGATATGTTCTCCAAGCAATTTTATCCTACCTTGAGAACGCTGATCAGGCAGACAATCGTTACAACACCGGTGACGATGCAGACAAGACCAGTACAACCTCCTAATGTAACGAACGATCTATTGTCACAGCTTTGATAGTTCAGATGGATGCAACGATCTTCGACGCTCACATATGACGAATTAAAGTTTCTTGAGGTTTTCCTTGCTCACCAATTGAAGACTACTTGCAAGGAAGCTGCTGGTATTGAGAAGCGTTATAGAGATGATGATGACCAGGACAAAGATCCAAAGGCTAAACATCAGAAGAAAATAGGCGAGTCTTCATCATCCATGCCACCACCACCACCAAAGACCACCACCACTACTGGAGCATCACAGCAGACTCCTAAAACTGATAAACATCGAGAGTCTGAGTCACCACCACCATTAGAGAAAACTGGTGATCACTTTGAATACACCAGTGTTGATGACGAAGAAATTCCCAAGCCCCAGCAACAACCATCATCCCTACCATCAACAAAGCAACAAACAAAATCATCCTCCAGGCCTAAGAAGAAAAGATCAACTTCAGTCGTCTCCTGGTTGGATGAAGATGATACTGCAGAATATGAATGGTTTAGCAAGCTAGTTGATGCAACCCCTCGATTACCGAAAGGCCAAGAACCAGTAGATGGTCGAACTATGGAGCACGTAAAGATTATCCAAGACAAGTTCAAGATTAAGAAGATGACGAAAGGGGAGCTATGCCGGGTCAAGAATGATGCATTCCAATTATTAAAAGACAGCTCCGACAGCGCTATTGAAGTTGAATATCATCTCGACAACATCGCGCGAGCTATGTCTAACAACATTGACTGGCTCAACCCCGAATCGAACATCGACTTCACAAGAAAGGATAACACTCCATACTACATGACCGACCAAACCGTTACTAACCATTGGCCGACCAGAGCAAACCAAGATTCCTTACCAATACTTCTTCAATAATGACTTAGAGTTTCTTCAAAGACAGTAGCGACATCAGCAAGAAGTACGCTACATCACTCACCTTCAACATCCCAGCAACAGTCTTTTCCACCAATGTTGCCATCGAAGAAGAAGCCACCGAATCGTTCGGACGGTGGTGGATTATGATATTGATGCTAAGTTTGGTATTCACCATTGGCCTCCACGGAGAAGTCTTTACTACAGAAGCTGCCAAGTTCTAAAGTCAAACAAGGAGGTGTTTAGTGATAAAAGGATCGCTGCTATAATGAATGTCACTCTGGCTACAAAATGGGATTACTCATTCCTGAAGAATATCAAAGTCAAACGCCAAGATGAAAAGGAATATGATTTCACTGAGGCTGATTTTCAGAGATTGTCGCTCAAAGACATGTATCTTGCTAAGGTACAAGGTCGGATGAGACAATTCTCCACCAAAATTCAGCCCAGATATCACAAAGATTTTGTTGATATTCATTCAGAGTGATCCAGGAACGTGTTGAAGATCTTCAACTTGCTGTGGACTCTTATCAGAAGAAAGTCAACCTCACAAAACCATTGCTACACTTTCCCGACATAAACCAACTATCTCAGTACACCATTTTGAAGAAACCGAAGTTTGGAGTTGTTTACCACAGTGAACTTCACCACAACTGCTTTATGGCGTACAATGAGGTTCACAAGTTCAGCGATCACACGTTGAAGTTAGTTCCTGATGGGCTAGCATATCGGTTAAAGGACATTAAGCAAGGTATTGGGTCAAACAAGAGGTGGAATTCTGAGGAAAAGAGGGATGCTAAGAAGATAATCAAGAAGCTGGATGAGAGATTATTTCATCGGGATCAGATGCGGAGGTTGGAAAGCTTTGTGGGTGGAAGACAGAGTTTCTCGCTTACGGGATATCAACGTCAAGAGAGAATTCCTGGTCTTATTGAATGATTGTCTGTTACTCTTCAAACAATTTTTGATTGACATTTGGATTATATGATTTGTATATTGACTATGGCTTGTGCACACATAACAGTGTACAACCCGTACTTGTATTGATAGGACCCTGTGGTACGATCGCCACAATCCTTATAAAAGGAGCTTAAAGCTTTTATTTTTTGAGTAAAACTTATCAAAACTTTTATCATTTTAAAAGTTTTGCTCAAAAGAACAAGTACTTCCCCTTATGTTTTCAAAACCTCAAAAGTTAGTATTTGTAGGATCATACATATTATGTTGTTTGATGATTCGGGTGGTCTAGGATTATGATGAAACAAGAGTGCCATGTTTAGAGAGATGAAGAGAGTAGAGAGGGAGTTCTAGAGAGAGATAAAACAAAAAATTCAAGGTTAGATTAAGAAGCTCCACCCCTTCCAAGGATGGAAGGGGTATTTATAGTTACAACTAATACGCCCTCCCGTCGGACCGCGTGGATCGTATACAGTAGGTAAAGACCCGTCCTTCCTCCACGGTGTTGCTCTAAACTATTTAACTAACTAATAACTAGCTAATAACTACTAAATAATGTAAAGT
Organism: Chrysanthemum makinoi; assembly: GCA_910596185.1. NCBI lineage: Eukaryota > Viridiplantae > Streptophyta > Magnoliopsida > Asterales > Asteraceae > Chrysanthemum > Chrysanthemum makinoi. The sequence continues at coordinate 206,067,904 of OU343223.1, read as the reverse complement.
CTACGAGCTAAGATATGCTAAACAATAATTGGGGTTACCGACACTTCCTTATGGAATTTCCAATTCCTAACAATCTCCCCCCTAAGGGAGGTCACCATGATTCATTTTGAATCCTAGCATTCTATCTTTGTCTTTATGCTCGAGTCAGAGACTTCAATTCTTCAATGTCCGCATTCTTGTGCTTTAGAAAATGATTCTTCAAAGTCCAACTGCTTTGTACTTTTAGTGGAGGTATTTGAACTGATCCACATCTTGATGATCTTCGAGCTTTATTTGAGATCATCAGCCATAGTAAATCTCTGGATCACCCATTGTTGTGTTGCCTTCATGTGATGTTGTGACTATTGGACCGACATGCTCACATCTTCTCGGATCATGACATCTTTTCATCGAGTAGCGAAGCATCTTTGTATGTCTTGATTGTCATGATTTTCTTCAATTATATTGGTGTAAATAGTTTGTGAGCATGCGGTTGTGAATTGACTTCTCAATAACGATCAAATACAACCGTCAATGTTCCTGCAAACAACATTTAGCACTAAAACACACGAAAGTGTCTTTGTTCACTTTCGTTGAATATATTTGCAAGAACCACGGTACCCGCTGATCGAGATAAATAATGCCCGTGATAAAGTAGAATTTCAAGAATCTCCTTGACAGGTTTTCAGCTTGATCTAGCCGTTCTCAAACCGAAGGCCCCAAAGTAGACAACACGGAGTGAGTGAACCAGCGAATTGAGATTCATTGATTGATGAAAAATTGATTTGAAAACAATCGCGTATTGCTTAGAAGAAAGAGTTTTGCAATACGATGAAGGTTTTATGAGAAAGATCATTTTTCAATCAGAAATACTTTTTGTATTTGAAAAAGAATACACATTCGATGTGCTAGAGAAAAGAAGAGATTTGCACATCGAGCGGTTTTTCCAAAAGTATTTTTTTCAATCAGAGATAATTTTTGTGTTTGAAAACATGAATACACATTCGATGTGCTAGAGAAAATAAGATTTGCACATCGAACGGTTTTTCCAAAAGTATTCGTCAATTCATTTTCTGGACCAAGGTTGATTCAAGAATGAATCGCCCCATCGTTTCTATCCAGTTGTCACAAGTTTGATCTATTAGAAAAGATCTCACATGTCACCCACCAAGAGCTTGTTTGATATTGGCTCTAGAAGGATTTCCATCTTCATCGTGAATACTTTTACATATCACTCGGATGTTCTGGCAATACCACAAGGATAATGCGTAGGACTCTCAATATATACTTACTTTTTACATTGTGTGAAACAAAGAAGTCTTCATTAATTTTGTGTCCTAATGAGATATTGTGTGAATGATCTCTTGGCTCTAGACTCAATTGTGCACATTTGGTTTCTTATGCCGGAGACTAGGGAGAGGGTCTCCTTCTTCAATATCAACAATCTCTAAGAGAAAGTCGATAGATTATGTAGGTTCCCCGTGAGAATGAAACAAGCCCTTTTAAGAGAACTTGAGTAGCTTTGGAAGTTTAGGTGCGGCAGGCCACTGGGTCCATGACGTCTTGTCTTCAATACCAGTGTTACCTTAGTAAACACCAATAGCATATGTATTGAACCCGGTTTCTACTCTAAGGTTGAAATTGTGGAGGGCTATTTCTTTTCACCCTTTTCACATTCATTTCTTTATCATTCTTCAACCCCTTCAGTGCTTACCGAGACTTCATTACTAAAACCTTGTTGGGTTTGTTCCAGTTGTAGTTCTGTCTCAGTCGGCACTCTTCCCATATTCCCATTTTTCTCCTTTTTTTCAGTATACCTAAGGACTCTACACTATCTAGTGGATTGTCCTCGGTAGCCTCCTCGCTCTTGCGGGATCGTGGGAACGAATACCTAACCTAACCATCCTTATAACACCATGAATAAAGTAAATTGGTCGGTCTTTTGGTATTGTTCTTTTCTTCTTGAAACCAATTGAAAAATCATTTGGAAAATCAATCAAGGTACTTGTGATATAAAATCAAAGCATTTTGTACCTTAATTGTTTTGATCATTTAGAAATGCTCCCCTTCAACATGTGCCTATGATTTTGAAATTATTTAGCACATGGAGGCAAGAGTTCTTAGAAATATATTCTTTGATCACAATTTCCTTAGAAAAAGCCATTTGATTTTCTTGGTAAATTCTCCCCCTTAAAATGTGCGTTGGTTGTTTGAAATCATTTAGCACATAGAGGAAAGATTTCTTTAAAGTACTTTCACGATCACACAAGCCATTAAGAAACCATTAGAAAATCAATCAAGGTACTTAAGTTGAAACACAGAAATCTTTGTACCTTGAAAGTTTGTTTTCTTTTGAAATGTCCCCCCTCAATATGTGCTTCGAGATTCGAAAAGCTTTTAGCACATATGAGAGAGCAGCCTGCACTATTGAATCAAATCGATCATCATTTATCAGATTTCATAATTAAATCACAAATTCTCCCCCGATCAAAAATATCAAACCCTTTGAGATTTTGGATCCCAAGTGATTTAATAAGGTTTAGAAAACATGGGAGAAAATGTGGCCTTGTTTAAATACTCTTCTGGTTTTTGGTTAAATGCTCCTCCACAATCATGTGCATCATGTATTTGAAATCGTTTGGCACATGAAGAAAGGAGTGCTTTTGAAACAATCACCCTTTAAAACCAATTTGAGATTTAAATCACGATCTCTCCCCTGATCAAAAATTTCAAACCTTTTGAGATTTGTGATTTCAATTGATTTAAATCATTTAGAAAATTTTGGGGAAAGATGTGGCATGATTTAATTTTTGAAATTGACTGATGAGGACCAATTATACACATTAAAGATTGTTAGTGTCAGGTATGATAGTTTTAAGAGATCTTTTAGTAAAATAAAACAATTTCACAATCAAACAAGAACATAAAAAATTTCATTTTGAAAGATCTTTGAGTTTTAAAGAAAATTATACCATGACATAACATTAAATCTTTAGATCACCACTTTATTTTGTACAATTGGACTCTGATTCGTTTGATGATATATTGTTTGAAAATATTTAACTTGAAATCACTCTCTCCCTCAATCGATGACCATAGTCATTGATTGAGTGACTTATGTTTTATAAAAATGAAGTCCGATTGATTTCCAAAATTTAAGCCCAATTTATTTTCAAAACAATATTTTTCCATTTTCAAAACAATATTTTCAAAATTGTTTAAAAATGGTATCATCCACTACTTGTCCTGCACAAAGATACTTTAGGTGGATAAGCTGCTTCTGTTGTTGCTGTAAGGCTTGAAGAAAACCGTCTGCTGATGCAGTGAGACCTTTGACGTTGCATTTGTCATGCCAACTCTCCATAGAGATCTAATTAAGCTCTGTTTCTTCATTTGTCGACCCAAGAAATAGTTGCCCTTTCCTTTCAGCATCCAATCATCTTCATTTGTGGGATCCGGATCGGGAACAATCTTATGAACCATGATATCTCGTGATATGTTAGTGGAGACAAACAGATATATGGTGGTCGACATCACCCAAACAACAATCGACTAATAAAAGTCAATCCAACAAATCAATCAGTTCATATAAGGCATGTGCTTTATGTGTTCATCAAACTCTAATCATCTAAACCTAACAATCATATCCTAAATTCCTAGTCCTTCAACATAGGCAAATATCTTTTTTTGATAAGCACGTAGGATGATTATATAAGCCCTGTTAGATGATATAAATTTGAAAACATTCTCTCCCTCAATCAATGACTCATTTCATAAAAAGTTTTAACCATGGTGAAGTCATTGATTGGGTTTTGCAAATTTATGAAAACACAGATTCTGATTGATTTTTTAAGCAACTCATTTTCCACCATTTTGAACAACAAATATTTTTCTGAAGAATTTCTAGAAAGAAAAACATTAGTGTAGGAACAGCAGTCCTTCGGCATACTTTCCTCTTTTTGATTTTAGGATAAGTGTTAGATATTGGATTTCATAAACACACAAATAAGCTCAATAATGGATCGAATGAGTTAGAGTTTAGAGAGAGAAAGTGGGAGCCTTTCTAGAGAAAGAAAGTGAAAGAAAACATGGAAGGTTAGATTAAGAATGAAAGGTCCAACCTCTCCTGGGAGGTAGAGGGTATTTATAGTTACATAATAAATGTCCTCCTTCGGACTGTGGATCAGGCATACAGTGGGTAAAGACCCGTTCTTCCTCCACGGTGTTGCACTAAACTAAATAACTAACTAATAAAACAGTAAATAACGATATGTCTACGAGCTAACTTATGCTAGATTATATTTGGGGTGACCGACTCTTCACTATGGAATTTCTAATTCCTAACAATCTCCCCTAAGGGAGGTCACCCCATGTTTTACATTTCGAATCCTAGAATTCTATTTAATCTTCACTTGAGCTCAGACATTAATTCTTCAACATCTACATCTTTGTGCTTTAGCAGTAATTCTTTAAAGTCCTATAACCTTGTACTTTAAGTGGAGGTCTTTGAACTAATCCACATCTTGATGATCTTCGAGCTTTCTTTGAGATCATCAGCCACAGTAAATCTCGGATCACCCTTTATTGTGTTGCCATCATGTGATGTTGTGACTTTTGGACCGACATGCTCACACTTTTGGATCATGACATCTTTCATCAGAGTAGCGGAAGCTTTATCGGTTCATGATATTTGCAGAACGCACTGAAGCATAGTATAAAAATATCGAGCCAGTTATGTAGATATGCACCAGTCATGATTTCTTCAATTAAGTGTGGATGCCAGAGCATGCAAACTTTGGATTGACTCCTCAATTCTTATCACCGCAATCATCCAAATGTACCTGCAAACAACAGTTAGCAATAAAACACACGAAAGTGTCTTTGACCACTTTCGTTGAATTGAGGTACACGACCCACGGTTCCCCATTGATCAAGCATACAAGTACGCTTCGTGATCAAGAAGAATTCGAAGAATCTCCTTGACAGGGTTTCGCATGCTCAGTTAGCCGCTCTCAAACCGGAAGGCCTCAAACAAGACAACACGAGGAGTGAACCGAATTGAGATCCACCGATTGATGAAAATGATTTGAAAAACAATCGCGTATTGCTTAGAAGAAAGAGTTTTGCGACACGACGAAGGTTTTATGAGAAAGATCAATTTTCAATCAAAAATACTTTTTGTATATGAAAAGAGTACACATTCGATGTGCTAGAGAAAAGAAGAAATTCGCACATCGAACAGTTTTTCCAAAAGTATTTTTTTAATCATACATACTTTTTGAATTTGAAATGTGAATACACATTCGACGTGCTAGAGAAAAGAAGGTTTGCACAACGAACGGTTTTTCCAAAAGTATTCGTCAATTCCAATCCTGGACCAAGGTTGATTCAAGAGTGAATAGCCCCATCGTTTCTGTCCAGTTGTCACAAGCTTGATCTTACGAGAAGATCTCACATGTTACCCACTAAGAGCTTGTTTGATGTTGGCTCTAGAAGGATTTCCGTCTTCATCGTGAATATTTTCATATCACTCGGATGTTCTAGCAATACCACAAGGATAATGCGTAGAACTCATAAGATATAATCTTACTTTCCACATTGTGTGAAACAGCAAGTCTTCATTAACTTTGTGTCCTAATGAGATATTGTGGATGATCTCTTGGCTCTAGACTCAATCGTGCACATTTGGTTCCTATGCCAGAGACTAGGGAGAGTGTCTCCTTCTTCAATATCAATAGTCTTTAAGAGAAAGTCGATAGATTATGTCGGATCCCCGTGAGAATGAAACAAGTCCTTTTAAGAGGAACTTGAGTAGCTTGGGAAGTTTAGTGCAGTGCGTCACTGGGTCCATGACGTCTTGTCTTCAATACCAGTGTTACCTTAGTAACCACCAGTAGCATATGTATTGAACCCGGTTTCTGCCCTAAGGTTGAATTATTGGAGGGCTATTTCTTTTCACCCTTTTTCCATTCAATTCTTTTTCATTCTTCAACCCCTTCAGTGCTTAACGAGACTTCATAACTAGAACCTTGTTTGGTTTATTCCAAAGATGGCTCGTCTCACTCCAAGACTCTTCCCGATTCTCATTTTTTCTCCTTTTTCATCATACCCAGGACTTCTACACTATCTAGTGGATTTTCCTCGGTAGATCCCTCCTCCAGGATCGAACTAATACTTAACCTAACCATCCTTATATCACCATGCATAGATTAAATTGGTCGGTCTTTTGGTATTGTTCTTTCCTTCTCAAAACCAATTGAAAAATCATTTGGAAACATCAATCAAGGTACTTATGATATAATGTCAAAGCATTTTGTACCTTAATAGTTTTGATCATTTAGAAATTCTCCCCCTCAACATGTGCATATGATTTTGAAATTGTTTAGCACATGGAGGCAAGAGTTCTTTTGAAATAATTTCTTGATCATAATTTCCGTGGAAAAAGCCATTTGATTTTCTTGGTAAGTTCTCCCTCAATATGCTTGGATTTTGAAATCATTTTATCACATAGAGGAAGGAGGTTTTTGAGAGTACATTCATGATCACGCTCACAAAGCCATTAAGAAACCATTAGTAAATCAATCAAAGTACCTTTTGATAAAACATTTCAATCTTTGTACCTTGATAGTTTATTTTGAAATGCTCCTCAATATGTGCTTGAGATTGAAAGCGCTTTAGCACATATGGGAGAGCAAAGATGCACAATTAAATCAAACGATCACCTTTTATCAGATTTCATATTTAAATCACATTTTCTCCCTCGATAAAAAATATCAAATCCTTTGAGATTTTGGATCCCAAGTGATTTAAATAGGTTTAGAAAAACATGGGAAGAAAATGTGTCTAGATTAATTTTATTCTGATAGCGGACCAGATTTAGACGTTTAAAGATTGTTAGTGTCAGGTATGATAGTTTTAAGAGATATTTAAGTAAAATAAAACAATTTCACAATCAAACAAGAACAGAAAAAAAAATTTCATTTTGAAAGATCTTGATTCAAAAGAAAAATCATACCATGATATAACATTAAATCTTTAGATCACCACTTTATTACGTACACATGGACTTGTTGATGAAATATCATTTGAAAATATTTAAGAATGAAATCACTCTCCCCCTCAATCGATGACCGTAGTCGTCGATTGAGTGACTAAAGATTTAAAAATGAAGTCCGGTTGATTTACAAAATTTAGTCCAATTTATTTTCAAACAAATATATTTCTACCATACAAATATGGTATCATCACAATTAATCCTGCACATAGATACGCTAGGTGGAGAGAATCATAAGCCGCTGTTGCCGAAAGGATGAAAAGAAAACCGCCCTGCAGGGTTAAGTGAGACCTCTCGGTTGCATCTATCGTACAACTATCAATGGAGATCCGACATTAAGCCCGCTTTCTTCTTTGTCAACCCAAGATATAGTTACCCTTTCCTTTCGGTATCCAATCATATTCTTTTGTGGGATCCGGATCGAGAACATTCTTTTTTAACCATGATATCTGCATATGTTAGTGGACACAAACATATATATGGTGGTCGACATCACCCAAACAGTAATCGACTAATAAAAGTCAATTCAACATAGAAAAACATTCAATCAGATCATATAAGGCATGGGAATTATGTGTTCATCAAACTCTAATCATCTAATCCTAATAATCATATCCTGGGCACCTAGTCCTTCAACGTAGGTTAACATCATTTTTAATTAAGCATATAGGATAATTAAGAAAGCCCGTTAGATGATGTAAATTTGAAAACATTCTCCCCCTCAATCAATGACTTATTTTACTGAAAAGTTTAAAAGCGCTGAAGTCATTGATTGAGTTTTCAATTATTATAAAATTCTGATCCAGATTGATTTTCAAGCAACTCAATTTCCATCATTTTTGAAAACAACAAATATGTTTCTGAAGAATTATAGACGGAAAAACATTTGTGTAGGAACAGCAGTCCTTCGACATACTTTCCTCATATTGTTTTAGGAAAAGTGCACGATATTTTTGAAAATATGTTTAGCGCAACACTTTCCTTCCTTGAAGAACGGGTTGCTATCTGAAATAATAGCAAACCATGGTTTAAGCGCTGGACACCAAGTAACCGCAGCCATATTTGAGACATGTTTGGAAAGAAATATTTACACCTCCTACTCGAACTTCATCTAAAGTCCGTGCCATTATTGAATGACATTTCTAAGACCGTAGATGTTATCGATACCGAAAGACATGTCTTGAGAAAACATATTTTTGGAATTTTTTTATTTTCTGATTTTTTATGGGCTTTTGTTGATTTTATATTTTTTCTATTTTGTTTTTGTTGGTTTTATATTTTTGTATTTTGCTTTTTGAAAATTATTTACAAAGATAGAGAAATAGTTTATGAAGATGATGATACGAAATACGAGATAAGGAAATCATTCAAAGACTTTGTAGAAGATAGAAGTCATCATCTCTTAAACTTTCACCACCAAAGCTTTCAAGGCTCTTGAATCGTCCGAAGAACTTGAGCCTTCAAAAGTGAATCTTTGGTAGCTTCCCCAAACCGACAAGACTAAGAATAAAGACCATTTCCCAAGCAAAGAGAAATGAATAAAACGGTCTCATAGAATGAAGCTCAAGACTAAGAACACGAGAACACCAGTAACAAGTTGAAACATTGATCGTCTCGGTTATCAAATCCGGATTAACCGACACGACCGATCACATGAACTCATTGTGCATCCCCGATGTACACCTTACTCTCCTAGATTGACCAGCTTGTCTATTTAGGGAACAATATATCAACACCTTCATTTCACCAAGTGCACTCCAGTTATCTAACATGTAACCAATCGCCCATAACGCATACACATGTACCCAACAAGAGAAGAGACAATGACATCACAATAACTGGTTGAATCACCGATCTTCTTGCGGATGTCCACCGAATAACCGATTAAGCTCGATCATGTGAATATGTTGTGTGACCCGATGTACACATATCTCTCCCCCGATGGTTGCGATCTCATCGGAATCATCATTACATTGTGTACATGAAGCACTAACCTGAAGCACTTTATCATAAATCATATAGAAGATGTCGATAAGCAATATCATCTCACGCTCCACATATTCTTCACATATTTCTTCCTACCAAAGCCGAGTAACACATTCCAAAAGTATCCAGAGACCACTTTCTCCCAAATGGTTGGAATAATACATCCTTCCCCCAAATAGTTAGAATAATATATCCTTCCCCCAATAGTTGGAATAACACACCAAAGGCTATGAGTAAACACCGAAGTTTCTACGGTTATGACATTTGTCTTTCCCGGGATTACTTCAATAGTGAAGAAGTATTAGGTTCATCACGTACTTGTGTGATAGATGTATGTCTCCTTCCCCTTGCCGGTTTTGATACCTAATCAGCAACACATCATTCATACCAAATATTCTTGACATAGAGAAGAACAAAAATTAGCTCAAATAAATCTTGTGAGAATCAACTGCTATAGAAACTCTCTCTGACTATCTTTATCAACCCATAAGTAGACAATTTGAAGTGACCACTGTTGAAGAAAACCCGATATACCAAACTTGAAACTGAAGTAGAATTCTCCGCATGTGTTCTAACCTTGCACTTAATGATGGAAGAACGTGTCGAATCTATGCATCAAGCAAATCTCTAAGTACTCACTACTCAAACAAAGTATGAGACATTAACGCCTCTTGAGATTATCCACATCGTCATCCTGCATGTGACACGAGTAAAACAACGTAACTCCTAATAGTGATAGTTAACCGGTCTTCAACCATCCACCCCATCACTGCGACTAGATAACCCAAGTCTTCAACTCAAATTCTTAAGCCCGAGCAAGTTATCAAATAAGAACACGCCTTTGTTGAAAGTCAACTTCAATCTCAAATTAGTGATAAATGATTAATTCAAGTCATTTTTGTGAATGTTCATGTGGTTGATTTATAGCGTGCACAATGAGAGGAACAATAATCCGTGAAGATTTGGCAAAGGAGTACCAAAGAGCCGATCATTATTCATGAGTGCAACTGCAATATTATGATAGTCATTATCAATGCCTCGAGGAATATCTGGAGATTGTTTCTTGAGAATCTAGAAGTACTTAGATGGTGAACCGGTTGAGTCAAGAGGAACCGGAGCATGAGCTCGTAAATCGGATGATCAACATTCTTTTTGAGATTGGAAGTACTCATCAAACATATCATGAAAAACAATGAATCCCAAATAGTATATCCCAGTTATCCTTAGTGAGTGAAGACATTAGGCGTTGGAGAGTCGTATGACCATAACTTAAGCATCCATCAATATGTAGTATATTCTCCCTCAAAAATTGCAAATGAAGTTTGCCATTTTTGATTAATCAAGTGAATAAGAATGTATACCAATGAACGGAGATCCGCTTGAGGATTGAATGAGCATGGAAAAACATGAAGCTTGTTGATGAAGAATGTCAATGAGAATGGTCATAAAAATTAAGATTTCTCTTCTTCTGAAGATAAAGCGTACTGAGGCGTACACCTTTCTTTTCTTTGAGGAACGGGGCCTGAAGTGTTATCTACAGACGCCATTAATGATGAAGTACGAGGCTGAATCGATGTGAACAGACGTCATTGCCTATTGAATATCAATGTTGAGTAACTTGAACCCGTGAGTTATGAGATATCAATCCTTTAGTTATCCATACTTTAAGCTAGTCCATGTATTGAAGGATCAAGTATTTGCAACCGAAAAGGACTACCGCACTAATATTACAAACTTGATTGCATATATTTTGGTTAGTGACATCAGTATCCAAACCCTTTGGGGTTTCACGGTCAACTTTGAGATTGCCATTGGTAAACATCTTTCCTGTAGGTATCCACCTAAGTCCAACATCCATAAAAATTCTACCAGATGGTATCCACATATGGCAAGGTCTAGGATTGTTAGGCTTCTTATGCATAGTGGAAGACTTATCCTTATTCCTAGTTTCCAAAGATTTAGCAGTTGGTAACCATCTAGGTGAGGCTTTTGGTTTCATTTGCTTCATATGCACCGTGGATGACTTAGTGAAAATCCTAGACTTAACAGGTTGTACCATTGCATGAGCATTTACTTTTATCAGGGATTTTGTGAAACATTTATCATGATTAGCATTAAAGATACATTTCAGACACTTTGAGCAAACAAAATCTTGTTTGGATTCGAAATAGATCTAGATTTCTTAGAGTGATCTGCTATGGGAATAGCTTTAATCGAAATGCAACTACTCTTAGATGTAAGCCAATCCCTAGTCTTTAGATTAGTGTTCCTAGGTAATGCTTTAGAACTACTAGCAAAGGCCTTGAAATCTCAAGAATTCATCATCCTAGGTCTTGCACCTAAAATTCCTTCTCTCGATTTTGTGCCTTCTTTTAGCCATTTCTAGATAAGAGTTCTTATACAAGTCATTCATATCCATTTTCCTAGGCAAGTGAGGTGAAGTGGACTTGGTTTTGTCAAAACTTGTTTCGCATCAACTTGGGAGGCAAACCGCGTTTTTGAAAATTTTGGTTTTTCAGATCTAAACGCATTCTAAGGTTGTCTAATAACGGTTTCCCAAGTTTGATGGTTTTGAAAACTTAGTGTTCACACTATTCCCTGTTGTTTTTCTGAGCTCATTTAATCCTCAAGTGGATCTCCGTTCATTGGTATACATTCTTATTCACTTGATTAATCAAAAATGGCAAATTTCACGCAGCGGAAGCGTGGTGGGCCCATAACCCACAGGTCCCAGGATCGAAACCTGGCTCTGATACCATTTGTAACATATTGGATTTCACAAACACACTAAACCAATGATCAATGTAGGCGTATACAAGGTTTTAGAGAGAGAAAGAGTTAGAGGTTTTGGGAACTTAGTGAGAGAAAGAAAAATCTTATTATGAGCTCCTTTTTTAAAGCAACAATAGCGAAACTCTTTTCCTGAAGTTGAGCTTTGAGATCATCAATTTTTGCTATCAAAGAGTTTGTTTCCATTGACTTAGTTCTAGCTTCTTTGACAGAGTCACTTAGTTCTATGTGATTCTTTCTCAAAGACTCATTTTCCTTTAGTAATTTGGCCACACAAACCGCTAATTCATCATTTCTCATTTGAATATCATCAATAGCATTAACATCAAAATTACTTGTAACCAAATTACTTTTCACATGCATACCAGAAATATGTTTCTTCAAAATGTTGATGGTTGAGTCTTTGTTTTGAAGCTGAGCTTTCAAAGTGTTCATTTTAAAAAGTTCACGGAATTGTGAAGTTCCGATTTTACATGGTTTGTTAATTTGGAAACTTTCTTCTTTACTTTATATCGCAATTTCAAGTGAAATGCAATGTTTTTCAAGATTTGAGAATTTGTTTGAAAGTTCATCAAACGCCTTTTTATCAACCATATTGTTTGTGTTGAAACACTTAATCTCGCACTTCGCCTCGATTCTGAGGACATTTATCGAGTCATGTTCAAGACATCATGATCGGTTTGTTTAAGTACTTTAGCGATGCACTATATTGATAAAAGGTACCTCATTACATGACACATTTTAATTTACGTCCGATATCTGCATCCACATCATGTGTAACAAGAGTCATGAACCGCTAGCGTGTCAAGCTTATCTATCTCGAGCCTCGTATTAGGTGTCAATGATCCAACATCCGAGTTTTACCCAACTCAACACTACAATCTTTTGATTGTGCTTGGCGTTCATTCCCATTTCCGATTTCAGCATCTACTTTGTGTGTTAAGAGTATGAAAAGCCGGTTACAACATTAATTGTTGTCTCGACATTCGCATTCGGCAACACCCGCGTTTACGATACATTACCCGACTTATCACAAATATCTCTCAACTGTACCCGACTCTCATCAACTTTTTCATCTTTTCGAGTAACTTCCTCAATATACTTCTCCACATTATCCATGAGATGGATAAGTGTCTCTGTAAACATGCTAATTTCCATTCAGTTTGTGTCTCTTGAAGGACATTTCAGTCATGTCTTGATCATAATCTGATGTGAATTCCCTTCTAATGAATGACTGAAAGTGTTTGTGGATCACTTGAAGTGCAGAACTATCCTTATGAACCTTCTCATTGTCAAGTTGTAGCTCCAATTGCTCTAGGTTTAACAGCAAATTTTACGTTAATGTGGATAAGTCTGACGGAAGAGGGCAATACATGTTCGTTCCATTGATGTGGGTAGAAGTAACATGAGGTGAGAGTGAAGTTGTTGATAAGGGTCAATGCTGCTTTCCTTTTGCATGGCATTCGTAGCCTAGCAGGTGCAAATCTTTCTCATTGGACTCGGAGCATGAAGAACACAAATCATCATTGATTGATTCCATCATCAGTAACCGTTCAGTATAGCTAATATTCTCATGGTTGTCTACAGACATCATACGGTTTGAGTACTTACGAAATCCTGGGAATCGGAGTGTAAGACATGATGTTGATGAATCCACGGGATTTTACAAGTCTATGATTTAAACCGAGAAATAGACACTTTCGCGGGATTTTACTAAAATCAAGACCAAACCGTTAAGCAATGACCAATGGAATGTGTTAAGATGACTGATGGATTGTCACAATGATAGAAAATTGTGTGTTAGGACTCATGATTGTTTGTAGGATAGCGAGATGTAGTTTGGTTGAGATTTGGATTGGTTTAAGCTCGTTTTTACGGAGAAATATAGGTCTAAAAACATAAAAATCTCAATAACTTCTGTTCAGAGCGGATTTAGGCCTCGAAGGTTGACCCGAATGAACTTAAGTTGATTTGGCGTGCCATTCTCCTTGTTCTCACGGTCGTTTTGATGGGTAGAACGCTGAAAACGGAGTTACGGATCAAAAGTTATAGCCGTTTGAAGTTTTGTCGGGAAAAGACAACAAGTCGCTAGTAAGACAAGTCGCTAGAGTCACCAAGTCGCTAAGTACCAAGTCCCTAAGTACCAAGTCGCTAAGCAGCAACTCGCTAAGATCTCAATTTCCTGTGAACCAAGTCACTAGGACCAAGTCGCTAAGACCCAAGTCGCTAGATACAAGTCGCTAAAGCACCAAGTCGCTAACACCAAGTCGCTAAGAATACAAAGTACAAGTCGCTAACAAAACTGAAATCAAGTCGCTAACTTCACCAAGTCGCTAGCCGTAGTGGAGAATCCACTAAGTTGTACTTTTTGTCGGCTTTTCTCAATAGACAAGTCGCTAGGACCAAATCGCTAACAATTAACACTACAACTCGCTACCTTTTACTGAAGCAAGTCGCTACGATGAAAAACACTACGAGAACCAAGTCGCTAGCAAGAAAAACTTCAAAAACACACTTTTCAATCCAAAACAAGCCCAACCACAGTGATTCAAGCCTTCCAAATCAAAATATAAACACTTATGATGATTCTAAACACAAAAGTACAATCAAAATCCAAACTTTAACACTAGAAATGATCCAAATGATGTAAACTACTCTAAACTCATTCAAACCCAAAAACGTTATGAAACCCACTAGAAATCCAAGAACATGAAAGATGAGTGATCAAACCATGGCTCTTGATTCCAATTGTTAGATATTGGATTTCATAAACACACAAATAAGCTCAACAATGGATCGAATGAGTTAGAGTTTAGAGAGAGAAAGTGGGAGCCTTTCTAGAGAGAGAAAGTGAAAGAAAACATGGAAGGTTAGATTAAGAATGAAAGGTCCAACCCTCTACCTTGGGAGGTAGAGGGTATTTATAGTTATAAAATAAACGTCCTCCTTGGTGTGGATCGGAATCAAGGTAAAGACCCGTCCTTCCTCCACGGTGTTGCACTAAACTAAATAACTAACTAATAAAACAGTAAATAACGATATGTCTATGAGCTAACTTATGCTAGATTATATTTGGGGTGACCGACTCTTCACTATGGAATTTCTAATTCCTAACAATAAGTGCAAGAATTTTGTGAAAATTGTTTAAGCGTAGCACTTTCCTTATTTTAGAAATGGGTTGCTATCTGAAATAATAGCAAACCATAGTTTTAGCACGGGCTATAGTCTGAAATAACTGCAAGCCACATTTAGAGACATGTTTTGAAAAGAATATTTACACCTTCTGCTCGAACTTCATCTATGGTCCTGTGCCATTATTGAATGACATTTCTAAGACTGTAGATGTTATCGATACCAGAAGACATGTCTTTAAAAAACAATATTTTTGGTATTTTTCAAATTTTCTGATTTTTATGGATTTTTGTTGGTTTTAGATTTTTCTATTTTATTTTGTTGGTTTTATATTTTTGTATTTTGTTTTTGATAAATATTTACAATGATAGAGTAGATGATATAGTTTAAGAAGGATGATGATACGAGTACCGAGATAAGGATATCGAACAGCCCCGTTGTAGAAGATAGAAGTTATCATCTCTTAAACTTTCACCACCAAAGCTTTCGAGGCTCCTGAATCGTTGTAGAAAGTGAACCATCAGAAAGTGAGACTTTGGTAGCTTCCCCCCAAACCAAAAATCCTTATGTTGATCAGATTCGAAGCTCTATTTCAAGCTTTCCTTAGCCAGGTGCACAAAGAAGCACACCATTATCATCGATCTTGCTGCTCCTTTTAAGAATGATCTTTGTGATTCTTCGTTCGGGGTTATATCATCAAGTAGAACAGCAGCGTATCATCCCACACATAAAACAATCTTCTCATATTTCTTTTCCACTGAAGTCTGAAGCGATCCAACCCAAAGGTGTCAAGAGACCATTTCCCCCAAGTAGTTGAAGTGATGCAGCCAATCTCTTTGAATAGAGCCCAAGAACCCGAATTACACATATACCCAAAGAAAGACTAGCCGATAACACCGAAGTAGCAGATTAAGTCCGATATGCAAAGAATAACCCCGGTGTATACTTTTCTCTCCCCTGATGATAGTGTATGAAGCTTAAGAACTTGAAGTACCCGAATGCCCAAAGAGAGAATAACCGATAACATTGAAGAAGCATCTTTGAATCACCGATTATCTCTGCGGATATCAACTCCCGAATAAGTGATTATTACTGAATCACTGATTAAGCTCTCAAGTGAAACAGTAGTGCGTCCCCAATGTACACAATCTCTCTCCCCTGATGATTGCGATAACATAGAAATCATCACACACTTGTGTACCTCTTTTATCTTCAAAAACTAACTCTTCCATCTCTTCCCCCACATAGTTGGAATAAGAACACTAAACGCCATGAGTCAAACATTGAGTTTCTCTGCGGTAATGACATTTGTCTTCTCGGGATATCTTCAATCACTTAGTAGTATTAAGTTCATCAAGTTTACTCGCGTTTAGATGCGTGTCTCCTTCCCCCTGCTGGTTTTGATACTTCAGAATCAGCAACTCTTTGTAAGCCCGTATACTAGAAATCTTTTGAGAAGAACATCATTGGCTCAGATGTATCTGTGAGAATCAAATTGCTGAAGAATATGAGCGAATCTAATTAGGGATTAAATTTGGCATTTCACTCTCCCCCAGTTAGTGCTCTCCCCTAAACTGACAATGCCTGGAATATGAAGAAGTCTTTGGATAATAAAATGCAATTTTTCTTTAGTCTTCTAACATGTAGCAGAAAATATAGAACAGACTGTAGACTCGAACTTCTTCAAAATTGTCCATTTGGGGAATAGAATGTTAACATCTTCTTCTCACCAAATGCATTCCCGTTAACTTATATATAGCAAATCCCCTTAACTCAAATCCCTCCCAATCAAACAAGAACAGAAAGATGTTCATCAAGGAAATCGACCCATGGTAGGAAGCACTTTGTCGTTAAACTCATCAGTCCGTGAGAAGATGTCAACCAACGGCTCTTAGAGAAAACTCCATGTGAAGATGGCCCGATAAGAAAAAGCTCGGTGCTTACATGAGTTTGGAGCCGTATGACCATATATTCTCAGATATAACTCAACATGTAGAATTATCATACTTTGTTGGGTTTTAGGTTCTTGTGAAAAGAATTATTCTAAGTATGGAACCACTGCTAGAGCAAAAGAAACCACGGCTAGAAGAGTTGAATCCACTGCTATGTTAAACCACGGCTAGTAGTCTCATGTAACCACTGCTAATGTATTATGAGCACTGCTAGTTAGATATGTCGGTTTAATATTTTGTATTAGATAAATATAGAAAATATATTTATCTTGTAGGTTACGTATTGTATATTGTACAGGACTCCTTAGTCTATAAAAGGAGGTCCTAGGTTAGAGTTAGATATACGTGTGTTAGATATATCTAAATTCGATACACTTCAAGGTTGTAAAACCTCGATACTATTTAGAGTATTCATTATTAATATCTTGAGGTGTTTAGTGTTTATTATTGTTCTTCTTCTTAAGATTAAACATTATATTCCGCGTAATGTTTAATAGAATATTGTTTAAGTCAGTTTCTATAAAGGATCGTTTGCTCAACTGGGATCAACAAGTGGTATCAGAGTTTGTGATCTAGAAACTGTGATCAATAAGAAGTCGTTTTAACTCTAATCTATTTTATTCAAGAAGTTCAAGATGTCTGATGAAATTCATATGGTTACTGCATCAAGGGTACCCATGCTGAAGCATGGTGAGTTTCAAGTTTGGAGAATGCGAATGAGGCAATACATTCGCATGATTGACTACACCATCTAGGAAGTTGTTGAGAATGGTGATACTCTACCTAAGAAGGGTGATGATGGAAAGGTCATTAGTATTGTTAGTGAAGTTGACAAGGCAAAAAGGAAGTTGGAGATAAAGAGCTCATAGTATTCTCAGTATGGGAATAGCTAATGAGTTTGCTTTGGACTTTCAAGAATATGAGAGGCGCAAAGGAACTTATGGATGCTCTTGAAACAAGATTTGCTGGTAATGATGCTACCAAGAAATCCAGGAAGAATATGCTTAAACATCAACTTGAAAACTTCACTGCCCTTAATGGAGAGAATCTTGATGGAACCTACAACAGATTGCAAAAGCGCATAAGTCAACTCAAATTGGTTGACTACAAAATAGCTCAAGAAGATGTCAATCTTAAGTTTATAAGAAGCTTGTCACCAGGCATTGCGTGCATACAGTTGTGTGGAGAAATAAAGATGATTTTGAAAAGATGACTCTTGAAAATCTCTACAATAACTTGAAGGTTTATGAGTCTGAAAAGAACATTGCTGGCTCATCCTCTTCTTCACAGAATATTGATTTTGTGTCTACAAATCATAAAAGCTCTCAGGAAGCATCCACTACTGCTTATGGAGTTTCCACTGCTATTGCTAATAATACCACTGTTAGTGCTATCTGTGCATTTTTGGCTGATCTTACATCAAGTGTTACTGATGATAAATCGGGATTTGGATCAAATAGATCCCGATGATCTTGAAGAAATCAATCTTCAGTGGCAAATGGCAATGTTAACACTACAAGCTAGGAAGTTCTTAAGGATGACTGGTAGACAAGTTAAGTATGATGGTCAAAGAAGAGCTGGGTTTGACAAAAGTAAGATGGAGTGTTACAACTGCAAGAAGAAGGGGCATTTTGCTAGGGAATGTAGAGCACCTAAGAGGATTGGTGAAAGGTCTGCAAGAAGGCTCTATGAAGAACCAGTTCTTCATACCTTTGGTTTCTCAGGATGGACTTGGTGATTATGACTGGAGTGATCAAATTGAAGAAGGACCCAATGGTGCCTTCCTTGCTTGTGAAGCTTCAAAAGAGCATAAATTTTCTCTTATGGCCTATGCTTCATCCTATGGTTCTGATTCTGAGGTATCTAATGAGTCAAAAAGTTCAACTTGTTCTTTTAAATCTTGTCAGGATAACTAAGAATCACTAAAAGCAATTACTGAGAGTATGAGAAAAGAGGTAGATAGACTTGCTTTAGATAACTTAGATTATAAAGTTGGTCTTGAGAATGTAGAAGAGAAACTTAACTTTTGCATAAAATGTGAGTTTGAGTATGTAGATAAGATAAACATACTAGGTGGTGAAATTGAACTTAAGGATAGAGAGATTAAGATGCTTAAACAGAAACTTGAAGAAGCAGAGAGAGAGAGTGTAAACCAAAAAGCTTTAGAAGAAAAAGAGAAACATGTAGTTAGGGTTGCTAAAACACAATTTGCTTCTGATTTGGTTCATAAATCTATAGGGTGTCAATTAATGAAAAGGGTTATGGGATAGGTTACAACAATATGCCACCACCCTCTCTTATGAAACTTGCACCACCTGGCACTGAATTGTCATTTAGCAGTGAGTTTTGTATCAACAAACCTGTAGGTGAGATTAGTAAGCCTGAATCACCTAAGATAGGTTCGATAAGTCATCCGATGGTCCAATTATTGAAGATTGGGAATCGATTCACGAGGAAGATAGGTCGAATCAACACACGGTCGAGAAGTTAGAAAATTTTAAGTCTGTTGATTCTAAACAAGTAAACCTTGTGCCTAGATTTGGAGTACCAATTTATAGGAAAGTTGTAGACTATAATGAGATTCCTAGGGAACAGATGAAAAGATACATACCTAGGGGTAATCAAAGAAACTTCAATGGCATAATTTCAAACAGACTAGGAATTGAGTTTCAATGTGTCAAAAGGCTTGTTTTAAATGTGGTAGTTTTGAGCATCTACAAAGAAACTGTTATAAAAATCAACCACAAGTCTGGAATCATTGGAGGAGGGTGAATCATAAAAAAATTTCAAAGAATACCATCCCTCACCCAAACAAAAATATAGTTCCAAAAGCAGTGCTAATGAAGAATGGTAAAACAAAATCAATAATCACTGCTACAACCAAATGGGTTCCAACCACTGCTAAGCCAAATGTAAACATTGCTAAGCAAAATGTTTCCACTGCTAAGCAGAATATCACCACTCTAACAAAAGAAGTTTTATCTATTCCAAAGGTGATAACTGACACAGTGGTTGGAAGTCATTTCTATGCTGTAAAGGCCTCAGCTAGCTGGCAATGGAAACCTAAGACAAAGGTTTTACATAATGCCAGCAGTGCATCAATGGACCTAAAGAAATTTGATTATGTTGATGCACATGGCAGACCCAAGTCAGTATTGGCTTGGGTCCACAAAAGGAACTAACTTGTTTAAATTCATGTGCAGGGCAATCTACAAGATGAGCTAAAAGACAAAGGAATTTTTGATAGTGGTTGCTCTGGGCACATGACATAGGATGGGAGCAACCTTGAAGACTTTGAAGCTTATGATGGTGGACATGTGGTATTTGGCAATGATCCAAAAGGAGGGAAAATAGTTGGCAGAGGAACTATCAGAACAGGAAAGCTGGATTTTGAGAAGGTTTATCTGGTACAAGGTCTGAAATACGATCTATTAAGTGTTTCTCAAATGTGTGATTAAAAAAACTGGGTATTTTTTGGGGAAACTGAGTGTGTGGTGTTATCTCTTGATTTTAAAATGCCTGATGAAAAATATGTGATTAAAGGGTACCTAGGAAAGAAAACATATACTGCTTTAACATGAAAGATGTAATTCCTAATTGGTCCTTAACTTGTTTGTTTGCCAAGGCATCAGTTGATGAGTCAAAATTGTGGCATAGAAGGCTAGGTCACCTTAATTTCAAAACAATCAATAAACTGGTAAAGGGCAACTTAGTGAAAGGGTTACCTTCTAAGGTTTTTGAATGCAAAGAACTTTGTGTGGCTTGTCAGAAAGGAAAACAACATAGAGCCTCTTGTAAGACCAAGACAATTAACACCATTACTCAACCACTGTTTATGCTTCATATGGACTTATTTGGCCCTACCTTTGTTAAAAGTTTGAACCATAAGCAGTATTGCCTAGTTACTACTGATGATTATAGTAGATTTTCTTGGGTATACTTTTTAGCTGCTAAGAGTGAAACTAGTGAGATCCTCAAGAATTTCATTACTAAGATAGAAAATCAAGTAAACCATAAGGTCAAAATGTCAGGATGTGATAATGGGCGAGTTTAAAAATGATGTGATGAATCAGCTTCTGTGTGGCTAAGGGTATAGAAAGATGCGTTTAGTGTTGCTAGGACACCATAACGAGAATGGTGTGGTGAAAGGAAAAATAGAACACTAATTGAGGCTGCAAGAACAATTTTATCAGAATCTAAGTTACCAACTACCTTTTGGGCTGAAGCTGTAGGAACTGCATGTTATGTACAGAATAGAAGCAAGGTAGTGACGCCTCATCACAAGACCCCGTATGAGCTGTTACATGATAGGAAGCCTATGATAGCTTTCCTAAAACATTTTGGGTGTCCTGTTACTATCTTGAATACCATAGACTACCTAGGCAAATTTCAAGAAAAAGCAGATGATGGATACTTTCTTGGCTATTCTTTCAATAACAAAGCCTTTAGAGTATACAATAGGAGGACTAGAATTGTTGAAGAAAACCTTCATGTTAAGTTTAGTGAAGAGACTCTTAGTGTTGAAACAAAAGGACCAGATTGGCTGTTTAATATTGATATGCTAACCAAATCTATGTATTATGAGCCAATCACTGCAGGTGCTTCCACTAATGATGATGCATGTACACAAAAGAATTCTGATGCAGAAACAAATTCTAAGGAAGATGATTCTCCAAAAGATTTCTATTTGGTTGAAAAGTGGAAAGCTGGTTCTGTCAATCCCATCATTGAAAAGCAGAGTCCCTCAGAAGGTGATGGTCTAGATTCAGGCAACAAAGGAGATCATCATCAAGATAAGGAAGAGATGTTGAAAGATAGCTCAGTGTCAGTAGAAGAAATTGAAAAGCGTGAAGAAAAAGTGCGAAGCACCTAAGCATAATGAAAGCCTGCTAGGCCAAATTCTACCCTTTGCCAGATCATGCAGATCCCCTGCTGAAATCTGATGACAATACTTATTTTTGAATCCCTACCAAGCCACTATTTGGTGATGATGAGTATCCAAATGATCCTGATATGCCTCCTTTGGAAGAAATAGATACTCCCACTGATGATGAAAATATGGATGACTTTTTCAATAATGTTGATATTACTAATTTGGAAACTGTCATTACAGAAAGTCCAATTCCTACCACCAGAGTGCATAAGAATCATCCTAAAAGGAAAATTCTTGGAGATTTGAATACTCCAGTTCAAATAAGAAGCAGGGCTTTGAACACTAAAACCTTTCCTGAACAAGGTTTCTTTGCCAAATCACTTCACAAAAGGAACCGTCATCAAGATCTGTAAAACTGTTTGTTTGCTTGCTTTTTGTCACAAAAGGAGCCCAAAAGAGTTGAAGAAGCATTAGGAGAAGAAGGTTGGATTGAATCCATGCAAGAGGAGCTACTACAATTCAAGCTTCAAGAAGTGTGGACATTGGTTGATCTTCCTAATGGTGAGAGGGCTATTGGAACTAAATGGGTATTCAAAAACAAAAGGGATGAAAGGGGCATTGTGGTGAGGAATAAATCAAGGTTGGTTGCTCAAGGATACACACAAACTGAAGGTTTGGATTATGATGAAGTATTTACCCCTATTGCAAGAATTGAAGCTATCAGATTATTTTTGGCATATGCTTCATTCAAAAATTTTGTGGTGTATCAAATGGATGTTAAGAGTGCCTTTTTGTATGGTACTATTTATGAGGAGGTATATGTATGTCAACCTCCTGGTTTTGAAGATCCTGATCGTCCTGATAAGGTCTATAGGGTGAAGAAGGCTATGTATGGTTTGCATCAAGCTCCAAGGGCATGGTATGAATGCCTTTCTACTTATTTGATGGACAATGGTTTCAAGAGGGGACTGATTGATAAGACCTTGTTCATAAGGAAGCTCAAGGATGATATATTGCTGGTTCAGGTTTATGTTGATGGCATCATCTTTGGCTCAACAAATAAGGAGCTATGCAAAGACTTTGAGAAACTTATGCATGATAAGTTTCAGATGAGTCCTATGGGTGAACTCACTTTCTTTTTGGGGCTACAGGTTCAACAAAGGACTGATGGTATCTTCATTAGTCAAGACAAGTATGTAGCATATATTTTGAAGAAGTTTGGTTTCCAGGATGTAAAGAGTGCTAGTACACCTATGGAGACTCAGAAACCACTGCTACCAGATGATGGAAGTCCTAAAGTTGATTTGAACTTGTATAGATCCATGATTGGGTCTTTGATGTATCTCACTGCTTCTAGGCCAGATATTATGTTCTCAATATATGTGTGTGTAAGATTTCAAGTCACACCAAACACATCACACATGAATGCTGTGAAAAGAATATTTAGATATCTTAAGGGTCATCCTAAATTGGGCATTTGGTATTCTAAGGATTCAGCTTTTGATTTGGTGGCCAATACAGACACTGATTATGCTGGAGCTAGTGTGGATAGGAAGTCTACTACTAGAGGATGTCAGTTTTTGGGAAGCAGACTAATCTCATGGCAGTGTAAAAAGCAAACAATTGTGGCCAATTCCACCACTGAAGCTGAGTATGTGGTTGTTGCTAGTTGCTGTGGTCAAGTGCTTTGGATTCAGAATCAATTGTTGGACTTTGTGTACAATTTTATGTATACTAAGATTTACATTGACAATAACAGTACAATATGCATTATTAAAAATCCTGTTTTGCATTCTAGAACTAAACATATTAAGATAAGGCATCACTTTATTAGAGATTGTAATGAGAATAGGTTAATACAAATGGTTAAAATCCATACTGACTTCAATGTTGCTGATCTTCTCACAAAAGCTTTTGATGTGGGGAGGTTTCAGTACCTTGTAGTTAGTATTGGAATGATAAATCTCTAAATCTCAAATCTGTTTTGTAAAAGTTTGTAAAAGTTATGTGCTGTTATTGGTTGATCTTAGTATTGCTAGTTTAGTTCTATCCACTGCTTGTTTCTTTTTGTTTCCACTAACTGTTTTGTAGATCAATGAAATATATCACAACCAGTAAGATGCAATGGACTTAAAAGGATACATGGTCTTATTATTAAAAGGATAAAATTGCATTCTATGATGCAGAACTACAACCATGACATACAAACTACTACCAGCTGAAAACAACTAAAGACAACAACTACAAACAACCATCAAAAGACTACAGCTTCACAACTCCCACCCCAACCAACTATGGCTTCTTTGCTATGGCCCACGCTGGCATCTTCTTCTGGACTCCTTGTCCACCAATCACATACCAAAATTTGGGACAAGCAAGTCCCCTCACTCTCTCTCTTATGGGACGAGATGAGGAAGATGGACCAGCTGGTGGTGGAAGGAGTGCTTGCAAAGGTGGAGCTGGTAATGGTTCTGGAGGAGGTATCTCAGCAAGGGGAGGCACAACCAATGCTCTAGAAGAAGCTTCATCATCTGTGTCTTCATATAGAGACACATAGCTTGGAATGGAGCTTAAGTCTGAACTTGTACCAGTCATGAAGGCTTGTTGTGGCACTGGTTGGATGGAAGAAGGTCCAGCAGCTAAAGGGTTTGTCCTCATAACAGAGAAGG
The DNA here is from genome assembly GCA_910596185.1 of Chrysanthemum makinoi. Lineage (NCBI taxonomy): Eukaryota > Viridiplantae > Streptophyta > Magnoliopsida > Asterales > Asteraceae > Chrysanthemum > Chrysanthemum makinoi. The sequence goes on along the minus strand of OU343223.1, from coordinate 206,043,469 downwards.
ATCTTTTTCTTGAAGCAAGAAACTCTTCCCAAACACTGTCTGAGGAGGAACTGTTTGAGTCAGATGAGAGATCAATTGGGTTTGACTTGCTCATGTTGCTGATCTTGAAGTGTTTTTAGTGAAATGGTTTTTGGGAATGTAAGAAATATGTGTGGTATGTGGGTAATTTACTCTTAAATAGAGTTAACGTGAAATCAGGAAGTTAATGTGAGGAAGGTGTGAGTTGTTGAGGAGTAAATGAAGTCTTTGACTTTGGTGGACGTTTTAATGACTTGGAGTTGACCTTTGACTGGGTGTTTAACACTTTGTTAACCACTGCCAGTACAGATATTGAAACCACTTCTAGTTATTTCTAACCTCTTCTAACATTGACAAACTTCCAGTGTTTTGGCTTGTGTTTGTGATATGCAGATTTGAAGGAGATATTGTAGCTTATGGAGCCAATGGAGACTTAGGAGTAGCTGAAAAAAAAATCTGTGTATCTTTTGTAATCCTTCAATTTAATGCATGATATCACTATTTTTGGCTTAGATTTTGTTGCAGAAGTCTTAGTCAAAAGATTGGAGTGTTGGTGATGAATCCACTACCAGAGTCTTTCGAACCACTGCTAGTTGTGGTCAAACCACTGCTAGATCACTTTTGCTGACGATGGAAAGTTGAGGGGCTATTTTGTAACTTCTTGGTGATAACGTATTTATTCCCCCAAATCACTACCGGATCATTTAATTGAGCTTTAAACACTTCCAATTGGCGCCCTACACAAACCCTAACCACTCCCAACTGATAATTCACAAATCCCACATTACATTCACTCACACAACATAATGGCTACGTTGTATTCCAAAACCCACAATCTTGTCGCATACTTAGTCAAGAACAATCAATCAGAAGGCTTTCATGATATGATTGATTTCCTTAAACACAGTCCCATTCACTTTGGTTTAACTGTAGAACCCATCATTCTCAAAATGTATATTCATCAATTTTGGTGGAATGCTGAAATCCAAGAAAGAGATGAAGTAGAGGTTGTTAGGTCTGTTGTTGATGAGGAGGAGATTCTGGTTACTGAGGATGTGATTAGAGGTGTATTGAAGCTAGAGGATGCTGCAGGAGTTGTTAATCTTTCTAATGATGAAATTTTTGAAGGATTAGCGAGACTGGGTTATGAAAGAAGGGGTGATAGAATTAAGTTTCTTAAGGGTATGTTTTTACCCCAGTGGAAGTTTTTGATACACACTTTACTGATGTGTGTGAGCAATAAGACCACAGGATTTGATGAGTTTCCCTCCAAAATTGCAACTCCCATTATACGTCTTTCTGAAGGGAGGGTATTCAATTGGTCTAGGATGATATTTGATGGCTTTCTGAAGAACATTCAAGAAAAGGGGAAGTACTACTTATATCCTAGGTTTGTCCAATTGATAGTGGAAAGTCATATCACAGAACCTGTTGCTCATAACAGGAAGTATGATGTCCTTCATATGCTTCCTAAGGTGTTTGCACACATGAGGCACCAAAATCCAAATTTCTCAGGTATCATTACACCATTATTTCCCAATATGCTAAATGTAGGATCATATATTTTATGTTGTTTGATGATTCGGGTGGTCTAGGATGGTGATAGTATATGAATGCCATGTTTAGAGAGATGAAGAGAGGATAGGGAGTTCTTGAGAGAGGTTTAACAAAAAAGAAAAGGTTAGATTGAAAGAAGCTCCACCCCTTCCAAGTCCGATTACTTTGTAGAGAGGAGAGGAGAGGGAGTTCTAGACAATAATTATGGTGACCGACACTTCCTTATGGAATTTCCAATTCCTAACAATCTCCCCCTAAGGGAGGTCACCCCATGAAATACATTTCGAATCCTAGCATTCTTTCTTTGTCTTCTGTTCTGAGCTCGTAGACTTCAATTCTTCACTTCCGCAATCTTTGTGCTTTAGTAGTGATTCTTCAAAGTCCGATTACTTTGTACTTTAAGTGGAGGTCTTTGAACTGATCCACATCTTTGATGATATTCGAGCTTTCTTTGAGATCATCAACCACAGTAAATCTCTGGATCACCCTTTATAGTGTTGCCTTCATGTGATGTTGTGACTTTTGGACCGACATGCTCACACTTTATGGATCATGACATCTTTTCATTAGAGTAGCGGAAGCATCTTTGTATGTCTTTGATTGTCATTATTTTCTTCAATTATATTGGTGTAAGCTGTGAGCATGCAGTTGTGAATTGACTTCTCAATAACTATTAGCTGCAACCGTCCAATGTTCCTGCAAACAACAGTTAGCACTAAAACACACGAACGTGTCTTTGTACACTTTCGTTGAATATAGTTACAAGAACCACGACTCCCCGTTGATCAGTATAAATACTGCCTATGATCAGGTAGAGTTCCGAAGAATCTCCTTGACAGGGTTTCGCAGCTTGATCTAGCCGTTCTCAAACCGGAGTGAGTGAACCAGCGAATTGAGATTCACTGATTGATGAAAAATTGATTTGAAAACAATCGCGTATTGCTTTAAGAAAGAGTTTTGCAATACGACGAAGGTTTTATAAGAAAGATCAATTTTCAATCAGAAATACTTTTTGAATTTGAAAAAGAATACACATTGATGTGCTAGAGAAAACAAGAGATTTGCACATCGAACGGTTTTTCCAAAAGTATTTTTTCAGTCATAGATACTTTTTGAGTTTGAAATATGAATACACATTCGATGTGCTAGAGAAAAGAAGAGATTTGCACATCGAACAGTTTTTCCAAAAGTATTCGTCAATTCATTTCCTGGACCAAGGTTGATTCACGAGTGAATCGCCCCATCGTTTCTATCCAGTTGTCACAAGTTTGATCTTTAGAAATGATCTCACATGTCACCCACCAATAGCTTGTTTGATGTTGGATCTAGAAGGATTTCCATCTTCATCGTGAATATTTAACATATCACTCGGATGTTCTGGCAATACCACAAGGATAATGCGTAGGTCTCTTAACATATATTCTCACATTCCACATTGTGTGAAACTGTGAGTCTTCATTAATTTTATGTCCTAATGAGATTTATTGTAGATGATCTCTTGGCTCTAGACTCAATAGTGCATATTTGGTTTCCTATGCCGGAGACTAGGGAGAGGGTCACCTTCTTCAATATCAACCATCTCTAAGAGAAGGTTGATAGATAATGTTGGTTCCTCGTGAGTATGAAACAAGTCCTCGTAAGAGGAACTTGAGTAGCTTGAGAAGTTTAGTGCAGTGCGTCACTGGGTCCATGACGTCTTGTCTTCAATACCGGCGTTACCTTATGATGGGTTCCATCGGGGTTTTAAATTTATAATCAAGAATTACCGGTTAACTAGGAACACATTCGGGCAAGTATACCCTAGTCGAGTTGTAGTATAGGTTTTGGTAAATCAAGGTCGTCCCAAGAGACTTGGTTGCACTACAAGTGTCATTTGTTTGTTTAAGCAAGTAACAAGTTGATGGTTATGATTGTCACATATCAAACCAAGAAGAAAAGCAATATAAGAACAAGCACGTATCAAGGTCGTGGTTATGATTGTCACGGATCAAACCACTAAGAAAAAGCACACAAAGAACATACATGTTTAGACAAATGATCACAAGGATATTAGGATGTTTAGTTTGGAAAACATATTATCAAAGATAGAACCTATAATAATAGTTTAGTGTTTTATAAATCAAATGTGCATAAGCCTCAATCAAGTGGTCACGTCATGAGCCTTATACCAACAACAACAAAGAATCCCTTTCGGCCTTAGACTTTGATTTTATTAATTTGTGAAGTTCCATTTACTTGAAAGATAATGAGAACACATATTCAAAAGATTCGTTTCGGCCTTAATCCAAATTAAACCTTTACTTGTTATGTTTATTAATTCTCTTGCACAATCGTCACAAAGTACAAGACAAAAATCATTTGTCACTAATGAATTGAAACTAACCATTGTTAAGAATACTTTCGTCCATTGAACTCAACAATGATCAACCAAAACAATAAACAAGAACAAGTTCCAATTTTAACCAAATATGACGTTATCAACATATTCCAAACAAACACTACAATTATCCAAACATCCTTTTATCACAAGTTCTCATATGAAATAAACAAGTATCAAGACAACATTCACAAGACAAGAACATATCACAAGAATCACATAATCAACACAATCAAAGAACCAAACATGAATCATAACATTCAACATCATAAAAGTAACAAGGATTTACCCAAAGTAAGATTACATTAGGCAAGGGTGAAGGATTATAGCACTCCTTCAAGCCTCCAATCAACTACAACTTCTAACCATGCATACTTCTGGAAATGGCAGAGGTTTGTGGTCTTTTGGGAGAGATAGGTTGGTGGAAATTCTTCCTTAAGGGTGGAGGCAAGAATTACACACAAGTTGGGATAGGATAGTTGGTGGAAATTCGTCCTTAAGGGTGGAGGATCGAATTTCACACCTTTGGTGAAGGTAAGTTGAGAGAGGGATGTTGTTTTAGGTGGAAATTCGTCCTTATGGGTGGAGGATCGAATTTCACACCTAGAGATGGAGTGGTGGGCGAAAGGGATGAGAAGGATGGAGAAGGGATGGTGAAATTAGGTTGCAAAGGCCTCTATTTATACTAGAACAAGGCCTAGGGTATTCAATGCAAAACTTGGCCTCCAAGGAGCTTGGAAGGGACTAGAATACATGTAGGAAGGACCTAGAATCATTTGGAACAAGTTTGGAGTCATAGTAATGAAGAAATGGCTGTCCAGGGCTTCCTAACCGAATCGGTTGGGCTCCAACCATTTCGGTTGGGCTCCAACCGTTTCGGTTGGTCTTCTTGACTGCTCTCCAACCAGATCCGGTTGCGTGGCACGACCGAACGGTTGGAGCCTTTTGACAGAAATTGACAAGCTTCAAAGTTGTAGATCTTTCTCTTAGCTTTCGTGGGCCCGGGGTCAAACGGAGTCCGTATGCAAACGTTATGGCCAAAATGGTGAAGGTGTGTCGGGAACAACGAGGCTTCCAATATTTCTTCGTTTAAGCTTCTTTTCTTCATTTCTTTCTCGTTTTCCTTCTTGAACTTTATACTTGAGTCTTTGGACCACTAAATTGATGACTTTATCTTCTCGACTACACTCCACAAGACTTGCTTTTGTTGGGAATTCTTCTTATTTGGAGAAATCTTCGTATTTTACTTATTTTTCCGTCTTTTTCTCCACTTTCCTGTACTTGGCTACAAATGAACTAGCAAACACACTTTTATACGATTAAGTAACAAAAGCATATGATTATAGCCAAATAACACACATAAAAGCATGGATAACGCTACTAAAAACATGTACAATTTGAGCGTTATCAAATTCCCCCACACTTAAACTTTGCTTGCCCTCAAGCAAATCTAAGAAAAGAAAAATTAAACTACATACCTAAATGACAAAACGAAAATAACAAAATTTAAAATATTTTTGGGTTTTTTTTCTACTTTTTTTAATTTTTTTAAACATATATAAAAATAAGCGAAAAATGAGCGCAAACTCCCCCACACTTAAGGTTTTGCTTGCCCTCAAGCAAATCTAGAAATTAAGAAAAATAAATAACCCACATGGAGCATTAAATGTGATAAATAAAAGTATGATGCAAATCTACCAAGTACAAGTACAAGATAAGATTCATCGTTTTAAGCTTTAAGTGGTGAAAAATCGAGATGTTTGACAATACCCCATGGATTCTCTCGCTTGATAACATGGCTAAGCACCTCACGAAAAAGGAATGACGTATAATTCACTCAACACTCAATTTATTTAGTGATGGATAATATTAAGGAATAGTACACTCATATTGCTCAGTCATGATCTAAATATTACCATAGGCTTGTACAAGAAACAAAACTCCACCGACGTGGCGTAAGCTCCAAGTGTAAACATCTAAAGAGGGCATTTATTCGGGTTATAATGACAGGCTTCGGGTGAATAAAGGGTATGGATAAGGCATGGGATTATTTATGAAATTGGTGTTAAAGAAAAATAAAGTCAAGTCTAATACCCATGTTGCTAGTCACCAAACAATCCACAAACCCGAAAATGATTATAGTTACTAACTTCTCTTCACATATCGATCACCAAATATATATATCACGTCTTAGCACATTGACTAATCGATATCTCAAACATACTTCATCTTCCTTCATCTACATAAATATAGCACATTGTCATCACATATATATATATTTTTTCGATGACTTATTCTTTTTATTTTATTATTATTTTTTTAACCACATACATCACATCTCCCCCACACTTCGTATAAGCATCACCACAAAAATACAAAATATAAAGGTGATCAATCTTCATCTTTGTCAGAATGGCACACACGAATGGCAAAGTGCGGCTAACTCATAATCATCAAAAACAATCCAATAATACCAAGCAATTAGCAACCAACCATTTAGACTTTAACAAAGGGTAGGCTAAGGTTTAAAGTGTAAAATATTTTTGTATATTTCTAGATTTAACAAATAGAAAAGAATGGCTTAAAGGGTGTAACTAAGGGTATCTAGCGCTAAAAATGAGCGCTAACAAATGGGTCCATATGGGTGGTTAACTAACCGATGTGGTTAGCTAATATATCATTAGATGTAAACGGAAGGCCATTTGGTTTTATTCCTAAGTCTGCCTCTTTATCACACGAATACACTTATATCACACGAATGTGATCTTACTGCGGTCTGGTAATGATTTACAAGTACAAGTTCTAGAATAAATAAAATTACCGGCACACTCATAGCAAAAGATTCAAGCATAAAAGATGTATGCTATATATGGAATAGGCTCAATTCCTCACAATTTAGTGGAAGGGCTATAATATGTGCTAGCAAATGTCATCGATCCCAGAATGGATTGCAATATTAATCGGGACACATCTCAAGTTTTTCAAAATTACCGATTTCACCAGTGGGTTGATCCAGTTATTCTAATATATTATCCTGTAAGCGTGAAAACAACTAGATCATAAGGGCAAACAAGTTCACAAAATTTTAAAAGTGGCCCAAACATTTTGGAATTTAAAAACTAGTTTCGCTTTTCACAATAATATTTTCCCCCCACACTTAAGTTAAGCACACAAAAGAAAAATAACTTAATGACTAAAAAAATATGCTATTATTATTACTACTACTACGAGAAAACTTTGAAAAATAAACCAATTCGACTTTTTTTCTTTTTTTTTTTTTTTTAATTTTTTTAAAACCAAACATGACTTATTCTTTTCCCACGAGTTCTCGGTAGCTCCATTGAAACGCACAAAGAAGCGGAGAAGCAGGTCAGCGCGAAGCATATTAAAAACCCAACTTCTTTAGGGAATCAGGGAGACCCGCCTTATACCTCTCACACAGTTTGTTTACAATGGGTGAGCCTTACTTTCGAGGGACTAAAAGAAGTCAATTTATAAAATAATTTACCAAACAAACCAACAAAGGAAAAATAACAAAGAAACAAAAAAAAAGCAATTGTGAAAACTTCAAAGCATGTAAGATAGGGAAAAATGATATTATAAGTCTAAGTGAAACGAAACCTCCCGGGCTAAACATCACGATCGAACTCCAAATGATAAGATGCTAAGCAAACGCTAGCATAGGCGTGTGAGATCAATCGAATTTCTCATCCAAACATGTCCAATCCCAAGTATAACGTCACCATTAATCCAATCTCCAAGAGTTTATTAAATCTGCAAAAACAAAATAAACGACAAAAACGCGTAAAATCCAAAAACTCACTTTCGTAGGCATCACAGTTGCATTTAGCGTATGCAACAAGCCTTTAAACCCCTCGGTGGCCCGAGTGGACGAGTTATAGTCTCGTGAGGGTTTCCAGTGAACATACCCACAAAGTTCAAAACACTTTTATTTTTAAAACAAGTACTTATTTGTTCACAATGTACTAAAAATTTAACAAAATTTAAAATGCAAAAACAAAATTAAGTAGAATAAAAGAAATGATACTCTTGCAAAAACAAAAAAAAGACATTTAAACTTATTCTATCTAAACACAAACACACAAGAACAAAATACGAAAAATCAACTTTTTTTTACGATTGGTCCAACCGATCCAGTTACGGGTAGTGACCGATCGGTTGGGATGAACCAACTGTGACCAATCCTTCCAACCGAATCGGTTACGGGGAGTGAACGATCGGTTGGAGGAAATTTTCTATTTTGTTTTCGATCTTTTTTATAAACACAAGTTTAATTTCAAAACCTTTATTGATAAAGTAAAATAAGAACACGAAAGATTACGAACACAATTAAATAAAACACATAAACACATTTTCACTAGAAGAACACAAAAAAAAAAAAACAAAATAATAAAATACGACACTTAAAACAATAAACGCACAATCACAGAAGAACGACAATCACATAGGTGCAAGCACACATAATTAGTCACGTAACACAAATCAAACAAGATAATCTAAAACAAGATAGTCTTATTCAAAATTAATACGAAACTAATATAAACAAAAATAACAAAAACAAATAACATAGACATGCAAGAGATCATATAACGTATAAAACATAAAACTTACGAAACAAGAGACACACAAATTATTTTTTGGACAGAACACTCCAACCGGATCGGTTACGGGTGGTGACCGATCGGTTAAAGTGGATTTTTTTTTTTTTTTACGACTCTGAAATGACTCTTGAAAAATATTTACCGAGAGCTCCAACTGATTTGGTTGGGATTCCAACCGATTCGGTTAGAGTTGTTTGGGTGGTTTTGGTGGTTTTTTCGCAAGAACTTTTGAACACACTTAGAAAGCGATCATTGAAATGCGCATTTTAGAACACATGAAACGATATCCCAACATCAAAAACATGATTTTGATGCAAAGATCATTTGAGCAATTTTGAAAAAATGAGAGATTTTTGAGAAAACGCAAGGGAGCAATTAAGCAAACATCATGCGTATCAAACAAGAGCAATAGCAAACAAGCAAACATTTCAAGCAAGCAATTCAACACGGAATCATGATCAAGCAAGGAATCAATATTTCAAGCAAACGAACAAACAAGCAAACAAACAAAAGAATGCAAAACCAGATCCCCGGCAGCGACGCCAAAAACTTGATGGGTTCCATCGGGGTTTTAAATTTATAATCAAGAATTACCGGTTAACAAGGAACACATTCGGGCAAGTATACCCTAGTCGAGTTGTAGTATAGGTTTTGGTAAATCAAGGTCGTCCCAAGAGACTTGGTTGCACTACAAGTGTCATTTGTTTGTTTAAGCAAGTAACAAGTTGATGGTTATGATTGTCACATATCAAACCAACAAGAAAAGCAATATAAGAACAAGTACGTATAAAGGTCGTGGTTATGATTGTCACGGATCAAACCACTAAGAAAAAGCACACAAAGAACATACATGTTTAGACAAATGATCACAAGGATATTAGGATGTTTAGTTTGGAAAACATATTATCAAAGATAGAACCTATAATAATAGTTTAGTATTTTATAAATCAAATGTGCATAAGCCTCAATCAAGTGGTCATGTCATGAGCCTTATACCAGCAACAACAAAGAATCCCTTTCGGCCTTAGACTTTGATGTTATTAATTTGTGAAGTTCCATTTACTTGAAAGATAATGAGAACACATATTCAAAAGATTCCTTTCGGCCTTAATCCAAATTAAACCTTTACTTGTTATGTTTATTAATTCTCTTGCACAATCATCACAAAGTACAAGACCAAAATCATTTGTCACTAATGAATTGAAACTAACCATTGTTAAGAATACTTTCGTCCATTGAACTCAACAATGATCAACCAAAACAATAAACAAGAACAAGTTCCAATTTAACCAAATATGACGTTATCAACATATTCCAAACAAACACTACAATTATCCAAACATCCTTTTATCACAAGTTCTCATATGAAATAAACAAGTATCAAGACAACATTCACAAGACAAGAACACATCACAAGAATCACATAATCAACACAACCAAAGAACCAAACATGAATCATAACATTCAACATCATAAAAGTAACAAGGATTTACCCAAAGTTAGATTACATTAGGCAAGGGTGAAGGATTATAGCACTCCTTCAAGCCTCCAATCAACTACAACTTCTAACCATGCATACTTATGGAAATGGCAGAGGTTTGTGGTCTTTTGGGAGAGATAGGTTGGTGGAAATTCTTCCTTAAGGGTGGAGGCAAGAATTACACACAAGTTGGGATAGGATAGTTGGTGGAAATTCATCCTTAAGGGTGGAGGATCGAATTTCACACCTTTGGTGAAGGTAAGTTGAGAGAGGGATGTTGTTTTAGTTGGAAATTCATCCTTAAGGGTGGAGGATCGAATTTCACACCTAGAGATGGATTGGTGGGCGAAAGGGATGAGAAGGATGGAGAAGGGATGGTGAAATTAGGTTGCAAAGGCCTCTATTTATACTAGAACAAGGCCTAGGGTATTCAATGCAAAACTTGGCCTCCAAGGAGCTTGGAAGGGACTAGAATACATGTAGGAAGGACCTAGAATCATTTGGAACAAGTTTGGAGTCATAGTAATGAAGAAATGGCTGTCCAGGGCTTCCCAACCGAATCGGTTGGGCTCCAACCGTTTCGGTTGGGCTCCAACCGTTTCGGTTGGTCTTCTTGACTGCTCTCCAACCAGATCCGGTTGCGTGGCACGACCGAACGGTTGGAGCCTTTTGACAGAAATTGACAAGCTTCAAAGTTGTAGATCTTTCTCTTAGCTTTCCGTGGCCGCGAACTGGGGTCAAACGGAGTCCGTATGCAAACGTTATGGCCAAAATGGTGAAGGTGTGTCGGGAACAACGAGGCTTCCAATATTTCTTCGTTTAAGCTTCTTTTCTTCATTTCTTTCTCGTTTTCCTTCTTGAACTTTATACTTGAGTCTTTGGACCACTAAATTGATGACTTTATCTTCTCGACTACACTCCACAAGACTTGCTTTTGTTGGGAATTCTTCTTATTTGGAGAAATCTTCGTATTTTACTTATTTTTCCGTCTTTTTCTCCACTTTCCTGTACTTGGCTACAAATGAACTAGCAAACACACTTTTATACGATTAAGTAACAAAAGCATATGATTATAGCCAAATAACATACTTAAAAGCATGGATAAGCTACTAAAACATGTACAATTTGAGCGTTATCAAATTCTCCCACACTTAAACTTTGCTTGCCCTCAAGCAAATCTAAGAAAAGAAAATTAAACTACATACCTAAATGACAAAACGAAAATAACAAAATTTAAAATATTTTTGGGTTTTTTTTCTACTTTTTTTAATTTTTTTAAACATATATAAAAATAAGCGAAAAATGAGCGCAAACTCCCCCACACTTAAGGTTTTGCTTGCCCTCAAGCAAATCTAGAAATTAAGAAAAATAAATAACCCACATGGAGCATTAAATGTGATAAATAAAAGTATGATGCAAATCTACCAAGTACAAGTACAAGATAAGATTCATCGTTTTAAGCTTTAAGTGGTGAAAAATGAGATGTTTGACAATACCCCATGGATTCTCTCGCTTGATAACATGGCTAAGCACCTCACGAAAAAGGAATGACGTATAATTCACTCAACACTCAATTTATTTAGTGATGGATAATATTAAGGAATAGTACACTCATATTGCTCAGTCATGATCTAAATATTACCATAGGCTTGTACAAGAAACAAAACTCCACCGACGTGGCGTAAGCACCAAGTGTAAACATCTAAAGAGGGCATTTATTCGGGTTATAATGACAGGCTTCGGGTGAATAAAGGGTATGGATAAGGCATGGGATTATTTATGAAATTGGTGTTAAAGAAAAATAAAGTCAAGTCTAATACCCATGTTGCTAGTCACCAAACAATCCACAAACCCGAAAATGATTATAGTTACTAACTTCTCTTCACATATCGATCACCAAATATATATATCACGTCTTAGCACATTGACTAATCGATATCTCAAACATACTTCATCTTCCTTCATCTACATAAATATAGCACATTGTCATCACATATATATATATTTTTTCGATGACTTATTCTTTTTATTTTATTATTATTTTTTTAACCACATACATCACATCTCCCCCACACTTCGTATAAGCATCACCACAAAAATACAAAATATAAAGGTGATCAATCTTCATCTTTGTCAGAATGGCACACACGAATGGCAAAGTGCGGCTAACTCATAATCATCAAAAACAATCCAATAATACCAAGCAATTAGCAACCAACCATTTAGACTTTGACAAGGGTAGGCTAAGGTTTAAAGTGTAAAATATTTTTGTATTTTTCTAGATTTAACAAATAGAAAAGAATGGCTTAAAGGGTGTAACTAAGGGTATCTAGCGCTAAAAATGAGCGCTAACAAATGGGTCCATATGGGTGGTTAACTAACCGATGTGGTTAGCTAATATATCATTAGATGTAAACGGAAGGCCATTTGGTTTTATTCCTAAGTCTGCCTCTTTATCACACGAATACACTTATATCACACGAATGTGATCTTCTTATCAGCGGTTCCCAGTAATGATTTACAAGTACAAGTTCTAGAATAAATAAAATCACGGCACACTCATAGCAAAAGATTCAAGCATAAAAGATGTATGCTATATATGGAATAGGCTCAATTCCTCACAATTTAGTGGAAGGGCTATAATATGTGCTAGCAAATGTCATCGATCCCATGAATGGATTGCAAATATCGGGACACATCTCAAGTTTTTCAAAATTACCGATTTCACCGGTGGGTTGATCCAGTTATTCTAATATATTATCCATGGCGTAGTGAAAACAACTAGATCATAAGGGCAAACAAGTTCACAAAATTTAAAATATTGGCCCAAAAATTGGAATTTAAAAACTAGTTTCGCTTTTCACAATAATATTTTCCCCCCACACTTAAGTTAAGCAGACAAAAGAAAAATAACTTAATAACTACAAAAAATTGCTATTATAAAATTACTACTACTACGACAAAACTTTGAAAAATAAACGATTCTGCCATTTCTTTCTTTTTTTTTTTTTTTTTTAATTTTTTAAAACCAAACATGACTTATTCTTTTTCCACGAAGTTCTCGGTAGCTCCATTGAAGCGACAAAGAAGCGGAGAAGGTCACGTCAACATGAAGCATATTAAAACCCAACTTCTTTAGGGAATCGTGTGGAGACCCGCCTTATACCTCTCACACAGTTTGTTTACAATGGGTGAGCCTTACTTTCGAGGGACTAAAAGAAGTCAATTTATAAAATAATTTACCAAACAAACCAACAAAGGAAAAATAACAAAGAAACAAAAAAAAAGCAATTGTGAAAACTTCAAAGCATGTAAGATAGGGAAAAATGATATTATAAGTTTAAGTGAAACGAAACCTCCGGGCTGCCAAACATCACGATCGAACTCCAAATGATAAGATGCTAAGCAAACGCTAGCATAGGCGTGTGAGATCAATCGAATTTCTCATCCAAACATGTCCAATCCCAAGTATAACGTCACCATTAATCCAATCTCCAAGAGTTTATTAAATCTGCAAAAACAAAATAAACGACAAAAACGCGTAAAATCCAAAAACTCACTTTCGTAGGCATCACAGTTGCATTTAGCGTATGCAACAAGCCTTTAAACCCCTCGGTGGCCCGAGTGGACGAGTTATAGTCTCGTGAGGGTTTCCAGTGAACATACCCACAAAGTTCAAAACACTTTTATTTTTAAAACAAGTACTTATTTGTTCACAATGTACTAAAAATTTAACAAAATTTAAAATGCAAAAACAAAATTAAGTAGAATAAAAGAAATGATACTCTTGCAAAAACAAAAAAAAGACATTTAAACTTATTCTATCTAAACACAAACACACAAGAACAAAATACGAAAAATCAACTTTTTTTTTACGATTGGTCCAACCGATCCAGATCACGGTAGTGACCGATCGGTTGGGATGAACCAACTTGTGACCAATCCTTCCAACGAATCGGTTCTGGGGTGAACGATCGGTTGGAGGAAAATTTCTATTTTGTTTTCGATCTTTTTTATAAACACAAGTTTAATTTCAAAACCTTTATTGATAAAGTAAAATAAGAACACGAAAGGTTACGAACACAATTAAATAAAACACATAAACACATTTTCACTAGAAGAACACAAAAAAAAAAAATACGACACTTAAAACAATAAACGCACAATCACAGAAGAACGACAATCACATAGGTGCAAGCACACATAATTAGTCACGTAACACAAATCAAACAAGATAATCTAAAACAAGATAGTCTTATTCAAAATTAATACGAAACTAATATAAACAAAAATAACAAAAACAAATAACATAGACATGCAAGAGATCATATAACATATAAAACATAAAACTTACGAAACAAGAGACACACAAATTATTTTTTGGACAGAACACTCCAACGGATCGGTTACGGGTGGTGACGATCGGTTAAAATTTTTTTTACGACTCTTAAATGACTTTTGAAAAATATTTACCGAGAGCTCCAAGCGATTCGGTTGGGATTCCAACGATTCAGTTAGAGTTTTTGGGTGGTTTTGGTTGGTTTTAAGAACTTTGAACACACTTAAAAGCGATCATTGAAATGCGCATTTTAGAACACATGAAACGATATCCCAACATCAAAAACATGATTTTGATGCAAAGATCATTTGAGCAATTTTGAAAAAATGAGAGATTTTTGAGAAAACGCAAGGGAGCAATTAAGCAAACATCATGCGTATCAAACAAGAGCAATAGCAAACAAGCAAACATTTCAAGCAAGCAATTCAACACGGAATCATGATCAAGCAAGGAATCAATATTTCAAGCAAACGAACAAACAAGCAAACAAACAAAAGAATGCAAAACCAGATCCCCGGCGGCGCAAAAACTTGATGGGTTCCATCGGGGTTTTAAATTTATAATCAAGAATTACCGGTTAACAAGGAACACATTCGGGCAAGTATACCCTAGTCGAGTTGTAGTATAGGTTTTGGTAAATCAAGGTCGTCCCAAGAGACTTGGTTGCACTACAAGTGTCATTTGTTTGTTTAAGCAAGTAACAAGTTGATGGTTATGATTGTCACATATCAAACCAACAAGAAAAGCAATATAAGAACAAGTACGTATAAAGGTCGTGGTTATGATTGTCACGGATCAAACCACTAAGAAAAAGCACACAAAGAACATACATGTTTAGACAAATGATCACAAGGATATTAGGATGTTTAGTTTGGAAAACATATTATCAAAGATAGAACCTATAATAATAGTTTAGTATTTTATAAATCAAATGTGCATAAGCCTCAATCAAGTGGTCATGTCATGAGCCTTATACCAGCAACAACAAAGAATCCCTTTCGGCCTTAGACTTTGATGTTATTAATTTGTGAAGTTCCATTTACTTGAAAGATAATGAGAACACATATTCAAAAGATTCCCTTCGGCCTTAATCCAAATTAAACCTTTACTTGTTATGTTTATTAATTCTCTTGCACAATCATCACAAAGTACAAGACCAAAATCATTTGTCACTAATGAATTGAAACTAACCATTGTTAAGAATACTTTCGTCCATTGAACTCAACAATGATCAACCAAAACAATAAACAAGAACAAGTTCCAATTTAACCAAATATGACGTTATCAACATATTCCAAACAAACACTACAATTATCCAAACATCCTTTTATCACAAGTTCTCATATGAAATAAACAAGTATCAAGACAACATTCACAAGACAAGAACACATCACAAGAATCACATAATCAACACAACCAAAGAACCAAACATGAATCATAACATTCAACATCATAAAAGTAACAAGGATTTACCCAAAGTTAGATTACATTAGGCAAGGGTGAAGGATTATAGCACTCCTTCAAGCCTCCAATCAACTACAACTTCTAACCATGCATACTTATGGAAATGGCAGAGGTTTGTGGTCTTTTGGGAGAGATAGGTTGGTGGAAATTCTTCCTTAAGGGTGGAGGCAAGAATTACACACAAGTTGGGATAGGATAGTTGGTGGAAATTCATCCTTAAGGGTGGAGGATCGAATTTCACACCTTTGGTGAAGGTAAGTTGAGAGGGGGATGTTGTTTTAGTTGAAATTAATCCATAAGGGTGGAGGATCGAATTTCACACCTAGAGATGGATTGGTGGGCGAAAGGGATGAGAAGGATGGAGAAGGGATGGTGAAATTAGGTTGCAAAGGCCTCTATTTATACTAGAACAAGGCCTAGGGTATTCAATGCAAAACTTGGCCTCCAAGGAGCTTGGAAGGGACTAGAATACATGTAGGAAGGACCTAGAATCATTTGGCAGGGTTTGGAGTCTTAGTAATGAAGAAATGGCTGTCCAGGGCTTCCCAACAGTCAGTTGGGCTCCAACCGTTTCGGTTGGGCTCCACACCGTTCGGTTGGTCTTCTTGACTGCTCTCAACCAGATCCGGTTGCGTGCTGCGACCGAGCGGTTGGAGCAGCACAGCGAAATTGACAAGCTTCAAAGTTGTAGATCTTTCTCTTAGCTTTCCGTGGCCGAACCGGGTCAGCAGATCCGTATGCAAACGTTATGGCCAAAATGGTGAAGGTGTGTCGGGAACAACGGGGCTTCCAATATTTCTTCGTTTAAGCTTCTTTTCTTCATTTCTTTCTCGTTTTCCTTGAACTTTATACTTGAGTCTTTGGACCACTAAATTGATGACTTTATCTTCTCGACTACACTCCACAAGACTTGCTTTTGTTGGGAATTCTTCTTATTTGGAGAAATCTTCGTATTTTACTTATTTTTCCGTCTTTTTCTCCACTTTCCTGTACTTGGCTACAAATGAACTAGCAAACACACTTTTATACGATTAAGTAACAAAAGCATATGATTATAGCCAAATAACACACATAAAAGCATGGATAATGCTACTAAAAACATGTACAATTTGAGCGTTATCAAATTCCCCCACACTTAAACTTTGCTTGCCCTCAAGCAAATCTAAGAAAAGAAAAATTAAACTACATACCTAAATGACAAAACGAAAATAACAAAATTTAAAATATTTTTGGGTTTTTTTTCTACTTTTTTTAATTTTTTTAAACATATATAAAAATAAGCGAAAAATGACAAAATACACTTAAGGTTTTGCTTGCCCTCAAGCAAATCTAGAAATTAAGAAAAATAAATAACCCACATGGAGCATTAAATATGATAAATAAAAGTATGATGCAAATCTACCAAGTACAAGTACAAGATAAGATTCATCGTTTTAAGCTTTATGGTGAAAAATCGAGATGTTTGACAATACCCCATGGATTCTCTGCGCGATAACATGTGCTAAGCACCTCACGAAAAAGGAATGACGTATAATTCACTCAACACTCAATTTATTTAGTGATGGATAATATTAAGGAATAGTACACTCATATTGCTCAGTCATGATCTAAATATTACCATAGGCTTGTACAAGAAACAAAACTCCACCGACGTGGCGTAAGCACCAAGTATAAACATCTAAAGAGGCATTTATTGATTTATAATGGCCAGGGCTTGGTGAATAAAGAGGTATGGATAAGGCATGGGATTATTTATGAAATTGGTGTTAAAAAAAATAAAGTCAAGTCTAATACCCATGTTGCTAGTCACCAAACAATCCACAAACCCGAAAATGATTATAGTTACTAACTTCTCTTCACATATCGATCACCAAATATATATATCACGTCTTAGCACATTGACTAATCGATATCTCAAACATACTTCATCTTCCTTCATCTACATAAATATAGCACATTGTCATCACATATATATATATTTTTTAATGACTTATTCTTTTTATTTTATTATTATTTTTAACCACATACATCACATCTCCCCACACCATATAAGCATCACCACAAAAATACAAAATATAAGGTGATCAATCTTCATCTTTATCAGAATGGCACACGAATGGCAAAGTGCGGCTAACTCATAATCATCAAAAACAATCCAATAATACCAAGCAATTGCAACCAACCATTTTAGACTTTGACAAAGGGTAGGCTAAGGTTTAAAGTGTAAAAATATTTTTGTATTTTCTAGATTTAACAAATAGAAAAGAATGGCTTAAAGGGTGTAACTAAGGGTATCTAGCGCTAAATGGCTAACAAATGGGTCCATATGGGTGGTTAATAACCCGATGTGGTTAGCTAATATATCATTAGATGTAAACGGAAGGCCATTTGGTTTTATTCCTAAGTCTGCCTCTTTATCACACGGATACACTTATATCACACGAATGTGATCTTCTTATGATGCAGTAATAGTTACAAGTACAAGTTCTAGAATAAATAAAATCACTGGCACACTCATAGCAAAAGATTCAAGCATAAAAGATGTATGCTATATATGGAATAGGCTCAATTCCTCACAATTTAGTGGAAGGGCTATAATATGTGCTAGCAAATGTCATCGATCCCCGGAATGGATTGCAATATTAATGGGACACATCTCAAGTTTTTTCAAATTACGATTTCACGGTGGGTTGATCCAGTTATTCTAATATATTATCCTGTAAGCGTGAAAACAACTAGATCATAAGGGCAAACAAGTTCACAAAATTTTAAAAGTGGCCCAAACATTTTGGAATTTAAAACTAGTTTACGCTTTTCACAATAATATTTTCCCCCACACTTAAGTTAAGCACACAAAAGAAAAATAACTTAATGACTAAAAAAAATGCTATTATTATTACTACTACTCACGAGAAAACTTTTGAAAAAATAAGCGATTCTTTCGACTTTTTTTTTTTTTTTTTTTTTTTTTAATTTTTTTTAAAACCAAACATGACTTGTTATTCTTTTCCACCGAGTTCTCGGTAGCTCCATTGAAACGCACAAAGAAGCGGAGAAGCAGGTCAGGAGCATATTAAACCAACTTCTTTAGGAATGGGGAGACCGCCTTTACCTCTCACACGGTTTGTTTTACAATGGGTGAGCCTTACTTTCGAGGGACTAAAAGAAGTCAATTTATAAAATAATTTACCAAACAAACCAACAAAGGAAAAATAACAAAGAAACAAAAAGCAATTGTAGAAAACTTCAAAAGCATGTAAGATAGGGAAAAATGATATTATAAGTCTAAGTGAAGCGAAACCTCAGGGCTAAACATCACATCGAACTCCAAATGATAAGATGCTAAGCAAAAGCGCTAGCATAGGCGTGTGAATCAATCAATTTCTCATCCAAACATGTCCAATCCCAAGTATAAGCGTCACCATTAATCAATCTCCAGAGTTTATTAAATCGCAAAACAAAATAAGCGACAAAAAGCGCGTAAAATCCAAAACTCACTTTAAGTAGGCATCGCGACAGTTGCATTTAGCGTATGCAACAAGCCTTTAAACCCCTCGGTGGCCGAGGTGGGCGAGTTATAGTCTCGTGAGGGTTTTCAGTGAACATACCCACAAAGTTCAAAACACTTTTATTTTTAAAACAAGTACTTATTTGTTCACAATGTACTAAAAATTTAACAAAATTTAAAATGCAAAAACAAAATTAAGTAGAATAAAAGAAATGATACTCTTGCAAAAACAAAAAAAAGACATTTAAACTTATTCTATCTAAACACAAACACACAAGAACAAAATACGAAAAATCAACTTTTTCGATTGGTCCAACGATCGATTACGGTAGTGACCGATCGGTTGGGATGAACCAAGCGTGACCAATCCTTCAACGAATCGGTTACGGGGGTGAGCGATCGGTTGGAGGAAAAATTCTATTTTTTTTTGATCTTTTTATAAACACAAGTTTAATTTCAAAACCTTTATTGATAAAGTAAAATAAGAACACGAAAGGTTACGAACACAATTAAATAAAACACATAAACACATTTTCACTAGAAGAACACAAAAAAATCGACACTTAAAACAATAATAAGCAACAATCAGAAGCGACAATCACATAGGTGCAAGCACACAATTAGTCACGTAACACAAATCAAACAAGATAATCTAAAACAAGATAGTCTTATTCAAAATTAATACGAAACTAATATAAACAAAAATAACAAAACAAATAACATTGAGACATGCAAGAGATCATATAACATATAAAACATAAAACTACGAAACAAAAGAGACACACAAATTATTTTTGGACAGAACACTCCAAGGATCGGTTCACGGTGGTGACCGATGCGATTAAAATTGGTTTTTTTGACTCACGAAATGACTCTTGAAAAATATTTACGAGCTCCAAGCTGATTGGTTGGGATTCCAACGATTGATTAGAGTTGTTTAGGTGGTTTTGGTGGTTTTACTTAAAGAACTTTTGAACAACTGCGATCATTGAAATGCATTTTTAGAACACATGAAACGATATCCCAACATCAAAACATGATTTTGATGCAAATATCATTGAGCAATTTTGAAAAAATGAGAGATTTTTGAAAGCATAAGGGAAACAATTAAGCAAACATCATGCGTATCAAACAAGAGCAATAGCAAACAAGCAAACATTTCAAGCAAGCAATTCAACACGGAATCATGATCAAGCAAGGAATCAATATTTCAAGCAAACGAACAAACAAGCAAACAAACAAAGAATGCAAACGGATCCGTGGCTGACGTAAAACTTGATGGGTTCCATCGGGGTTTTAAATTTATAATCAAGAATTACCGGTTAACAAGGAACACATTAGGGCAAGTATACCTAGTCGAGTTGTAGTATAGGTTTTGGTAAAATCAAGGATCGATCCCAAGAGACTTGGTTGCACTACAAGTGTCATTTGTTTGTTTAAGCAAGTAACAAGTTGATGGTTATGATTGTCACATATCAAACCAACAAGAAAAGAAATATAAGAACAAGTGCATTATAAAGGTCGTGGTTATGATTGTCACGGATCAAACCACTAAGAAAAAGCACAAAAAGAACATACATGTTTAGACAAATGATCACAAGGATATTAGGATGTTTAGTTTGGAAAACATATTATCAAAGATAGAACCTATAATAATAGTTTAGTATTTTATAAATCAAATGTGCATAAGCCTCAATCAAGTGGTCATGTCATGAGCCTTATACCAGCAACAACAAAAGAATCCTTTCGGCCTTAGACTTTGATGTTATTAATTTGTGAAGTTCCATTTACTTGAAAGATAATGAGAACACATATTCAAAAGATTCCTTTCGGCCTTAATCCAAATTAAACCTTTACTTGTTATGTTTATTAATTCTCTTGCACAATCATCACAAAGTACAAGACCAAAATCATTTGTCACTAATGAATTGAAACTAACCATTGTTAAGAATACTTTCGTCCATTGAACTCAACAATGATCAACCAAAACAATAAACAAGAACAAGTTCCAATTTAACCAAATATGACGTTATCAACATATTCCAAACAAACACTACAATTATTCAAACATCCTTTTATCACAAGTTCTCATATGAAATAAACAAGTATCAAGACAACATTCACAAGACAAGAACACATCACAAGAATCACATAATCAACACAACAAAGAACCAAACATGAATCATAACATTCAACATCATAAAAGTAACAAGGATTTACCCAAAGTTAGATTACATTAGGCAAGGGTGAAGGATTATAGCACTCCTTCAAGCCTCCAATCAACTACAACTTCTAACCATGCATACTTATGGAAATGGCAGAGGTTTGTGGTCTTTTGGGAGAGATAGGTTGGTGGAAATTCTTCCTTAAGGGTGGAGGCAAGAATTACACACAAGTTGGGATAGGATAGTTGGTGGAAATTCATCCTTAAGGGTGGAGGATCGAATTTCACACCTTTGGTGAAGGTAAGTTGAGAGAGGGATGTTGTTTTAGTTGGAAATTCATCCTTAAGGGTGGAGGATCGAATTTCACACCTAGAGATGTAGTGGTGGGTGAAAGGGATGAGAAGGATGGAGAAGGGATGGTGAAATGAGGTTGCAAAGGCCTCTATTTATACTAGAACCAAGGCCTAGGGTATTCAATGCAGAACTTGGCCTCCAAGGAGCTTGGAAGGGACTAGAATACATGTATGAAGGACCTAGAATCGTTTGGAACAAGTTTGGAGTCTTAGTAATGAAGAAATGGCTGTCCAGGGCTTCCCAACCTAATCAGTTGGGCTCCAACCGTTTGGTTGAATGGCAGTGCTCTCAACGGATCCGGTTGCGAGGACGACCGAGCGGTTGGAGCCTTTTGACGAAATTGACAAGCTTCAAAGTTTTTGATCTTTCTCTTAGCTACGTGGCGAGTGAACGGGGGTCGCAGTCCGTATGCAAAAGTTATGGCCAAAATGGTGAAGGTGTGTCGGGGAACAACGAGGCTTCCAATATTTCTTCGTTTAAGCTTCTTTTCTTCATTTCTTTCTCGTTTTTCTTCTTGAACTTTATTCTTGAGTCTTTGGACCACTAACTTGATGACTTTATCTTCTCGAATACACTCCACAAGACTTGCTTTTGTTGGGAATTCTTTTTATTTGGAGAAATCTTCGTATTTTACTTCTTTTTCTGTCTTTTTCTCCACTTTCCTGTACTTGGCTACAAATGAACTAGCAAACACACTTTTATACGATTAAGTAACAAAAGTATATGATTATAGCCAAATAACACACATAAAAGCACGGATAACGCTACTAAAAACATGTACAATTTGAGCGTTATCACCTTAGTAACCACCAGTAGCATATGTATTGAACCCGGTTTCGGCAATAAGGTTGAATTATTGGAGGGCTATTTCTTTTCACCCTTTTTACATTCATTTCTTTTTCATTATTCAACCCCTTGATTGCTTACGAGACTTCATACTAGAACCTTGTTGGGTTTGTTCTAGTACTAGCTCTGTCTCATCGGCCTCTTCCCATATTCTCATTTTCTCCTATTTACAAAAGGACTCCACTATCTAGTGGATTGTCCCTGGGTAGATCCCTCCAACTCTGGCGGGATCGTGTGAACGAATACCTAACCTAACCATCCTTATAACACCATGTATAAAGTAAATTGGTCGGTCTTTTGGTATTGTTCATTTCTTCTCGAAACCAATTGAAAAATCATTTGGAAAAATCAATCAAGGTACTTGTGATATAATATCAAAGCATTTTGTACCTTAATTGTTTTGATCATTTAGAAATGCTCCCCCTCAACGTGTGCTCTTATGATTTTGAAATTGTTTAGCACATGGAGGCAAGAGGTCTTAGAAAAATTCTTTAATCTCAATTTCCGTGGAAAAAGCCATTTGATTTTCTTGGTAAATTCTCCCCCTCAAAATGTGCGTTGGCTATTTAAAATCATTTAACACATAGAGGAAAGAGGTTTTTAGAAGTACTTCCACGATCACATTTGTTATAGAGAAACCATTAGAAAATCAATCAAGGTACTTTATGTAGAAACATAGAAATCTTTGTACCTTGATAGTTTAATTTCTTTTGAAATGCTCCCCCTCAATATGTGCTTCGAGATTTGAAAGTGTTTAGCACATATGGGAGAGCAGCCTGCACAATTGAATCAAATTATCATCATTTATCAGATTTTATAATTAAATCACAAATTCTCCCCCGATCTAAAAATATCAAACCCTTTGAGATTTTGGATCCAAAGTGATTTAATAAGGTTTGGAAAACATGGGAGAAAATGTGGCCTTGTTTAAATACTCTTCTGGTTTTTGGTTAAATGCTCCTCCTCTGTCATGTGCATCATGTATTTGAAATCATTTGGCACATGAAGAAAGGAGTGCTTTTGAAATAATCACCCTTTAAAACCGATTTGAGATTTAAATCACGATCTCTCCCCCGATCAAAAATTTCAAACCAGTTGAGATTTGTGATACCAATTGATTTAAATCATTTAGAAAATTTTAGGGGAAAGACGTGGCCTGATTTACTTTTGAAAATTGACAGATAAGGATCAATATTAGACATTAAATATTGTTAGTGTCAGGTATGATAGTTTTAAGAGATCTTTAAGTAAAATAAAACAGTTTCACAAACAAACAAGAACAGAAATTTTTTTATTTTGAAAGATCTTTGAGTTTTAAAGAAAATCATACCATGACATAACATTAAATCTTTAGATCACCACTTTATATTGTACAAAACGGACTCTTTTGATGATATATTGTTTGAAAATACTTAATTTGAAATAACTCTCTCCCTCAATCGATGACCGTAGTCGTTGATTGAGTGACTTAAGATTTGACAAAATTATTTTCAAAAAAATATTTTTCCATTTTTAAAAACAATATTTACAAAATTGTTAAGAAAATCGTATCATCCACTACTTTTCTTGCACAAAGATACGTTAGGTGGTTGAGCTTCTTCTGTTGTTGCTGTAAGGCTTGAAGAAAACCGTCTGCTGATGCAGTGAGACCTCGGACGTTGCATTTGTCATGCCAACTCTACATAGAGGTCCAATTAAGTTTCGTTTCTTCATTTGTCGACCTAAGAAATAGTTTCCCTTTCCCTTCCGCATCCAATCATCTTCTATTGTGGGATCCGGATCGGGAACATTCTTATAAACCATCTTATCTGCATACATTAGTCAACACAAACAGATATATAGTGGTCGACAACACCTAAACAGCAATCGACTAATAAAAGTCAATTCAACATATCAATCAGATCATATAAAGGCATGGGAATAATGTGTTTATCAAACTTTAATCATCTAATCCTAATAATCATATCCTAGATTCCTAGTCCTTCAACATAGGCAAATATCTTTTTCAGTTAAGCACATAGGATAATTAGATAAGCTCATTTAGATGATATAAATTTGAAAACATTCTCCCCCTCAATCAATGACTCATTCTATGAAAAGTTTTAAATAAGCTGAAGTCATTGATTGGTTTTGCAAATTTATGAAAACATGATCCTGATTGATTTTCAAGCAACTCATTTACCACCATTTTGTTAAAACAAATATTTTTTTGAAGAATTTTAGAAGGAAAAATATTTGAGTAGGAACAACCGATCCTTGACATACTTTCCTCATTATGTTTTTAGGATAAGTGCACGAAATATTTGAAAATTGGTTTAGCCTTGACACTTTCCTTTCTTGAAGAGCGGGTTGCTATCAGGAAAAATAGCAAACCATGGTTAAGCGCGGGTTACAGTCTCAAATAACTGCAAGCCATAATTTTAGACATGTTTTGAAAAGAAATATTTACACCTTCTGCTCGAGCTTCATCTATGGTCCCGTGCCATTGTTGAATGACATTTCTAAGACCGTAGATGTTATCGATACCAGAAGACATGTTTTGAGAAAACAATATTTTTGGTATTTTTTCAAATTTTCTGATTTTTATGGGTTTTTGTTGGTTTTATATTTTTCTATTTTCTTTTTTTGTGGGTTTTATATTTTTGTATTTTGTTTTTATGATAAATATATACAGATAAGTAGATATATAGTTTAGGACGATGATGATATGAGTGCAGGATAAGGATATCGAGCAGCCCGTTGTAGAGAAGATAAGTCATCATCTCTAAACATTCACCACCAAACTTCCGAGGCTCTTGAATTGAGAGAAATTGAACCATCGAAAGTGAGACTGGCGGCTTCCCCAAACCGTAAAATCCTTTTGTTGAGCAGTTGAAGCTCTATTTCCGCTTGCCTTAGCGGTGCATAAGAAGCACACCATTATCATTAATATTCTTTGCTCCTTTTAAGAATGATCATCGATTCTGTTGGTTTTATATCATCAAGGTAGAAGAACAGTAACGTATCATCCCACATTTAAATAAACTTCTCAAATTTCTTTTCCACTGAAGTCTGAAGCGTTCCATACCAACAAGTTGTAAAGACACGACTTCCCCCAAGTAGATGAATTGATGCAGTCAGTCTCTTAGAATAGAGCTCACAAACCCGAATACACGTATACCCGAAGACAGAGAAACTTATAACATCGAAGTAGCAGATTAAGTCCGATATCAAGATAAACCCAGTATACTCTCTCGAAGAAAGTGTATGATGCTCAAGAAACCGAAGTACTTCAGAATGCCCAAAGAGAGAATACCGATAACATTGATGTAGCATCTTGAATCGATTATCTCTGCGGATGTCAACTCTGGAATAAGTGATAATATATCTGAATCACTGATTAAGCTCTCAAGTAAAGGCATTGAGCATCCCCAATGTACACAATCTCTCTCTCCCCTGATGATTGAGATGATGGAGATCGAAATCATCACACACTTGTGTACCTCTTTTATCTTCAGAAACTAACTCTTCCATCTCTTCCCCCACATAGTTGGAATAAGGTCACTAAACGCCATGAGTCAAACCTTGAGTTTCTCTACGGTAATGACATTCGTCTTCACGATTTCTTCAATCAGTTAGAAGTATTAAGCTCATCAAGTTTACTCACGTTTAGATACATGTCTCCTTCCCGCTTGCTGGTTTTGATGCTTTAGAATCAGCAACACTATACGCCCATTTACTAGAAATCTTTTAAGATGAACACTTGTAATCTTGTGGGAATCAGCATGCTGAAGTAGAATGTGAGCAAGTCTAATTGGGGATTGAATCTGACATTTCACTCTCCCCCAATTAGTGCTCTCCCCTAAATTGACAATCTTTTTGGTGAATGCCTTAATTAAGAAGAAGTCTTTAGATCGTTAAATGCAACTCGTCTTTAGTCTTCTAACATGTAGCAGAAAATGTAGAACAGAATGTAGACTCGACCTTCTTCAAGATTGTCCGTTTGGGGAATAGAATGTTAACATCTTCAACTCACTAAATGCATTCCCATTAACTTACGTATAGGAAATCCCCTTAACTAAAATCCCTCCCAATCAAACAAGAACAGGAAGATGTTCATCAAGGAAATCGGCCCAACTAGAAGCACTTTGTCGTTAAACATCGATCCGTGAAGATTTCAACCAGCGGCTCTGAAGAAACTCCATGTGAAGAAGACCCGATAAGAAGAAGCTCAGTTCTTACATGAGTTTGGAGCCGTATGACCATTTGATCTCAGATGTCAATCAACCATGCAGTAGTTTCACACTTCTTCTCCTTCTCAAGAATTGCAAACAGAGTTGCCATTCTTGATTAAACAAGTGAATATCTTCAACAATGTAGTCTATTCACACTTCTCCCCTCAAAGGTTGCATATGATGTAAGCCATCGTCATTTAATTGAGCAAGTGGAATAAGATTACTAGTAATGGTAGTTCGGTTCACTTGATAATTGAATGCGCATGGAAAAAAGTATGAAGCATGTTGTTGAGAATGGTCATAATAAGAATATTTCTCTTCTAACTAAAGCGTATCCTTCTTTTCTTTTGGAAGTCTGAGGCTTGGCTGTTGTGTTCACGTCATTAATCTCTCTCTTTTCATCTACTCTTGGCAAACTTGTTATCAATCCCATTATAATTGATGGCTCCTTGTCGTGACGGTGATGGAAAACCCAAAATGATGAATTTGACCTTGAAGTAAACTAACCCGAACTCGAGACTTAAACTTGCACATATGTAACAAAGAGCGGTGTCGAGAATTCATGCCCATTTGAATCTCTAAGTACTGTATACTCTTCAACCAACCAACCATCAAGTATTAGACGTACATCACCTCTTGAAAAACCACAATTCAATGTGACATTGAGCACTACAACGTAACTCCTTAAAGTGATAGTTATTTTGTGGTGGTATGAGCCCAATTCCCAAGTGGTAAAATAAAGGAAAAATCACCCAAAAATAACTAGATTTCCAAGTCTTCGTTTTTGAAAATATTAAAAACTCGAACAAGGATCTCGAAGAATCTTCATCCAACCATCCCCGATACCTTCGGATACTAAGTACACTTTCGCCCGTGATATTTTACTTTAACCTCAAATAAATATCTTGAATTCGCCCGTTGTCACATCTTGTGGTTAAAAGCTTAAATCTAGCCTCCTTTTACGTTTTAAGTGATCTATGATAATGGTTTCATCCCGACCATGGTTAAATGAGCATAACCCTGTGAAACTTTGAAATAACCAATCGCCATGAAAATAATCAAAACACACATCCAATTCATGAAGTACACTCATTTATCCCTTCTTCGAAGTAGAAACCGTAGCACCCGACATCGAAAGATCCAGAAATACACTTTCCTTTCTCCAGGATGGTTTTATCATCACGGGATTTTACAATTCTAAGGTTTAAACCAAGAAATAGATTCTTTCGCGGGATTTTACAAAACCAAGAATAAACCGTAAGATAGATCCGGAAATGCACATTACTTTAACTGGGATGTTTTCATTGTCACGGGATTTTACAAGTCTATGATTTAAACCGAGAAATAGATTCTTTCGTAGGATTTTACAAAATCAAGACTAAACCGTAAACAATGTTAGTTTGAACGTGTTATGACAACTTTGGTTTCGATGAATATCTATTTTTAGGGGAACATGCAACGGTTCATCAACGGTTCATTATCCACCATCAACAACATTGTGGAAAACTATAAAGGGGGGGGGTTGAATAGTTTTGCCAATTAAAACTTCCTTTTAAACTATTTAGATCGACTTATGTCAATCTATATGGATGTGTGTGTTGGATGTTGATAAACCAGCATATAAAAGTATGTAATGAAAAGATAAGAATAAGAAGCACAAAACCACAACGCGAGTATTTATAGTGGTTCGGCTACAAGGACACCTTCCTTGCCTACTCCACTCCCCGAGTCACCTACTCGAGAGTTCGTAAACACTACACCAATCTCCTTATGGCGGAGAAGCTTTCACAACGTCGCCTACCCTTTTTCCGGTTCTAGGCTAACCATCGGGTTCTTTCACTCCAAGGTGAACCACACCTACACAATGTCACCTACCCTTTATAAGGTACTAGGCTAAGTACCTAGTTCTTTCACACCAAGGTGAACCACACCTACACAACGTCGCCTACCCTTTATTAGGTACTAGGCTAAGCACCTAGTTCCATTGCAATGGAGGAACTACTACCCAACACTAAACCAACGACTAATCCCAAAGGAGACCAACTCCTTTTAACAACATCATCAAGGATATCAATATCCTTGGATCGAGTTCTAATCTATCTTGTACATCGTAACACACCATATCGAATGTACATCTAAGGAACCTTTCACTAATGCCATTGACTAGATCTTCAAGACACCTTTCACTAATGTCTTGTATCTTGACTTTTAAGCACCCTTCACTAATGCTTCTAGTCTTGACTTCTAAGCACTTATCACAAGTGCTTATGATATGGACGAAAGATACCCTTCACTAATATCTTCGTCTTGACACTTGTGACACCTTTCACAAATGTCTTCAACACTTCTTAGGAAAAGAAAAACAATCTTCAACAAGAAGACTTCATAGCTTGATGATGAGGAAGCATGGCAACTCATGGACTTGAGCTTGCTCGACTTCAAAGGTGGTGATCTTGCCTTTAAGAGGAACCTAGAAGATCACACAAAAACAAAACTACAAACATAGATCTCTTGGATCTGAGGTTAGTGAGTTTTTAACTCAGGGAGAAAGTATGTTGGAAAGTGGTAAGCAACAATGAAGAAATGGCTCACTATTTATAGAAGAAAAATATCTTTGTTCGGATCCCATGGATCCCTTCCACAAGGGATCCGTCTAGCGTAAAGCTAGGGATCCGTGGGAGGCTCCCCTTTACCCATGGGTATTTTTGTTATGGGTCATGGGTCATGGGTTGATCCATGGATCTTTAGCTAGATACAATGTATCTCTTAAGTGCAATGCACTTAGTCACTTGGGTATGGGTTGATCCATGGGTTATGGATATTATCCATGTATGATATAAGCATGATGTCATGCAATGGGTTATGGGTCAAGCTCCATGGGTCATGGGCTTTGGGTTGTACCCAACTACATTCAATGTATTTGCTCAATGGGTTATGATACTTAAGTTTCTACCCATTTATATTACCCAATATACTACATACTAGTTATGTGTATATTTTACCCAAATATGTAAACACTAGTTGTTGTACATATGTAATATTAAATCATAAAGTCACTTATACTTGTTTTAGCGTTTTATGTGAAAATGTGAATATGTTAGAAACTATTAGTTCAAACCATTTACGTATTTTATTTGTTTCGTTAAAATGATTTTACGTTTGTTATCGACAAAACATTAGAAGATCGTAAAATATAAATAAACGTTTTTACGGCTTATTTGTATTAACAATCTCCCCCTTTTTGTTGATGACAAAACATAATATTATTTTAAGGAAAAGCTAAAATTCATAAGAGTTTGAATTTGTAGTTTTTACTTTCTTCTCCCCTTTTTGTGAAACAAAAGAGCTTGAAGAGCAACACATTGTTTTAAGAAAAACGTGTGAAAAGTAAAAATAAGAATTAAGGAGCAAGTAACGGGAAAGGATCTCGTCTTTACTCCCCTTTGACGAGTCCATCCCTATGTAAGGGCGTCAAGAAGTAATAGTAATCTAGTTTGTTTGCAAGTAAGTTTGCAAAAGATTTCGTCTAAGAGACGAATGTGCTCCCCCTTGATGATTGCAATTTTGCAAAGGGATGTCAAGAAATGTAATCCTAATATTGCAAGTAATTTGCAATGTATTGCTTTGATACAAAGCTCCCCCTAGCTTTTAGGGTGTCAAATTCTTCAAGTGTAGATTGAATAACTACAAAACAAAGGTTAGAAAGCAAGTATAATTCATAATTTCCTGCAAATGTGGTCCAAATAAAAAAATAGTTTTCTGTCTCACGGATCCCGCGGTTCCCTCCTAGTAGGGATCCGTCTAGGCAATTCTGAGGGATCCGTATAGCTGATGATCAATTTCAGCAATGGTGATATAATAAGTAATGTTATCACAAAGGTGAGATATGAATACAACGTAAGCATATACTCAGAAATATAGCAAGTAGCATGTAATTTCATTTAATAAAACTAGAGTTATGGTATACATGACTCTAAAAACTAAGAAAATAAAGAAAACATGACTAGGAATTTCTAGACCAACTATCGCTTGATGCTAGGACACCACTAAAATCTTCTAGCTCAAGTTTTGTTTAGGTTTAATCTTGTCGAAACGTTCGAGGAGATGATAGAACATGAAACGTTGGTCTTCTCGTACTTCATGTATCAAACTTTCAACATGTTGACAATGATAGCAATCTTTGTCATGGCTAGGTAGTGGTGGTGGAAGAAATGAAATGGCTTGATGCGAAGGATCAAGTGAAGCGGCATGTGGAGCTTCAAACGCGAGGAGGAATTGGTGGAGGCATTTGGGAATGGCTCGACCAAGAATGATGGTGGTGGTAGAGGAGTGTCAACTTCCATATGGTCGGGTGGTTGACTTTGATGATTTCTCATAATCCAAATGGGATTATATGATGGAATCGGCGAAAAGGAAGCCGGAGCTAGTGTTGACTCAACACCTTGATTTTGTACCACTATTCCTCCAAATGAGGAGAATGTTGTTGGCGGAGGTGGATAAGACGGCCTAGGAGGCAAATCCTCTAAATTGTAGAGGTGCGGTGATGATAGTGGAGATGTAAAAGAAATAGCTCTAGGAACTAATGGTGATGGTTTAGTGGAGATGATATTGTTTGGCCTAGGAGGTATGGTGGTGTTTGGTATTGGTAGTTTTGTGGGTACTATCCTTTTGGGAATTGGTTTGATTGGTTGAGGAAAGATCCTAGCATTTGTTGGCTTGACCGGAGATGATTAGTTGAAAATTTCGTGTATAACACGAGCCTTTTTCTTGGGTGGTTCTTTGGTGGATAAGTTACTACTTGGAGTTTTCCTCATGATGAGATGATTTCAAGAGGTTTGTAAGGGTTTCTAAAGTGCTGAAAGTTGGGATGAAGGTGATGGCTATGGAAGTCCTAACAATGTGGTTTATAAAGCAAGAGATTTGGCAAGTGCATTTAAGCCTTAAGCCACTAAGATTCATTGGAATGTGATGATTAACATGCACAAGAGTCAACTTCAGAGTTTGTACAGATCTAGGAGCTCATTTAAGATGAGATGGAGTGTTTGTGTTAGAAAGATGAGTTGAAATGATTGTTTTAGAAATATTTGACATAATCTGTCACCTGGATCCCACGGTTCCCTCCTCAGAGGGATCCGTCCAGGCTAATCCTAGGGATCCGGCTCTCAGGAGCTATGAAAGAGTAGAAATGATGTTTCTAAGATCTAAGATCTATATCATCTTGAGTGTTTCAGTTCTCCTAAGTGTCTTAAATGAAGGGGTGCTTAAGTACTTGAGGGTAATGAGTGATGTAGCCAATGATTGTCTTTTATGGGAGGAATTGGAACTTTCATGAGTACCAATGAATGAGCAAGGATGACACTAAAGATTTTGAGAGTGTCAAGTGAAGCTAAATGATCCTAGAGATCAGATAGTGACTTAGATTAATCCTTTGGAAAATATCCTAGACGCTTTAAGATGGAGAAACTAGGATTTGATCAATTTTGACCAATTTTGTTGTAAGGATGATTATGATCGATTTTGCTATAAGACGTTTCCAATGTTTAGATATGAGGGATCATGTGAAAAGTGATGTGTGAGCTTAAGAGTGGAAGAGTAATGGATTAAAATGAAACGATAGATCTACAGACGTCTTTGAGTGTGATCTCGAAGAGTTATGTGTGAGTGGGAAGGATCTACTTAACTTGATAAGGACTTAATTTGCCTTAAGACACTATGTTTAGCTTAGAGTGAGGTGTTCTAAGGATATGTTTGAAATACAATGCGTGCAATTGCATTTTCGTTTGCGGATCCCACGGTTCCCTAAGTGTAGGGATCCGTCTAGCACAATCTTTGGGATCCGTCATCCTTTCAGCGAGAACCTTTAAAAAGGTATGCAATGATCTTGACAATGCATTATATTCCAAGGTTGGTTTAAAAGGATTCTAACACTAAGATATCAAATGTAAGATGTTTTATTTCATGAAGGAAATATGATTACATTAATAAAGCATGAGTACAAGAGGATTGATCCTATTTGAAATACTACTAGGTTCCTTGAGTGTTTTCGCTAGTAGGATCATCACGTTGTTGATGAGTGTTGGTGGAATCAAGAATGAAGAAAGTCTTCATGAGAGATATGTTTAGCAGTTCCATCCTCTTGTTCACAAGTACGTACAACAGACTTTGAAATTGAGAATGAAAGTGCATAACATTATGATAGAGGTGTGTCAAGAACATTCCATAAGGGATGAGTTTATTCTTGGAGCGTTGAAGATTTACAATTAAGCTACTTGGTAAAGCGAGATTGTATGGTTGTTGTGTTAGCAAACAATACAATATGTGTCACACAAGCGGGAAGGATTTCTCGATTTCCCTAAGACTCCAAACATTTTCACGTAGGATGAGTGCAAGGGGCTTGTACTCTTCTCGGATGTCCTGTGTGAAGATAATGTTTGGATCGGAGTAATATGGTCGAGTTTGCATATATGCGATGTAAATCTTAGGAGGGTATGTGTGAACAATATGGACTATTTTTTTCACGAAAGTTGAAGAGAGAATCAAGATACCAATCTTGGTGAAGGCACATTGTCCATGATTTGGAATTCGGAGGATGTGAGCAAAGTGCCCAAGGGTTAAAGTAAACTTTTGGTTTTTGATATAAAACCAAAGAGATAGAGAGCGATCCTCGTTACGAACGAGTTCGACTTGACGAAGAATTCCATTATGAACCTTGGACATATCTTCTCGTTGATTTCAAGAAGACATTCTAGTCCTATGGCTCGGAAGGATGTATTGATACCTTCTTGAATTGTAGAAGGTGTCTACAATCGTCCTTCGTGGAAGTGACGGTTTTCGAGTTATTGAACCGGGACATGAATGTCGGTGTGTTGGGTTCAAGGGAGATGTTTGGAGTGTAGAGGCTAGTGAGTGAAAAATCAAACTCATATTCATGCGTCATAGTTGAACCTATAGAAAATATGAGTTAATAGAAAGATATGTTTGTGATCAACATATGACTATCTAATGTTTTTACTAGATTTTTATTAACAATGGTTTTTAACAACAATGACATTTAACTCACTTATGGTTTTGATATTCTAGTGGAGTATTACTTTAAGAAGAAAAGTGGTTTTTAATTTGCATGAAAAACTGTTTTCCATATATGGATCCCACGGTTCCTTTTCAAAGGGATCCGGCTAGTATATGTTTTCGGGATCCGTAGATCGTAGTTGTAGAACCAGATTTTATGATGAAAAGCATAGATTTTTAGATCTCATAGTTTCATACCAAGATATGTATTTTAACCTATATTTTCTTTTACCATGCATACATGACTTCTAATGTATTAAGAGAGAAATAAATAGAAATGACAAACACATTATGATAATAACCTAGATAAACATAGATTATTAGTAATATTTCAATTCAATGCTAAGGATGATACAAAGGATTGGGTATATAACCCCAATGTAGATTAACAACACAAAGTAAATGTCTCCGTATGTGAACTTCATCATAGGGAACACAAGTGTGATGAGTGTTAAGGCGATGAGCACGAGGGCGATGTAAACCATGTTGAAGATGATCCTTCTTGGTTTCGGTTGATACGAAGTGGAGAGGAAGATGAAGTTTTGAATGAGAGGAAATTATTGAAATTGGAAGATTTGAAAAAGTGGGGATTTGATAAAGTGGGCGTCGAGTGGCATATTTATAGGGAAGGAGAATTTTCAAATTTTGTGTTTTGTTTTATTGTTGGATTAAAAGAAATAAAACATAAGTTTTATATACCACGAAAAAAAAAATTAACACATATGTGATAAAAAAGGCTTCCTAATGAAGCTTCATGTGAAACATGTATATGCACAAGAGGTAATCATATAACTACCTAAATAGGCATACTTAATTATCAAGTAAGATAAAAAGAAAATCATACCTCTAGCGCACTTAGGAATGTCTTTACAAATGACACAACAAATGTCACTTAGACGATTCCCGCTCCTTTGCGTTTAAGATACCTTCTTAAGGAAGGTATTCTTGTTACCAGGCGATTCCTATAGCTTGGTGGGTATGAGCTTTGACTAATCAACATGACAAAGACGATTAGTGCAATTAAATGAAAAAGTAACTAAGAAAAATGTTGTTATCAAATCAACATCCAAATATATAGTTTTAAAAGACATGGTGTTTGTTTTTATGAAAAACCTTCTTTGTAGTTTTCAAACATACACGGATCGTATCAAGTTTTTAAAGTACAACATACTCTAAAAAACTTGGTAACGAAGCTCTGATGCCAATTGTGGAAAACTAGAAGGGGGGGGGGTTGAATAGTTTTGCCAATTAAAACTTCCTTTTAAACTATTTAGATCAACTTATGTCAATCTATTTGGATGTGTGTGTTGGATGTTGATAAACCAACATACAAAAGTATGTAATGAAAAGATAAGAGTAAGAAGCACAAAACCACAACGCGAGTATTTTTAGTGGTTCGGCTACACGGACACCTTCCTTGCCCAACTCCACTCCCCGAGTCACCTACTCGAGAGTTCGTAAACACTACACCAATCTCCTTATGAGCCTTCTAGC
Source organism: Chrysanthemum makinoi (assembly GCA_910596185.1). Taxonomy (NCBI): domain Eukaryota; kingdom Viridiplantae; phylum Streptophyta; class Magnoliopsida; order Asterales; family Asteraceae; genus Chrysanthemum; species Chrysanthemum makinoi. The sequence continues at coordinate 206,007,963 of OU343223.1, read as the reverse complement.
ATTGCCTACCCTTTTTCGGTGCTAGGCTAACCATCGGTGTTCTTTCACTCCAGGTGAACCACACCTACTCAACGTCGCCTACCCTTTATAAGGTACTAGGCTAAGTACCTAGTTCTTTCACACCAAGGTGAACCACACCTACACAACGTCGCCTACCCTTTATTAGGTACTAGGCTAAGCACCTAGTTCCATTGCAATGGAGGAACTACTACCACACTACACCAAAAACTAATCCCAAAGGAGCCAACCTTTTACAACATCATCAAGGATATCAATATCCTTGGATCTAGTTCTAATCTATCTTGTACATCGAAACACACCATATCGAATGTACATCTAAGGCACCTTTCACTAATGCCTTTGACTAGATCTTCAAGACACCCTTCACTAATGTCTTGTGTCTTGACTTCTAAGCACATTTTACTAATGCTTCTAGTCTTGACTTCTAAGCACTTATCACAAGTGCTTATGATATGGACGAAAGATACCCTTCACTAATATCTTCGTCTTGACACTTGAGACACCTTTCACAAATGTATTCAACACTTCTTAGAAAAGAAAAACAATCATCAACAAGAAGACTTCAGTAGCCTTGATGATGAGGAAGCATGGAAACTCATGGACTTGAGCTTGCTCGACTTCAAAGGTGGTGATCTTGCCTTTAAGAGGAACCTAGAAGATCACACAAAAACAAAACTACAAACATAGATCTCTTGGATCTGAGGTTAGTGAGTTTTTAACTCAGGGAGAAAGTATGTTGGAAAGTGGTAAACAACAATGAAGAAATGGCTCACTATTTATAGAAGAAAAAATCTACTATTCTCCGGATCCGTTCCACAAGGGATCCGTCTAGCGTAAAGCTAGGGATCCGTAGGACGCTCCCCTTTACCCATGGGTATTTTGGTTATGGGTCATGGGTCATGGGTTGATCCATGGATCTTTAGCTAGATACAATGTATCTCTTAAGTGCAATGCACTTAGTCACTTGGGTATGGGTTGATCCATGGGTTATGGATATTATCCATGTATGATATAAGCATGATGTCATGCAATGGGTTATGGGTCAAACTCCATGGGTCATGGGCTTTGGGTTGTACCCAACTACATTCAATGTATTTGCTCAATGGGTTATGATACTTAAGTTTCTACCCATTTATATTACCCAATATACTACATACTAGTTATGTGTATATTTACCCAAATATGTAAACACTAGTTGTTGTACATATGTAATATTAAATCATAAAATCACTTATACTTGTTTTAGTGTTTTATGTGAAAATGTGAATATGTTAGAAACTTATTAGTTCAAACCATTTCGTATTTTATTTGTTTCGTTAAAATGATTTTACGTTTGTTATCGACAAAATATTAGAAGATCGTAAAATATAAATAAACGTTTTTACGGCTTATTTGTATTAACAATCTCCTTTTTTTTACAAAACATAAATTTATTTTAAGGAAAAGCTAACATTCGTAAGAGTTTGAATTTGTAGTTTTTACTTTCTTCTCCCCCTTTTTATCAAAACAAAAAGAGCTTTGACAGAAAGCAACACATTGTTTTTAAGAAAAATGTGTGAAAAGTAAAAAAAAATAAGAATTAAGGAGCAAGTAATGGGAAAGGATCTCGTCTTTACTCCCCCTTAACGAGTCCATCCCTATCTAAGGGCGTCAAGAAAGTAATACTAATCTAGTTTGTTTGCAAGTAAGTTTGCAAAAGATTTCGTCTAAGAGACGAATGTGCTCCCCCTTGATGATTGCAATTTTGCAAAGGGATGTCAAGAAATGTAATCCTAATATTGCAAGAAATTTGCAATGTATTGTTTTTCCAGTTTTCGTCCACGGATCCTCGTGTTCCTCCTAGTAGGGATCCATCTAGGCAATTCGAGGATCCGTGATAGTCGATGATCAATTTCAAAGAATGGTGATATAACAAGTAATGTTATCACAAAGGTGAGATATGAATACAACGTAATCATATACTCAGAAATATAGCAAGTAGCATGTAATTTCATTTAATAAACTAGAGTTATGGTATACATGACTCTAAAAACTAAGAAAATAAAGAATACATGACTAGGAATTTCTAGACCAACTATCGCTTGATGCTAGGACACTACTAAAATCTTCTAGCTCAAGTTTTGTTTAGGTTTAATCTCGTCGAAACCTTCGAGGAGATGATAGAACATGAAATGTTGGTCTTCTCATACTTCATGTATCAAACTTTCAACATGTTGACAATGATAGCAATCTTTGTCATGGCTAGGTAGTGGTGGTGGAAGAAATGAAATGGCTAGATGTGAAGGATCAAGGAAGCTGCCAGGAGCTTCAAACGATGAGGAATTGGTGGAGGCGCATTTGGGAATGGCTCGACCAAGAATGATGGTGGTGGTAGAGAAGTGTCAACTTTCATATGGTCGGGTGGTTGACTTTGATGATTTTTCATAATCCAAATGGGATTATATGATGGTGTTAGGAATTGAAATTCCGCGTAGTGTCAATAATCTCAAATATTATCTAGCATATTTATTTAGATGTAGTGTGTAACACCGTGGAGGAAGGACGGTCTTTACCCACTGATACCCTGATCCACAGCCGATAGAGGTCGTGGTATTGTGTAATTATAAATACCCCTTCCATCCATGGAAGGGGTGGAGCTTTTCTTTCAATCTAACCTTACATTTGTTGAACCAAGTCTCTACCAAGAAACTCCCTTCTACTTTTCTCTAATGGCAAACATGTATTTTGATCATCCAAGACCACCCGAATCATCAACAGAATAAATATAATGATCTACAAATGGTACCGAGCCAAGGTTATTTGTGTTGTGTTGATTTATTGTGGTTTTGATTCTTGTAAAAACTGTTTTTACTGGATTGGTCGGAAATATTTCTTTCCGTGTTACTTTGGATAAACAGTTTTTCTACTAATGTTTTATGTATTTGGTTTGGTCAAGATGTCTTTTGGTCAAGATATGGGAAGATACTTATTGTGTTAATGATATGTCTTGTGGTTTTGTTACCAATATATCTGTGAACATTTGTGGTCAATCATCTGGTCTAACATGAGTCCTTGATGCATCGGTTTATAAGAAGCTGGTTCGGAATACGGCGGAAACATCACCGGGAAAATTTAAATGTCAAATCTTGTTGTTTTTCTTATAGGTGATTTTTTTTCTGTCCAGATTGATTGTACTAAAAGCGAGTTGTCTATATTGCTGTTAACTGATGAACCTAGCGACTTGTACAAGATTTCTAGTTAGCGAGTTGTCAAAACCCTCTATATAGCGAGTTGTTAAAAATAATACCAGTGTAGTGAGTTAAGTCTAATCTGTCTAGTGACTTGTCTTTACAAGTCGTAGCAACTTGGTCTAGCAACTTGTGTTATTATTAGCGACTTGTGACAGAAATTGAAGTAGCGATTTGTTTTTGAAAAAAAGTATAGCGACTTGTCTTTACAAGTCGTAGCAACTTGTGCTAGCGACTTGGGCTAAAGACTTTGGCTAGCGACTTGTTTACAATAATGGTTAGCTTAATTTGTCTTGCCTACTAGCTACTTGTCTCTTGGAAAAAAGATGAAGATGAATGAAAGACTCAGCCACGACCACAACATTACTAGACCTTGACCACAAAACAAATACCAAATACTTCATTAGACCTCAGTTCTAAATCATCATCAGTCCGAGTTCATTTGCAAGACAAAGTCAAAAGAACCAGTATCTACAGACTCGCTCAACCATCTTATACCAACAACGTATTATAAAGTTAGTGTCACAATACTGAAAATGAAACGAATCACAACCAATCCTCACAGACTAGATATATCAAATCCAAAACATTCAACTCCCATCCTATCTTACCTCAACTCCAATCATCTATCAAGAACAGAAAATAAAATAATTTGAATCTCAGATTTGTGGGGTTTTATCATGACTAA
>OU343223.1:205972104-206003927 GCA_910596185.1 Chrysanthemum makinoi | reverse complement strand
CCTTTCAATGTATTTGGTGGTCTATGTTACCCAAATAATGATCGCGGATGACTTTGGAAAGCTCAAGGCCAAAGCTGAAATTGAGTCTTCTGGATACTATGAAAACTCAAAGGATACCGGATTTGGAATCATCGCAAATGGAGATAATGGAAACCATTCATGCTAATTTTGATGAGCTTACGTAAATGGCTTCGAGCAAAACAGCCTTGGAACCCTGACATAACCGCTCTCAACTTCCTCAAACCCCATCATCAGCCTAAACCAAGCTTACGCCTTACTGTCAAATGGAAACGCCTATTTGCTCCTCTCGCTTAGTGATGATATTGACCAACGTGCTCCGATGTATCAAATGTTTCCGCCGCTCCAACCTCGATAATAATCCAATCCCCGATACACTGAAACAACAACAGCTTGTTGAAGCACCTCCAATTGATTCTACAACAACAACCTAACAAACCGCATCCAATGACGCTCATCTAGCTGATGATCTTCTCAATCAAGATGTACCAAGTAGCCATGGATTATGATGGAAATGCATTCTTCAACCCTTTTTGCTATCGAACCGTGATCTTCCTGATGTTACAAATCTTATACCAAACCATTCGAATCCACCTAATTTTGCATAATGTATATCAACATCAACCCTCCACACATCGTTGGACTAAAGACCATCCTCTTGCTAACATCATTGGAAACCCAAATCAACCGGCCAGAACTACAATGCCTTCACCTGATGGTGAACATCGCATTTATGCCCTCACCGTCATTAAAATGAACCTAAAAACATTAAAGATGCAATGACCAAAGATAACTGGATTGAATCCATGCAGGAAGAACTCAATTAGTTTAAACGTCTTGAAGTATGGGAATTGTTGAAAGATCAACGGGGTTTATGTCATTGGTCTCAAATGGATTTGGAAAACAAGTTAGATGTCAAGGTACGGTTATCGAAATGTCACGCCTGCGGCTGGCGGGTTAAGGTTAGAGACGTGAAGAGGGATTGACTCAAGAATCATTCGCACCGTAGCTAGACCTTGGTGCCGTACGGATTTTTCTCGCATTCACCTCATATGAACATCACGGCCTATCGATGGATGTCAAAACCACTTCTCAATGGTAAACTGAAGGAAACAAGATATGTTAGTCAACCGTAAGGATTCGCTGATCCGTAGTTCCCTAATCACGCCTACAACCTAACAAGGCTCTTTACGGGTCTCAAACAAGCCCCTCGGCCGCAGGTATGATGAGTTGTCATCCTTCCTCTTTCTCATAATTTTGTCAAAGGATCGTCGATCCAACAATGCTTATCCAATATCACGGGCAACACATTTAATCGCTCAAATTATGTGGATGACATCATTTTTGGTTCTACCCACAAAAGTACTCAAACGCTTTTTCAAAACTAATGAAAACAAATTTTGAAATGTCAATGATGGGTGAACTTACGCTCTTCTTAGGACTACAAGTTCATCAATCACCCCGTGGTATTTTTCTAAGTCAGTCCAAATATACTCTTGAAATTTTAAACAAACATGGAATACAAAGTGCGGATACCTATGCCACACCAATGGCCTCAAACCAACAAAACCGATGCTGATTTACATGGGAAATTGGTTGAACCTACCAAATAGCGAAGTATTATTGTCTCTCATGTATTCAATGTACCAGAGACTGACATTGTATTTTATGTATCTTTGTTCCCGCTATTAGTCAAGACCAACCGAGAAACACCTCAACACTTAAAAGAATCCTCTCGATACGAAAGGGAACCATTAATTGGGGATATGGTATCCGAAGGATTCTGGTTTTGAACTAATAGCTTTTTCGCATCACATCATGCAGGATTCTTAGAGTCTCGAAAAGTACTTCGGTGGTTTACAATTCCTTGTGATAAACCGTGTCATGGCAATTGAAGAAACAAGATTGTACATCGCTGTCCTCACCGTAAGGAATATAGTGCCGTTCTGTTGTGCTCAAGTCATTTGATGAGAACACAACTCAAAGACTATGGTTACGTATTTGACAGAATCCCGTAACTATGATAATCGAAGTATTATATCTCGTGCAACACTGTTCAACACTGGTCGGCACATCGATCTTCGATATCATTTCATCATGGAGCATGTGGAAAAGGGTACCGTTGAATTATATTTGTAGGTAACTGTCGACCAACCGGCGGATCTTCTCACCAAAGCCTTGGCTCCTGCTAGGTTTACTGATTTGATCCACCGGATTGGCATGAGGTGTTTGACTCCAGAAGAACTGGACGAACTTTTAACACATTCTTGAAAACAGTCAAACACCAAAACTTCTTTTGTAAATAAACTTTTCAAAAACAACAAATAGAAAAATATAAAATTTGATAAAATACAAAAATATTCTTCTATCTAAATTCTCTCTAACATTGCAAGTACAAAACTTCTGTCAACACTTTGTTCCATCAAACCTTTCATTATTTTTCCCGAACAAGTGTTGAGGGGGAGAAAGTAAATATTTTTCAGTCTTATAAAACCTTGTACTTGCATGTTACCAAAATATGTTGTTTTCTTCCAAAATAGTGGTTATGTTTCTTGTTAAATTCTCTTCTTGGACTCAAATGTTTTAAAATTTTATCATTTCTAAAGTTGAGGGGGAGTATCACAAGTTTCTTTCCAAGAATGATGTTTTGCTTAACCAAAGTGGAAGTTATGGGCCTTGGTTGAAAATGGTTTAGGTGGAGGGACTTATTTTGTCAAAATTTAAAACTTATTTGAATAAAACTTCCACCTAACTTTTCAAACTCATTTATTACTTAGCTTTAAATTTTCAAACAAACAATATCCACGCTTAAGAATCGTTCTTCAAAACCGTGCTTCAAAACCAAAATTTGTAAGTTGTTAAAGCTTCTAATTGTTAATACAAACATTGGTTTTTAATCTTACATGAATCCAACGGTTAGATTTTTCAAAATGGATGATTTTGTGTTCTTACCGTATAATGATGAACACTAATTTGAAAATTTTTGTGTTTTTGTGAAATGGGTAGTGTTTAAATGTTCTAATATCAATACTAAACTCATTTCCATCAATGAAATCTACCCAGAAACTTGCTTTAATGAATTTCGAATTTTAGGGTTTATGTTGGGATTTGGGCTTTTACGCTTGGATGTTTTAGCCTAATTGGATGCTTAGGTTATGTTAGTTACATGTTTAATTGATCATATACACTATAGAATCACTCCCAGTATCAACAAAATTGGAGAATTAAACTCTTAGGGTTTATACTGGCGTAAAATTGCATTGTTGATCCCAGTGAGTTTGATGTTAAAACTTGTTGGAACTAACTCCTTTAGCATCTAACAAAGTGCAGAAATTGTTTGGATGTTTTTCCATGGTGAAATCCCTTACTCGTAGAATTTGTGTTTAGGGTTTAAGATAACTCCTACGCCTAAGTTGTTATTATACGCGTAACTTGTTATAGTATGATAAGCCATGTGATCTTGAAAGTGGTTGTAACACATGTTAAAATGTTTGTTATGTTTAGTTATTACAGGCTTTTACGCTTAAAGGAATCAGAATCAAGGTGTTCTTGGCTTACGCTTAAGGATCACCTTATGCGTAGAAGTTAATGATAAGAGCAATCTTACGCCAGTAACTCTTATGCATAAGGGTTCTACAATGGAACTATGCATCCCTGTGAAGGATATGCGTAAACTTGGATTCCTACACCTAAGGGTTATTTCCACGTGTAAACCTTATGCGTAAGTCCTTAACCTAAGCCTACGCGTAAGCTCTTAATCTAAGAGTATACTCCTACGCGTAAGTCAATCTTATGCCTAAGGGTTACTCCTACGCTTAAGCTTACGATACGCTAAGGTTGTCATGTTTACGCATAAGCTTACTTGCTTACGCCTAAGCCATCTTGTAATTTTATTTTGAAATGTTACACGTACAAACTTGTAATAAGTTACTCATAATGTCACAAAACCGAAATGTCAATAAGCTACAAAGGTTAAAACGTTGAGTGATTAAGTGAAATTTGGACTTTAAAATTCAAAATTAACATACTCACGTAACTTATCACGTCAACTTTGGACTATTGGACTAAATGTGACTTTTGGACTCAGAATATTCATAAACATAACAAATTCAATAATTGGACAATAAAATCAACCTTTGACTAACATAATGTCTTTCGATATGTTGGTTCTTTTGTCTCAATACCTTCGTGATCACGCAATGGACGTCATCATGGAAAATATCAACACACCAAATGAACTCACAATGGAAGATATCGTCCCAACGGGTTACAAAGAAATTGATTGAAAGAACAATCTTGTCGATTTTGTTAGGAATTAGAAATTCCATAGTGAAGTATCGGTCACCCCAAATATTATCTAGCATAAGTTAGCTCGTAGAAATATCGTTAGTTACGTCGCTTTGTAGTCAATTAATTATTGTTAGCTTCGTATTAGTTTAGTGCAACACCGTGGAGGACGGACTGGTCTTTACCCACTGTATGCCTGATCCACATCCGACAGAGGACGATTTGTTTGTAACTATAAATACCCTTCCCACTAAGGGAAGGGTGGTGCTTCTTGAATCTAACCTTTCATTTTTGTATAACAACTCTCTTCAAGAAAACACCTCTCAACTCTCTTCATCTCTCTTCTATGGCACACTTGATTCATCAATATCTATATTACTCCAAAATCATCAAACACAATATATTTATGATCCTACAAATGGTATCAAGAGCCAAGGTTATTGTGTTGTGTTGATTTGTGTGGTTTCGTATCATGGTTATGTTTTGATGATTTATGTTGGTTTTAATACATGACTTAAACTGCTTTTTGCATTTATTTTGGGTTGGAAAACTTTTTCCTATTCTTTTGGTAAAACAAATATATTTCTTTATGTATCTCTTTTGGTCCAAAATCGCCCCGGTCATACGAGTTCACAATATTCTCGTCGTACCAATATTTGGTCTAAGCACTTTATTCATTTTTAGACATATTTTTGGTACCATATATGTGAAATACCATGTGGTCATACCGTCTCTTATGGTCATGGGTCTAACCGATGCATCTCATATGCATTTTTCTAGGTAAGTTTAAAGATGAACGAAAAATAATTATTGGTCGGAATATTGAACTTTTCTTGGATGCGTTTGGTGTTGTCTGGTTATGAAGTTGGCGCATTCTTGAATGCGGTGTCTCATTTGTCCGCATTGAGTGTATTATATGCCAGTTGTCCAAATAGTCAAAAGCGAATTTGTAGTGTCATGAAGTTGTCTATGTTGCAAATGAGATGAAGTTGTCAAACCGTTTTTTAAGCGAGTTGATAACAAAAGCTTATTTGAGACTCAAAAGCAAAAGCGAGTTTATAACAAGGACTAAAGCGAAGTTGACAACAAAGCGAAGTTGATAACAAGGTCTAAAGCGTGTTGTGACTCAAAGCGCTTATTTAAAGATCATACTTAACCTTTCATCATTCATAACCGAAACTCAAAAGACTCATCTCAATCAACTATCACATTCATTCTTCATCTCAATCAAGACCCATTGAGTCATCTACTACTAAGCTCAAAAATGGTGACTCATTAAAAGATTATGTGTTCAAGATCTCAGATTCATTCACCATACTCTTTTCAAAGAAATAAGAAGACTCTAAGGCCGTTCTATACGTGAATGGGATCATCATAGATCTATGTGAGAAGCTTGCACTTCCTTTTTTAATATTCGAATCTTAAAAGATTGTTCAAAACCATTTAGGGTTTCAAATATCTTTCTTATTCGCTAAGAAATTTAAAATATGAAAGACAAGTCAAAGGCTCAAAGACAAAAAGTAAATATGAAAATGATCTCAGCTTTGATTCTTTTGTGTTAGGTTCATCAAACACATAGACCTTAAAAGATCTATACACAAAAGATCGTGTGCCTCATAGATCTTAAATTATTTTTGTTACTATCCGAATTTAAAGAGAAGTTATAACAATTTTGTTATCCTTCTTCTTTGATTCGTGAGTATCGATAATCAAAAGGTAATTAAGATAAAACCTACCCGTTATGTTGGTCCATGTAATCAAACTTAATACCATCCTGTGGCTTTGAAGATTCATGTCCTGCCTCTACCATCCCTCGTATAGCATGTTTAATAAAACCAAAAGGTTTGTTGTTTGTCCTGAGTTTGATATGTAAGATGAAAAGAGGGGGGCGACGTGAAATATGAGTGGGTGAATAATTAGGGTTTGCTAATTATTGATATATGGATGGAGCGTGTTCGAGGATGTGAGAAAATGTTGTGTGTCTCTGCTTTTGTTTAAGGGTAATTAGGGTTTCACATGTAGTAGTGTGTGTTTTAAATACCCAATTTTTTGGGTAAAGGATATTGGGTTTAAAGGACCAATCGTTTGTTCATTGACATGGGCCCTGTATAATACTTATTGTTATTGGATTTGGATGTTCACATGATATGCTTGGACCGAGTATGTACGAGTTATGTGACTAAGATTGAATTTGATCGAGGTACCGATGGGGCTTAACATGCAATTTCTAGAATGAGATTGGTCTAGTCGTGTGATGAATCGTTTAACGGATATGGATTTTAGCTATTGATGTTGGGATTTTGATACTAACTCGTGAGTTTAGTGGATCAAATGGATTTATTCTTGGATATGTTGAGTCATGAACTTGGATAGTAGTGTTTAGTATTACTTTGTGATGTTGTTTTTGTTGGGACCTAGATATCCGCTTTGTGATAATATGGATACGTAAGTACTAATAATTTCGAGAAAGTGTAATTTTGGTAATGATTTTTGTTTCACAAGGGGTATATGTTCTCGGCTAGTTTTATTGAATGATTTTGAGGTTCTTGTCCAATATTATTGATTTGGCAGGATCCGACGGTTCAAACAAGTTTTATTTGGACGATGGACTTGGATGGTTGGACCGATTTTCATGGATCGGGCATTGATTTGTACAAGTAACCAAGTTTGGGCCATTCACTTGATTGGGTCAAGATGAGCTTCTCATGATTGGGATTTTATGAGAATTGAATTTATGATGAGATTTGAGACCAATTATTAAGATTTATGAGATGTGATGATGAAATTCTTTTGTGTTAGCAGCTTGATTCTTTGATGTATATATTTTCACGGAGAATATTATGTCACGGCCTGAAGTGTTTATTGGAAAATGTTGACTATAGGGTTGTTTGGACGGTATTTCTTATTTGGGTTTGAAGTGAGGTTTTTCCCGCACGCTTACTTACTTCGTCTTCTTTCTTTCTACCCTTCCGGTGACTTGTTTTGGTTTTTATAGAATGTGATAAAGACTTGGCTATTTAGTTAACCCACAACGTAGCTATCACTTCGGTGTCTCAAGCAGTTGAGGATATGTCAAGAGGTTTTGTACATTGGGTACACCGCTTTTCTTCACGAGGATTAGTACAAGTTTAAGTAACAAATATGGGGAATTTTACGTCATGATCAAGTTTGGTATATCGGGTTTACTTCACCTTGTGGACACAGAATAGCCGCACAAAAATATGTGGATGATGTGTTTACTAAAGTGTTTATTGGATGGTTGATGATATTGTTGATGTTGGAGTTAGAATCATTGATGAACCGCTGTGATATTCCCCTAAAACGATATTCACTCTAAACCAAAGTTGTTATAACACATTCATAGGGCTGAGCACCGGTTTCAAAATCACCGACAAAACCAACCGACCACGCTCCGGTTCGTTTCCGCCGTCCCATGCTTTCGCTCGGTCGTTCGGTCGGCCCAAAACCCACAAAACAAGCTAAAATACACCTAGACCGGTAAAACCAACCGAACCGACGAATCAACCGAACCGACAACATTCGTTCGGTTCGTTCGCTTTCACGGTTTCGGTAATTTCGAGTTTGTCGGTTCCGCTCGGTCGGGTTGGTTTATGACCGACGCCAACCCTACACATTCAAGCCGACATTGTTTATGGTTTTGTCTTGATTTTGTAAAATCCCGCGAAAGAATCTATTTCTCGGTTTGAATCATTGACTTGTAAAATCCCGTGAAAATGGAAACATCCCGTAATAGTAAAGTGCATTTCCGATCTATCTTACGCTTTATTCTTGGTTTTGTAAAATCCCGCGGAAGAAACTATTTCTCGGTTTAAACCATAGAGTTGTAAAATCCCGTAATGATGGAACCATCCTCGAGAAAGGAAAGTGTATTTCGGGATCTTATTTGATGCTGGTGCTACGGTTTCGCTTTTCAAAGAAGAGATAAAAGGTGTACTTCATGAATTGGATGTGTGTTTGGATATTCGTCATGGCAGTTTTGTTATTACTTGGTTTTACGGGGTTATGTGCCTTTAACCAAGGTCGGGATGAAAACCATTATCATAATTCACTTAAACGCCAAAGGAGGCTAGATTTGAGCTCTTAACCGTAAGATGTGACAACGGCGTTAATCCACTATTATTTATTTGAAGTTGAAGTGAAATATCTCGGGCAAGTGTACTTAGTATCGGAAGGTATCGGGGATGGTTGGATGAAGATTCTTCAAGATCCTTGTTCGAGCTTACTATCAAAAATGAAGACTTGGAAATCTAGTTATTGTTGGGTGACTTTTTCCTTTTCTTTTTACCACTTGGGGGAATTGGGCTCTTATCACCACAAAATAACTATCACTTTAAGGAGTTACGTTGTAGTGCTCAGTGTCACATTCAATTGTGGATTATCAAGAGGTGATGTACATCTTATACTTGATGGTTGGTTGGTTGAATAGTATAGAGTACTTAGAGAGTACTTAGAGATTCTAATGGAAATCGGCACCGCTCTTTGTTACATGTGTGCAAGTTTAAGTCACGAGTTTGGGTTATTCTTCTTCAGGGTCAAATTCATCATATTGGGTTTTCTCCATCAGCTGTCACGACAAAGAGCCTACAGAATGATAATGGGGGTGATTACAAGTTTTGGCCAAGAGATGATGTAAAGAGAGAGATTGTGACGTTTGAACACAACAGTTCAAGCCTCGTACTCTAAAGAAAAGAAATGTGTACGTTTCAGTGCGCATTATCTTTAAAAGAAGAGAAATCTTCTTATGACGTTTGAACACAACAGTTCAAGCCTCATAACCTAAAGAAAAGAAATATGTATGCCTCAAGCGATTTTCTTCAAAGAAGAGAAATTCTTATGACGCTTAAAACACAACAGCTCAAGCCTCGTTCCTCAAAGAAAAGAAAAGTGTATGTGTCAAGCGCTTTATCTTCAAGAAGAGAAATCTTCTCAATTATGACCATTCTCATCAACATGCTTCATGCTTTTTCCATGCGCTTTCAATCATCTAGTGAACCGGACTCATCAAGTAATTGTTCACTTATTCCACTTGCTCAATTATAATGACGATGGCGACATCATATGCAACCTTTGGGGGGAGAAGTGTGAAAAGACTACATTTGGATGATGTTCACTTATTCAATCAAGAATGGCATCTTAGTATGCAATTCTTGAGGGGGAGAAGAAGTGTGATAATTTCGCATGGTTGATTGACATCTGAGAATATATGGTCATACGGCTCCTAACTCATGTAAGAACCGAGCTTCTTCTTATCGGGTTATCTATACAAGGAGTTTCTTTCTAAGAGCCGTTGGTTGACATCTTCACACGGGCTGATTTGATTAATGACAAAGTGCTTCTAGTTGCTGGGCTGATTTCTTTGATGAACATCTTTTTGTTCTTGTTTGATTGGGAGGGATCTTAGTTAAGGAGATTTGCTATTTGTAAGTTAACGGGAATGCATTTGGTGAGTTAAAGATGTTGACTTTCTATTCCCCAACTGGACAATCTTGAAGAAGGTCGAGTCTACATTTTCTGCTGCATGTTAGAAGACTAAAGACGAGTTGTATTTGATTATCTAAAGACTTCTTCTTAATCTGGGCATTTATCTAACAGATTGTCGGTTTAGGGGAGAGCACTATTTGGGGGAGAGTGAAATGCCAGATTTAATCCCCAATTAGACTTGCTCACTCTTCTCGAAGTTGATTCTCACAAAGATTAAATGTGGTCTTCTCAAAAAGATTTCAAGTATTTCTTATATATGTTGTTGATCTCAGTATCAAAACCAGCAAGTGGGGAAGGAGAGACACGATTCAAACGCGAGTAAACTTGATGAACTTAATACTTCTAAGTGATTGAAGATATCCCGGGAAGACAAATGTCATTACCGCAGAGAAACTCAAGATTTGACTCATAGCGTTTAGTGTTCTTATTCCAACTATGTGGGGGAAGAGATGGAAGAGTTAGTTTCTGGTGATAAAATAGGTACACAAGTTGATTTCGAAGCTATCGCAATCATCAAGGGAGAGAGATTGTGTACATTGGGGACGCTCAGCTGTTTCACTTGAGTGCTTAATCAATGATTCTGAGATATAATCACTTATTCCGGAGTTGACATCCGCAGAGATAGTCATCCAGATAATCGCTGATTCGCCCGCTACTTCAATGTTACCGGTTATTCTCTTTGGGCATTCGGGTACTTCGTTCTTGAGCTTCATACACTTTCTTCAAGGGGAGAGAAAAGTATACATCGGGGTTATTCTTTGGCTATCGGACTTAATCGCTACTGATGGTATAAGTTTCTCGTCTTCGGTATATGTGTATTCGGTTCGTGATTCTAGTCTAAGAGATTGACCGTGATCAATTCATCTACTTAGGGGAAGTGGTCTCTTGACAACTTTTTGGTATGGATCGCTTCATACTTCAGTGGTAATGAAATATGAGAAGAATCTTAAAGAGTGGGATGATACGTTGTCGTTCGTTGATGATATAACCCTAACGAAGAATCTCGATTATCGTTCTTTAAAGGAGCAGCAGGATTTATGATAATGGTGTGCTTCTCTGTGCACCTGGCTAAAGCAAGCTTGAAATAGAGCTTCGACCGCTTCTAATGGATTTTCGGTTTGTGGGGAAGCTGCCAAAGTCTCTCTTTCTCAAAGGCTCATGTTCTATCTTCTATTCTCGAGCCTCGGAAGCTTTGGTGGTGGAAGTTTAAGAGATGACGAATTCTATCTTCTACGACGTCGCTCGATATCTTTATCTCTGCATCATCATCATCTTCTTAGACTATATCATCTACTCTATCTTTGTAAATAATTATCAAAAACCAAATACAAAAATATAAATCCAACAAAAAGAAAAGAGAAAAATATAAAACCAACAAAATCCCATAAAAATCAGAAAATTTGAAAAATTCCAAAAATATGTTTTCTCAAGACATGTCTTATGGTATCGATAACATCTACGGTCTTAGAAATGTCATTAAATAATGGCACGGGACCATAGATGAAGTTCGAGCAGGAGGTGTAAATATTCTTTTCCAAAACATGTCTAAAAATATGGCTTGCGCTATTTCGATCAGAACCCGTGCTTAACTATGGTTTGCTATTACTTCAGATTGCAACCCGCTCTTCAAGAAAGGAAAGTGCTGCGCTAAACCAATTTTCAAAAATTTTGTGCACTTATCCTAAAACAAATTGAGGAAAGTATGTCGAAGGACTACTCAAATATTTTTCCGCTAAAAAATTCTTCGAAAAATATTTGTTTTAATAAAATGGTGGTAAATGAGTTGCTTGAAAATCAATCGAATCAATTGTCATAAATTTGCAAAACCCAATCAATGACTTCAGCTTATTTAAAACATTTCATTAAAAAAGTCATTGATTGAGGGAGAATTTTCAAATTTATATCATCTAACAAGACTCATATAATCATCCTACGTGCTTATCAGAAAAAGATATTTGCCTATGTTGAAGGACTAGGATTCTAGGATATGATTGTTAGGATTAGATGATTATAGATTGATGAACACATTATTCCCATGCCTTATATGAACTGATTGTTATGTTGGATTGACTTTTGTTAGTCGATTGTTGTTTGGGTGATGTCGACCACCATATATCTGTATGTTTGTTCACTAACGTATGTAGGTATATTGGTATATAAGAATGTTCCCGATCCGGATCTCACAAATTGGTGATGGATGCCGAAAGGAAAGGGCAACTATATCTTGGGTCGACAAAAGAAGAAACGGAGCTTAATTTGACTTCTATGGAGAGTTGGCATGAAAAAAATTCAACGTAAGAGGTCTTCATGCATCACAGATGGTTTTCTTCATCATCAAATGAAGAAACGGAGCTTAATTTGACTTCTATGAAGAGTTGGCATACAAATGCAACGCCGATGTCTCATTGCATCACAGACGTTTTCTTCTAGCCCTACAAGAACAAATGAAGCTTCAACCACCTAACGATCTTTGTGCAGGACAAGTAGTGGATTATAACATTTTTTTTAAACAATTTTAAATAATATTGTTTTGAAAAATGGAAAAATATTGGTTTTGAAAATAAATTGAACTTAATCTTGAAAATCACCGGACTTCATTTTATCAAAACTTAAGTCACTCAATCATCGACTACGGCCATCGATTGAGGGGGAGAGTGATTTAAATTAAAATATTTTCAAACGATATTTCATCAAAAAGTCCGTTTGTACAAAATAAGTGGTGATCTAAAGATTTAATGTTATGTCATGGTATGATTTTCTTTAAAACTCAAAGATCTTTTTAAATGAAATTTTTTCTCGTTTCTGTTTGATTGTGAAATTGTTTTATTTTACTTAAAGATCTCTTTAAAACTATCATACCTGACACTAACAATCTTTAATGTCTTAAATTGATCCTTGTCAGTCATTTTTCAAGATTAAATGTTGCTACGTCTCTCCCCAAAATTTTCTAAATGATTTAAATCAATCGGGATCCAAAATCTCAATTGGTTTGAAATTTTGATCAGGGGAGAGATCATGATTTAAATCTCAAATCGGTTTTAAAGGGTGATTGTTTCAAAGCACTCCTTCCTTCATGTGTCAAATGATTTTGAAGAACATAATGCACATGATTGTGGAGGAGCATTTAACCAAAACCAGAAGAGTATTTAAACAAGGCCACATTTTCTCCCATGTTTTCTAAACCTTATTAAATCACTTGGGAACCAAAATCTCAAAGGGTTTGATATTTTTGATCGGGGGAGAATTTGTGATTTAATAATGAAACTTGATTAAAGATGGTCATTTTGATTCAAATGTGCATACTGCTCTCCCATATGTGCTAACGCCAATCTCAGCACATATTGAGGGGGAGCATTTCAAAAGAAAATAAACTATCAAGGTACAAAGATTTCTTTGTTTCAACCTAAAGTACCTTGATTGATTTTCTAAATGGTTTCTTAATGGTTTGTGTAATCGTGGAAGTACTTCAAAAACCTCTTGCCTCTATGTGCAAAATGATTTCAAATATCCAATGCACATATTGAGGGGGGAGAATTTACCAAGAAAATCAAATGGCTTTTTCCACGAAAATTGTGATCAAGAAATTATTTTCAAAGAACTCTTGCCTCCATGTGCTAAACAATTTCAAAATCATATGCACATGTTGAGGGGGAGCATATCTAAATGATCAAAACAATTAAGGTACCAAATGGTTTGATATTATATCACAAGTACCTTGATTGATTTTC
The DNA here is from genome assembly GCA_910596185.1 of Chrysanthemum makinoi. Classification (NCBI taxonomy): domain Eukaryota; kingdom Viridiplantae; phylum Streptophyta; class Magnoliopsida; order Asterales; family Asteraceae; genus Chrysanthemum; species Chrysanthemum makinoi. The sequence continues at coordinate 205,990,392 of OU343223.1, read as the reverse complement.
CAAATGATTTTTCAATTGGTTTCAAGAAGGAAATAACTGTACCAAAAGACCACCATTTTATTTATGCATGGAGTTATAAGGATTGTGAGGTTAGGTATTCGTTCCCACGATCCCGCCAGAGATGGAGGGATCTACCCAGGGACAATCCACTAGATAGTGTAGAGTCCTTAGGTATGATGAAAAAGGAGAAAAATGAAAAATGGGAAGAGTGCGATCGAGATAGAGCTAGAACTGGAATAAACCCAACAAGGTTCTAGTAATGAAGTCTCGTAAGCAATCAAGGGGTTGAAGAATGAAAAAGAATTAAATATGAAAAGGGTGAAAAGAAATAGCCCTCCAATAATTCAACCTTAGGCAGAACCGGTTCAATTCATATGCTACTGGTGGTTACCAAGGTAACACCGATATTGAAGCAAGACGTCATGGACCCGACGACCGGACTACAACTTCCCAAGCTACTCAAGTTCCTCTTAAAAGGGCTTGTTTCATTCTCACGGGGAACCTACATAATCTATCGACTTTCTCTTAGAGATTGTTGATATTGAAGAAGGAGACCCTCTCCCTAGTCTCCGACATAGGAACCAAATATGCACGAGTGAGTCTAGAGCCAAGAGATCATCCACAATATCTCATTAGGACACTAAATTTTTGAAGACTTGCTGTTTCACACAATGTGGAAAGTAAGAATATATTTTAAGAGTCCTACGCTTTATCCTTGTGGTATTGCCAGAACATCAGAGTGATATGTAAAAATATTCAAAATGAAGATGGAAAGCCTTCTAGAGCCAACATCAAACAAGGTCTTGGTGGGTAGCATGTGAGATCTTTACTAAAGATCAAGCTTGTGACAACTGGACAGAAACGATGGGGCGATTCACTCGTGAATCAACCTTGGTCCAGGAAATGAATTGACGAATACTTTTGGAAAAACCGTTCGATGTGCAAATCTTCTTTCTCTAGCACATCGAATGTGTATTCATTTTCAAACTCAAAAGTATCTCCGATTGAAAAATACTTTTGGAAAACCGCTCGATGTGTAAATTTCTTTTCTCTAGCACATCGAATGTACTTTTTAAAATACAAAAGTATTTATGATTAAAATTGATCTTTCTCATAAAACCTTCGTCGTATTGCAAAACTCTTTCTTCTAAGCAATACGCGATTGTTTTCAAATCAATCTTTCATCAATCAGTGAATCTCAATTCGCTGGTTTACTTACTCCGTGTTGTCTTCTTTGAGACGTTCCGGTTTGAGAACAGCTAGAACAATTGCGAAACCCTGTCAAGGAGATTCTTAGGAATTATACCTGATCACAGGTAGTACTTGTACTGATCAACGGGGAACCGTGGGCCGTGTATCTCAATTCAACGAAAGTGATCAAAGACACTTTCGTGTGTTTTATTGGTAACTGTTGTTTGCAGTACACTTGGACTGCGGTAATGATCGAATTGAGAAGTCAATCCAAAGCCACATGCTCACAAAGATCCATACTTAATTGAAGAAATCATGACTAGTTCATATCTACATAACCCGCTCGATATTTTTATACTATGCTTCGCTACGCTGCGCAAATATCATGAACCAGTAAAGCTTCCGCTACTCTGATGGAAAGATGTCATGATCCAAAAGTGTGAGCATGTCGGTCCAAAAGTCACAACATCACATGATGACAACACAATAAAGGGTGATCCAGAGATTACTATGGTCTGATGATCTCAATGAAAGCTTGAAGATCATCAAGATGTGGATCGCTCAAAGACCTCCACTTAAAGTACAAAGTTATTGGACTTTAAAGAATCACTGCTAAAGCACAAAGATGCAGATGTTGAAGAATTAATGTCTACAAGCTCAAGACTGAAGATTAAATAGAATGCTAGGATTCGAAATGTAAAACATGGGGTAACCTCCCTTAGGGGGAGATTCTTAGGAATTAGAAATTCCATAGTGAAGTATCGGTCACCCCAAATATTATCAAGTATAAGTTAGCTCGTAGACATATCGTTATTTACGTTGTTTTGTAGTCAATTAGTTAGTTGTTAGCTTAGTTATTAGTTTAGTGCAACACCGTGGAGGAAGGACGGGTCTTTACCCACTGTATGCCTGATCCACAGTCCGATAGGAGGACGTATTTGTTTGTAACTATAAATACCCTTCCCAATAAGGGAAGGGTGGTGCTTCTTGGAATCAAACCTTTCATTTTTGTATAACAACTCTCTTTCAAGAAAACACCCTCTCAACTCTCTTCATCTCTCTAAACTATGGCATACTTGATTCATCACCATCCAATGCCACCAATCATCAAACACATATATATTTATGATCCTACAGATTTTGAGAACTTCACCCGCCGAATTCATCATGCGAGTTGCCGATATCCTCAAAGTTCATCCCTACAATAATATGCTAACCAACTCAAAGAATCAGACTGAAATCTATATCCATCAATTCTGGCACACGATGGAAAAGATTGATGGACAAGATGCTGTCAAAGTGACTCTCAACAACAAGGAAGTCATCACACAAGAAAGTCATTCGTACTATTCATCTTCGCCACCATACGTACCACTGACACGTGGCAACTCCAAATGAAGAGGCCATAATGCAATTCATGGTCGACATTGGTTACGATGAAGCTGCCGAGTCATGACCGACACCCATTGTCGATCTAAAGAATATCCTCAACCTTGGATGACACTGTACATCATGATTGCTAAGTTCTGCTTGAAGAGACAAATGGTCATGAGCATCCTAAGCTGTGCACCTGCAAAGTTTCTAGGGAATGGTCAACAAGCAACACATTGACTATGCAAGCATGATATGGGAAGATATGATGCAAAGACTCAAAAGCCTGGGTCAAAGGTTCCCTTTATCGATATAACGGTTTTTGATTCAGAACATTCTTGGGAAAAATCAGGACATCCCCATGAGAATTAATGACCCCTAGAATCATTACGTGTTATATGAGCCTACATTGAACGTTGTCAAATTTAAGGACTCATCAACACACAAGCAAGGTGCAGTGTTATTGGACTGCCTTCTCACTGACACAATCAAGAGTCTTCCGTCGTATTTACGTTACAAAGAAGCAGTGAGAGTAGGTAAAGTTGGGTTTATGAATGAGAAGACTTCTGCTGTGCCTACCAAAAAGACTAGAAGGCCAGGCAAAGACTGGGAGCACTCACAAGTATCCAGAGAGGCATCCAAGCTTCAAGAAAAGAGTCCCATCTCAGATCGCTCGTCCTAATGTTAAACCGGAACCTATTCCAGAGGAAGACGACTCTGAAGCAATTAAGTCTGAAGAGGTGGTTTACTATTTCGAAACATCTACAGATGATACAACCTCACCGAGGTCAGAAGACAAACCACCAAGTCCCCAATCAGACAAAGGGAAGACACCAGTGACTGAAGAAGAAGAAAGTTCTGATGAATAAATTGATCCAAAGGATGAAGAGAGTTTATCGAAAAACTCAAGCAACTAAGATTGCAGATGTTGCCAAAGAGTTTACGTAACAAAGTTGAGAGGCCCGGAGGTTCCAATGGTGGAGCTCTTATCACACCGCTTGATGCGGTTAATCAACCCGATAAGGGAACTGGTGCCACCACAACGGAATCGACAAAGCAGCAGCAACAAGAGTATGAGGTTAAGTTCGACTTTGAGGAAGACGAACCAGAAAAGACGGAGAAGATCACTGATGAAGATGTGGAGAAGGCAACAAAGGAAAAAGGCTGATGAAGAAGCTCATGCTAAAGTTGATGAAGATGAAAGGATTCAAATTGAAACAGACAACTACATTCGTGATAATCCTAAACATAATCCTGAACAATCTTCAAAGCCACCTCAAGACCCTTCCACAACAGAATCATCATCACACTCTTTACCACCACCTTCTAAAGAAACAACCACCAGCTCATCATCCAAGTCGGTCAAGAAACCTACTGATACTTGGGCATCTCGTGCCAAGACCAAGATCTAAAAGGTCATAAGGCAAAAAGACAAGCGTTGACAAAAAGTTGAATTTGAATATTGCAGTGAATCTACTTGGTCAAGAGACGAACAATTTCATTGAGGAAAGAGATCAAATCAAGCTAATCCTGAATAGAGATATTCAAGCTGAAATGGTAGAGAAGATCAAGGAATATACTCATCAATTCCTTCTAATATGTTCCGGAATAACAAGAGATATGTTCTCCAAGCAATTTTATCCTACCTTGAGAACGCTGATCAGTGCACAATCGTTACAACACCGTGACGATGCGCATAAGACCAAGACAACCTCCTAATGTAAATTTAAACTGATCTATTGTCACAGTTGATAGTTCGATGATCGCCGATCTTCGACGCTCACATATGACGAATTAAAGTTTCTTGAGGTTTTCCTTGCTCACCAATTGAAGACTACTTGCAAGGAAGCTGCTGGTATTGAGAAGCGTTATAGAGATGATGATGACCAGGACAAAGATCCAAAGGCTAAACATCAGAAGAAAATAGGCGAGTCTTCATCATCCATGCCACCACCACCACCACAGACCACCTCCACTATCCAAGCATCTCAGCAGACTCCTACATCTGATAAACCTCGGGAGTCTGAGTAACCACCACCATTGGAGAAAACTGGTGATCACTTTGAATACACCAGTTGTTGATGACTAAGAAATTCCCAAGCCCCAGCAACAACCATCATCCCTACCATCAACAAAGCAACAAACAAAATCATCCTCCGTGCCTAAGAAGAAAAAGATCAACTTCAACAGTTCCGTTGGATGAAGAAGATGATACTGCAGAATATGAATGGTTTAGCAAGCTAGTTGATGCAACCCTCGACACCGAAAGGCCAAGAACCAGTAGATGGTCGAACTATGGAGCACGTAAAGATTATCCAAGACAAGTTCAAGATTAAGAAGATGACGAAAGGGGAGCTATGCCGGGTCAAGAATGATGCATTCCAATTATTAAAAGACAGCTCCGACAGCGCTATTGAAGTTGAATATCATCTCGACAACATCGCGCGAGCTATGTCTAACAACATTGACTGGCTCAACCCCGAATCGAACATCGACTTCACAAGAAAGGATAACACTCCATACTACACGGACTGGACCAAACCGTTACCAACCATTGGCCTAACGAGCAAACCAAGATTCCTTACCAATACTTCTTCAATAATGACTTAGAGTTTCTTCAGCACAAGAAATACATCGCCAGTTAGAGCACGCTACATCACTCACCTTCAACATCCCAAACAATGTTTTTCCACCAATGTTGCCATCGAAGAAGAAGAAGCCACCGAATGTTCAAGGACGATGGTGGATTATGATATTGATGCTAAGTTTGGTATTCACCATTGGCCTCCACGGAGAAGTCTTTACTACAGAAGCTGCCAAGTTCTAAAGTCAAACAAGGAGGTGTTTAGTGATAAAAGGATCGCTGCTATAATGAATGTCACTCTGGCTACAAAATGGGATTACTCATTCCTGAAGAATATCAAAGTCAAACGCCAAGATGAAAAGGAATATGATTTCACTGAGGCTGATTTTCAGAGATTGTCGCTCAAAGACATGTATCTTGCTAAGGTACAAGGTCGGATGAGACAATTGTCCACCAACATTCAGCTCCAGTATATCACAGCCTTGTTGATATTCATTCGAAGAGTGATCCAGAACGTGTTGAAGATCTTCAACTTGCTGTGGACTCTTATCAGAAGAAAGTCAACCTCACAAAACCATTGCTACACTTTCTCGACATAAACCAACTATCTCAGTACACCATTTTGAAGAAACCGTTTGAGTTGTTTACCATGTGAACTTCACCACAACCGCTTTATGGCGCAATGAGGTTCACAAGTTCAAATATCACACGTTGAAGTTAGTTCGATGGCTAGCATATCGGTTAAAGGACATTAAGCAAGGTATTGGGTCAAACAAGAGGTGGAATTCTGAGGAAAAGAGGGATGCTAAGAAGATAATCAAGAAGATGGATGAGAGGTTATTTCATCGGGATCAGATGCGGAGGTTGGAAAGCTTTGTGGGTGGAAGACAGAGTTTCACGGGATATCAACGCCAAGAGAGAATTCCTGGTCTTATTGAATGATTGTCTGTTACTCTTCAAACAATTTTTGATTGACATTTGGATTATATGATTTGTATATTGACTATGGCTTGTGCACACATAACAAAGGTACAACCCGTACTTGTAATGAAAGGACCCTGTGGTACGCATCAGTGCCACAATCCTTATAAAAGGAGCGAAAGCTTCTTATTTTTGAGTAAAACTTATCAAAACTTTTATCATTTTAAAAGTTTTGCTCAAAAGAACAAGTACTTCCCCTTATGTTTTCAAAACCTCAAAAGTTAGTATTTGTAGGATCATACATATTATGTTGTTTGATGATTCGGGTGGTCTAGGATTATGATGAAACAAGAGTGCCATGTTTAGAGAGATGAAGAGAGTAGAGAGGGAGTTCTAGAGAGAGATAAAACAAAAAATTCAAGGTTTGATTAAGAAGCTCCACCCCTTCCAAGGATGGAAGGGGTATTTATAGTTACAACTAATACGTCCTCCTGTCGGACTGTGGATCAGGTATACAGTAGGTAAAGACCCGTCCTTCCTCCACGGTGTTGCTCTAAACTATTTAACTAACTAATAACTAGCTAATAACTACTAAATAATGTAAAGTCTACGAGCTAAGATATGCTAAACAATAATTGGGGTTACCGACACTTCCTTATGGAATTTCCAATTCCTAACAATCTCCCAATAAGGGAGGTCACCCTATGATTCACATTTTGAATCCTAGCATTCTATCTTTGTCTTTATGCTCGAGCTCGTAGACTTCAATTCTTCAATGTCCGCATTCTTTGTGCTTTAGCAGTGATTCTTCAAAGTCCAACTGCTTTGTAATTTTAGTGGAGGTATTTGAACTGATCCACATCTTGATGATCTTCGAGCTTTATTTGAGATCATCAGCCCCAGTAAATCTCTGGATCACCCATTGTTGTGTTGCCTTCATGTGATGTTGTGACTATTGGACCGACATGCCACATTCTTCGATCATGACATCTTTTCATCGAGTAGCGTAAGCATTTTGTATGTCTTTGATTGTCATGATTTTCTTCAATTATATTGGTGTAAGTCGTGAGCATGCGTTGTGAATTGACTTCAACGAAAGCGTACTACAACCGCCCAATGTTCCTAAACAACATTTAGCACTAAAACACACGAAAGTGTCTTTGTTCACTGAATATAGTTGCAAGAACCACGGTACCCGCTGATCGTAAGATAAATAATGCCTCGTGATAAAGTAGAATTTCAAGAATCTCCTTGACAGGTTTTTCCAGCTTGATCTAGCCGCTTCAAACCGGCGCCCCAAAGTAGACAACACGGAGTGAGTGAACCAGCGAATTGAGATTCATTGATTGATGAAAAATTGATTTGAAAACAATCGCGTATTGCTTAGAAGAAAGAGTTTTGCAATACGATGAAGGTTTTATGAGAAAGACCATTTTTCAATCAGAAATACTTTTTGTATTTGAAAAAGAATACACATTCGATGTGCTAGAGAAAAGAAGAGATTTGCACATCGAACGGTTTTTCCAAAAGTATTTTTTTCAATCAAAGATACTTTTTGTGTTTGAAAACATGAATACACATTCGATGTGCTAGAGAAAATAAGATTTGCACATCGAACGGTTTTTCCAAATGTATTCGTCAATTCATTTCCTGGACCAAGGTTGATTCAAGAATGAATCGCCCCATCGTTTCTATCCACTTGTCACAAGTTTGATCATTAGAAAAGATCTCACATGTCACCCACCAAAAGCTTGTTTGATATTGGCTCTAGAAGGATTTCCATCTTCATCGTGAATACTTTTACATATCACTCGGATGTTCTGGCAATACCACAAGGATAATGCGTAGGACTCTCAATATATACTTACTTTTTACATTGTGTGAAACAAAGAAGTCTTCATTAATTTTGTGTCCTAATGAGATATTGTGTGAATGATCTCTTGGCTCTAGACTCAATTGTGCACATTTGGTTTCTTATGCCGGAGACTAGGGAGAGGGTCTCCTTCTTCAATATCAACAATCTCTAAGAGAAAGTCGATAGATTATGTAGGTTCCCCGTGAGAATGAAACAAGCCCTTTTAAGAGAACTTGAGTAGCTTGGGAAGTTTAGGTGCAAGGCCACCGGGTCCATGACGCCTTGTCTTCAATACCAGTGTTACCTTAGTAAACAAGAGCATATGTATTGAACCCGGTTACTCTAAGGTTGAATTGTTGGAGGGCTATTTCTTTTCACCCTTTTCACATTCATTTCTTTATCATTCTTCAACCCCTTCAGTGCTTACCGAGACTTCATTACTAAAACCTTGTTGGGTTTGTTCCAGTTGTAGTTCTGTCTCAGTCGGCACTCTTCCCATATTCCCATTTTTCTCCTTTTTTTCAGTATACCTAAGGACTCTACACTATCTAGTGGATTGTCCCTGGGTAGATCCCTCCGGCTCTTGCGGGATCGTGGGAACGAATACCTAACCTAACCATCCTTATAACACCATGAATAAAGTAAATTGGTCGGTCTTTTGGTATTGTTCTTTTCTTCTTGAAACCAATTGAAAAATCATTTGGAAAATCAATCAAGGTACTTGTGATATAAAATCAAAGCATTTTGTACCTTAATTGTTTTGATCATTTAGAAATGCTCCCCTTCAACATGTGCCTATGATTTTGAAATTATTTAGCACATGGAGGCAAGAGTTCTTAGAAATATATTCTTTGATCACAATTTCCTTAGAAAAAGCCATTTGATTTTCTTGGAAATTCTCCCCTTAAATGTGCTTGGTTGTTTGAAATCATTTAGCACATAGAGGAAAGATTTCTTTAAAGTACTTTCACGATCACACAAGCCATTAAGAAACCATTAGAAAATCAATCAAGGTACTTAAGTTGAAACACAGAAATCTTTGTACCTTGAAAGTTTGTTTTCTTTGAATGTCCCCCTCAATATGTGCTTCGAGATTCAAAGCTTTTAGCACATATGAGAGAGCACCGCACTATTGAATCAAATCGATCATCATTTATCAGATTTCATAATTAAATCACAAATTCTTCCCCGATCAAAAATATCAAACCTTTGAGATTTTGGATCCCAAGTGATTTAATAAGGTTTAGAAAACATGGGAGAAAATGTGTTCTTGTTTAAATACTCGTTTTGGTTAAATGCTCCTCCTCAATCATGTGCATCATGTATTTGAAATCGTTTGACACATGAAGAAAGGAGTGCTTTTGAAATAATCACCCTTTAAAACCAATTTGAGATTTAAATCACGATTCTCCCCGATCAAAAATTTCAAACCTTTGAGATTTGTGATTTGATTTAAATCATTTAGAAAATTTGGGGAAAGATGTGGCATGATTTAATTTTGAAATTGATGATGAGGACCATTATACACATTAAAGATTGTTAGTTTCAGGTATGATAGTTTTAAGAGATCTTTAAGTAAAATAAAACAATTTCACAATCAAACAAGAACATAAAAAATTTCATTTTGAAAGATCTTTGAGTTTTAAAGAAAATTATACCATGACATAACATTAAATCTTTAGATCACCACTTTATTTTGTACAATTGGACTCTGATTCGTTTGATGATATATTGTTTGAAAATATTTAACTTGAAATCACTCTCTCCCTCAATCGATGACCATAGTCATTGATTGAGTGACTTATGTTTTATAAAAATGAAGTCCGATTGATTTCCAAAATTTAAGCCCAATTTATTTTCAAAACAATATTTTTCCATTTTCAAAACAATATTTTCAAAATTGTTTAAAAATGGTATCATCCACTACTTGTCCTGCACAAAGATACTTTAGGTGGATAAGTCGTCGCTGTTGCCTGTAAGGCTTGAAGAAAACCGTCACGATGCAGTGAGACCTTGACGCTGCATTTGTCATGCCAACTTCCATAGAGATCTAATTAAGTTTCTTCTTCATTTGTCGACCCAAGAAATAGTTGCCCTTTCCTTTCAGCATCCAATCATCTTCATTTGTGGGATCCGGATCGGGAACAATCTTATGAACCATGATATCTGCATATGTTAGTGGAGACAAACAGATATATGGTGGTCGACATCACCCAAACAACAATCGACTAATAAAAGTCAATCCAACAAATCAATCAGTTCATATAAGGCATGTGCTTTATGTGTTCATCAAACTCTAATCATCTAAACCTAACAATCATATCCTAAATTCCTAGTCCTTCAACATAGGCAAATATCTTTTTTTGATAAGCACGTAGGATGATTATATAAGCCCTGTTAGATGATATAAATTTGAAAACATTTCCCTCAATCTCATTTCATAAAAGTTTTAAACCGGTGAAGTCATTGATTGGGTTTTGCAAATTTATGAAAACATGATTCTGATTGATTTTTAAGCAACTCATTTTCCACCATTTTGAACAACAAATATTTTTCTGAAGAATTTCTAGAAAGAAAAACATTAGTGTAGGAACAGCAGTCCTTCGGCATACTTTCCTCTTTTTGATTTTAGGATAAGTGTTAGATATTGGATTTCATAAACACACAAATAAGCTCAACAATGGATCGAATGAGTTAGAGTTTAGAGAGAGAAAGTGGGAGCCTTTCTAGAGAAAGAAAGTGAAAGAAAACATGGAAGGTTAGATTAAGAATGAAAGGTCCAACCCTCTACCTTGGGAGGTAGATGGTATTTATAGTTACATAATAAACGTCCTCCTTCGGACTGTGGATCAGGCATACAGTGGGTAAAGACCCGTTCTTCCTCCACGGTGCTGCACTAAACTAAATAACTAACTAATAAAAACAAAATAACGATATGTCTATGAGCTAACTTATGCTAGATTATATTTGGGGTGACCGACTCTTCACTATGGAATTTCTAATTCCTAACAATCTCCCCTTAAGGGAGGTCACCCCATGTTTTACATTTCAATCCTAGCATTTAATCTTCACTTGAGCTCGTAGACATTAATTCTTCAACATCTACATCTTTGTGCTTTAGCAGTGATTCTTTAAAGTTCGATAACTTTGTACTTTAAGTGGAGGTCTTTGAGCTGATCCACATCTTTGATGATCTTCGAGCTTTCGTTGAGATCATCAGCCACAGTAATCTCTGGATCACCCTTTATTGTGTTGCCATCATGTGATGTTGTGACTTTTGGACCGACATGCTCACACTTCTGGATCATGACATCTTTTCATCAGAGTAGCGGAAGCTTTACTGGTTCATGATATTTTGCAAGAACGCACGTAAGCATAGTATAAAAATATCCAGCCGTGTTATGTAGATATGCACCAATCATGATTTCTTCAATTAAGTGTGGATGCTGTGAGCATGCAGCTTTGGATTGACTCCTCAATTCTTATCAGCTGCAATCATCCAAATGTACCTGCAAACAACAATTAGCAATACAACACACGAAAGTGTCTTTGATCACTTTCGTTGAATTGAGGTACACGCCCACTTCCCCATTGATCGTACAAGTACCGCCTGTGATCGTAGAATAGAATTCAAGAATCTCCTTGACAGGTTTTCGCAACTGTTCTAGCCGTTCTCAAACCGGAACGCCTCAAAGAAGAAAACACGGAGTGAGTGAACCAGCGAATTGAGATCCACTGATTGATGAAAAATGATTTGAAAAACAATCGCGTATTGCTTAGAAGAAAGTGTTTTGCTACACGACGAAGGTTTTATGAGAAAGATCAATTTTCAATCAAAAATACTTTTTGTATATGAAAAGAGTACACATTCGATGTGCTAGAGAAAAGAAGAAATTCCATCGAACGTTTTTCCAAAAGTATTTTTCAATCATAGATACTTTTTGAATTTGAAATGTGAATACACATTCGACGTGCTAGAGAAAAGAAGGTTTGCACAAATGAACGGTTTTTCCAAAAGTATTCGGCAATTCCAATCCGACCAAGGTTGATTCAAGAGTGAATAGCCCCATCGCTTGGCTCAGCTTGTCACAAGCTTGATCTTACGAGAAGATCTCACATGTTACCCACTAAGAGCTTGTTTGATGTTGGCTCTAGAAGGATTTCCGTCTTCATCGTGAATATTTTCATATCACTCGGATGTTCTAGCAATACCACAAGGATAATGCGTAGGACTCATAAGATATAATCTTACTTTCCACAGAAATGTGAAAGTCTTCATTAATTTTGTGTCCTAATGAGATATTATGGATGATCTCTTGGCTCTAGACTCAATCGTGCACATTTGGTTCCTATGCCGGAGACTAGGGAGAGGGGCTCCTTCTTCAATATCAATAGTCTTAAGAGAAAGTCGATAGATTATGTCGGTTCCCCGTGAGAATGAAACAAGTCCTTTAAGAGGAACTTGAGTAGCTTGGGAAGTTTAGTGCAGCATGCCATCGGGTCCATGACGTCTTGTCTTCAATACCCTGTTACCTTAGTAACCACCAAGTAGCATATGTATTGAACCCGGTTTCTGCCCTAAGGTTGAATTATTGGAGGGCTATTAGTTTTCACCCTTTTCACATTCAATTCTTTTTCATTCTTCAACCCCTTCTGCTTACCGAGACTTCATAACTAGAACCTTGTTGGGTTTATTCCAGACTAGCTCTTCTCAACCGACTCTTCCCGTATTCTCATTTTTCTCCTTTTTTCATCATACCTAAGGATTTCTACACTATCTAGTGGATTTTCCCTGGGTAGATCCCTCCGGCTCTGGCGGGATCGTGGGAACGAATACTTAACCTAACCATCCTTATATCACCATGCATAATTAAATTGGTCGTCTTTTGGTATTGTTCTTTCCTTCTCAAAACCAATTGAAAAATCATTTGGAAACATCAATCAAGGTACTTATGATATAATGTCAAAGCATTTTGTACCTTAATAGTTTTGATCATTTAGAAATTCTCCCCCTCAACATGTGCATATGATTTTAAAATTGTTTAGCACATGGCAAGAGTTTTGAAATAATTTCTTGATCACAATTTCCGTGGAAAGCCATTTGATTTTTTTGGTAAGTTCTCCTCAATATGTGCTATTTGAAATCATTTTATCACATAGAGGAAGGAGGTTTTTGAGAGTACATTCATGATCACGTTGCCTTTAAGAAACCATTAGTAAATCAATCAAGGTACCTTTTGATGAAACATTTCAATCTTTGTACCTTGATAGTTTATTTTCTTTTGAAATGCTCCCCCTCAATATGTGCTTCGAGATTCTAAAGCGTTTAGCACATATGGGAGAGCAAAGATGCACAATTAAATCAAACGATCACCTTTTATCAGATTTCATATTTAAATCACATTTTCTCCCCCGATAAAAAATATCAAATCCTTTGAGATTTTGGATCCCAAGTGATTTAAATAGGTTTAGAAAAACATGGGAAGAAAATGTGTCTAGATTAATTTTATTCTGATAGCGGACCAGATTTAGACGTTTAAAGATTGTTAGTGTCAGGTATGATAGTTTTAAGAGATATTTAAGTAAAATAAAACAATTTCACAATCAAACAAGAACAGAAAAAAAAATTTCATTTTGAAAGATCTTGATTCAAAAGAAAAATCATACCATGATATAACATTAAATCTTTAGATCACCACTTTATTACGTACACATGGACTTGTTGATGAAATATCATTTGAAAATATTTAAGAATGAAATCACTCTCCTCCTCAATCGATGACCATAGTCGTCGATTGAGTGACTAAAGATTTAAAAATGAAGTCCGGTTGATTTACAAAATTTAGTCCAATTTATTTTCAAACAAATATTTTTCTACCATACAAAAATGGTATCATCACAATTAATCATGCACATAGATACGTTAGGTGGAGAGAATCATAAGCTGCTTCTGTTGTTGCTGAAAGGATGAAAGAAAACCGCTAAGGAGACCTCTGAAGTTGCATCTATCGTGCCAACTATCAATGGAGAGATCTGATTAAGCTCCGTTTCTTCCTTTGTCGACCCAAGATATAGTTACCCTTTCCTTTCGGTATCCAATCATATTCTTTTGTGGGATCCGGATCGAGAACATTCTTTTTTAACCATGATATCTGCATATGTTAGTGGACACAAACATATATATGGTGGTCGACATCACCCAAACAGTAATCGACTAATAAAAGTCAATTCAACATAGAAAAACATTCAATCAGATCATATAAGGCATGGGAATAGTGTGTTCATCAAACTCTAATCATCTAATCCTAATAATCATATCCGGCACCTAGTCCTTCAACGTAGGTTAACATCATTTTTAATTAAGCATATAGGATAATTAAGAAAGCCCGTTAGATGATGTAAATTTGAAAACATTCTCCCCTCAATCAATGACTTATTTTACTGAAAAGTTTAAAAGCGCTGAAGTCATTGATTGAGTTTTCAATTATTATAAAATTCTGATCCAGATTGATTTTCAAGCAACTCAATTTCCACCATTTTTGAAAACAACAAATATTTTTCTGAAGAATTATAGACGGAAAAACATTTGTGTAGGAACAGCAGTCCTTCGACATACTTTCCTCATATTGTTTTAGGAAAAGTGCACGATATTTTTGAAAATATGTTTAGCGCAACACTTTCTTTCCTTGAAGAACGGGTTGCTATCTGAAATAATAGCAAACCATGGTTTAAGCGCGGGTTACAGTCTGAAGCAACTGCAAGCCATATTTTGAGACATGTTTGGAAAGAAATATTTACACCTCCTACTCGAACTTCATCTAAAGTCCCGTGCCATTATTGAATGACATTTCTAAGACCGTAGATGTTATCGATACCAGAAGACATGTCTTGAGAAAACATATTTTTGGTATTTTTCAATTTTCTGATTTTTATGGGCTTTTGTTGATTTTATATTTTTCTATTTTGTTTTTGTTGGTTTTATATTTTTGTATTTTGTTTTTGAAAATTATTTACAAAGATAGAGAAATAGTTTAAGAAGATGATGATACGAAGTACCAGATAAGGAAATCATTCAAACTTTGTAGAAGATAGAAGTCATCATCTCTTAAACTTTCACCACCAAAGCATTTGAGGCTCTTGAATCGTCGCAA
Organism: Chrysanthemum makinoi; assembly: GCA_910596185.1. Lineage (NCBI taxonomy): Eukaryota > Viridiplantae > Streptophyta > Magnoliopsida > Asterales > Asteraceae > Chrysanthemum > Chrysanthemum makinoi. The sequence goes on along the minus strand of OU343223.1, from coordinate 205,975,319 downwards.
GAACTTGAGCCTTCAAAAAGTGAATCTTTGGTAGCTTCCCCCTAAACCGACAGACTAAGAATAAAGACCATTTCCCCAAGCAAGAGAAACTAATAAAACGGTCTCATAGAATGAAGCTCAAGACCTCGAGAACACGAGAACAATCAAGTAACAAGTTGAAACATTGATCGCTCCAGTGGTTATCAAATCCGATTAACTGATTACGACCATCACATGAACTGTTGTGCATCCCCGATGTACACCTTACTCTCGAGATTGACCAGTTGTCTATTAGGAACAATATATCAACACCTTCATTTCACCAAGTGCACTCTAGTTATCTAACATGTAACCAATCAGCCCATAACGTACACATGTACCCAACAAGCGAAGAGACAATGACATCACAATAACTGGTTGAATCATGATCTTCTTTATGATGTCCACTCCGGAATAACCGATTAAGCTCGATCATGTGAATATGTTTGTGACCCTGATGTACATACATTCTCCCTTGATGGTTGCGATCTCATCGAATCATCATTACATTGTGTACATGAAGCACTAACCGGAAGCACTTTATCATAAATCATATAGAAGATGTCGATAAGCAATATCATCTCACGCTCCACATATTCTTTTCATATTTCTTCCTATCAAAGCTGAGTAACACATTCCAAATGTATCCAGAGACCACTTCCTCCCAAATGGTTGGAATAATACATCCTTCCCCCAAATAGTTAGAATAATATATCCTTCCCCCAAATAGTTGGAATAACACACCACAGGCTATGAGTAAACATGAAGTTTCTCACGGTTATGACATTTGTCTTTCCCGGGATTACTTCAATAGTGAAGAAGTATTAGGTTCATCACGTACTGGTGTGTATAGATGTATGTCTCCTTCCCCCTTGCCGGGTTTTGATACCTCGAATCAGCAACACATCATTCATACCAAATATTCTTGACATAGAGAAGAACAAAAATTAGCTCAAATAAATCTTGTGAGAATCAACTGCTATAGAAACTCTCTCTGACTATCTTTATCAACCCATTCGTAGACAATTTGAAGTGACCACTGATGAAGAAAACCCGTTATACCAAACTTGAAACTGAAGTAGAATTCTCCGCATGTGTTCTAACCTTGCACTTAATGATGGAAGAACGGTGTCGAGAATCTATGCATCAAGCAAATCTCTAAGTACTCACTACTCAAACAAAGTATGAGACATTAACACCTCTTGAGGTTATCCACATCGTCATTGTGATGTGACACCGAGTAAAACAACGTAACTCCTAATAGTGATAGTTAACCGTGTCTTCAACCATCCACCCGATCAGCGGCACTAGATAACCCAAGTCTTCAACTCAAATTCTTAAGCCCGAGCAAGTTATCAAATAAGAACACGCCTTTGTTGAAAGTCAACTTCAATCTCAAATAAGTGATAAATGATTAATTCCGAAGTCATTTTATGTAATGTTCATGTGGTTGATTTATAGCGTGCACAATGAGAGGAACAATAATCCGTGAAGATTTGGCAAAGGAGTACCAAAGAGCCATCATTATTCACGAAAGTGCAACTGCAATATTATGATAGTCATTATCAATGCCTCGAGGAATATCCGAGATTGTTTCTTGAGAATTATGAGAAGTACTTCTTAGATGGTGAACCGTTGAGTCAAGAGGGAACCGAGCATGAGCTTCAGAATGGATGATCAACATTCAAGATTGGAAGTACTATCATCAAACATATCATGAAAACAATGAATCCCAAATAGTATATCCCGCTTATCCTTAGGAGTGAAGACATTAGGCGTTGGAGAGTCGTATGACCATAACTTAAGCATCCATCAATATGTAGTATATTCCCTCTTCTCCCCCTCAAAAATTGCAAATGAAGTTTGCCATTTTTGATTAATCAAGTGAATAAGAATGTATACCAATGAACGGAGATCCGCTTGAGGATTGAATGAGCATGGAAAAACATGAAGCTTGTTGATGAAGAATGTCAATGAGAATGGTCATAAAAATTAAGATTTCTCTTCTTCTGAAGATAAAGCGCATCGAGGCGCATATTTCTTTTCTTTGAGGAACGGGCCCTGATGTGTTATCTGCAGACCCCATAATGATGAAGTACGAGGCCCGAATGATGTGAACAGACGTCATTGCCGATTGAATATCAATGTTGAGTAACTTGAACCCGTGAGTTATGAGATATCAATCCTTTTGTTATCCATACTTTAAGCCACCCATGTATTGAAGGATCAAGTATTTGCAACCGAGTAAGGACTACCCGCACTAATATTACAAACTTGATTGCATATATTTTGGTTAGTGACATCAGTATCCAAATCCTTTGGGGTTTCACAACTTGAGATTGCCATTGGTAAACATCTTTCCTGTAGGTATCCACCTAAGTCCAACATCCATAAAAATTCTACCAGATGGTATCCACATATGGCAAGGTCTAGGATTGTTAGGCTTCTTATGCATAGTGGAAGACTTATCCTTATTCCTAGTTTCCAAAGATTTAGCAGTTGGTAACCATCTAGGTGAGGCTTTTGGTTTCATTTGCTTCATATGCACTGTGGATGACTTAGTGTAAATCCTAGACTTAACAGTTTGTACCATTGCATGAGCATTTACTTTCATCGGGATTTTGTGAAACATTTATCATGATTAGCATTAAAGATACATTTCAGACACTTTGAGCAAAAAGCTTGTTTGGATTCAGAAATAGATCTAGATTTCTTAGAGTGATCTGCTATGGGAATAGCTTTAATCGAAATGCAACTACTCTTAGATGTAAGCCAATCCCTAGTCTTTAGATTAGTGTTCCTAGGTAATGGTCTAGAACTACTAGCAGTTCTTGAAATCTCAAGAATTCATCATCCTAGGTCTTGCACCTAAAATTCCTTCTCTGTGATTTTGTGCCTTCTTTTTAGCCATTTCTAGATAAGAGTTCTTATACAAGTCATTCATATCCATTTTCCTAGGCAAGTGAGGTGAAGTGACTGGTTTTGTCAAAACTTGTTTCGCATCAACTTGGGAGGCAAACCGCGCTTTTGAAAATTTTGGTCGTTCAGATCTAAACGCATTCGGTTGTCTAATAACGGGTTTCCCCAAGTTTGATGGTTTTGAAAACTTAGTGTTCACACTATTCCCTGTTGTTTTTCTGAGCTCATTTAATCCTCAAGTGGATCTCCGTTCATTGGTATACATTCTTATTCACTTG
>OU343223.1:205821686-205972004 GCA_910596185.1 Chrysanthemum makinoi | reverse complement strand
GGTTCTATACGCCTACGTGACCAATCCTTTATGATTTTTGAATGGCTCTACGATCGAGGTTTTAGTTTTCCACGCTATCGACCGACCATTCTCTAAGGAGATACTTTCAACATGACTCTATCTCCAACTTGGAATTCCAGTTTTTCGTCTTACATCGGCATAGGTCTTTTGTCAATCTCTTGCAGCTTGCAAGCATTTTCTGATTTGTATTATTTTCTCAGTCTTTTCCTGAACGATCTCGGGTCCAGTAAGTTGAACATCTCCAACTTCAGCCCAACAGACAGGCGATCGAAAATTACAACCATAGAGTGCTTCAAATGGAACTTCCTTGATACTATCATGGTAGCTGTTGTTATAGGAAAATTCTGCCAATGGTAAATGTTTGTCCCAACCTTTTTCGAAATCAATCACACATGCTTGAAGCATGTCTTCCAAGGTTTGGATAGTTCTTTCACTTTGACCATCGATTTGCTGGTGATATGTGAGGAAAACTAGAAGGGGGTGGGGTTGAATAGTTTTACCAATTTAAAACTTCCCTTTAAATATTTAGATCGACTTATGTCAATCTATTTGATTGTTTATATTGGACGTTTGATAGATAGATATATAAACGTGTAATGTAAGATAAAGAGTAAGAAGCACATAACCACGACATGAGTATTTATAGTGGTTCGGCTACAAGGACACCTTCCTTGCCCTACTCCACCCCCGAGTCACCTACTGATTTCAAACACTACACAACACCAATCTCCCATGGCGAGAAGCCTTCACAACGTCGCTTCTCTTTTTCGGTGCTAGGCTAACCCAGGTTCTTTCACCTGTGAACCACACCTATCACAACGTCGCCTACCCTTTATTAGGTACTAGGCTAAGCACCTAGTTCCATTACTATGGAGGAACTACTACCCAACGCAACACAACACCTAATCTCAAGGAGATCCACTCCTTGTTACAACACCATCAAGGATATCACCATCCTTGAAATAAACTAACACTTATATGTATAACGATGCACCTCATCGATTATACGACCTAGGCATTCTTCCCTAATGCCATTTTATTTGATTCTAGGCATCCTTTCAATGCCTTTGACACAGCAGCAGCACCTTTCACTAATGCCTTCGTCATGCACACCTTTAGCATTCTTCACTAATGCTTGACACGGGTGCTGCTTTACTAATGCTTTTCGTCTTGACTCTTTGGCATCCTTCACTAATGCCTTCAACACAACATCTCTACGGGAGGAAGAAAAGAACTATCAAAAGAGAACCTGCTTGTCTTGATAGCCGAAACATGGCAACTCATGGACTTGAGCTTGCCGACTTCAAGAGGTGCGTGATCTCGCACTTTAAGAGGAACCTAGAGAATCACACAAAAGACAAACTACATAGAAAGATCCCTTAGGATCAGTGGTTAGAGAGGTACAATACTTGAAGAAAGTATGTGTGAAAGTGGTGAGCCAAAAGGAAGAAATGGCACACTATTTCTAGGGAGAGAAAACTTACTATTCTTCGAGGATCCCACGGATCCCTCCCACAAGGGATCCAGCTAGCGTAAAGCTAGGGATTCGTAGGACGCTCCTCTTTACCCATGGGTATTTTGGTTATGGGTCTTGGGTCATGGGTTATGGGTTGATCCATGGGTTTCTTATTAGATACAATGTATCTTATGAGTTCAATGTACCTAGTCAAATGGTTTGGATGAAACCATGGGTTATGGGTCAATACCATTTGTTAGTTTTTACCCATTTTAGTATATACTAGTTTAAGTACATATTTACCCAAATATGTAAACACTAGTTGTTGAACATATGTATTGCTAAATCTTAAAATCACTTATACTTGTTTTAGTGTTTTATGTGAAAACGTAAGTGTGTTAGAAAACTATTGGCTCAAACTATTTACGTATTTTATTTGTTTCGTTAAAATTATTTTACGTTTGTTATCGACAAAACATTAGAAGATCGTAAAATATAAATAAACGCGTTTTTGCCTTATTTGTATTAACAATCTCCCCTTTTTGTTGACAAAACAAAAATTATTTTAAGGAATAGCTAAGTAAAGTTTGAATTGAGTTTTACTCTCTTCTCCCCTTTTGTGAAACAAAAGTCGAAAAGAAACTAACACAAAGTTTTAAGAAAACATGTAAAAAGAAAAGATGTAAAGAGAGCAAGTGATGGGAATGGTTCTCGTCTTAACTCCCCTTTGACGAGTCCATCCCTTGTTAGTGGCGTCAAGTAAATATAAGCTAAAAAGCCAACAAATTGCAATTTTGTTTGCAAAGGGTTTCGTCCTTGTGACGAAAATGCTCCCCCTTGAAGATTGCAACTTTGGAATGGGGTGTCATGAAGAGTAATCCAAATAAAGATCAAGTTGCAAATGGTTTTGTAATATGGTTTGACACAAAGCTCCCCCTAGCTTTATGGTGTCAAGTTCTTCATGTGTATTTTGAAAATCTATAAAACAAAGGTTAGAAAACAAGAGTATAGTGCATAATTTCCTGCAAATAAGACTCAAGTTAGTAGAAAATTGTTCTTCTGTACCACGGATCCCATGGTTCCCTTTGTGGAGGGATCCGCTCAAGGCATTGGAGGGATACATGCATCGGTGACGATTCTCAAAGAATGAAGATATGCCAAACAATGCTAATAATGAGATGAGATAAGTATATAATTAGCAAGCATAAACACAAAGTAATATGGCATATAAGTAATCATTCAATAATACCAAGAGATAATCAAACAAATCTCTGAAACTAAGAAAATGATCTAGCCATACATTTTCTACTAATAAGTTACTAAAGCCTAGAATGCAACAAAGTGCTCGAGTCTAAGGATGAGTAGACTTGTTGATTTGGTCCAATCTTTCAAGAAGATGATTAAACATGAAATGTAACTCATTTCATACTTCTTGAACAAGTCCTTGGGTGATTAGACAATTTGGGCAACTATTGCCTTGATTGGGAACCGGAGGAAAATGGATGTTTTGAGAGGCTCAACTGAATGATTGAGGGATTTCATCTTGAGGTGTGGGATGAGGTTCTACTAAAGGTGAGGGTGGTGGTAGTGGAAATTACTCTATATGATCATGTCCATGATTGTTCCTTGTTCCCCATGATGGAGTATTCGTGTTGTGGGTGGTTTTTTGAAAGTTGGTGAGTGGGGTTTCTTGGTGGCGAGTGATCTAATTCATAGAGATTTGGGTGAGGAAGAGGCTTATCAAATCTATGCTCAAGGAATGAGGACTTAGACGGCTTGCTAGAACTTGCAATGTTTGGTTTTGAATTAGATGACCCTTTTTGTAGCCCAAAAGGTTTGATGCTAATCCTTGCGGTTCTCTTAGCAATTGTTGAATGAGTTTGTTGAGGTGGGATTCTCCCATTGTTATCTCTTATGGGAGATGATTCGGTGGATGAGATTTCATGGATCATATGACCCTTTCTTTTGGATGAGCCATTTGTTGTGGAGTTGTTGCTAAGAGCTTTAGTCATGGTGGTGATAAGGATGCTATATGAGCTTTTAGTGACTGATTTTTGAGAGCTAGGTGGAAGTGATGCCCTAAAATTAAGAGTGTTTGGTTTATAAAGGGTAATTTGAATTAGAGAATTAAATTCTTGGCCACTAAGAGGATTAAGCATGCACTTAGGATTTTGATCAGCTCTAGAGATAATAAATGAAAGCTAAAAGTGGTTAGATAACCAAAAGGTGGTTTAAAATTGAAGAGGAGGTTTCACTACGCTACCGGATCTGTGGATCCCTCTCCCGAGGATCCGTCGGTTATAAACAGGGGATCCGCTGTCGATTGCAGTTCTAGGTGAAATGATTGTGCTTTTGTGAGGTTTATTACCTATGTATTTCGAGGTTTTGACTTAATTTTAAAGTTTTTAACTGTTGGATATCTTAAATGCTCAACCATAACGGGCGATGGTGCTTAATGATGGTTTTGGGTAAGAAAATTGACTTTAAGTAGTCTAACTAAGTGTTTGACAAGGACACCATTTGATTTGATATGGAGAAATGGTGGTAATTAGTCCTAGAAGTCAGATGATGACTTAAGAAAAATTTACTAAAATCTTAAAAATAAATAAAAAATGAAAAACTAGTTTTGAGCCTAATTTTGAGTCAAAAGTGATTAAGACCAATTGGCTAAAATTGATGGATATCCCAAACTAAGTGTTATGTGATGTGATAAATAATGTGTGAGCGTTGGAGCGGAAATATGGTGAGTTTTGATGAGTTGATAAATAAAAAATACTTTGAAATAACCCATGGGTGATTGTGAGGCTTTCAAATATTTGAGGAAGAATTAGTTAGCTCTAATATCTTATTTTTGACTAGTGTGAGGTGATCTAGTGAGCTATTTTGAAATAAGCAAGTCTGTACTGCTCATCTGTAGTCACGGATCCCGCGGTTCCCTTATGGGAGGGATCCGACTAGTTATGTTTCTCCTAGTTTCTCCTAGTTGTTTCTATAGGGACTAAATGCAAGAGCACAACAAATATAAGGCAAAGCAAAGTAGGGAGAGCTAAAATTTCCTAAAATGAGTGACGACGACCACTTGAATGTTTTCAAGGAGTCATAAAATCTCATTCTAAAAGTTCCTAAGTTAAGATTGTTTAGTGCCAAGATATGGCAAGACCTAGATACTACACTATACTACATAAGCATTGTTTAAGTGTTACAACCCATTTTTTGAAATTGTTCTTCACAAATTTAGGTCCTATGACCTTACCTCATTTCTTCTCTCCTTCCCGTCTTCTGCCCTCCACTCTTTCATACCACCTCTACTTCTTTTTCTTCAAGAGTTGGACAAGCACGAAGATTCCCTTGGTTTTTGCCATTCGGGTGATGCACCAGGATCGTCCGGAATTGGTTGATGTACTCCAAGGGGGTCGAGTTGGTATTTCAGTGGGTTGCTACTTCCTTCACCTTCTCTTTGCCTCTCCCTTTCCCGAGGAATGGGTGGGTGAGGCCTTTTGCATCTACCATAAACCTTGTAGTTCTTCCTCGCTTAATGACACCATAACCTTGTTGCAAAAGCTATGATCATAGGATTGTGGAGAAAGATCTAATGCAAAGAAGAATTTAGCAAGACAGGTTAGGAGCATTGCATATGGGAGCACCATCGTGTCCATGCTTCTTACACTTGCCATTCTCTTGATCATGTAGTAGAGGAGGTTAGCGAGTCTCGGTCACTAGGAGGCGATCATGAAACTTAGACATGCGTTGGGGTGATCCTTGTTTCTACTAGGCACACCATTCTCCTTATCACATTTTCCCATTTCCTATACAATCCGTAAATCTAGGAGAGCTCCATTTGGAAAGGATCTATAGATCACTTTCAATTCCTAGTAACCCTCAAATGCTCTTGGCATAAACACGGTGTCCCTCACCGTGGTAGCTTCCAGGATTATCATGTGATAGATTGCATGATGATCAACCATAGAGTGTAACTCCTCCAACGACCACTCATTAGAATACATACAAACACCTTGATATGGAACCCCTATTATTCTTCCAAACTCTACAAGCGAGAGGGTGTATTCATGCTCATTTATGGTGAAGAAAATCGAGATGGACCCATCATCATTTCTAGTAATCCTCATGGTCTTGTAGAACGAGTACAAAGACAGGGAAAATTTGTTCGTTTATGTCCAATAAACAATCAAACCCAATAGTTCCAAAAACTTCCCTTATGTCGGTATTGGCAAGAAATGATGGTTCAACAATTCGACCTTCGTAGAAGAGTCTCTTTTCAATCATTTTAAAGGCTTTCCTATCTTCGGGACTAAGTCCATCTTTTCTATGGTACATTGGTATGTAATGAGCGGTGTCTTGGTAATATTGTTGTTTGTTGCTTGGCATGATTGTTCCCAAACAATACAACCACAATGTGATGTTACTTGTGAATAGTAACCTAGAGGGTTTGATCACAATTTTGCTCTTATCATCTTTGTTGAATTCAAGAAATGTGTTTAATTTGTACTAACAATGTTAATTCTTTGATTTAGATTATCTTAGAAAACAATGTGGTGACAAATTATGATAAACCCATTTGAATCCAACTCTTAAAGATGAAGAAATTGTAATCCTAAAAATCAAGGAATTAAATTAACAATGTAGTGAAGATTATACTTACACAAGTGATTGTTATGCTTGAGAGAAATTATCAAATTGCTCCTTTGAACAGTAGATGTTTTCTTGTTTGTGGGTCTTTGAAGTGGATATAATTGTGGAACATCGGATCATTACTAACTTATCTTTCGTCTTTGCTGCGGATCCCACGGATCCTTCTCATTTAGGATCCGGCTAGTGTAAACGCAGGGATCCAGCAAGACAGCAAAAATCAGCTCAAGCATTCCTTGATAACTTTGGTTTGGGAGTTCTAAAATCTCCTAGAGTTTGATGTTTAAGCTCAATAACTTGTGATTTCAGTTTTTGACGGTTTAGTACTAATCCTACTAGTCATGGTTCCATTTTTTTAAGAATTAGTCACAATTCTTGGAAGGTTTATCAAAGATTATGATAAAATCACATTTTATCATAATATAAGAATTTTCACACGGAAATTTATTGACATAGATTGGAGTGTCAATAATTCCTTTGTGATGGATAATGATTAAGGCTATCTAATAACCAAGATATCATTATTACAAGTTGGTAGTGTAGTCTATACAAATTAATCGAAGAATACTATTCTTGATGATGACTTAAGTATAGATAACTACTTAACTAATTACTAATAGATATTAATTGTGCAACTAAGATTTTTAACAATAATCAGAACAAAAGTAAATTATTAATGATCATACCTTTGCTAAATATTCTTATTAAGAAAAGAAGTATTTAGATGAAATGCTTTGTGATCTTCTTTGAATCTCCAGATTCATGTGTGAGAGAAACAATACTAAACATTCTTTTTTGTGAAAAGAAATATTTAGATAGATTCTTCATGATCTTCTTGGTACGCCCAAATCCAAGTATGGAGAATACTTAACAAGTAAAATGTTAGAACATTCTATCATTGTCCAACAATAAACATTATAACGATTTTTAAAACATGACTTGAAAAATCCTTCTTTGTAGTTTTCAAACATACACGAATCGTATAAAGTTTTTAAAGTACAACATACTCTAAGAAACTTGGTAACGAAGCTCTGATGCCAATTGAGGAAAACTAGAGGGGGGGGGGGTTGAATAGTTTTACCAATTTAAAACTTCCCTTTAAATATTTAGATCAACTTATGTCAATCTATTTGATTGTTTATGTTGGACGTTTGATAGATAGATATATAAACGTGTAATGAAATATAAAGAGTAAGAAGTACATAACCACGACACGAGTATTTATAGTGTTTTAGCTAGAAGGACACCTTCCTTGCCCTACTACTCTCACTCCGGTCACCTACTCGAGGTTAGTAAATACTACCGACACCAATCTCCTAGGCCTTAGAAGCCAACGCCGCTTTTCTTTGCTAGGCTAACCACCGGGTTCTTTCACTCCAAGGTAAACCACACCTATCACAACGTCGCCTACCCTTTATTAGGTACTAGGCTAAGCACCTAGTTCCATTACTATGGAGGAACTACTACCCAACACAACACAACACCTAATCTCTAGGAGATCCACTCCTTGTTACAACACCATCAAGGATATCGCCATCCTTGGAAATAAACTAATACTTATATGTATAACGATGCACCTCATCGATTATATGACCTAGGAATTCTTCCCTAATGCCACTTGATTTGATTCCTAGGCATCCTTCACTAATGCCTTTGACACAACGCTTGGCACCTTTCACTAATGCCTTCGTTTTGAAACCTTTAGCATTCTTCACTAATGCTTTTGACACTGACGTTAAGCACCTTTTACTAATGCTTTCGTCTTGACTCTTTTGGCATCCTTCACTAATGCCTTCAACACAACAAGAGAACCTCGGTTGTCTTGATGATGATGAAGCATGGCAATTCATGGACTTGAGCTTGCTTGGCTTCAAGAGGTGGTGATCTCGCCTTTAAGAGGAACCTAGAGAATTACACAAAAACAAAAGACAAACTACATAGAAACATCCCTTAGGATCAGTGGTTAGAGAGGTACAATACTTGAAGAAAGTATGTGTGAAAGTGGTGAGCCAAAAGGAAGAAATGGCTCACTATTTATAAAGGAGAAAACTTATTGTTCCCCGGATCTCACGGATCCCTCCCACAAGGGATCGGCTAGTAAAGCAGAAACTATGGACGGGGATGCTCCTCTTTACCCATGGGTATTTTGGTTATGGGTCTTGGGTCATGGGTTATGGGTTGATCCATGGGTTTCTTATTAGATACAATGTATCTTATGAGTTCAATGTACCTAGCCAAATGGTTTGGATAAAACCATGGGTTATGGGTCAATACTATTTGTTAGTTTTTACCCATTTTAGTATATACTTGTTTAAGTATATATTTACCCAAATATGTAAACACTAGTTGTTGTACATATGTATTGCTAAATCATAAAATCACTTATACTTGTTTTAGTGTTTTATGTGAAAACGTAAGTGTGTTAGAAAACTTTTGGCTCAAACTATTTACGTATTTTATTTGTTTCGTTAAAATAATTTTACGTTTGTTATCGACAAAACATTAGAAGATCGTAAAATATAAATAAACATTTTTACGGCTTATTTGTATTAACAATATGCGATACACATATCCAAAAGGGTACCCATAGCTTTTTGAAGTGTTTGCCAGAATCTAGACGCGAAAAGGCTGTCATGATCCGAGATGATAGAAACTGGCACTCCATGTCACGAGACAATTTCCTTTAGATATAACGCATGCAAGAGTACTCATCTCTTCAGTTTCTTTAATAGGCAAAAAGTGAGCTGATTTGGTAAGACGGTCAAAAATGACCCATATAGTATCGAAACCGCTGGAAGTTTTTGGTAGCTTGGTAATGAAATCCATGGTAATTCTTTCCCAATTCCAAACGGGAATTTCCGGTTGCGTCAGTAAACCAGACGGTTTCTGGTACACTACTTTAAGCCTGAAGCATGTTAGACATTTTCCAACATATTCGCGATGTCGGCTTTCATGTTTGGCCACCAGTAGAGATGTTTGAGATACTGATTCATCTTATCAGAACCGGGATGAATGGAGTACTAATATTTATGAGATTCGTGCATAATGAGTTCATGGATACCCCTGAAGAGTGGAATCCAACTTCTTTCGTTGAAACACAACATTCCATCCGATCTTTTCACAAAGCCATTCACATTTTCTGGCATTCCGTAAATTTTGTCGTGTGGTCTATTTTCTTCTTTGAGAGCTTCTGTCTGGCTTCAAGGTTTTGATGGAAGGGGCGAGTTGATCACTATTCCCAACTATGTCACTCTAAGAGGTTTAGGTCGTTCTTTCCAGCTCAAGGCATCTGCCGCAACATTTGCCTTTTCAGGGTGATAGTGAATCTCGCAATCATAATAACTGAGCAACTCTAACCATCGACGTTGTCGCATGTTCAACTCTTTTTTATCTAAGATATGCTGAAGGCTTTTATGGTCTGTGAATATTGTACATTTGGTGCCGTACAGGTAGTGTCTACACAATTTAAGAGCAAAAACCACTGCTCCTAATTCGCATCATGAGTGGTGTAATTCTTCTTGTGAGTCTTGAGTTTGCGGGAAGCATAAGCAATCACCTTACTCCTTTGCATCAACAAAATGCCTAAACCCTGATATGACGCATCACAATATACCATGAAGTCCTCAATTCCTTCGGGTAATGCTAAAATTAGAGCTTCGCAAATTTTTTGCTTCAAGAGTTGGAAAGCAAAATCTTGATCGGTTCCCAGTTAAACTTCTTGCTTTTCAGAGTTAGTTCCATCAATGGTTTGGCGATTTTTGAGAAGCCTTCAATAAACCTTCGGTAATAACCAGCAAGGCCTAGGAATTGGCAAATTTTGGGGGATTTTGTTAGGTCACCATAATAATGATAACACAAGCATAACAATGATAAGAATGATAAGAGAAAGGTGTAGAATGGTCGATACTTTCACACACAAGAATAACAAAGGTTTAGTAGCAATATAAAAGAACCAACCCTCTCAAATGAGAGTTACAAGCGTATTTATATGAGAGGAAGCTAGGGCAACACATCTAGTCCCTTCCTCTTAATCGTCCCATGGGCTTACTTCACAATCCTAGACATAATTACAAACATATAAGCCTAAATACTTTGCAACCTATTACAAAGTTAATGACCGACACTTGATAGTAGTTACACGTAATCCCAACAATATCCACCTAAGGGTTGTTCATCTAGGTTGCTTGAAGTCTTTTCAGCAATCTTATTTCTTGTGAGTAGATGTGCTTTACTTTCTTAAAATTTATCAGCTTAACGTCTCATGTGTCTTTGTTCTTTTTTCTTTGTTGTTTTGGTGATCATATGTTGTTGTCTGCCGTTCATCAACGTTTTTGGTACTGGTGTCTTCCCGTATTTCTCCACCATGCTCATACTTCTTTTGACTTTGAATCTCCATTTTTGTATAGTTCTCAAGTCTTTAAACTTTGTAGATTCTTTGACTTTGGCTTAGAATCAACTTTGACTTTGTGTTGCCTTTGATTTTTGGTGAGAACTTTCATGTAATATGACGTTGGTATGAGCATGTGAAGATAGAGTATTGTTGATGATAATGGTGGTTGTGATGGTCTCTCCTGGAACTCTGGATCTCCAATCCTGCATGTAAATAGTTAGCAATAAAGTTCCTGAAGAAAGAGTTCATATATTTCGTACAGGTACATCCCAGATTGTTGGCGCGTTCTTTGACGAATCTCAGACTGGATGGTCACTAGCATGTCCCCGTACTCAACATCTTCACTCTATTGTTGTGAGCCGCTGGATTACACTTAGGTATCACTCCACGACTGTAGACCGTTTGAGACCACCGCGAACACTAAGCGTAACCCACAAGGGATTACCGGAGTGACCTGCTGTCAGGGCTCTTTGATTGTAACACCCCCAAAATTTGGTATAGCGGAAGACTTAATCAAGCTTTCGGGGCGCTACTGGATTGGTACACAACACAAGTATAGAAAACAAGATAGTCATAAATCATTCACAACCAATCCCATAGTTAATTATATGGTTACATTTATTCCAAAATATTCAAAAGTAAGGCCCAAAAGAGATCATAAAATAGGTCCGTAATTATTATTAGAGTCTAAAGTGATCCTCCATCCATGCCTCTTCTACCAAGCTTCCGAGAAACAAGCAGTCCAAACATCATCTTAATTAGATGAGAAAACATGCTAAAAAGGTCAGCTAACGCTGGTGAGTTCATAGGTTTAATTCTAAATTCAATAGTGGACCTGATAGAGTTTATTTGCTATGCAAGACTAAGACAGATATACAATTAACATTCCAATCACATACCATCAACAATCGAGATCTCAGCAAGGGCCCAAGCGACTCTAGCTAGGTACCACAGTTGTAGCAAGACTGAATGCTACCCTGGACTAGGTCAGAGTAGAAATCTATTCTTAGCTAGGTCACATAGTTATAGCAAGGGATTGCTACCCTAGACTAAGTCAATATCTACCACATATCTTTCCTTTACTAGTCAATACATAAGCAAATAAAAAAGAGTAAAAGCAGGTCCAAGAAAAGAGTAGCATGCTTTCTAACCCCAATTTAGTTAAAACATAGTTAAAAATGATGCTATGAAACTCACCTCGATCAAGAAAAGCTCAATTAATCAATAGCAAAGCAGATAAGCAGCTAACACGGCTCGAAAAATACTGACTCAGCACAACCTATTAATATAAACCCATTCTTAATACATTTTCCAATTCCAATACTTTCTATCACGAATATATTCAAATTCTTATTTCCAAAAAAACTTCTCATTTCTCAATTTAGTTTTAAGCGTTTGGTATCATCGTGTGAGGTGTCGACTCAATAGGACTACATGAATGCACTATATTTCTAACAATGCGACTCGCAACGACACAATGCAACTTCTAAGAAAAAAGCTTTATAGTTTAATAAGTTTCGAAATAAATCATTAGATCTTATCGAATTCGTCAAATCGATAACTCAACTATTTATTTATTTCACATATTATTCCAAAAACTAGTCACAACCTAGTGAGTTATAAGGATAATTTTTTCATTAATATCTTTATCCAACGCACATAATGGGTTCTTATTGGATTCGTCAACCCAATATGTTCGCTATCCACATAGGTTAAACCTATTAATGGCAAGTCATCCGTAACCCATTCATATCCCACAATGATTATTAAACACTCATAAATGACATGTTTTGGTATACGTGCCCTCAAAACATTTAATAACTCGTTATTATAAAACTTTCTATTTTTAAGTGGTTAGTTCCACTTTAAATATCGAATAACAAGGTAAGTCTTGTTACCAAATATTTAATACAATGACTTACTATTTTCTATTTTTATATTCTATTTACATGTTTATATATATATTACGTCAAGTTTTCATTTTACATTTCGAGTTATTATCCGTCTCGAGTTCACAAGTCCGAGTCATGACTCTCAGCTTTTTATATGTCATATTGTCCAATAAATAATATAAGTCCATGTTACAGCGTTGTTGGGGTCAACCGAGACTAGAAAGTCACGGTAACACCGACGTTGCAAAAAGTTCACATGTATATAATTTCAAGTCCAAATAAACGTTTGCACTCGTTACCGGCCCTAAACCTATGGCTCGGCAACGCATCCAACAATTTCCATTTCAACTCAACATCATTCCCGACATCCAATCAAACATCAAACCCGCACCCGAAACCAATGTCGAGCCCCTAATGGTCTCGACTTGGCCACGGTAAGACCATGCAATCCAAACAAACCCTATTGGTTCTTTGGCTCCCTCGTGTCTCGTCCAAATACCACACGACCAAACCATCTTGGTCCCGGTCACTCCTAACATCAACAACAACATCCAAAACATTGCCACAACAACCAAACGCAGACCATAGGGTCCTTGTGGCTCGCAGTCACTCCCCAACGCAACACCAAACGGACCATTTGGTCCTTGTGGTTTTCGGTTACTCCCCAACGCACCCAAAATGGACCATCTTGGTCCCGGTTAGCTTCGCAACACTATCAAACCTCCATTCAACAACAAACACACACGATACCAATTCATTTTATTACGTTTTTATTGTTTTTAAAGCTAGTTTATATGTTTGTGTCTATCTAAACCTAACCAAAAATGGACGAACGAGACATAAAAGTCTCGAACGAGGCAACAAAATCTTGAACGAGTGTACAACTCATTCCCCTTTACCTTTCTTTCTTCCCGATCTATACTTGAAACAAGAAAACACGAACAAGAATGATTTTTAGGGCACGTTTGGGTGGCGGTATGGTGGAAAGGTGGCGCGTGATATATATCAAAAGAAAGAGGAGAATGAGATGGTTCTTTTGGGGGTGGTGGTGTAATATCACACATGGCGTGGTGGCGGTAGGGTGGTTGGAAGTGGGGCGGCGGCTAAGGGTGGTGGTAGAGAGAGAAAATGAAATTAGGGTTTGAGGAGGGAGAAGGTGTGTATGTGTGTGTATGTGATGGTGTGGAGTTTGTTAGACTCCTAGAGATCGTTTTGAGCCTCTATGGTTTAACATAACATAAACAAAGAACATGCACAGCGGAATTAAACAAACAAATATGTTATTGACACAAGGTTTCTTTCAACATCTCCCCCAATATATTAATATGTGTTATCTAAACTATAACACGGATCTAAGACACCTTAGATCTTAGGGGTTAACTAAACTAACTTACCTAGGCATTTACAAGACGATACGCCTAGGACACACACACCTTTAGTCGACTACATTATGGAAGATTTAATTATTAAAACCTACATCCCATGTCCTCTTTATATACTAGAGGATTAGGGTTTACATATCTCTACGAAGGACTAATAAATAAATCTTCTTTTGCAAGCAAGTCCCTCCATCTTTTTGTAGATTTCCTTCTTGTCACTTTAAGTCCTTGATGTTTCATTCATTATTGTTTTGTATCATCAAATCAATAAACCCAACAATCTTCCCATATTTGATGATGACAAAACAAACACGGTTCTTGTACCTAACTTCCCTAGCGAGTAGCGAGGTTGAGATAATTAAATCTTACCATGAATGAAACAATCTTGTCTTCCTTGTCTTCCCCTTAATCCATGCCATGCCACTCCAACATCTCTTCCCCTTTTTGTTATCAACAAATAGGAAATGTAAGATGAGAAACTTCCCCTTGAGTGGTGCATGAACATCAAATTATTTTTCAAATCGTAGCTCCTTGTAATGATCACTTGTGAAGAAAACTAAATATAATGAATTTGATAAGAAGAAAAGTAAAAAATATCCCAAACCTGCATCTTATGTCTTGTTTATCTATGTGACTCTGAACGTATACCAACCAATGTATAGGGAGACCGCAATCTCTTGACAATAATAACTGAGCACAATAACGTCACTCCTTTAAGTGTTATGTCAATTCTTCGTCACAATCATTAAAGCACGAACAAGTTACTTTTAAACGTTGTTAGCCGTTTAAAAATATAATAAGAACACGCATCCAAGAAATTCAACTACAACATCAAATAAATGATATTCAACCGTCTTCGTAATCAATTATTCAATAAATCCAAATCCGAGCTTGTTAAAACCTTTAAGAACAAATTCCAAACTCCTTGTGTGTGTGAACCAATCTCATGTGTGTGTATCATTCTCAAATTCCCCTCAAATCCAAAAATATACGAGAACCAAAAATCCTTCGTCGTCCGATATCGAATGATATAAGCAGTGGAAACAATTTATATCGAACAACGCTAGCAGTAGAAAAATACTTCTCGAACAATATAAGCAACAACAACATATCATGAAGACACTAGTAATTTATAAGTACTAAAAAAAATTGCACAAACCTTCATAATATTAACCAATCACAACTGCTTTTGAATCCCACCAATCAAACAATTCATGACTTCCCCTTACTGCTTGTGATTTGTGCCATATCACTACTAGGAGCATATACGAACAAAGTGACCATCTACTCATTTAAATAACAACCAATGATCCACTCTCCCACGTATATAACATTACCAACCCATGAATACCGACCAATTAATTCATAGGATAAACAAATTGGTACGAGGTTTATTAGTGGATCAACCAATCAAAATCTTGAAAGTTCATGCACTAGGCGACAATCAATCTTTAACTCATAAAACTCTAGTAGTGGCAGCAGTATAAACTTCACGTAATTAGAAGTAGAAACCTCACGTTGTACATGTAGCAGTAGTAAAACATATACATACTCTCAACAACCATGCTTAGAATACAATAATAGCAACCCTTTGTTACATCGACTGTTAAAAACCCAAACCATTGTTTGTTGTCTTGACCACTGACATGGAATAGGACGTTTATCATTGACGCCAGCGATTGAACAGGCAGCGCACATGGCGGCAGTAGATACCAAAGGACGTAGTTTACGCATAACTAGCAGTAGTTAGACGTCGAGTAACTAGCAATGGTTTCGAGATAACAAGCAGTGAAACCGTGTATAACTAGCAGTGGTTACCAATCACTTAGCAGTGGAATGAGATAACTTGGCAGTGGTACGAGAAGCTTAGCAGTGGTTATCGATCACAAGCAGGAGTAACATACCACTAGAAGTGTAAACCATGAACTTCCTTCTTTAACTCTGAGTTTCCATCTGTTATTCTCTAGCAGCAGATTAAAAACCGTTGCAGCAGTTACATGAATCAGCAGATACGAGTTTAGCAGCAAATATATAAGCATGCGAGCAGAAGATAACATGTATGGAGCAGCAGTAGCATTCAAAATTTTAATCGATGATGTGTTTAGGGTAAGGAGACAATCAAGCATCTAGGGTTTTTAAAACCCTAACATTCAAATCATTCACCATATATTTGTGAAAACCCTAATTGCCACGTATTGAACCATGCACCAAAAATTGAAAACAGGAGTATTCTTTCTTCTCAAATTCGACATCAAGAATATATGATAAACTTATGTAATGAATCAATGCAATAGAAACCGAAAGCATAGAAGTTGATATCTTGAAAACAAAAAAAAACGTCTTAGAAAACATCAGTCTGACCAACATCGACACTGAATAACTTTTTACTGAGAACTCAGATCGACGATCCCTCCAGTGAAAAGTTAGATGGCTATATAAAGAAGCTCTAGTAAACTTTGTAGCCCGATCCAACGGTTCACGAAAAAGTTATCATCCTTTGAAAACAGTGCTGCAGAAACTTTTACGAAAAATTCCATATTCAAATTTTGTCTTCTTTTCGCCATTCTTCAACCAATAAAACCTTGCGAATCCCTAGGTAATGAGCTCCCCAAGCTCTGATACCAATTGTGGAGTTTGTTAGACTCCTAGAGATCGTTTTGAGCCTCTAGGGTTTAACATAACATAGACAAAGAACATGCACATCGAAATTAAACAAACAACTATGTTATTGACACAAGGTTTCTTTCAACATCTCCCCCAATATATTAATACGTGTTATCTAAACTATAACAGGGATCTAAAACACCTTAGATCTTAGGGGTTCACTAAACTAACTTACCTAGGCATTTACATGACGATATGCCTAGGACACACACACACACCTTTAGTCGACTACATTATGGAAGATTTAAGTATTAAAACCTACATCCCATGTCCTCTTTATATACTAGAGGATTAGGGTTTACAAATCTCTACGAAGGACTAATAAATAAATCTTCTTTTGCAAGTAAGTCCCTCCATCTTTTTGTAGATTTCCTTCTTGTCACTTTAAGTCCTTGATGTTTCATTCATTATTATTTTGTATCATCAAATCAATAAACCCAACAGATGGGTATACATATTTTGAGTAGGGACTAAATAATAACTATTTTGAGACAAAGGGGGCGCCGGCCATATGCAAACACCGGGGGACCAAAGTCAAACTTTTTGTAAACTTTCTGAACTACTACTCACGGGCTCGTATATTTTATAACTAGTGACCAATTATTTTTATTTATAGCACCATTGTTTTTAATTACCTTTTTCCACGAGTTTTTATTATTAATACGTCTTATTCCCACATAACGAGTTAAATGTTACTTTTTCTCTTATTTTAGGTTGTTACTGTGTCGACTCGAGTAGTGACTAATATTACGGGCCATAACTCATACCATGACTCATTCAATACCAAAATCAATCATAAAAAGCAAATAAACGATACCAAGACAAGTCATCATTATCCGAAATAGCTCCTATAGGAAATCTACTCGATCTAACTAGCGTAGTGCGGTACCTAAAAGGGCTCACTAATTTGCCAGTTGTCACAGCCTCCTTGCCTCAAAAGAAATCGGTCCCGGGTTTTATTTCGAGTTACCCGATGACATAAAGAGTTGAGGATAATTCTTCCAAAACTCATCCTTAAGTTCCCATGTGAACTCTGGTCCATAACGGGAATTCCAACAAACTTTGACGATCGGAATGCGGCTAGGTTTCAGTCGTTTCACTTCATGATCCATGATCTAAATTGACTCCTGAATGAAGTTCTGACGCTCATCGATTCACATATCTTTCAAAGGTACGATCGGGGTTTCTTCAGAAAGACATTTCTTCATATTACTCACGTGGAAGACATCGTGTACCTTTGCTCAACTCCTGAGGTAGCTCAAGTCTATAAGCTACTGGTATGACTCTTTCCAGGATTGGAAAGGGACCAATGTATTGGGGTTGAGTTTTCCATGCTTGCTAAAGCATATCACCCCTTTCCAAGGGGAAACATTCAACATGACTTAGTCTCCCACTTGAAACTCCAAGGGCTTATGTCTCTTATCGGTGTAGCTCTTTTTTCTATCACGTGCAGCTTGCAAATGATTGCGAATTTGGAATACTTTCTCAGTAGTTTCAAAGCGAGTTCGGACCGTGGTGGGTGTCACCAACTTCAGTAACGGTCGGAGAGATTTTCGGCCATACAACACCTAAAATGGTGCGGCCTTAATGCTGGCATGATAGCTATTGTTGTATGAGAATTCAGCCAAAGTTAGGTACTTCTCCCAACCTTTTCCAAAATCAATAAGGCAGGCACGGAGCATATCTTCTAGCGTCTGGATGGTCCTTTCGGCCAATCGGTTTAAGGATGATAGGTAGTGCTCATATCAAGCTTCGTTCCCAAAGCCGTCTGCAGTGATAGCCAAAAATTTGACGTGAAACTGTTATCTCAGTAGAAAATGATAGATATAGGCACGCCATGACGAGATACTATCTCTTTGACATACAACTGAGCAAGCTTGTCGATACTATCAACTTATGATGGCCAAGTGAGCGGACTTAGTCAGTCTATCCATAATTACACCGATAGCGTCACAACCGCTAACTGTTCTAGGTAATTTGGTGACGAATTCTATAGTGATTCGCTCCCATTTCCAAACAGGGAGTTCGGGTTTCATAAGCAATCCTGATGGTTTCTGGTGTTCGGCCTTTACCTTAGAACATGTCAAGCACTCACTGACATACAAAGCTATGTCGGCTTTCGGTGGCCACACGAGTTTCTCGGTAACATATCGTCTAGGATGAATAGAGTATTTTGATTTATGCGACTCATGCATAATCAACTAGCGAATTCCTCCATAAGATGGTATCCAGCTTCTGTCTCTGAAGCGTAAGGTTCCGTCAAAATGCTTTGAGAACTGTTTTCACTTTCCACCATTCCATAAAGGTTCTCCATCGACGGCTCTTGCGGTAGTAGTGGAACTAATCGTCATTCCTAAGGATCGGGCTCGGCGGTGAAATTCTCTCTTTTCGGCTAAGGGCATGCAACAACATTGGCCTTACGGGATGATAAAAATCTCACAATCGTAATCACGAGTAATTCCAACCAAACATCGCTATCTCATGTTCAACTCCTTACGGTCTAAGATGTGTTGCGGTATTACGAGATACACTATACTTAGTAAGAGTATGGTAATGTCTCCATATCCTAAGAGCAAAAAACACATCACCCAACTCCAAGTCATGGGTAGTGTAGTTTTTCTCATTCTTTTTAAGTTGTCGGGAGGAATACGCTATCACCTTCTCTCGTTGCATCAGAACAGCTCCCAAGCCTTTATGCGAAGCGTCGCAATATACGATAAAATCTTCGCTTGATGGATCTAAACACACACCTTGTGTTAGTGATATTTTGAGTTATATTAATAAGCACGCGGAATATACTTAGTAATACTTAGAAGACGAATTGTATGATGTAATGTAAGTGAGCAATTTAACACCAAGCTCCAATATTATTAAGAAATAATACGAGTGATCTTGCTTATCACTAGGGTTACACCTTGAAGCTTATATGAATAATACGTGAGTATTTCATACTTTAAACAATGACCTAGGATCTCCTTTTATAGCACAAGGAGTCCTTTATAAGATAAGTATAATCCTAACAATATAGAATATACACAAGATCTTTTCTATACTTATCTATACACGGAAACATAACAATTATCTAATAGCGGTGGTAATATTAGTAATGCTTGGTGGTGAGTTTCCCTGCTAGTGTAATCTTTAGCGTGTTAACCACAAGCGTATCGTTGGTAGCATTAGCTTTATTCCTAACAATCCTCCCCTAAACTTATGATTTCTCTGTAAATCAACAAGTTTCTTCAATTTGCATCTTACGTAAGGATTTGGGAATTCTTTCAAACACTTCTCTTTCTCCTTAATTCATGAATAGCTCTTGAACATTGATCTTGAAGCCTAAGTAGCAATGCTCTGACCTTCTCATTATCTTCATGAACTCGATTGTTGTACCGGCATCACGGTGAGTTCGGCTACAGTGGATATTCTTTTTGCAAACATGAATGCATCCACTCCATTTCTTTCGTAGAAACATGATGAACTTCACATGAATCATAATAATACCATTTAGTACCGGGACATGAACATGAGAATTTCCAAATCATCATAAGTATCCGGTTCATGGAGCCTTCTTAGATTAACCCACAACTGCATTTCCTTCTTATCTTTAAGATTTTCAGCATCAAACCTTTCTTGAACCAATCTCCACAAAGTATCGGATCATGTGCTCACATGATTTGATGAGTTCTTCAAATTGAATGAATGATGAAGTTTCACCACCCAGCCTTGTAATCTTCCATGTAGGAGCAAAATTGCTAGCAGTAAACACTTCCCAATCAATGATAGGATGTCTGACTTGTAGTGGTTCAGGGTTAAAATCTTCTTCTTCTATTAATATCATTTCAGTCAATTGTTCTTCAGTGAATTTCTCAGTTGGAACTTCTTGTTCTTCAGCAAACTTTATCTTCTTATGTGTCTGAGGTTCACTTTCTTTGGCCTTTCTTTTCAAATGAGGATATATTCTTTCTTTTTCTTCAGTGTTCATAGGAATAAAATCTTTATCTTGTCTTTGAACTCTATAGTAGATACCTTCAACTTGATCGTCACTCATTCCTTTGAATTGATGTCTTTTCCAGCCACCAACATTGCAACAATAAGTCTTCATGTATGAGATAACTTGTGCCTTGGTTTGTTTCCTTGGTTTCTTTTGACCCTTTTACGGTGAACCAATTACATCTTGAAGTGCTTGATTATTCTTCATTTGAATGAAGTCCTTTAACTGAGCTGTTCTTTGTTCTTTAGTTAAAGACTTATTTGCCACTAGGTCAATTGCCTTCTTCTTGATCACTGGATCACTAGTAATTAAGAATTCAATCTCCTCTTCTGTAGGTACATAGCTGAACTCTGGAGTCTTTTCTCTGAATATTATAGGTGGAACAGTGGAAATTGGATTAACATCCATTGGATCAGTGGTATCCATTCTGCCCAACCTTTTAGCCTCCATGAAATCTGCAATCTCAATTTCCTCTAGTCTTTTCTTATTAGCAATTTGATCTTCATTGATCTTTCTAGAAACTTCTTTATCATTAGCAATTTGAGCTTGTTCTTTCTTTGAAATCTTTCTTCTTTGTTGATCTACACTCTACACAACTGCCTTACCTTTCTTCTTCTTGATTTCTTCCTCTGCAGTGGTAATAACTTGATCAACAGTGATAACGTCTTCTGCGATTGGAATGAAATGCGGTTGGTTTGCGATCTTGAAAATTTCTTGCTCTAGTTGTTGTTGAGGAACTTCTTGAGTATCAGCTTCCTTAGTACCTTTACTTGAAACACCTTCATCTCCAAAATCAAGCTTCCTCCCCCTAGTTTCAGCACCTATTTTCCTCCCCTGTTTGGGAGAATTTCCCAAAGCTGCACTGAATTCTTCTGAATCACCATCATGAGGTGAGGATGGAGATGACAACACAATCTTTGCAGTTTTTCTTTCCTTTTTCAACCCCTGCAACTCTTCTTTCAAAGTCTAAATCTCTGCTTTCAGTTGTGTAATATCCTTGGCATGCTGCTCCTTTATTTGTGCCAAGTCTTTTTCCAGAGATTCAACCTGCTTAGCTAATTTTGTACAAAGTTCCATCAAATCCATTTGTTGCCCAGTGCCCTCAACACTTCCAACTGTGTGACCTGTTGGGAGAGGTGAATCATAGGGCATTGGCTCAGATTCCTCCCTAGTTGGACTAGAGTGAAGCCTAGAACCACCACTGCTTGTTCCTAAACCAAAAGGATCAGGGACATCTTTGTGTTGTAATGGGAGGAGTTGGTCGCTTTTGCCTCCTCTCATAGGTGTGGAAGGCGGGTGGAGTATAATCAATGTTTGGAACAGGATGATTATGGGTGAGTTTTGTACACATGTGAAATCTTTGCAAGCATTTGAGGAAAAGAGGTGTAATAATCCTATTGCCATCTTTGTTCATGTTTTGAAAAACTTTAGGCTTAAGGCAACGGATTTTATAAACTCTTGTATGGGGTTGCAGTTGAAATTCATTTAAAACTGCTTACACAAACCTTGGATACATCAAAAATTTTGTAGAACTCTTTACATTGCCTTTCATACTTGTAAAAATATAGTTTGACCAATTAAAAATCCTATCAGTGGCTAGACAAACCAAAGGGTAAGCCATTGTTGAACTGAATTGTTCATAAGAGGTTTTCTTAGGACTTAGACAATGTAAAGAGTATGTATAAAAATATCCAATGAGGACAGAAACCACTCATTTTGAAAGTAGCCTTTTTGTCAGTGGTATCATACCCCATGGATGAAAGATGTGTATGAATTTATGGCATAGGTAATGTGATGATACCATTGAGATCATCCAATTGGAGAATTCTCCTCAAGGATGCCTCAATAACATCAATAGTTACCCCATCCACTGTGGCTCTAAGAGCATCCATTTGCTTCATGTGTATCTCCATTCTCAATTGTTATAGGACTGACGAGAAGTCCAAAACTGTTTGATTTGAGAGATATAGATTGTGGGATTTAGAAGTAAAGCATACCTTATATGGGCAGTATTGAGAAAGTCCACAATCTGGTGAAAAACAGGGCCACTCTTCTCGTTTGACTTTTCCAAGAAAGCCACTTGGTTGTGCTCATCTGCAAAGGTGATTGGTGCCATAGAATCTTTTGATAAAAAATTATTATGTCGATGGAATTGAATAAATAACTTGCCAATTGAGAGAGAAAGATATATAGTGGTAGGGTTTAAGAGTTTTGCGCAAGAAAGATTATCTATGGAAAAGATTTATCTTTAGAGGATCAATAGCAATTAGGAAAGTACATAATCTTCTAAAAATTTACCCTATATATATATGGAATGCAATTTCTCTTCAACGGCTAGTAAAAATTTATTCTTGACACAACAGGTTGTAACGGCTAGATCAACAATGGTAAAAATAACACAATGTCGATGGAAACTGTGAACTAGCAGTGGTAATTTTTCACATAAAATTTTCAAAGAGCAGTGGTAAAGAAAAACATATGAAAATTTAAACTGCTCTTTATCATAGTTTTTAGCAAACTACCTACCTATCAGCGGTTTGATATGTCTTTAACATGAGCCGTTTGCTATGGACTAGCCAACTCTTAATCATAGAGAATATGGTGAGTTGATAACCATATAGTTTTTGGTAAACTATCAACCATAAACGGTTTGTTAAGTCTTTACCATTAGCCGTTTACTCGGACTAGTTGATTCTTATGTGGATTAGACATGGTGAATCAATAACCATTTGTTTTGTGTCTCCGGTTACACACCTTTTAAGATCAACTCCCATCTTTGCTGCATAAAGGTTAAACAACAATACAAGCAAATATATACAAACTTATACAACAATTTTAGTACCCAAAAACTTCTTCTCAATACCAAAGAACATTAGACACAAAAAGTTTATGGATTTAGCATTCCAATACCCTGTACCAAATACTGTCTTGAAATCTACCCACATCAAGTCCTTTTGTTAATAAATCGGCATAGTTGTCATCAGTATGGATTTTGACAACTTGGATTAGCCTTTTCTCATAACAATCTCTTATAAAACGGTGTCTAATTTCAATATGTTTAGTCTTTGTGTGTTGAACTGGATTCTTAATAATGCAAATGGTACTGCTATTGTCAATATGGATGATGGTATTCATGAAATTGTACCCATAGTCTAAAAGTTGATTATGAAGCCATAGAACTTAAGCACAACAACTTGTAGCAACCACATACTCTGCCTCAGTTGATGAATTTGCCACCATTGTTTGTTTCTTGCACTGTCAAGACACCAATCTATTTCCAAGAAATTGGCATCCAACTGTAGTAGATTTTCTATCCAAACTAGCACCAGCATAATCACTATCTGAATAAGTAACCAACTCCAGAGGTGATTCTCTAGAGTACCATAAACCCAGATTAGGAAATGCTTTTAGATATCTGAAAATCTTCTTCACAGCAGTCAAGTGTGAGAACCAGGGAGTGACTTGAAACCTTGCACAAGCACACACTGCAAACATAATATCTTGTCTAGATGATGTAAGATACATCAAAGAACCAATCATAGACCTGTACATGTGCACATCAACTGCTTCACCACTATTTTCCTTCAAGAGTTGATGGGTTGTCTTATCTGCAGGGGTGCTGGATGACTTTGCATCGATGAACTTGAACTTCCTTAGTATCTGGCCACATATTTGTCTTGATTGATGAAAATACCATCTGGCCTTTGTTGTACTTGAAGCCCCAAAAAGAATGTGAGCTCACCCATAGAACTCATCTTGAATTCTTCCTTCATTATCTTCTCAAACTCTTTGCACATCTCTGTCTTCGTAGATCCAAAAATGATATCATCAACATATACTTGAACCAGCAAGATATCATTCTTGTCTTTCTTTATGAACAAAGTCTGATCTACTCTGCCTCTATGAAACCCATTATCAAGAAGATAAGTAGTTAAGGTTTCATACCATTTTTTTGGTGCCTGACGCAAGCCATACAATGCTTTAACCATCCTGTATACTTTGTTTGGATATTCAGGGTCTTCAAAGCCTGGAGGTTGTGAAACATATACCTCCTCATCAATTTGTCCATATAGAAAAGCACTTTTTACATCTATTTGTAGACTTTAAAGCCCATAAAGGATGCATAGGCTAAGAACAACCTAATTGCTTCAATTCTTGAAACTGGGGCAAACACTTCTTCATAGTCAATACCCTCCTCCTAAGTGTATCCTTGAGCCACAAGCCTACCTTTGTTCCTGATAACAATTCCTCTTTCATCCTTCTTGTTTCTGAACACCCACTTAGTACCTATTACCTTCTTGCTAGAAGGTAAATCACAAAGCACCCAAACCTTTTGAAGCCTGAACTGGAGCAACTCTTCTTGCATTGCTTCCACCCAACTTTCATCTTCAAGTGCCTTGTATACATTCTTTGGCTCCATTTGTGACAGAAAACACATGAATAAACATTCATTCTTGCCTTCATGATTCTTAGATTCATAGATTTCACTAATAAACCCTTGAACATCAGGCAATTTTATTTGTCTTCTAGTTTTCACTGGTGAATGGACATCCCCAATCACATTTTCAAGTAGATGTGATTTATGAATTGAGGTATGGGGAGTCTGAGGAACTGCAATCTCACTTGGCATATTTGAGATTTCAACATCATTGGCTTGAGCTTCCTCTGTAACTAGAGTTGTAATTTCCACTTCTGGTGTTGCAGTGAAAACATCTTGCCTAGCGATTGGAATCGGAATTTTCCCGCTTTGAGATTTTCGGTGTTCATGTTGCTATCTCCTTCCTTTCCAGAATCATTAGAAGGATGAGCATCTCTAGTCTTTGGAATATCATCATTATCTGCATAGTCCCAAAGTGGCAAACTAAAATCATCTTGATCATCTACTTGATCCTTGCTTGGTTCATCATCATCAAGAAACTCTGCTGATCCTGAAAAATCGTAAGTAGATATACCTGTAGAGATATGTACATAATTCATAGTATAGGTTAGATTATCAAGATCAAACAGCCTTTCTGGACCAGTTCCTTTGACATTCACTTTGTTTTCCGAGGGAACTCAAAATGCTGATTCTCTTCAATCTTCTGGGTTCTTAAGTTGAATACTCTGAAAGCTTTACTAACCATGGAATACCCAACAAAATACCATTCATCAGATTTTTCTTCAAATTTGCCCAGATAATCTATGGTATTGAGAATAGATACATGACATCCAAATGGTCTCATGAAGTCTAGGATAGGAGGTCTACCTCTAAATAACTCAAAAGGTGTCTTGTTCTTTGCTTTCACTACTAAAACCCTATTTTGCACATAACATGCAGTGTTAACTACGTCAGCCCAAAAAGTGATTGGCAATTTTGAATCTGCCAACATGGTTCTAGCAGCTTCTATAGGTGTTCTATTTCTCCTCTCAGCAACACCATTTTGTTGAGGAATTCTAGCAACACTAAATTCTCTTTTAATACCTTTATCTCTGCAAAAATCATCCATAACTCTATTCTTAAATTTTGTCCCATTGTCACACCTAATGATTTTAACTTTCATATCATATTGGTTTTCAACTTCTGTGATGTAGATCTTAAGGATGCCAGTTGTTTCATCCTTAGTCCTTAAAAAGAAAACCCATGTAAACCTGATAAAATCGTCAGTCACAACAAGACAATACTTCTTAAGATTTAAGCTGCTCACTGATGTAGGACCAAACAAGTCCATATGTAGCATTTGAAGTGGGTGAGCAATAGAGTTAACCAACTTTGACTTGCAAGAAGCTCTGTGTTGCTTGCCTTTAAGACAAGCCACACATGTTTGATCATTTTCAAATCTTTTCTGAGGTAAGCCTCTAACTAAACCATCTTTGACAATCTTATTAATGGTTTTGAAGTTAACATGACCAAGTCTTCTATGCCATAGCATGGATTCATCCAATGTGGCCTTTGCAAGCAAGCAAGCATAATCATCTTTAGCAACAATGTTGTTCATATCAAAGCTATATAAGTTGCCTTCTCTAGGAATCTTAAGAAGAATCTGACTTTCATCAGGCATCTTAAAATCCTTAGAGAGAACAAAGAACATATCTTTAGTAAAAAGAACATTGTTTTTCTTGTCACACATTTGTGACACACTAAAAAGATTATACTTAAGCTCTTTTACCTAGTACACAGTTTCAAAGTCCAAGCTACCAGTTTTAATGACCCCTTTACCAACAACTTTTCCATTAACTCCACCTCCAAAGCTGACATACGGTCCATCATAATGTTCAAAATCTGAAAGATAGGACTTGTTGCCAGTCATGTGCCTTGAACATCCATGCGTGTAGCCTTGATCGATCTTTTGTCCTTGGATGTTCCACGCACATAAAAGTAAGGAGTTAGTTTCCTTTGGGGACCCAAGCCATGATTGACTTGGATCTGCCTCGTGTATCAATATAGTTAAATCTATCAAAGGTCATTGATACACCATTGGGATTGGTTGTGGAGGTAATTCCTTTAGGTTTCCATTCCCAACGTGCTGAGGCCTTCACAACATTTCCCATGTTACCCCTGGTCTTGTTTACAACCCTTGTAGTGGGAACTTTTGATTGAGCAATGGTAACTGCTGGTTTAGTTTTAGGTACCCACTGTTGGTTATAATTAACTCTTTTATCAGAAAAAGACCTTTTCCCTGTTTGTGTAGATTTTACAAAAGTTGGTTTAGATTTTGCACTTGAAACAGGTGATTTAGGGTGAGCAAAGTGTTGAGTTTTATCGGTGGTAAAAGTTTTAAGACCACTTCTTAATTGAACTGCTCTTGGGACCATTTTTTGTGTGAATTAGGGTGTACATTATTTTGAAACTTGTTAGACTCCACCCTTTTATTCCCATGGACTTCCCTTCTCCCAACATGATAGTCACAATTAGCATGTAAATGATAAAAGCTACCACGGATATAACATGCTTTATTGTACATCACAAAATCACTACCTAGTTGTTGAGATTTAACATGATTCCAACTCCTCTGGTTACCCCTAGGAGTTGATGACTTATTCCTATACATCTCAGCATACCTTACAGTTGGTCTAGTTTTATTAGCTTGTTTTCTAGGTTCCTCTGTAATAGTATTAACAACTTTTGGGATAGAAGCCTCTACATTCTTTTTAGCATTCTCATCTACAATAGATGAGTCACTTGCACTTTCAAAACATCGGTTTCTGCTTAACTGTCCAGTTTTCACAAATGTGTCCTTTGGAGGACCATATTCACGTACAAGATCCTGAAACTCTTCTAGGCCTGTATGAGCTAAATCTATGCCAAGAGGTGATGGAACACCCCTTAGTTGTGGAGGGCAAGGTGTTGTAACCCATACCATTTAACTTTACTAGTAATTTGAGCATTGAAATTTTATCAATTGACTTAGACTGATAATAAGGTGTCAATGATAAATTGACATTCTCATTTATCTTTCTAAGTTTTTCAAACTCTTCTTTTAATTCTTCATTCACTGCTGTCTTATGATCTATCTCTCTCCTAAGAATAATCATATCATCATTATATTTTGACTCATTAGCTCTATAGTGCTCTAGTTGTGTTTCTAAAACAGCTATGCCTCTTCTAAGGTTTGACATAGTATAATTAGCAGCATTCAACTCTGTTCTTTGGTTGTCAAATAATTCATTAAGCCTTTCACATTCTCTAGAAGCCCTACATGTTTTAGAACAACTTTCAAAATTTTGTACCTCAGAGTCAGAGAAACCCATGAGAGCATGTTTTGTAGACACAAGAGCAGCATCTGAAGATTGTTCCTCTTGTCCATCAGCCATAAAACTCCAATCATAGCTCACACCATCAATAGCCAACATTGCCTTTGGTTCTTCCACTATTGGTTCTTTCTTTTGCTTGTACCAAGTAGACCTTTTGTCCTGGTTCCTTGGTCTTCTACATTCTCTAGAAAAATGCCCCAACTTGTGACAATTGAAACACTCTACTTTCTTTTTATCGAACCCTCGCTTTCACCACCATTGATGTGAATAGGCTTGCCGGTCTTCTTGTAGAATTTCCTAGCCCTCATGCTAAGAAGAGCTATCTGCCATTTTATGTCCATCTCCTCCAAGTCATCTTCATCAATTTGCTCTATGTCTTCATGAGTTAAAATAGAGCCATTAACTTGAGTGGAGATGAAAGCATAAAAGGTAGAATCTCTAATACCAGCAACCTTCTTCTTTGAACTGCGGTGGTAATACTAGCATTACCGATTGGAAGGCGTAGAACCAAAGATGGCAAAATCATTATCATTGTCCTTTTCAGAATCATCACTGTCAACAGAGGTTGACAACAATGCCAAGCTACTAGAGCTTGTACCAAGTTTCCCTGCCTTCTTCAATCTTTGTTCAATGAGTTTGAAGTTGTTGTAAAGATCATTGAGCTTCATAGTTTCAATCTCTGGTTTGTTTTCTAGACTATAACATTTGTATGAAACTCAGAAGGCAAACTTCTTAGAAACTTCAAATTGAGGTCTTCCTTTTCTACTACAATGCCAAACACAGTCAGTTGTGTGACAATCTTCTGGATTTTGGTGAAGATGCTGTCAAGTGAGTCATTGCTTGAAGCAGAGAAGTTTTCATAACTTTGCTTCAACAATGTCTTTTGTGTCTTCTTTGTAGCATCATTGCCACCAAACACCGAAGCGCATCTCTTCAAAAGTTCCTTTCTTTGTCTTGTACTTGCGAAAGCAATGATTTGGTCTTTAGGAAGAGTCATTAGTAACAAACTTCTGGCCTTCAGGTCATTCTTCTTCTTTGCTCTTTCATCATTAGTCTTAGGTACAGAAATTGTTACAACTTCTGTGTCACCAACTTTCTCAGTCTTAGTAACAGACTTGAAAGAATCACCAGTTAAGATGATCTCCCATAGAGCATAGTCTTGTATGAGAAAGTATTGCTCAATCATTATCCTCCACATCTCAAACTCATTAAGTTTAAGCTTAGGAAGCCTTGGAGCAGAGTTGGACTGGTTGTTTTCCATCTCCATTGATTTGAGTGAGTAGGTTAAGCTTTATTCCTTGGATCTTCTAAATCAAAATATCAAAACCTTCGCTCTGATACCACTTGATGGATCTAAACACACACCTTTTGTTAGAAGACGAATTGTATGATGTAATGTAAGTGAACAATTTAACACCAAGCTCCAATATTATTAAGAAATAATACGAGTGATCTTGCTTATCACTAGGCTTTCACCTTGAAGCTTATATGAATAATACGTGAGTATTTCGTACTCTAAACAATAACCTAGGATCTCCTTTTATAGCACAAGGAGTCCTTTACAAGATAAGTATAATCCTAACAATATAGAATATACACAAGATCTTTTCTATACTTATCTATACACGGAAACATAACAATTATCTAATAGCAGTGGTAATATTGTACTGGCAGTGGTAATGAGTTTCCACTGCTAGTGTAATCTTTAGCAGTGTTAACCACAAGCGTATCAGTGGTAACTATTAGCTTTATTCCCAACATCGCTTCCTTCAGGCATGGCTAGGATAGGCGCACTACACAGCTTCTCCTTCAGTAGTTGAAACGCCCCTTCTTCTTTCTCTCCCCATGCGTACTTAACGTTCTTCTGTGTCAGTTTGGTCAGCGACTTAGCTATTTTAGAGAATCCCTCAATGAACCTCCGGTAATAGCTTGCTAGACCTAGAAACTGATGAACTTCCGAGGGGGT
The DNA here is from genome assembly GCA_910596185.1 of Chrysanthemum makinoi. NCBI lineage: Eukaryota > Viridiplantae > Streptophyta > Magnoliopsida > Asterales > Asteraceae > Chrysanthemum > Chrysanthemum makinoi. The sequence continues at coordinate 205,941,870 of OU343223.1, read as the reverse complement.
TTTCGGAGCGGCCCATTCCATGACGGCCTCAATCTTGGCGGGATCCACATGAAATCCTTGACTATCAATCACCTGGCCCAATAATTGTACGGTCGGGAACCAAAATTCGCACTTAGAGAATTTGGCGTACAGCTGTTCTTGCCTTAATAACTCCAAGATGAGCCTCAAATTCTCCTTGTGCTCCTCTCTACTCCTGGAGTATATCAAGATGTCGTCTATGAATACTATCACAAACTTATCCAGGTAGGGCTTGCACACTCGATTCATGAGGTCCATGAATACCGCGGGCGCGTTGGTCAAACCAAACGACATCACTTGGAATTCATAGTGCCCATAACGAGTTCTGAACGCCGTCTTTGGGATATCTTCTTCTTGAACTCTAAGCTGGTGATAAACGGATCGTAAGTCGATCTTAGAAAAGATACAAGATCCTTGGAGTTGGTCTAATAGTTCGTCTATCCTAGGCAGTGGGTATCGATTCTTCACCGTCAACTAATTCAAATCTCTATAGTCGATGTACATATGAAACGATCCATCCTTCTTCTTCACGAATACGGATGCTCCATAAGGCGACAAACTTGGTCGTATGAATCCCTTCTCTGACAACTCTGCCAACTGCTTTGATAGTTCCTCCAACTCTTTTGGAGCAAGTCGATAGGGAGCCTGGGCTACGGGTGCAGCACCAGGTATCAACTCGATTTGGAATTCCACTTGTCGGATAGATGGAATCCCTAGCAAGTCGTCGGGAAACACGTCCGGAAAATCTCGATCGATGGGTTCATCTTCAAGGCGTCTTTCACTCTTCTTCTCGCGTTTCGTCTCAGAAATTCGAGCCAAGAAAAGACAACCTCCTCTGTCAATGTACTTTTGTGCCTTTATACAAGAGATGATGCCCAACTTGGAGGTACCTCCATAGTCACTCCGATCTCCTTGTACACTCAGGACTTTTCTACCATACGGCACACGCACGATCTTCTCATCGCAGATGATGTGTGCATCGTTCTTCGACAACCAATCCATACCAATGATGACGTCGAAACTTCCTAAGGTGACGGGCAAGAGGTCTATGCTGAACGGGTGATCTAGGAAACTTAACGTTCAACTTCTGACTATAGTGTCTATCCTTTCCCTATTTCTATTAGCTAACTACACATCATAACTTAATCCTAAAGGTGTCGGGGAAATTCCTGGTAATGGCATAAAGGCAGTGGATACGAAACTCATATCGGCACCGGTATTAAACAGTATGGAAGCATATCGGTTATTGAGAAGGAACGTACCCATAACTACGTTCGGATCCTCTTTGATCTCCTTCCCAATGATGTACACTCGCGCTGCTCCCATGTCTCTCTGTTGATTTCTAGCACCCTGGTTTTCTTGGTTCCTTTCAGTCCCTCGATTTTTGAGGTTATGCCCATTACTTCCCGCACCTTGGTTCACCTGATTTCCTCCATTCCCGGGATTTCCTCTGATCCAGGTTTCTCGACACTCGGTCTTGTAGTACCCTTTCTTCCCACATCCAAAACAGGTGATAGTGGCCTTCTACTCCGTTCCTTGTGTGGCTTGTGCCACGGAAAGGGGTCGGGACCTACAGTCTCTGGCCATATGTCCTACCTTAGAGAAATTTCTACACACCAAGGCGCACTGCCCATGGTGGTGTTGATTGCAACGAACACACAAGGGCTTACTTCCTTCGTAACCCTTCTTCTCTATATTACCAATAGCATACATCCTGGCTGTCTCTCGCCGTTTTTTGGAGTTGCTATCACTATTAACACCCTCATTCTTTTTCCTCTTATCACCCCTTCCCTTGTCTGTTCCTTCTAGCACAAGGGAATCCATTAGACGCTAGGCTATGGTAACTGCCTCATGCAGGTTTGTCGGCTTCGCAGCGATTACATCATTCCTAGTAGCTAATTGCAATCCATCAGTGTACCGCTCAATCTTGAGAGCCTCGATACGAACTATCTCTGGGCAAAGCAACGACAATTCTTGAAAGCGAAGGTTGTAAACTGTCATGGCGTTTCCCTTCACCTTATGGTTCTAAAACTCAATTTCTAACTTCTTAACTTAATTCCTAGGGCAGTAAGTCTTGATCAGCAAAGCCTTAAACTGGTTCCAAGTCATCACGTAGGCTACCTCACTTCCTACCGATTTGTGATAGTTGTTCCACCAAGTCAACGCTTCGTCCTTTAGAGTGAACGTCACGTACTTCACCTTGGCGTCCTCATCACAGTTATTGACATTGAACACTGATTCAGTTTTCTCCATCCACCTCATTAGGTAAACCACTCCCTCGGTTCCTCCGAACTTGATGGGACCACAGAATCGGAACTCCTTATAGGTACAACCTCGAGTTCGATTAAGCGGTGGGGTTCCTGCAGAGGTGTTTGAGTGATTTGACTCAGCTAGTAGCTCGACGACATGCTACATCACGAGCTGGTCAATGTGGATTTGATTCATAGTCGGAAGGATCGGTGGGACATGACCATTTTCACCTTGGTCATTGACGTTTTGATTCTCAGCGGTGAGGTTGTCGGTATTCTGATTCTCAACAGGCAGAGTCGGGGTCAGGCGCCGACCTCGACAAACGGTAATGACCAAACAGGCACTGCTCGGGTGGTCCTGGGCGGGTTTCGTCTTGGTGCCATTGATCTAAAGTATAACACAAGAGTTCCATAAGTTCTACATATCACATTTCATTAGACAGGATTTGATTCCAAAGACATCAGATACCGCATGAATATTGAATCAAGATAACGAGGAAAGCGCCACATCATATCGAAATAATGAAGGCTCAAAACGAGAAATCAAAGGATGCACTTCTATTAGCCATAACACATAGTTTTTGAAGTACAATAACATGAAAAGATAGAGAATAGTCGTAGACGATCATACTAACGAAACTAACAGGATAACTAAGTTAAGTATACATCTCAAACTGGGTACTCCTCAGTTTCAAGATGGTACAACACTATAAACCTAAGGCAACCTAGCCACAGTCTCCACGGGCGACTCTTGCTGCTCTCCGAACATCCTCAATCACTCTCCACAGTACGGAAATATCTAGACGCTGGGTGTCGCGATCTCTCCTCAAATCCGCAACCTCTATCTCCAGCTCACTGACCTTGCGCCAGAGCGCTCGGTCTTCCACTCGGGCTATCATGAACCCTCTGTGCAGGTCTCCTAATAGCTTATAGAGCTCTGACATAACCTCTCTCAAGGCTATAGTCCTCCTAACAACTGCCCCTATATCTCCCCTCAACTCCTCTAGACTAACCGTCGATACACCAACTAGTCGGTCTGCTAAATGACTAAGCCTAACTCCCTAGGAAATAATCCGCTCCTAAATTAGACCCGTCTCTCCATACTCTGCGGGCTATGAATCTATCTCTGATGGGAGATCTGATCCTAGTGGGCTGCTTAGCTTGGGTGAGTGAGGAGGCAAGACAAATTCAAACGGTTGCTCTAGTAAATCATGCTCAGGCAAGGGTAAATTAGAGCCTGGTTCTAGAGAATGCGCAGAATGCGGGAGACTCTAAATCGGCGGAGTACCCTCATCTGGGATGTCCTCCTCCTTTTCTGGAGGGTCCACATCCTCATCCATATACTCCTCCTCATCCTCATACTCCTCCTCATCCTCATTAACTGAGTAGGAGTCCATGATTCGATGTCTCTGTGAAGGTGAATCATGTGGTGGTAAAGTACGGGAGAGGTCGTCGGTAGGATGGCGATGAAAGTGTTGATGATAGGAGAGAGTGAGCTGATAGGTGCGTGTGATGATGGAGGTCGTACTGACTTATGAGCAATAGTACGATGGGTAAGTCTGGGAACATGGGCTCGTGCTAAAGCCTGATGTAATGTAAGCAGTCGCAAAGAGCTAGGGCGATTAGATGATGATGGTAACTGAGAAGTGAGTGAAATTTGTGGCCCTGGAATGGCTGATGATGATGAAGCAAGAGTAGGATATCGGACAATCACATAAGGATCATCCTGTGCAAGAGTCATCAGAGTCCGTGTTGGGGAAGATGCAGCAGCAAGGATCTCCTCTGAAACATCATAAGCTAGTGAAGGCATGGTCTGTGACAATGGCGTAGGGTAGGTATAAGTGTACCAAAATAACTAATTCTAATATCGCATCATCATATCAAAACATCAGACAATACATCACATAGTGGCAAGCTTTCGAAATAGAGGATACTGTAAGAACCCGTAAATTTCCAAGTAATTAATTAATCTTAAACACGAGTTAGTTCATCTTGAAAGTTTATATAACCATTTTTCTCGCGGTAATTATTTTAAAAAAAATGAACCCACACGCGTACCGACATCTAATTAGTAATGACAACAATTATTTAACTCATGTTCGAGTCTATAGAATATTTTTATAGCACTTATATAAAAACACTCCCGAAAATGCACACATTTTACTTGTAAGTGTCAAACCCAGACACCGCGACTAATTATTTTAAACACCGGGACAAATCGAACTTGACAAACCTCGTTGGGCCGAGTTACTTCTTAAGCCCACTTAATCCTTATCTTTCCCCTTGGGCCTCAATGAACACTAAACTACCAAACCACGGATATAAGCGCACTTATATATTTTATTTTTGGACCTCATGTACTCAATAAATACCAACAAAAACATAATAGCATGTATTTTCATTTCTCCTTTTGTGTTTCCTGCGCATGCTACTCCAAAAATAACACCTAATATTTGTTTTCTTTTCACTTGTGTTGAACACAAGTCAACAAAACCATGGCAACATTATTATTTTTCGCCTTTCGCTGCTACCCCTCACGGCAAAACCACAAAAAAAACATGTATGTTTCTTCTTGCTTCTTGCGTGAAGACATCACCAAAGGGAGACAATGTACTAATTTTAAGCCACCCTACAACTACTAAACTAATGACCTAAACCTTTGACCTCCCTTTTGACTTCATAATCCAACATGTAATATGTCTACTTGATGTGACCTATCCTTAGCATGCTCCTAAGATTGAGACAAACCACATGCATGCTCAACACTCATTTCTTTTTGTGATAAGGTCTAGGCGTAGATGGTTTATTGAATATTTCAAAGAACCATGCTTGACCCCATCTCTTCTTCTTATTCGACTGACAAACACAACACAAGGCCACGTATCTTTTCCTAAATTCATGGCTCTCATTTGCTAAGTCAAACCAAGCTTCATGACACAACTTTTCTATATAAGCCTCCCACCCTTAAGCACTTCTCTCACAAGCACTTGCTTTCAAACACATTCTCAAACACAACTCTTGTTATAACTTGTTCCTTTGCCGAGAAAGAGTGGGAGGGAAGCAAAGTTTCAGGTTTCATTTGCGGGTTAGTTTCTAGTCGGGTTAAGCATTGGAAGCTAGGTCGTTTATCGTCTCACTTGTTCTTGGTCACCATTCGATTTCACTCTATCCAAATTCACCACTGTAAGCACTCGAAACACTCCTCAACTTATATGTCATTTGTTTAAGAAGCTTGTGTTTGGATAATAAGAAATGAAAACTAAAAGTGAGACTTATTCACTCATTGTCAACATGCAAGCATGTAGACATTCGACTTAAGCATTCGTATAGTAAGTCTGTGATGATATAAAACAAATGAAACCAACAGTGAATAATCCCTTAAATACCAAACGATTGCAAAATAAAACAAGGAATGAGCCTTGGCTCCACTGGTTATGTCCCCTAGCTTTTACACACAAGACCCAGGTTCGAATGCAGGCGCTACACCCCTTTTTGGTGATTTTTATTTTTCACTTGTTATTTTGCAAGTTTTGCCTTTTGGCACCCTTAGCCCCTCAACTTCAAATCCCTTAATACTATTCTTAAAACTTATTTAAGTTTATAACTAATATATAAATTTAAAACTTCGGTCCCTCAAATTTGAACACTTTGACATTTTATCCATAACTTTTATAAGTTCGATAAACTTATATCGTTTACCACTTTTTCATTTAAGTAAATATATTTAGCGCATATCTTCTGACGACCTCATCGGCGTAAACATTAAATACTATATTTTTTCAAATATATTGTTTAATCACGACTTCATTAAAATGAGTATTTCGATGATCTAAAGTCTATAACGAGAATTATTATGTCAATAATTCACTAAACTTAAATATAAAATTATAAGTGTATAATTTTATAAAATCGTTAATCGATATCGATTTACCTTGAAAGCAAACAAACTAAAACACTTGACAACGTTGTTATAACTCGACCACGGGGAACATTTCACTTATATATATAAGCATGAACTTTTGAAAAATATCAAACTAAGCCGATATAGCGCGTATTTTGAACTTAATACCTAAGCACTATCCGCACTCGTAAAACCAACGCTATTAACACTTTATTGAATTGGATATTCAATGCTCTGTTGAATTAGTATGTTCAATGCTCTATCATTTGGTCGTGAACCAAAGGTTTATCATATTCTGAGATTTACCATCTCGTTCTTAGGTTCCGGGTTGGAGCCTCAGCCATATCGCACTCGATCTCGTTATGCTTGTTCATTTCCGCTAAGGTGAGTTCATGGCCCATACTTTCTTGTTTTCAAACTATTTTGGGGGAGAATACATGCTCGTTTTAACTAAAGTCAATGCTTGTTTATGCTTAAACTCATTACTTGCTCTTACCTGAAAACACGATTTACTTGCTGATTGCATACCGGCTTATCTTATTACGGACACAAATGTTTTATCATATATGCAAAGTTCATAGCCCTACTTTTTCTCTTAGTAACTGTTTTTACAAACTCCTTTGGGGAGACTACATGCTACCACTACTTTTTATGATCACAATTGCTTGAAAACTTTATGCTATATTTGATTGTGATTATTACTTAAGTTCAAAATCATCGGTTTGATGATACTTACGTTTAAAATCATCGGTTAGATGATACTTATGTTCAAAATCATCGGTTTGATGATACTTACGTTGAAAATCATCGATTTGATGATACTTACGTTCAAAATCATCAGTTAGATGATACACATGTTCAAAATCATCGGTTTGATGATACATACGTTCCAAATCATCAGTTAGATGATACCCATGTTCAAAATCATCGGTTTGATGATACTTACGTTCAAAATCATCAGTTTTGTGATACTTACATTCAAAATCATCGGTTTGATGATACTTTTGTTCAAAATCATTCTTGGAATCATATAACAATCACTATGATGATGGGTGCATCATCGGATCTATTGTTCTATGCAACTGGAAATCTTGTGATCAACTGTTTTATTACTAAACCTATGAATTCACTCAACCATTGTGTTGACCCTTTTAGCATGTATTTTCAGGATAAAAAGGCGATAGGTAACTCTGGAGGCGCTTGGGCATTGGCATGGCATGGTCATAGACGACTCTGATTTATATATCGGGACCAAATCTTTTTAAAGGGCCTTTTTCCGCAACAATTTAACTTCTGTAAACTTTGTTTTACTGAAATCAATGAAATCTTTTAAGGAAAACTGTTTTTCTATGCTTTGTGTTGTGATATCAATCGAGTAATACCCTAGTAACATTATCTTTCACTGCAAATCATTTTTGTGGGTGTTACAGATTGGTATCAGAGCCTTGGTTATAGAGAACTGGGTATTTTTCAAACCTAGACTATAATCGTTCCTACGAAAACTTAACCCTATGACCGACACATGCATGCCTGCCAAGCTGAATGCCTCGCTTATGACTCGTTGAAGTCATCCTTGATAAGATATGTGTTTATTACTTCCATTTAGTCATACTATTAGCTAGGATTGCCTTACTTATACGTATGCTTACGTATCACAGCGCTACGCCTTCTCCTCCACGTAAAAGGAAATATTTGTTCAGTCTCTCATAACGATCTTTAAGGGAGTTGGGACATATCACTAGTATAACTAAGCTAAGCATTGCAAGATTCATTGAACCTCGGGTGAATATGGATTGATCACCTATATTCAACCAGGAACAGTGGGACATAGCCTGATCACCTATGTTCGACTCAGAGGTGAATGTTGTAATACTGAAAGTAGTTATAATAGTGTTATGTCCAGCTGACCTCCTAATTGACTTCTGAAAAGAGTAAAAATTTTCATGTGTGTTCACTGAATATCATAAGAGTTATACACACAACACACTAGCGTCACAAAATTTCCTCACTATGACGCATCTTTTCCTAAGAGGAACGCCTTCTTATTGCAGTACTACGCTCCCTAAGCTGACCATTTTACGCTACTACTTTACGCCTCCGCATCGTGCATGGAGATTTGCTTAGCAGATGATGCATAACTATTACCTACTAGCAACGTGCATGGAGATTTTCCTGGCAGATGTGCACACTATTTAAACGTTTCTTGTGAAATGCTCTTTGGATCGTTACAACGTCATGTCTTCACCATCCGGTCCTATTATAGTTCGTTCAAACGTTGAAATCGAAGTCTTCTCATTATCTACTGTTGTAACAGTGTCACCTTTACCCCAAAATTCATACCCAGTCGATGAACCGGATTACATCCCTAGCCGTTCTAGGAACGACACACCTCGACATCTAGAGAGGGAACCCCTCGCAGATCATAATAAACGAACATCTATACCAAGAGTTAACTTGCAAATCAAGTCACTGTTTCTGGGAACATATCCCTGATCTTTCACTCATCCCTTGGAAATACCAACTGTCAGCCATGCAAACCTCTTATGAATTAGTAAGCTGTGTCGCTATCCGATACGCAAACTACTTTCAACTATCCCATCGACTATCTTATCAACTATTTTGAGGTCACCTAGCAAAACGTCTTCTTTGAAATATCATTAATTCGAATATTCTGACCTTACTAGTATTTTGAGAAGTTCTTATATTACCCTAGGAGCTACCCTACAAGCCACCTCTCAAACTATTCATTAAACCGAGTTGTTGTTTCAAAACTAAACCACGAACTACGATCTATTATAATAAAGTATTATCCTTATCACGCAATAAAGTGGTTTACAAAGTTTTTCGTAAAGTATATTGCAATTACCTTATAAATCATCCTCTCCTTTGGAAAGCTTTAAAGGATAACCAATATTTTCTTAATCAAATCTTTGAAGTAAATCAAGCATTTCATTTTGAAACGATAAATAACAACGTTTTAAGAATTGATAAGGATCAAACTGATTTATCATTTACAAAAACTAAGGTGTTGGAATTATTTGAAATTGAGAAAAAATTTTGAATTCACATGAAAATCCCCAACTTGGAACCGAGTCCATGTTGTCGCTTAAAAACTTTATTTAATAAATTTTCATCACAATAGCTGAGGTTCAGCAATTTTCTTTACATACGCCAAGCTTTCTTCTAAAAAATTTAAAGACTCGCTATTTTTAAACATTTAGAACTTATGAGGTTATGCATACCCAACTACATTTTGTTAACGTTTTCACCATCGGGGACTTTTCTTAAATAACATCGGTAACAACAATAAAAACTCGTGGTGACATTTTCCTGAGACTACTTATTCTTACGAAATGAAAATTTCTGGTCAAACCTTATCAAATATTCTTATGCTAATAAGTGTCAAAATGTCGAATTTTTGGGATAATTTTCTTAATTACATCACGTGTAAAAATTTGTTTTATTAAACTCACAAATATCTAACCCAATTATCTATCCCAAGGAGATAATATTTCTTATATGTCATTCAAATAAACAAGTATTCAGGTAAATCTATTAACGTCACGCTTTCAAACGAGCTACTAAACTTTAAACCTTTACTTTATCACCTAAGCGAGTAACACAAATTTAACCTCGAGGACGAGGTTCCCATAAGGGTTAGGTACTGTAAGAACCCATAAATTTCCAAGTAATTAATTAATCGTAAACACGAGCTAGTTCATCTTGAAAGTTTATTTAACGAGTTTACTCGCGGTATCTTTTTTTTTTAAATGAACCCACACGCGTACCGACATCTAATTAGTAATGACAACAATTATTTAACTCATGTTCGATTCTATAGAATATTTTTATAGCACTTATATAAAAACACTCCCAAAAATGCATACATTTTACTTGTAAGTGTCAAACCCGGACACCGCGACTAAGAATTGTAAACACCGGGACAAATCGAACTTGACAAACCTCGTTAGGCCGAGTTACTTCTTAAGCCCACTAAATCCTTATCTTTCCCCTTGGGCCTCAATCCACACTAAACTACCAAACCACGGATATAAGCCCACTTATATATTTTATTTTTGGACCTCATGTACTCAATAAATACCAACAGAAACATAATAGCATGTATTTTCATTTCTCCTTTTGTGTTCCTGCGCGTTCTACTCCACAAATAACACCTAATATTTGTTTTCTTTTCACTTGTGTTGAACACCAGTCAACAAAACCATAGCCACTTTATTATTATTTTTTTGCCTTTCGCTGCTACCCCTAACGATAGAACCAGAAAACAAAACATATATATGTTTCTTCTTGCTTCTTTCGTGAAGACATCACCAAAGCGAGACAAGGTACTAATTTTAAGCCACCCTACAACTACTAAACTAATTACCTAAACCCTTTGACCTCCCTTTTAACTTCATAATCCAACATGTAGTATGTCTACTTGATGTGACCTATCCTTAGCATGCTCCTAAGATTGAGCCAAACCACATGCATGCTCAACACTCATTTCTTTTTGGGCTAAGGTCTAGGCGTAGATGGTTTATTAAATATTTCAAAGAACCATGCTTGACCCCATCTCTTCTTCTTATTCGACTGACAAACACAACACAAGGCCACGTATCTTTTCCTAAATTTAGGGCATGCGTTTGCTAAGTCAAACCAAGCTTCATGACACCTTATCTATATAAGCCACCCACCCTTAAGCACTTTTCTCACAAGCACTTGCTCACAAACACATTCTCAAACACAACTCTTGTTACTACTTGTTCACTGCCAAGAAAGAGTGGGAGGGAAGCGAAGTTTCGGGTTTCATTTTCATAAGATAAGAGTATCTTCGGGTTAGTTTCTAGTCGGGTTAAGCATTGGAAGCTAGGTTGTTTATCGTCTCACTTGTTCTTGGTCACGTCGCGTTCGACTTCACTCTATCAAAACTCACCACTGTAAGCACTCGAAATACTCCTCAACTTATATGTCATTTATTTAAGAAGCTTGTGTTTGAATAATAAGAAATGAAAACTGAAAGTGAGACTTATTCACTCACTGTCAACATGCAAGCATGTAGACATTCGACTTAAGCATGCGTATAGTAACTCTGTGATGATATAAAACAAATGAAGCCAACAGTGAACAATCCCTTTAATACCAAACGATTGCAAAATAAAACAAGGAATGAGCCTTGGCTCCACTGGTTCTGTCCCCTAGCTTTCACACACGAGATCCAGGTTCGAATCTAGACGCTACACCCCTTTTTGGTGATTTTTATTTTTCACTTGTTATTTTGCAAGTTTTGCCTTTCGGCACCCTTAGCCCCTCAACTTCAAATCCCTTAATACTATTCTTAAAACTTATTCAAGTTTATAACTAATATATAAATTTACTACTTCGGTCCCTCAACTTTGATACTTTGACATTTTATCCATAACTTTTATAAGTTCGATAAACTTATATCATTTACCACTTTTTCGTTTAAGTAAATATATTTAGCGCATATCTTCTGACGACCTCATCGGCGTAAACATTAAATACTATATTTTTCCAAATATATTGTTTAATCACGACTTCATAAAAACGAGTATTTCGATGATCTAAAGTCAATAACGAGAATTATTATGTCAATAATTCACTAAACTTAAATATAAAATTATAAGTGTATAATTTAATAAAATCGTTAATCGATATCGACGCACCTTGAAAGAAAACAAACTAAAACACTTGACAACGTTATTATAATTCGACAACGGGGAACATTTCACTTATATATATTAGTATGAACTTTTGAGAAATATCAAACTAAGCCGATATAGCGCGTATTTTGAACTTAATACCTAAGCACTATCCACACTCGTAAAACCAACGCTATTAACACTTTATTGAATTGGATATTCAATGCTCTGTTGAATTAGTATTTTCAATGCTCTATCATTTGGTCCTGAACCAAAGGTTTATCGTATTCTGAGATTTACCATCTCGTTCTTAGGTTCCGGGTTGGAGCCTCAGCTATATCGCACTCGATCTCGTTATGCTTGTTCATTTCCGCTAAGGTGAGTTCATGGCCCCTACTTTCTTGTTTCCAAACTATTTTCGGGGAGAATACATGCTCGTTTTAACTAAACTCAATGCTTGTTTATGCTTAAACTCATTACTTGCTCTTACCTGAAAACACGATTTACTTGCTGTTGCATACCGGCTTATCTTATTATGGACAAAAATGTTTTATCATATATGAAAAGTTCATAGCCCTACTTTTTCTCTTAGTAACTGTTTTTACAAACTCCTTTGGGGAGACTACATGCTACCACTACTTTTTATGATCACAATTGCTTGAAAACTTTATGCTATATTTGATTGTGATTATTAATTATGTTCAAAATCATCGGTTTGATGATACTTACATTCAAAATCATCGGTTAGATGATACTTATGTTCAAAATCATCGGTTTGATGATACCTACGTTCAAAATCATCTGTTTGATGATACTTACGTTCAAAATCATCAGTTAGATAATACCCATGTTCAAAATCATCGGTTTGATGATACTTATGTTAAAAATCATCGGTTAGATGATACCAATGTTCAAAATCATCGGTTTGATGATACTTACGTTCAAAATCATCTGTTTGATGATACTTACGTTCAAAATCATCGGTTTGATGATACTTATGTTCAAAATCATTCTTGGAATGATATAACAATCACTATGATGATGTGTGAATCATCGGATCTATTGTTCTATGCAACTGGAAATCTTGTGATCAACTATTTTATTACTAAACCTATGAATTTACTCAACCATTGTGTTGACCCTTTTAGCATGTATTTTCAGGATAAAAAGGCGATAGCTAACTCTGGAGGCGCTTGGGCATTGGCATGGCATGGTCATAGACGACTCTGATTTATATATCAGGATACATCTTGTTAAAGGGCCTTTTTCCGCAACAATTTAACTTCTGTAAACTTTGTTTTACTGAAATCAATGAAATCTTTTAAGGAAAACTGTTTTTCTATGCTTTGTGTTGTGATATCAATCGAGTAATACCCCAGTAACATTATCTTTCGCTGCAAATCATTTTTGGGGGTGTTACAGATTGGTATCAGAGCCTTGGTTATAGAGAACTGGGTATTTTTCAAACCTAGACTATAACCGTTCTTACGAAAACTTAACCCTATGACCGACACATGCCTGCCTGCCAAGCTGAATGCCTCGCTTATGACTCGTTGAAGTCATCCTTGATAAGATATGTGTTTATTACTTCCACTTAGTCACACTATTAGCTAGGATTGCCTTACTTATACGTATGTTTACGTATCATAGCGCTACGCCATCTCCACCACGTAAATAGAAATATTTGTTCAGTCTCTTATAACAATCTTTAAAGGAGTTGGGACATGTCACTAGTATAACTAAGCTAAGCATTGCAAGATTCATTAAACCTCGGGTGAATATAGATTGATCACCTATATTCAACCAGGGACAGTGGGACATATCCTGATCACCTATGTTCAACTCAGAGGTAAATGTTGTAATACTGAAAGTAGTTATAATAGTGTTATGTCCAGCTGACCTCCTAATTGACTTCTGAAAAGAGTAAAAATTTTCATGTCTGTTCACTGAATATCATAAGAGTTATACACACAACACATTAGTGTCACAACATTTCCTCACTACGACACATCTTCTCCTAAGAGGAACGCCTTCTTATTGCAATACTACGCTCCCTAAGCTGACCATTTTACGCTTCTACTTTACGCCTCCGCGTCTAAATGGAGATTTGCTTAGCAGATGATGCATAACTATTACCTACTAGCAACGTACATGGAGATTTGCCCGGCAGATGTGCACACTATTTAAACGTTTCTTGTGAAATGCTATTGGATCGTTACAACGTCATGTCTTCACCATCCGGTCCTATTATAGTTCTCTCAAACGTTGAAATCGAAGTCGTCTCGTTATCTACAGTTGTAACAGTGTCACCTTTACCCAAAACTCGTACCCAGTCGATGAACCGGATTACATCCCTAGCCATTCTAGGATGACACACCTCGACATCTAGAGAGGGAACCGCTCGCTGATCATAATAAACGAACTACTATACCAAGAGTTAACTTGCAACTCAAGTCACTGTTTCTGGGAACAGATCCCTGATCTTTCACTTATCCCTTGGAAATACCAACCGTCAGCCCTGCTAACCTCTTATGAATTAGTAAGTTGTGTTGCTATCCGATACGCAAACTACTTTCAACTATCCCATCGACTATCTTATCAACTATTTTCAACTACCTTATCAACTATTTTGAGGTCACCTAGCAAAGTCTTGCTGAAATATTATTAAACCGAATATTTCCACCTTACTAGTATTTTGAGAAGTTCTTATGTTACCCTAGGAGCTACCCTACAAGCCAGCTCTCAAACTATTCATTAAACTGAGTTGTTGTTTCAACACTAAACCATGAACTACGATCTATTATAATAAAGTATTATCCTTATCACGCATTCAAGTGGTTTTACAAACTTTTTTGTAAACTATATTGCAATTACCTTATAAATCATGCACTCATTTGGAAAGCTTTAAAGGATAACCAATATTTTCTTAATCAAATCTTTGAAGTAAATCAAGCATTTCATTTTGAAACGATAAATAACAACGTTTTAAGAATTGATAAGGATCAAACTGATTTATCATTTACAAAAACTAGTGTGTTGGAATTATTTGAAATTGAGAAACAATTTTCAATTCACATGAAAATCCCCAACTTGGAACCGATTCCATGTTGTCGCTTAAAAACTTTATTTAATAAATTTTCATTACAATAGCTGAGGTTCAGCAACTTTCTTTACATACGCCAAGCTTTATTCTAAAAAATTTAAAGACTCGCTATTTTTAAACATTTAGAACTTATGAGGTTATGCATACCCAACTATATTTTGTTAACGTTTTCATCATCGGTGGATTTTCTTAAATCACATCGGTAACAACAATAAAAACTCGTGGTGACATTTTCCTAAGACCACTTATTCTTATGAAATGAAAATTTCTGGTCAAACCTTATCAAATATTCTTATGCTAAGAAGTGTTAAAATGTCGACTTTTGGGATAATTTTCTTAATTACATCACGTGTAAAAATTTGTTTTATTAAACTCGCAAATATCTCACCCAATTATCTATCCCAATGTGATAATATTTCTTATATGTCGTTCTAATAAACAAGTATTCAGGTAAATCTATTAACGTCGCGCTTTCAAACGAGCTACTAAACTTTAAACCTTTAGTTTATCACCTAAGCGAGTAACACAAATTTAACCTCGAGGATGAGGTTCCCATAAGGTGTAGGTACTGTAAGAACCAGTAAATTTCCAAGTAATTAATTAATCGTAAACACGAGCTAGTTCATCTTGAAAGTTTATTTAACCATTTTTCTCGCGATAATTTAAAAAAAAATGAACCCACACGCATACCGACATCTAATTAGTAAGGAAAACAATTATTTAACTCATGTTAGAGTCTGTAGAATATTTTTATAGCACTTATATAAAATCACTCCCAAAAATGCATACATTTTGCTTGTAAGTGTCAAACCCGGACACCGCGACTAATTATTGTAAACACCGAGACAAATCGAACTTGAAAAACCTCGTTGGGCAGAGTTACTTCTTAAGCCCACTAAATCCTTATCTTTCCCCTTAGGTCTCAATCCACACTAAACTACCAAACCACGGATATAAGCCCACTTGTATATTTTATTTTTGGACCTCATGTACTCAATAAATACCAACAGAAACATAATAGCATGTATTTTCATTTCTCCTTTTGTGTTTCCTGCGCATGCTACTCTACAAATAACACCTAATATTTGTTTTCTTTTCACTTGTGTTGAACACAAGTCAACAAAACCATGGCCACTTTATTATTTTTTTTCGCCTTTCGCTGCTACCCCTCACGACAGAGCCACAAAACAAAACACATATATGTTTCTTCTTTCTTCTTGTGAGAAGACATCACCAAAGGGAGTGAAGGTACTAATTTTAAGCCACCCTACAACTACTAAACTAATGACCTAAACCCTTTGACCTCCCTTTTGACTTCATAATCCAACATGTAATATGTCTACTTGATGTGACCTATCCTTAGCATGCTCCTAAGATTGAGCCAAACCACATGCATGCTCAACACTCATTTCTTTTTGTGCTAAGGTCTAGGCGTAGATGGTTTATTAAATATTTCAAAGAACCATGCTTGACCCCATCTCTTCTTCTTATTCGACTGACAAACAAAACACAAGGCCACGTATCTTTTCCTAAATTCATGGCATGCGTTTGCTAAGTCAAACTAAGCTTCATGCCACACCTTTTCTATATAAGCCACCCATCCTTAAGCACTTCTCTCACAAGCACTTGCTCACAAACACATTCTCAAACACAACTCTTGTTATTACTTGTTCACTGCCGAGAAAGAGTGGGAGGGAAGCGAAGTTTCGGGTTTCATTTTCATAAGATAACAGTATCTTCTGGTTAGTTTCTAGTCGGGTTAAGCATTGGAAGCTAGGTCGTTTATCGTCTCACTTGTTCTTGGTCACGTCGCATTCGACTTCACTCTATCCAAACTTACCACTGTAAGCACTCGAAACACTCCTCAACTTATATGTCATTTGTTTAAGAAGCTTGTGTTTGAATAATAAGAAATAAAAACTAAAAGTGAGACTTATTCACTCATTGTCAACATGCAAGGATGTAGACATTCGACTTAAGCATGCGTATAGTAACTCTGTGATGATGTAAAACAAATGGAACCAACAGTGAACAATCCCTTAAATACCAAACGATTGCAAAATAAAACAAGGAATGAGCCTTGGCTCCACTGGTTCTGTCCCCTAGCTTTCACACACGAGACCCAGGTTCGAATCCAGGCGCTATACCCCTTTTTGGTGATTTTTATTTTTCACTTGTTATTTTGCAAGTTTTGCCTTTTGGCACCCTTAGCCCCTCAACTTCAAATCTCTTAATACTATTCTTAAAACTTATTCAAATTTATAACTAATATATAAATTTACAACTTCGGTCCCTCAACTTTGAACACTTTGATATTTTATCCATAACTTTTATAAGTTCGATAAACTTATATCGTTTACCACTTTTTCGTTTAAGTAAATATATTTAGCGCATATCTTCTGACGACCTCATCGGCGTAAACATTAAATAATAAATTTTTCCAAATATATTGTTTAATCAAGACTTCATAAAAATGAGTATTTCGATGATCTAAAGTCTACAACGAGAATTATTATGTCAATAATTCACTAAACTTAAATATAAAATTATAAGTGTATAATTTTATAAAATCGTTAATCGATATCGACGCACCTTGAAAGCAAACAAACTAAAACACTTGACAACGTTGTTATAATTCGACAACAGGGAACATTTTACTTATATATATAAGTATGAACTTTTGAAAAATATCAAACTAAGCTGATATAGTGCGTATTTTGAACTTAATACCTAAGCACTATCCATACTCGTAAAACCAACGCTGTAAACACTTTATTGAATTGGATATTCAATGCTCTGTTGAATTAGTATGTTCAATGCTCTATCATTTGGTCGTGAACCAAAGGTTTATCATATTCTGAGATTTACCATCTCGTTCTTAGGTTCCGGGTTGGAGCCTTAGCTATATCGCACTCGATCTCGTTATGCTTGTTCATTTCCGCTAAGGTTTCATGGCCCCTACTTTCTTGTTTTCAAACTATTTTGGAGGCGAATACATGCTCGTTTTAACTAAACTCAATGCTTGTTTATGCTTAAACTCATTACTTGCTCTTACCTGAAAACACGATTTACTTGCTGATTGCATACCGGCTTATCTTATTATGGACACAAATGTTTTATCATATATGCAAAGTTCATAGCCCTACTTTTTCTCTTAGTAACTGTTTTTACAAACTCCTTTGGGGAGACTACATGCTACCACTACTTTTTATGATCACAATTGCTTGAAAACTTTATGCTATATTTGATTGTGATTATTACTTATGTTCAAAATCATCGGTTTGATGATACTTATGTTCAAAATCATCGGTTAGATGATACTTATGTTCAAAATCATCGGTTTGATGATACTTACATTGAAAATCATCGGTTTGATGATACTTACGTTCAAAATCATCAGTTAGATGATACCCATGTTCAAAATCATCGGTTTGATGATACTTACATTCAAATAATCGGTTAGATGATACCCATGTTCAAATTCATCGGTTTGATGATACTTACGTTCAAAATCATCGGTTTGATGATACTTATGTTCAAAATCATTCTTGGAATGATATAACAATCACTATGATGATGGGTGCATCATCGGATCTATTTTTCTATGCAACTGGAAATCTTGTGATCAACTGTTTTATTACTAAACCTATGAATTCTCTCAACCATTGTGTTGACCCTTTTAGCATGTATTTTCAGGATAAAAAGGTGATAGCTAACTCTGGAGGCTCTTGGGCATTGGCATGGCATGGTCATAGACGTGTCTGATTTATATATCGGGACCACATCTTGTTAAAGGGCCTTTTTCCGCAATAATTTAACTTTTGTAAACTTTGTTTTACTGAAATCAATGAAATCTTTTAAGGAAAACTGTTTTTCTATGCTTTGTGTTGTGATATCAATCGAGTAATACCCCAGTAACATTATCTTTCGCTGTAAATCTTTTTTGGGGGTGTTACAGATACCGCATTACTCAAAACATGCTCGAAAAAAAATGCGCATAAGTTCTATTCTATCATATTACTTCACATAATTCCAAGACATACGAATCATATAGCAATCTCATAATATTCCAAGACCAATAATCATATCGCAAATCATAGCATTTCAATAATCAAGTTGTAGTTCATTCCATACTCAATTCAAGAGGCTTAGGCTTGGCAGGTGTAACACCCCCAATTTCGTGATACGCAACGGAATTCAAACTGGGTGTTACTCGACGGCACAACAGTCATAACAATAGAAAACGATCTCTAAAGGAGTCGTTTAAAAATGATTTATCATTCAAATTATTCAAATATATCAAAGTTTACAAAATAGGTCCCAGTTGGTTCCATTGTTTACAAAATACATCAATATAAAGTCTTTTATGTTTTATGAATGATTAAATATTTATAGCCTTCTTGATCTAGTCCTTGCTCTTCCGTGCCAGCTTCCGACATTATGGACCTGAAATACATGCTTAAAATTGTCAACACAAAGGTTGAGTGAAATTCATAGAGTTTGTTTAATGGTTGAACACATTATGTTTGTAGTGTGAGCTATAGACTCACACCAATTGTTTGAAAACAAAACAGTTATTATTTCACTAAGCATCATGCAATCAAGGCGTTAACTTGCTCCAAAATTAATTGGTGAAACTGTTGATACGTGCCCTTAACAGGTAAAAATTGTCGTTTTTACCTAATGTACTCAAATATAGTGCTTTTGTTTACCGAACCGGGTCAAACAAACGGGATACGTCAATCCCGATAGATCTATCCACAATATTCGCGCTCACTTCACTCGTGATTAATGATTCATGATTTAGGGACTTAAGTTTGGCAATTTCGGTAACTTAGTGCAAGTAAAATAATCAGATAAGTATATAGTTTGAAAGCAATGTGTTCGGTTTAAAATAAAGCATGTATCTCCCCCAAGGGTTTGTAAAACAATTAAGTAATAGAAAGTGGGGCTATGAACTCACCTCATAGTAAATGATATCAAATGTATAATGAGAATGATGGATATGCCGTGATAACTTCTACGAGAAACCTAGAATAGGATGTTGCGACTTAGGTTTGAAATAATGATGCGAAAGAAATAACAAGCCTATATACGCCTCTATGTTTATCATGATGTAGTACATGGTATTTGAGTATGTCTTTTTATAGTAATGGTCTAGTTGTGAAAACATATTTAGTTTATAGATATCGTACTACTGTTCGGGCCATCATAATTCAGAGGTCATGCAGTAAACGTTCGAGGAGCTAGGACACTTTAAATCGTAAATCCAGCAACTCGTCGATACGTTTTACTCAAATGAAACCCCTCACATGAAGCTCCCTAGTATTGTAGCACTTAGTAGATAAAACATATGTTTTGTTTATATATCATAAGTGTCATATGGTTTGTAAGCATAAGTTACAAGGTTGTTTGGTTATGATTAAGAAATCATAATTGTTATCACAAGTATCGTCATAATTTATGTCACAAGTGTTTAAAGAAAAGTTTACAAGTTTCTAAATTCTAAAGTTGGTTATTACAAGTATAGCTTCATGGTTTATCGAGGGAGTAGATCCAAATTGTATTGTATACGTTTAGGTTTGTCAAGGCTAAGGCCTTTGGTTTACGGTCTCGGCTTTGGAAGCCTTGAGGCATTAGACATGGCCTTGCCGTGGCTTTAGTCTTGACTACCATGTTCTTGAGACTCATATTTGACCTTATCCGTAGCCGTGATCTTGGCTTATGGCCATTAGGCCTCTTGGTTTGCTTTTAGTTGTGACAAAAGTATAGTCGTGAAACTATATATAGGGCAGTTTCAGTTTTTGAAAGTTAATGGCATGTTAAAGCGTTTTCAGGGTCCGAGCTTCTATGCAGTTGAAGGAAAACGTCGTTCCGAACAACTTTCGTGATTTAACTTTTTGATGATTCGTACTAGAAGTACCACTTTTAAAACGGACAGACCCTAACCAGCTTCCATTCGGCAGTTTTGGCGTTTTGGTTTCGCTAACTTCTTTTGACTATAACGTTTGACTCGTTTGTCCGTTTCGGGTGATTCAAGTTGCTATGTTTACCTTTTTATCTTGTCTACCATAGTATGTAATTTAGAAAGTCCATATGTGATTGGTTTCTTGGTATCGATGTGTAGAATATGATCCTAGTTTACTAGTTTGTTACTTTTACGACAATATGTGAATTAAAACATGTGATTGAGTATATGTACATCATGAATCAAAATAGTAACTATATATATAGCATGAA
The DNA here is from genome assembly GCA_910596185.1 of Chrysanthemum makinoi. Lineage (NCBI taxonomy): Eukaryota > Viridiplantae > Streptophyta > Magnoliopsida > Asterales > Asteraceae > Chrysanthemum > Chrysanthemum makinoi. Next base: position 205,920,696 of record OU343223.1, on the reverse strand, counting down.
ATTGTTAAGATTATGAATAATAAATATGAGATGATGGTGGTGATTAGTTGCTTACAACTTTTGGCTTTCAATTAAGAAAGGAGTAACTAGTAAGGATCGGACTTTGATTGAACACTTAGGACCTTGAATTAACATAGCTTTCTACACCTTGGCACCCTTGTGATATTGAAGAGTTTGTGATGAAGTACTAAGTGACTTGAGTGGATCTAAACTCAAGAAGATCACTGAAACTTGCTAGAGATTTGATGTAGTAACTTACTACTTGAAACTTCCTTGCATAAACTTGGAGTTTATAGATCAAATTATGGAAGATATGAATGATTTATGCTATGAACGACCCAAATCAGTGTTTGAGGGTTGTTAGGATGTATTTCACTTGCTATTTATAGGAGGGTAAGTTTGGTTAACCATATATTGGCTTAAATATTAACCATGGTTAAGTTAGGACGCATGTAATGATCTAAATGAACCATGGTTAGGATCAAGCCACCAAAATGATGAATCCCCCCCCACCATAAGTCGGCCATAACAAGATAAGATGACTTAGGTGGATAGTTTTGGTATTATCTTGAGTTTAGAGCATGATTTGGTTCCGTTAAATGCCAACCGTAAGTTGTTAAGCCATAAAACGTAAAACCGGATATCGTAAAAATACGAAACTTGTAGGAATGATGAAACTCATCATTATAGTTCATCTAAAAATATAAAATGAGTGATAAGTCTCATTGGGTACAAAAACGCTGCTTAAAGATGGAAATACGGGTCAAAAACGCGTAATTCGCAATTTATCAGAAAAGAACGAAATTTCAGGGAAATGACCGTGAATTTATTTAGAGTAGACTAAAACTTGTCTAAAAGTGATATGAGATGTCAAAATGTGGTTTTCGTAATACGTGGGATAACTTAATAGTTATACGTGAAGTTTAAAAGTTATGCGATTTAAGCAAAAACTAGAGAACGTACAAGGTTAATTTCTTTATGGTCAACGGAGGAGGGAAATATGTTTGACTTTTCCAAAAAATGTAAAAGTGTCTAAATATATTAGAAAACACAGTGCAGAAATGGTTAAGTCTGGGTCTAAGTAGAATTGTTTAAAACGTAAGTTTAGTCTCGTACGACTCAGGGTTTATTTGGTAACATTTTTAAATAAAATCTTAAAAATTCTTCTAATTTATTATGAGTGATCTAAAAATTAATCGATGTGAGAAAAATTGTCAAAGCTGATTTTCGTTATGCGGGATGTTTAAATGGTGTTCCGACCAAAATGAAACTTTAAAGCGATGTTTTCTTAATAACTTTTGCGAAGATGATCTAACGATTGTCAAACTCTCGATATTACTAAAATAATTTAACTTACGAGAATGTGAAATAAAATTTTTATGGGATGAATAGTGAAAGTGAATAGTAATTTCTCGAGGTGAATAGTAAAAATTTGAGAATTGATAGAAATCCTGAAAATGCGAATTGTTACAGTCTCACCACCTTAATGGGAATTCCGTTCCGGAATTCTGTGTGCGTTATCCGATGTTGAAGTGTCTACGAACATGAGGGTGTAAACGCCGAATCCTAATCTTTGTGTTCTCAAGTTTCTGGTCATAGAATGTGTTATATACCATTTTATGTTTTTGGTGGTGGCTTAAGTTGATCACCTAAAGGTATAAGATATTGTTGATGTGAAATGGTTTATAATGATGTGATAATTGTCATTTGTAGGCAAGTGGTTATCCAAACTATTTCCAAAGTTGATCATGTCTTAGGTGGTTTCAGGATGAAGGCTATATCGTATAGTGTTTATGTCTACCAGTGTTTGATAGAAATGTGGTATTGTAAAGTTTTACATACTGAATTTCAATGGGGTTCAGATAATGATGTGATATGTTGACGATTAGAAGAGTGTAGCGTACGCTTACCATTATTCTTAGGTAGAGATGCCAAGTTTGTTTTAAAATCAAAACTGAATTTTAAAGGAATATGGCGGAATGATATCCGTGAAACCTAAACAGGCTAGTACTTCTAAGAAATGACGAGAAGATTTGATGACTATCCCATGATAGTAGTTCGGATTATCTCATGTATGAAAATTTCAAGAATGAAATTAGGTAGTATAAATAAGATTTTAAAATTTTACTGAGTGGTAAGACACTATCGTGTCTCTAGATCGTTTTAATGAATTCTGGTGGTTTATCGAGTTTAAGTAGGAAATTAACCTGAATATAACACTTGTATAACTATTGTGGTGTTTGAAAATTTAAGTCGAACATAGTTAGTCAGACTATGTTCCACTATCCCTAGGTTAAATATAGGTGACTAGACTATATTTAGCCAAGGTTCGATAAATTTTTCAAATACCTAAATTAGGTATACTTGTGATATGTCCATAGCTTTTGAGAAATTGTCCACTAAGCAAAGGCGATATCAAACCATCCAGTTGCAAGACCTGGCCATAAAAGACTTGTAACCTATGTTTTCACATTCCATTGCATAGAAGATAGTATGGGTAGATACGTGTGGAAAGGAAATCTTAAGTAATTCTAAAATAGTCTATACTTGGCTAAAATCACGACCCTTTAACAATGAAGGTTTCAGAAGAGAATTTTGATGAATGTAGAGAAAGTTGCTGAACTTCAGCTTTTGTAGATGATGAGTCAGTTTATCTTTTAGAAATCCCATTTCTTGTATTTCCATTAGGAAAATCGATAGATTGTGACGGGTTTCATCTAAAACAATATCATATAATGTTTATAAGATAATTTTTAGAGACTTTTTATAACTTACAATGTCTGTGAAGTAAATTAAACCATTGTGTAACTTACAATGTCTTGAGAAAAGATGGAGAGGTCATTGTGTAACCCATAATGTCTTGAGAAATGATGGAGAGATCATTGTGTAACTCACAATGTCTTGAGAAATGATGAAGAGACCATTGTGTAACTCACAATGTCTTGAGAAATGATAGAGAGACCATTGTGTAACCCACAATGTCTTGAGAAATGATAGAGAGACAATTGTGTAACCCACAATGTCTTGAGAAATAAATGAGACCACTGTCGGATTTATAGTGTCTGAGAATGTAATAGAGACCACTGTAGGATTTCTGTTAATGCGAGAATGTAATAGAGACCATTGTATCTCACAGTATCTTGAAAAATGAATGAGACCATTGTATCTCACAATGTCTGGGAAGTAGGAAAGACCATTGTAGTCGGTTACAATGTCTTGGAGGAAGTTTCGTAATCCTAAAATGCATGAGTAGATGCATGATTGGGAGATTGGAAAAATATGATTGTGCCGTAATGCCTTAGAATAGGCATACGTAGATATGTTGAGTACTTTGTTTATGATTGAAATTATGTCAAGTGTATATATCAATATACTAGTATGTTTGTATAGCTTAAAATGCCTAAAAGTTACATAATGCGTCTGCGGAGGATGGAAGGCACGGATAGCGAAAGGCTATAAAATGTTTTGTTTGTAAAAGTAGTTATAGTTTAAGTCTCAATTAGACCCGTTTCTCTATAACTGTGTCTCGATACCAATCTGCGTAACACCCCAATTTCGTGATACGCAGCCGAATTCAAACTGGGTGTTACTCGGCGACCTAACAGTCATAACAATTGAAAACGATCTCTAAAGGAGTCGTTTAAAAAGGATTTATCATTCAAATTATTCAAATATATCAGATTTTACAAAATAGGTCCCAGTTGGTTCCATTGTTTACAAAATACATCAATATAAAGTCTTTGATGTTTTATGAATGATAAAATATTTATAGCCTTCTTGATCTAGTCCTTGCTCTTCCGTGCCAGCTTCAGACATTATGGACCTGAAATACATGCTTAAAACTGTCAACACAAAGGTTGAGTGAAATTCATAAAGTTTGTTTGATGGTTGAACTCATTATGTTTGTAGTGTGAGCTATAGACTCACACCAATTGTTTGAAAACAAAACAATTATTATTTCACTAAGCATCATGCAATCAAGGCGTTAACTTGCTCCAAAATTAATTGGTGAAACTGTTGATACGTGCCCTTAACAGGTAAAAATTTCCGTTTTTACCTAATGTACACAAATATAGTGCGTTTGTTTACGGACGGGTCAAACAAACGGGATACGTCAATCCCGATAGATCTATCCACAATATTCGCGCTCACTTCACTCGTGATTAATGATTCATGATTTAGGGACTTAAGTTTGGCAATTGCGGTAACTTAGTAAAATAATCAGATAAGTATACAGTTTGAAAGCAATGTGTTCGGTTTAAAATAAAGCATGTATCTCCCCCAAGGGTTTGTAAAACAATTAAGTAATAGAAAGTGGGGCTATGAACTCACCTCAGAGTAAATGATATCAAATGTATAATGAGAATGATGGATATGCCGTGATAACTTCTACGAGAAACCTAGAATAGGATGTTGCGACTTAGGTTTGAAATAATGATGCGAAAGAAATAACAAGCCTATATACGCCTCTATGTTGATCATGATGTAGTACATGGTATTTTTGTATGTCGTTTTATAGTAATGGTCTAGTGGTGAAAATGTATTTAGTTTATATATATTGTACTACCGTTCGGACCATCATAATTCAGAGGTCATGCAGTAAACGCTCGAGGAGCTAGGACACTTTAAATCGTAAATCCAGCAACTCGTCGATACGTTTTACTCAAATGAAACCCCTCACATGAAGCTCCCTAGTATTGTAGCACTTAGTAGATAAATCATATGTTTTGTTTATATATCATAAGTGTCATATGGTTTGTAAGCATAAGTTACAAGGTTGTTTGGTTATGATTAAGAAATCATAATGGTTATCACAAGTATCGTCATAATTTATGTCACAAGTGTTTAAAGAAAAGTTTACAAGTTTCTAAATTGTAAAGTTGGTTATTACAAGTATAGTTTCATGGTTTATCGAGGGAGTAGATCCAAATTGTATTGTATACATTTAGGTTTGTCAAGGCTAAGGCCTTTGGTTTACGGTCTCGGCTTAGGAAGCCTTGAGGCTTTAGCCATGGCCTTGCCGTGGCTTTGGTCTTGACTACCATGGTCTTTAGACTCAGATTTGACCTTAGCCGTAGCCGTGATCTTGGCTTATGGCCATTAGGCCTCTTGGTTTGCTTTTAGTTGTGACAAAACTATAGTCATGAAACTATATATAGGGCAGTTTCAGTTTTTGAAAGATAATGGTCTGTTTAAGCATTTTCAGGGTCCGAGCTTCTTTATAAGTGAAGGAAAACGTCGTTCCGGACAACTTTCGTGATTTAACTTTTTGATGATTCGTACCAGAAGTACCACTTTTAAAACGGACAGACCCTAAACAGCTTCCCTTCGGCAGTTTTGGCGTTTTGGTTTCGCTAACTTCTTTTGACTATAACTTTTGACTCGTTTGTCCGTTTCGGGTGATTCAAGTTGCTATGTTTACCTTTTTATCTTGTCTACCATAGTATGTAAGTTAGAAAGTCCATATGTGATTGGTTTTACTGGTATCAGATGTGTAGAATATGACTAGTTTACTAGTTTGTTACTTTTACGACAATATGTGAATTAAAACATGTGATTGAGTATATGTACATCATGAATCAACATAGTAACTATATATATAGCATGAAATTGTTAAGATTATGAATAATAAAGATGAGATGATGGTGGTGATTAGTTGCTTACAACTTTTGGCTTTCAATTAAGAAAGGAGTAACTAGTAAGGATCGGACTTTGATTGAACACTTAGGACCTTGAATTGAGCTAGCTTTCTACACCTTGGCACCCTTGTGATCTTGAAGAGTTGGTGATGAAGTACTAAGTGACTTGAGTGGATCTAAACTCAAGAAGATCACGGAAACTTGCTAGAGATTTGATGTAGTAACTTACTACTTGAAACTTCCTTGCATAAACTTGGAGTTTATAGATCAAATTATGGAAGATATGAATGATTTATGCTATGAAAGACCCAAATCAGTGTTTGAGGGTTATTAGGATGTATTTCACTTGCTATTTATAGGAGGGTAAGTTTGGTTAACCATATATTGGGTAAAATATTAACCATGGTTAAGTTAGGACACATGTAATGATCTAAATGAACCATGGTTAGGATCAAGCCACCAAAATTATGACTCCCCCCCCTAAGTCGGCAATAACAAGATAAGATGACTTAGGTGGATAGTTTTGGTATTATCTTGAGTTTAGAGCATGAGTTGGTTCCGTTAAATGCCAACCGTAAGTTGTTAATCCATAAAACGTAAAACCGGATATCGTAAAAATACGAAACTTGTAGGAATGATGAAACTCATCATTATACTCCATCTAAAAATATAAAATGAGTGATAAGTCTCATTGGGTACAAAAACGCTGCTTAAAGCTGGAAATACTGGTCAAAACGCGTAATTCGCAATTTATCAAAAAAGAACGAAATTTCAGGGAAATGACTGTGAATTTATTTAGAGTAGAATAAAATTAGTCTAAAAGTGATATGAGATATCAAAATGTGGTTTTCGTCATACGTGGGATAACTTAATAGTTATACGTGAAGTCTAAAAGTCAGGCGATTTAAGCAAAAACTAGAGAACATACAAGGTTAATTTCTTTATGGTCAACGGAGGAGGGAAATATGTTTGACTTTTCCAAAAAATGTAAAAGTGTCTAAATATCTTAGAAAACACAGTGCACGAATGGTTAAGTCTGGGTCTAAGTAGAATAGTTTAAAACGTAAGTTTAGTCTCGTACGACTCAGGGTTTATTTGGTAACATTTTTAAATGAAATCTTAAAAATTCTTCTAATTTATTATGAGTGATCTAAAAATTAATCTGATGTGAGGAAAATTGTCAGAGTTGATTTTCGTTAGGCGCGGGATGTTTAAATGGTGTTCCGACCAAAATGAAACTTTAGAACGATGTTTTCTTAATAACTTTTGCGAAGATGATCTAACGATTGTCAAACTCTCAGGATATTACTAAAATAATTTATCTTACGAGAATGTGATAAAAATTTTATGGGATGAATAGTGAAAGTGAATAGTAAAAGTGAATAGTAATTTCTCGAGGTGAATAGTAAAAATTGAAGAATGGATAGAAATCCTGAAAATGCGAATTGTTACAGCAGGATGGCATGCGTTGGTAGAGGATCAAGTTTTCTTAAAAGTGGTTATAGTTTAGGTTTTTAATAAGTACCTAGTTCTCTATAACCTTGGCTCTGATACCAATCTGCAACACCCCCAAAATTTGATACAATGGAAGACTTAATCAAGCTTCTGGGGGCGCTACTGGATTGGTACACAACACAATTATAGGAAAACAAGATAGTCAGAAATCATTCACAACAAATCCTATAGTTAATTATATGGTTACATTTATTCCAAAATATTCAAAAGTAAAGCTCAAACGAGATCATAAAATAGGTCTATAATTATTATCAGAGACTAAAGTAATCCTCCAACCATGCCTCTTCTGCCAAGCCTCCAAGAAACATGCAGTCCAAACATGATCTTAATTACCTGAGAAAACATGCTAAAAAGGCCAGCTAACGCTGGTGAGTTCATAGGTTTAATTATAAATTCAATAGTGGACCTCATAGAGTCTATTTGCTATGCGAGGCTATGAAAGACATATAATAAACATTCCATTGACATACCATCAACAATTGAGATCTCAGCAAGGCCCCAAGCGACTCTAGCCAGGTACCACAATTGTAGCAAGACTGAATTCTACCTTAGACTAGGTCAGAGTAGACATCTATTCTTAGCTAGGTCACATAGTTATAGCAAGGGATTACTACACTAGACTAAGTCAATATCTACCACATATCTATCGTTTACTAGTTAATACATAAGCAAATCAAAAAGAGTAAAAGCAGGTCCAAGAAAAGAGTAGCATGCTTTTTCACCCCAATTTAGTTAAAACATAGTTAAAAATGGGGCTATGAAACTCACCTCGATCAAGCTAAGCACAATTAATCATGAGCAAAGCAGATAAGCAGCTAACACGGCTCGGAAACTACTGAATCGGCACAACCTATTAATATAAACCCATTCTTATCACATTTTCCAATTCCAGTACTTCCTATCCCGAATATATTCCAATTCTTATTTCATAAAAAAAACAACTTGTTTCTCAATTTAGTTTCAAGCGTTTGGTGACATCGTGTGAGGTATCGACTCGATAGGACTCCATGAATGAACTATATTTCTAACAATGTGACTCACAATGACACAATGCAACTTCTAAGAGAAAAGCTTCATAGTTTTATAAGTTTCGAAATAAATCGTTAGATCTTATCGAATTCGTCAACTCGATAAACTCAACTATTTATTTTTTTGACTTATTATTCCAAAAACTAGTCACAACTTAGCGACTTATAAGGATAATTTTTTTATTAATATCTTTATCCAACGCATATAAAGGGCTCTTATTGGATTCGTCAACCCAATAAGTCCGTTATCTACGTGGGTTAAACCTATTAATGGCAAGTCACCCGCAAACCACGTATATCCATATGATATAAACACCATAAATGACATGTTTTGGTAAACATGCCCTCGAAACATTTAATAAGTAATTATTATAAAACTTTCAATTTTTAAGTCGTTAGTTCCACTTTAAATATCGAATAACAAGGTATGTCTTGTTACTAAATATTTAATACAAGAACTTACTATTTTCTATTTTTCTAGTCTATTTACAGTTGTAATATTTAATATATATATTATATATATATATAATATATATATTATATATGTTAGGAATTATAAATTCCAGGTATTAAAGAGTCGGTCACCTCAAGTATATGTAATCGTTAGAATGCTCGTAGTCATAGTTATATTTAGTTAAGTAGTATTTTGTTAAGTAACACCGTGGAGGACGGACGGGTCTTTACCCACTGTATGCCTGATCCACAGCCCGTTGTGTGGCGTTTTATTGTAAGACTATAAATACTCTCTACCTTCCAAGGTAGAGAGTTGGAGCTCATAATAATAGTTTTTCTTTCTCTCACTAAGTTCCCTAAACCTCTAACTTTCTCTCTCTAGAACTCACCATTATACGCCACTTTGTGTTATGGTTTGATGTGTATGTGAAATCCAATATCCAACAATTGGTATCAAGAGCCATGGTTAGATCATATCTTACACATCTTTGGATTTCTAGTGGTTTTTAGGTGGTTTTGAGTTTGAAAAAGTTTAGTGGTTTGTGCATCATTTGGTTGATTTCTTGTGTTAAAGCTTGGATTTTGTTAGTACTTTTATGTTTAGAATCATCACAAGTGTTTAGGTTTTCATTTGGTAAGCTTGAATCATCTTGGTTGGGTTGTTTTTTGGATTGAAAAGTGATGTTTATGTGGTTTTTCTTGCTAGCGACTTGATATACGGATCTCTTTCTTCGTAGCGACTTGCTTCACACATTTGTAGCGAGTTACAGTTTTGGAGCTAGCGACTTAGACCTAGCGATTAATAGTACAAGTAGTGGACTCTCCACTACGGGTAGCGACTTGGTGGTAGCGACTTGGTCTGTAGCGAGTTGCTCTTTAGCGACTTGAAGTTTTAGCGACTTGAGTAGCGAATTGCTGCCAAAATTTTGCTAGCGACTTGAGGATTAGCGAGTTACTACTTAGCGACTTGCATTTGCCTAGCGACTTGGGACTTTAGCGACTTGGGGGTGTAGTGAATTAGGTGTTAGCGACTTGGTGCATTATCTTCTAGCGACTTGGGTGAATGTTTACGGTTTTCTCTTGATTTAGTAAAATCCCGTGAAAGAATCTATTCCCGGTTTAATCATAGAGTTATAAAATCCCGTATAATCTGTTAACATGTCTACCAACGTTCCTACTATCATCTCCACTGTTGCCGAGGATGTTCAAGCAGCTGGTTCAGATACTCGTCCACCCATGCTTGACAGAACTGACTACGATTCTTGGGCTCAACGAATCAGATTGTACTGCCTTGGAAAGGAAAATGGTGTCAACATTCTCAAATCCATTGATGAAGGACCGTATCGAGTTGAGACGACTAGAGATGTACTTGATACTGCTGAAGATGGAACTCTGATTTACGGAATGGACAGACCAAAGATGTATGATGAGCTTGATGATAAGGAGAAAAAGAGATTCGATACTGATATCAGGGCTTCTAACATTGTTCTTCAAGGTCTTCCTAAAGACATCTACAAGCTGATCAATCACAACACCGAAGCAAAGGCAGTATGGGATAATGTCAAGATGCTTCTCTCAGGTTCAGAATTAACTATGGAAGACAGAGAATCACAACTCTATGACGAATTTGAACACTTCAAGATGAAACCAGATGAGAGTGTCTATGAGTACTATGTGAGATTTCATAAGTTGGTGAATGACATGAGGAACATCAGAATGACTATGCCTAACATTCAGCTGAACTCAAAATTTGTGAACAACATGAATCCCGAATGGCACAAGTTTGTCACCTCTGTGAAGCTCACTAAAGGATTGAAGAATACAAACTATGAGCAACTCTATGCCTTCCTCCTTTAGAATGAGAGACATGCTATGTTTGAAAAATTGGTTCTTAATCAGTTCAAAACCAACCAGGGAGAGACAAGCTCGTCTAATGACTCAACTGCCTTCTATTCAAACATCGGAATCACAACCAAAGCCTCACAAGTCATACCCATGGGAAATGGTAATCACAAACTAATTCCTGATCCCATGTTCAAACAAGCTGATGCTGATGCACACGTGGGGAATTTCATTAATCAACTAGCTCTTCTGATCAGTCAAAACATGAATTCTCTCCCACAAACCAATAACAACCTCAGAACAGCATCTAACCCACACAATCAAGCTACTGTTAAAGATGGGAGGATCGTGGTGCAACCAGTTCAGGAAAGACAGTATGATCAGGGAAGAGGTGGAGCTGGTAGAAGTTATGTTGTTAATCAGAATCGAGGAAGGAATGGTAATCAAGGTCAAGCTAAGCTGATCAAATGTTATAATTGTGGTGGTGAGGGACACATTGCAAGGAACTGCACATCTCCAAAGCGTCCACAAAATGCTGATTACTTCAGAGATAAGATGCTGCTTGTGCAAGCTCAGGATAATGGTGCTACTTTGGATGAAGAGGAATTGTTGTTTCTTGCTGAGGGCAATGCCAAGACCTATGATGCAGATGTGGATGAGCAGCCTATTCAGGAGATAGGTCACAATCATCAGAATGCCTTTCAAGTCGCTGATTGTGATGCATACGATTCTGATGTGGATGATGGACCTACTGCACACACAATCTTTATGGCTAGCATTTCTCCAATGGTTTCTCCCAAGGTCTCCTCTTCAACAGAGGCTGGCCCATCCAAAGACACACTCATCTCAGAGGTACTAAAACTATATGATGATGCTGATGTGCATAAGATGCATGACAAAGTACTATCAACTGAAACTTTTGTATCAAATAGTGAAAATATGGGTAATATCAATGTTGTCCCATATGATCAATATGTGAAACAAAGTGAAAGTGAAGTTGTACCAAGTGATGCATCTCCTGCAGTCAACAATGACTATATTTTTGATGAATACACTGCCTGTGCCCCTGATGATTCTGTAATATCTGAATTAAATGCCTATAAAGAACGTGTTGCTATTTATGAACAACGTGCTAAATTTGAGTTGACCACTCGTGAGCAGGAAATGGATGACCAAGTGCGTACAATTATTAGAAAAAGTAATTTTCGAGAAGAAGTATTAAAACAAGAGTTAAATTCCTTGCAAGAAAAACTTTCTAAAACTGCTAAGCAAAAACAAGAACTTCAAGAAAATGTGAAAATGCTTAAGCAAGAATTTAATGCAAAGGAATCAAAACTCTTGAAAGATTTTTATAATCTGAAAACTTTGAAAAACAAACTTGAAAACAAGTTGTACATACAAGGGAACACCATTCAGACTGCTCACATGATCACTAAGCACCTAAGCGATAAGCATATCATTCCCCTTGTTGAGGAACCAAATCCAGAGGTCATTAAAAGGGCTAGAAATGCTCATAAGGTTCTTTATGATGGCAATGAAATCCTAAACCCTAGACAGAAACCTAGTTGCGTTGAGTGCACTGAGGAAGATAAGAAATCAGATGAAGTCACTAGGGAAAAGATGAACAAGAAATTAGATGATCCTAAATGTAGAGAGAAGAAAATAAAGATCACACCCCATGATTACAAGAAGGAAAACTGGATTTCCTTGAACATGTTTAAACCTCAGACATTGTTGACTCCCGAACAAGTTTTCTGGAAAATGGATTTAGATAAGAGGAAAGCTGAAAATATTGTTGAAACAAACCCTCCTCTTTGGAAAATGCCTAGAGCGACTGTGTATCCTCCTAATACACCAATGCATTTTGTTCCTAGAACAATTGCCACTAAAAGCAAGAACTTAATTAGCCAATATGTTATACTTCAACTATTTGTTGATTTTGAGAAAACTTGCAAGAAAAGGATCACACCCACTGGTATTACGGAAGGAGAAAGAGGTTTTGAGCAAATGAAAGAATGTTATTTAACTGAGGTCATGCCTTTCTTTAAACTTCTAAAGGATCACTTTGAGAGTCTTAAAAGGGGATAGAAACTGATATTAAGGGAATGGAAAAGGAATTTGATGCAATGATAGTTGAAGTTAGTGACTATGAGCGAGCACTAAAATATAATGAGATTGAGAGGAAGAACTTGCATACACTAAATGAGAAACTGATTTCTGAATGTATTACTCAGGATGTGTTTTCACTGCTACAAATTGTTCCATTAATGCTTCCAAATTTCATGAATTATCGGTTGCACTGAAAGTCTCCCATGATCGTGTCATTGAGCTTGAAAAAACTAATTCTGAACTAACCGAGAAAATTGAACTGGATGATCACGACAATTTGGTTAAACATTTTTCTAAACTGGAAGTTGAGCATTTTAATTTACAACTAAAATATCAACATCTTAAAGAAAATGTCAAAACTTCAAATATCAAGACATCCTCAGATGCTCCAGAGTTTGATGCAGTTTTTCAAATTAACAAACGTGATGAACAGATTCAAGCTCAGTGCAACACGATCAGAAAGTTGAAAGCCCAAATCTCTCAATTAAAGGGTCAAACGAACAATATGACAGGCTCCCAAATGCCTCCTCCTTTAGATTCTCAGAATTCTCAAACTTTTCATCTTCAAAACTTAGTTGATGCCTTACAAAAAGAAAACAAGAGTTTTCTAGAAGAAAATGAAAAAGTTAAACGACATTTTAAAGAGTTATATGATTCAATAAAAGTCACCCGTGACCAAAACAACAAAAAAATAACGTCTTTACAAAAGGAAATTGAGAATCTGAGAAGTCAGGGAAATGGGAAACTGCCACTTGTTTTCAATAAGAATGTTGTCTCAAAATCACCCTTAGACTGCAAATACACTGTGACAGTTAAATATATTCCTCCTCATCTCAGGAATAATGAACATGCTTTTCATGAATACTGTGCTCACCTTAAGGATAGTCTAGAATGTCTCCGTGAGATTGTCGAAGAGGATTTCATTAACAAACCTCTTGATAGTGAAATTAGGTTTGCTTGCCTCCAGGCCAAACGATCTCAAGAGTTGCTAGAATGTGTAATTGCAACATGTCCCAAATCCTTAACCTTAGGTGCAAAAGGCAAAGCTGTGATGCCTTGTTCTATGCCTAGTTCCAAGCAGGAAATCAGTTCTATGCCCAGTCTTAAGAAAGGAAACACTAATGTGCCTTCAAGTAGTTCAGATTCCAGATATGTTAGTACTAAGAAAGTGAACGTCAGTGTGCCTGCAAAAAGCTCAATCATCAGTCTTAAGAAAGTAAACACTAATGTGCCTTCTAGTACTTCAGATCCTTGCACATCAAGTTCAGGAATGCAAAAACTAGATCAACCAACTAATGTTTCCATTCCCTCTACAAGAGTAATCAGTGACTTTAAAGCGAGCAGGTCAAAGTCTCAAGACAATACAAGGAATGATAGGACCTTGCAAGCTAAGAATGTGCATTGGAAGAGAGTAGAAGACCAATCTAGGAACTTTAAGCTTGAGTTGAATAAAACGAATCGTGTTGATTCTAGTATTAGCCTTAGGCGTACTGTAATTAATTCGAATTCTGATACTATTTGCAAACCTTGTAATGATGTCTGCTTGAATTCTGTTGCTAATCATGAATGTGGTGTGAATGCTTTGTCTAATGCTATCAAATGCCAGTTAAAATTGTTAATGCTAATAATCGTGCAAATAAGGCAAAAGGCAAAAACGAAAGATTGTTAGAAAACAGTGGAAACCCACAGGAAGAACTTTTATAAAGATAGGTTATTATTGGATACCTTTTGGCCATAAGAATAATCAGTTTTGCTCTCAAACTACTAAGATTATGCCCACTAGAAAATGGATGCCTACTGGTAGAACTATTCCTTAAGAAGTGAACATACTTTGAATAGGTCAAATATGACCCAGCATTGCATCTATTCCTAATGATTCCATTGCTTCTACTTCTGATATGGATGTTTCTTTTTCTGATGTGGGTGTTCCAATTACTGTTACTAACCAAGTGGAACCCATTCTTGCATGGGGATCCCAATTATCCAGTTATCCATTCTTGTCTGTGTTCAACTGCAGATCATTCAAATCGTTCTGTGGTACCTGGACTCAGGCTGTTCCAAGCATATGACTGGAGACCGGTCGCGGCTCATGAACTTCGTGAGCAAATTCATCGGGACAGTTAGATTCGGTAATGATCATTTCGGTGCAATTATGGGTTATGGTGATTATGTTGTTGGTGATAGTGTTATCTCTAGAGTATACTATGTGGAAGGTCTTGGTCATAATCTGTTCTCTGTCGGTCAATTCTGTGATTCTGATCTAGAAGTAGCCTTCAGAAAACATACTTGTTTTGTTAGAGAACTTGATGGTAAGGAACTTTTAAGAGGAACTCGTGGTTCAAATCTTTACACCATCTCTATAGAAGATATGATGAAGTCTTCTCCAATTTGCTTGCTGTCAAAGGCTTCAAAAACAAAGTCATGGTTATGGCATCGACGTCTCAATCACTTGAACTTCGGCACCATCAATGATCTCTCCAGAAAGGACTTAGTTGTAGGTTTACCTCGACTAAAGTATGAAAAGGATCATCTTTGTTCAGCATGTCAATTGGGAAAAAGCAAGAAGTATGCCCATAAACCAAACCTACTAACTCTGTCACAGAAGTTCTTCATACAATTCATATGGATTTATGTGGACCAATGAGAGTGCAGAATATCTTTGGGAAGAAATATGTGTTAGTTATAGTTGATGATTACTCTAGATTCACCTGGGTCAAGTTCTTAAGGACAAAGGATGAAACTCCTGATATCATCATCAAACTCATCAAACAGCTGCAGGTTCGACTTAACAAAACCGTCGGAATTATCCGGACAGACAATGGAACTGAGTTTGTTAACAAACAACTTAGTGAATTTTATGAAAGCATTGGAATCAGCCATCAAAGAAGTGTTCCACGAACTCCTCAACAGAACGGTGTAGTTGAAAGACGAAATCGAACTCTTGTAGAAGCCGCTAGAACAATGCTGATTTACTCAAAAGTTCCAATGTTTCTCTGGGCTGAAGCTATTGCCACTGCATGCTACACACAAAATCGTTCCCTGATTCACACTGTTCATGGAAAGACACCATATGAACTTGTCCACAACAGAAAACCTAATCTCTTTCCTTCGTGTGTTTGGAGCTTTGTGCTATCCAACTAATGAGGGTCAAGACTTAGGCAAACTTAGAGCTAAAGCAGACATTGGAGTATTTGTAGGGTATGCACCAAACAAAAAGGGATACCGAATCTACAACAAAAGAACCCGAAACATCATGGAAACAATTCACGTTACGTTTGATGAGCTGACCGGTCAAACGGCTCCTGAACAATTCAGTTCTGGACCCGCACTTCAAATCAGTCCAATTGGTTCATCCCTTGTTCCAAACTCTTCTCAAGAAACGCCATATGTACCTCCATCTGAAGATGATTTAAGGAAATTGTTTGATCCTATGTTTGATGAACTTTATGATCCGAGTACTAATGAGGTGTTGATCCCTACAACAGAGGCTGCTCATATTCCAGTGAATGAAGTCAATCCCTCAGTCTCAATATCTTTAAGTCAAGAAGTGCCTTCTGCTGATCCTTCCGTCTCATCAACAAATCATCATTCTTCAAATGTACATCATGGAACTGTTTCTGGCATCAATGATGAAGTTAATCCCTTTGCTAATCCTGAAGATGCTCCATTTGAAAACATATTTGCTCCTGAATCTTCTTCAGAACCATCCTCAGGAGACATGACTCTGCTACTTCATTCCTTCAACAACTACCACATGAACACCTCAGAAAATGGACTCACGATCATCCATTAGACAACATCATTGGAAATCCCTCTCGTCCAGTATCCACACGGAAACAACTTGCAACCGATGCCTTATGGTGCTTCTTCAACTCCATACTCTCTAAGATCGAACCAAAAGATGTTAAAACCGCCATGAATGAAGATAGCTGGTTCAATGCTATGCAAGATGAAATTCATGAGTTCGATCGACTAGATGTATGGGAATTAGTACCTGCTCCAGATTGTGCTATGATTATTGCGCTAAAATGGATCTTCAAAGTGAAACTTGATGAGCATGGTGATGTGTTGAAGAACAAGGCTCGATTAGTTGCTAAAGGATACCGTCAAGAGGAGGGTATAGACTTTGAAGAATCTTTTGCTCCTGTGGCTCGAATCGAGGCAATTAGAATCTTTTTGGCTAATGCTGCAAGTAAGAACATGGTAGTCTATCAAATGGACGTAAAGACGGCATTCCTGAACGGAGATCTTAAAGAAGTCGTCTACGTCAGCCAACCTGAAGGATTTGTAAATCAAGAGCATCCTACTCACGTTTATCGTTTGAAGAAGGCCCTTTATGGTTTAAAGCAAGCTCCAAGGGCATGGTATGATACGTTGTCAAAGTTTCTTCTATCAACCGGATTTAGCAAAGGCGCAGTTGATCCAACATTGTTCACCAGGAAGTCAGGCAAACATTTAACTCATGTTCAAATTTATGTTGATGATATTATTTTTGCCTCGACTGACCCAATGAAATGAGTTTAAAATTTCAAATGTCAATGATGGGACAAATGTCATTTTTCTTGGGATTACAAATTTCGCAAAGTCCCGGAGGCATTTTCATAAATCAATCTAAATATGCAACTGAGATCTTAAAGAAATTTAGATTTGATTCAAGTGACCCTGTTGACACTCCCAAACTAGATGAGGACCACTCAGGGATCATGATTGACCAAACAAAATATCGTAGTATGATTGGATCCCTGATGTACCTCACAGCTAGTAGACCAGACATCTTGTTCGCTGTTTGCATGTGTGCTAGATACCAGGCTAAGCCTACTAAAAAGCACCTTGAAGCGGTTAAACGGGTCTTTCGGTATCTCCAAGGAACCATCAATATGGGACTTTGGTACCCGAAGGACACCGGTATGTCACTAACAGCCTATGCAGATGCTGATCATGCAGGATGTCAAGATACTCGTCGAAGTACGTCTGGAGGTGCTCAGTTTTTGGGTGATAAGCTTGTGAGCTGGTCTTCAAAGAAGCAAATGAGTACTTCTATTTCCTCTACAGAGGCTGAATACATAGCCATGTCATCTTGTTGTGCTCAAGTCTTATGGATGAGATCTCAATTATCTGACTATGGCTTTGAATTCAACAAAATCCCTCTGTACTGTGACAATAAAAGTGCTATTGCTCTCTCTTGCAACAACGTTCAACACTCAAGAGCAAAGCATATCGACATTCGACATCATTTCATCAGGGAACAAGTGGAAAAAGGTGTAGTGGAACTCTATTTTGTGAGGACTGAATACCAGTTAGCAGACATCTTCACCAAAGCTCTTCCAAGAGAACGCTTTGAGTTTATTCTTCCACGACTGGGCATGAAAAGCCTTCAACCTGAAACACTCAAACGTCTTCAGGAGGAAGACGAGGATTAAAGGTCTATCTTCATCTATCTCTTGTATATATCTATTCTAAAAACAAAATACAAAATTATAAAACCTTCAAAATCCATAAAAATCTGAAAAATTCGAAAAATCTTCAAAAAAATATTGTCATTTTGTTATGCTTTTTCTCGGTTCGACAATATCTACGGTCTTTGAGATGTCATTCAAAGAATGACACGGGACTTTAGATGTTGTTCGAATGTTAAAAAAAAAAAAAATCAAAAAATATTTTTGGGAGAAAGAGAAACAATGGTTTATTGTCATTTCAGGCAGTAACCCGCTTTTTCAAAGAAAGAACAGAGCCATACTTTATCATGTTTTCAAAATTCCATGCTCTGATTCTTTAATCATTTATCTGCTGAAAACTAACTGCTTTGAAAAATAACTCAATCTCTATTTTTGATAATCATCTGGACTTATTTGTCAAAATATCAATCTCTCAATCAACAACCTATGTCATTGATTGAGGGGGAGAATGATTTCAATTAAATTAAAAAGTTATTTGGCATTCAATTGTTTTCAAAAGATATTCAAGCATGTTTTATCAATGGAGTCTAAAGTCTTAAAATCCGATCATTATCAGTTAAAACGCTTTCATAATCAAGTCACAATTCTCCTTAAAAGCTTTCAAAATCAATTTAAATCTATAAGAGATCACAAATCTCAAATGATTTGATAATTGTGATCGGGGGAGAATATTGGATTTAAACTGATAATTCGGTAAATGGTTTTATAAGGATGTACAAGCTCCCCTTCCCACATATGACAAACGATTTCAAATTTTCCATGCACATGTTGAGGGGGAGCATCTATCTTAAACCTATGATTTGAAACGTGATAACTTATCTCAAGGTGCAGGTTCCCTCTAGTATGTGCAAAACTCTTTTCAAATCTCGAGGCACATATTGAGGGGGAGCAAAATCATGAAAACCTCATCCTTCCCCAAAATGCTTTATCTACTTGATTCGATTAGGGAAGTGATGTTGATATTTTTTAAAATGGTAATCAAAGAAGTTAATTCTTTCTCTTGCCTCCGTGTGGAAAACTATTTCAAATACTTGATTCACATGTTGAGGGGGAGCACTTATTCTAAAAATATCAAAAACAATTCAGGTACAAAATGCTTTGATAAAATATCATAAGTATCTGGATTGATTTTCAAATGATTTTCAATTGGTTCCTATGGCAGATGAACAATACCAAAAAGACCGACCAACTTTACATTATGTATGGTGATATAAGGACGATAAGGTTAGGTATGTGTTCCCATGATCCGCCAGAACCGGAGGGATCTACCCAGGAACTATCCACTAGTTAGTGTAGAGTTCTTAGGTATGATGATAAAAGGAGAAAAAAATGAGATATGGGAAGAGTGCAGACTGAGACTGAGCTAGTACTGGAATAAACCCAACAAGGTTCTTGCTATGAAGTCTCGGTAAGCACTGAAGGGGTTGAAGAATTAAAAAGAATTGAATGAGAAAAGGGTGAAAACAAATAGCCCTCCATTTATTCAACCTTAGGGCAGAAACCGGGTTCAATTCATATGCTACTGATGGTAACATCGGTATTGAAGACAAGACGTCATGGACCCAGTGACGCACTGCACTTCAACTTTCCAAACCACTCAAGTTCCTCTTAAAAGGACTTGTTTCATTCTCACGGGGAACCGACATTATCTATCGACTCTCTCTTAGAGATTGTTGATATTGAAGGAGGAGACCCTCTCCCTAGTCTCCGATATAGGATCCAAATATGCACAAATTGAGTCTAGTGCCACGAGATCATCAATAAATCTCATTAGGACACTTTCAATGAAGACTCTCTGTTTCACACAATGTGGAATGAGAAATTATATCTTGAGTCCTACGCATTATCCTTGTGGTATTGCCAGAACATCTGAGTGATATGCAAACATACTCACAATGAAGATGGAAAGCCTTCTGGAGCCAACATCTAACAAGCTCCTGGTAGGTGGCATGTGAGATCTATTATACAGATCAACCATGTGACAACTGGACAGAAACAATGGGGCGATTCATTCTTTTGAATCAATCCTGGGTCAGGTTATGGATTGACGGATACCTTTGAAAAACCGGTCTTTGTGCTTTAAAACTCCTTTCATTAAGCACGTCGACCGTGTACTAATTTTTCAAATCAAAAGGTGTTTTATGATTGATAATTGATTTTCATTAAAACCTTCGTTATATTGCAAAAACAATTTCTATTGAGCAATACACGATTGTTTTCAAATCTCTTTTCATCAATCAGTGGACTTAAATTCGCTGGTTCACTCACTCCGTGTTGTCTTCTTTGAGACGTTCCGGTTTGAGAACAGCTAGAGCAGCTGCGAAACCCTGTCAAGGAAATTCTTCGTAATTATTCCTGATCACAGGCAGTACTTGTACTGATCAACGGGGAACCGTGGGCCGTGTACCTCAATTCAACGAAAGTGATCAAAGACACTTTCGTGCGATTTATTGCTAACTGTTGTATGCAGGTACACCCCGACGTTTGCAGCTGATCAGAATGGAGCGGTCAATCCATAGCCGCATGCTCACACAACACATTCATATCAAAAGATATCATGATTGGTGCATCAATGACTCTGATATTCTAACTCCATGCTTCTGCTACGCTGCTGCCAATATCATGAATCAACGAATGCTTCGGCTACTCTGATGAGAAGATATCATGATCCAGAATGTGAGCATGTCGGTCCGAAAGTCACAACATCACATAATACCAACACCACAATGGATGTATCAGAGATTTTCTATTAGCTGATGATCTCAAAAGCTGGCTCAACATTATTATCACGTGGATCAGTAAAAGACCTCCACTTGGATTAACCAAACATGCAATGAGTGGAATCAATGACTACGAGCTTCGGAGCAAAGTACTACATCAAGAATGCAAGATCAATTGTTAATGTAATATCTGATTGTATTCAATGTCATTTTAGTATATGTTTGAGGTGACCTCCCTTAGGGGGAGATTGTTAGGAATTAGAAATTTCCGGTATTAAAGAGTCGGTCACCTCAAGTATATGTAATCGTTAGAATGCTCGTAGTCATAGTTATATTTAGTTAAGTAGTATTTTGTTAAGTAACACCGTGGAGGACGGACGGGTCTTTACCCACTGTATGCCTGATCCACAGCCCGTTGTGTGGCGTTTTATGTAAGACTATAAATACTCTCTACCTCCCAAGGTAGAGAGTTGGAGCTCATAATAATAGTTTTTCTTTCTCTCACTAAGTTCCCTAAACCTCTAACTTTCTCTCTCTAGAACTCACCATTATACGCCCACTTTGTGTTATGGTTTGATGTGTATGTGAAATCCAATATCCAACAATATATATATATATATATATATATATACTATATAAAACATTTTGGACTTTCTAATATAAGAAGTCTTAAAAAAATTAAGACCAAAAACATTTCCTTAATAGAAAATTAAAGAGTCATTAGTCAATGAGATTTGAATTGTCTGAATTTCATTTGAATGTCTTAAAAAGCCCAATTCATAACAGATATCTTCCATTAAACATGTTTAATAAAAAAAGAAAACTGCAATATAATATAGAAAAACACGCCTAATCATTAATACATTTTTAATTCATGCTTTTAATCTATACTATAACTTATGGGATATAAATACCCACAAACAACCTACAATCAACAACACAACCACAAGCAAAACACTCAGTATCTCACCACCCCCCATCTCACGAGATCAACATCTTCCCAAACAAAAACCGGGTACCCGCCGCCGCATTGCGCAGGTACCCTTCTAGTATATATATATATATATATATATAAATATATATATATATATATATATATATATATATATATATATATATATATTACGTCAAGTTTTCAATTTACATTTCGAGTTATTATCCGTCTCGAGTTCACAAGTCCGAGTCATGACTCTCGGATTTTTATATGTCATATTTTCCAATAAATAATATAAGTCCATGTTACGGCATTGTCGGGGTCAACCGAGACTAGAAAGTCACGATAACACCGACGTTGTGCAAAGTTCACATGTACAAGTCCAAATAAACGTTTCCACTCGTTACCGGCCCTAAACCTATGGCTCGGCAACGCATCTAACAATCTCTATTTCAACGCAACATCATTCCCGACATTCAATCAAACATCAAACCCGTACCCGGTGAAAGTCCACTTGTTCCGTTACATGCAAGATTCATAACAATGAGTGCCCGGGCGCTAGCATCTTAGACACTCATCCCTAACTTCTTAAGTTCATCCATGTAACACCCCCAAAATGGCTTAGCGGAAGCACACAAGTATTGGGGTGCGACTAAATTGATATCACAGCTGATTTTCATAAAGAAACTTTTATTCATTCTTGAAAACAATGTTTACATTATTGATTAAGTGCGGAAAATGGCCCATTATCAAAATGTGGTCCCAATACATAAATTAGAGTCTTCTATGACCATGCCATGCCTTTGCCTTGCGCCTCCAAAGATAAACTATCACCTCAAAACCTTAAAATACATGCTAAAAACTGTCAACACGAGGTTGGTGAGTTCATAGATTTTTAATTTGTAAAAGTTCTATGGACCACAAGATTTAGTATTTAATACATTTAGTTATGTGACCAGTGCACTCGGTCATGTTACCAGTTCACTCGGTAAGGTGACCAGTTCATTCGGTCTTGTATGTACATAGCAGATGCGACCAGTACAATCGGTCATGTGACCAGTTCACTCGGTCATGCAGGCGTAACAGTTTCAAATAATTGTGTCCATATGTAAAAGCAAGCAATAACATTACACTTTTATGCATTTGAAAGTAATCAAGTAATTGGCAAGTAACACATAATACATTTAGTCATTCAGCATAGTTTTTGTAAACAATTCACTTGTTCAGGTAAAATCAACATTTAGTTTAAGTAAAAACGAGCATGTATTCTCCCCCAAAACAGTTATGAAAACAAGTAAAAGTAGGGGCTATGAAACTCACCTTGGCAATTAGTAGTCCAAAAAGAGATAATCAATTAGTGGGGATAGTGCACGGCTCCGACACGCAACCTAATTTATTACGGCAATTTAGTCTTTACTCATGCTTAACACTCGATGAAGTTTTAAGAAAAGTTTTCAAGTGGTTGTTGTTGTTGTTGTTGCTTGTATGGCAGCATTTAAGTTTAAAACGGTTTTTTAAATATTTGCAAGTATTGGCTCTTGGAATAAATGGAGGAATGATGTATACAAAACTTTCATATAAGATTTGGCTCAAGTATTTTCGAAGTAGGGAATAAATACAAGTTGAATCATATTTATTAGATTCGTTGGGTTTCGAGATGTGAATATATATATATGGTATATATATATATATATATATATGGTATATATATATATATATATATACTCTATTAAGGTTGTAAGTAAATAATATATTTCCGCAAATATTTTATTTATGGTTGATGTGAATATAGTCATCAAATGAAAATATGTGTTAAACATATTTATTTAAACGAAAGTGGTAAAAATATATAAGTTAATAACTTATTAAAAAAATTTTGAAAAATCTCAACTTGGTCCAAATCGAGGGACCGAAGTTGTTGAAGGTTACATAAATTTCAAATTTAATAAAAGGTTTAAGGAAAAATGTCAAATGCTTCGAAGTAGAGGGGCTGGAATTATAAATTTTCAGAATTATAAAGTTTTGAGTAAAATCCAAAATACCATCTCTCCATTAGTAAAGTTGGCACAAATACATCCCTCTATTAGTAAAATCAGTCAATGAGGACTAACGATGCAAATATTTCTCCGTTATCTCCTAACGGAAGAGAGAATATTTGCACCGTTAGTCCTTAGGACTAACTATGCAATTTATTTTCGGAAATAAATTGCATCGTTAGTCCTCCACCACCATCACCGCTACCTCCACCGCCACCCACCACCTCCACCGCCACCTACCACCTAATGCCACCACCACCACCACCACCTACCACTACCTCCACACACTACCACCACTCGCCACAGCAACCACCTCCACCCAACGCCACCACCACCATCACCGTCACCCACCTCCACCACCACTCAACGCCACCGCCACCATCACCATCACCGCCACCCACCTCCACCACCACCCAACGCCACCATCACCATCACCGCCACCCACCTCCACCACCACCCAACGCCACCACCACCATCACCGCCACCCACCACCACCATCAATAACTTTGGGAGTGGTGGGTGGTAGTGGTGGCGATGGTGGTTGTGGTGTGTGGCGGCAGTAGAGGTAGGTGATGGTAGTGGTGGGTGGTGATGATGTAGGTGGTGGTTGCAGTGGGTGGCGGCGGTGGAGCTGGTTGTTGGTGGCAGTGGTGGCGGTGGATGGCGGATGTGGAGGTAGTGGTTGGCGGGGTTGGGTGGTGGTGATAGTGGTGGCGGTACATGGCGATGGTGGAGGTGGTGGTTATGGTAGGTGGGTAGTGGCGGTGGGGGTGGCAGTGGTGGCGATGGATGACGGTCAGTGGTGGTGGCGTTGGAGGTGTTGGCGGTAGATTGAGATGGTGGAGGTGGTGGTTGTGGTGGGTGGGTAGTGGCGGTGGTGGTGGGTGGTGGTGGTAGGTGGCGAGTGGGTGGTGGAGGTGGGGGTGGTATTTGGGTGGTGGTGGCGTGGGGTGGTGGGTGGTGGAGGTGGTAGGTGGCGCTGATGGTGGTGGAGGACTAACGATGCAATTTATTTTCGAAAATAAATTGCATAGTTAGTCCTAAGGTGTAAATATTATCTCTTCCGTTAGGAGATAACGGAGAAATATTTGCACCGTTAGTCCTCATTGACTGATTTTACTAACAGAGGGATGTATTTGTGCCAACTTTACTAACGGAGGGATGGTTTTGTGCCAAAAAAAAGTTTAGGGATGTAAAGAGAGACACGAGACAAACCACAAGGATGTATTTTGGACTTTATTCTAAAGTTTTATAAGAAATTGATAGTTTGTTTATAGTTGGGGGGACTGGTGTTGTCAAGATTTATATAATTTCGAACTTATATAAAGTTTCAAGGAAGCTGACAAGTGGTTAGAAGTGGAGGGGCTGAAAGAGTAATAATCACAAAAATAACAAAAATAGTGAAAACCTGCCATGTGCAAGGTTTGAACTTGGGACCTGTCGAATGAAACACGAACATGTTAACCACTGAGCCAAGGTTCATGTTTGGTTACATCTTACGACTAGTGTGTATATATCGAAACTTAGATGGGTTGGATTTTTGGGGTTTGCTAACTCAACATGAACTGAGTTCTAAATACCCAATACACATGCGTGTTTCTTTGAGTTTTCACAAACGAACCACTTCCATTGATCTATTAGTTAGCTTAGAAGCTTAGCTTATTACAAATAAGCTCGAATAAGCTTTTTAACGAGACATGAAATGATTTATAGGTTCGCATGAGTTTCGTCTTCAACAGTTGAGTCAAGTTGGCTTACAAGGTGAAGTGAGTACGAGTGAAAGGAATAACGAGAGAACTTAGAACTTTGACTAGCTTTCCCAAAGTTCATTTGCGAGGCTACTTAGATGAGATTTGATCTCTTAGCTTGTCCATACCGAGTGCCTATACCATAAGTACTCGAACAAACTAACTCAACATAACTTAAAAGCTCGACATCAACATCCTTAGTTGGATACATATGTATATATATATATATATCGAGTAGGAGGAGTTCAAAAGTGACAAGTATAGAACCAAAAAACTGAACAAGTCATGAGATGAACAACTAAACCGAATATGAATTATTCCAAGATTGAGCCAAGATTTAGTATATGTCAAATGGTCATTTCTCCTAAGTCTTACATGTTCAAAATGATTGAAAATGTTTCACGCCTCATTTTTTTAAAATTTGAATAAGCATCAAGAGGTTATTAATTGGCTTGTTTTACGTTTGGTTTTGCATGAAAAAAAAATATATGTACGCATGAAAGAGAAAGAAAACAAATTGAATGTGAAGTTTATCACATAGCATATTTATGTGCATGAAAGAAAATATGTGAAATGGTAATGGTTTTGAGAGTTTTAAGGCTCACAGTGATGGAAGGATGCACGTGTGAAATGAAAGGTCCAAGAACTTCAAACTCGTTAGCTTTCCAAGATATCAACCCAATACTCCTTGCTTTCCAAAATGTGGAACCTGACTTCCTTTCTTTCTTTGTTTCGACAGTAACAAAAATGAAGGGTGAGAGTTGTGAGAAAATGTGAGATATGAGGGCTAGACCTTTTGAAGATGTAAGTGGGTTTTTAAGTGTGTGGAACCCTGGTCTTTGTTTACCAATAAAAAGAATTAAAAGGAAAGTTTTCGACATATTTTCAGGCATGGGATATGAGGAACATCTATTTTGAGCTAAGTTCATTCTCAATCCTCGTCACCTATGACTCCTTCGGACCGTTGACCTTGGGGAGAAGATGTAGGAGGGCGATAGGAGACTAGGAAAAAGAGGAAGGCAGAATAGCTTCATAGATTACAGTCATGGGGGATAGGTAGTAGCCTGGAGGCATAGGAGAAGAAAACAAATGGGAAAACGATAAAAATAAGGAGGTGTGTCTGTTTTGGGAAGGAACGAAAGAGAAAAAGGAGAGCAGGTAAAGTGGAAGGCTATGTTAGGTGTTAGGGTAATTTAGTTTTAAGTTTTATTACTGTATTAAGTGTACCCCGCATCTCGTTGCGTTTTAGTGTAAACGTAGTTTCCCGATGTCCACAAAATATAAAAATTATATTTGTAAGAACGTTTTCATAAGTGTAATAATATGGCATCGTTATTATGTAGAAATTAGATTATATCTGTTTGTCGTTATGAAGCCGGTATCGGTAAGGGTGCGGTGCCGTGTTTTTCTGAAATTACGAGACAACCTTTCGTTTTTGTTTGTAAATCATTAATAAATGCCAAAAAAGTAATAAACCTACTTAATTCTAGGCAAAATAGCAATTGAGTGTGTTATTGCGTTCTGCAATGTGGAATAACTTCTCAAACTAATCAGTTAAGCTCACGTACGCTTAAAATTATAATTCAGACAATAATAAATTTCACATTTATTATACAGATACTTAGTGGACAAGTATCGGGTGTACGGTGTCTTGTTTTTAAAGAAACGAGATGACCTCTCGTTTTTAAATCTAAATATTTGCATTTGTCAGAAAATAACCGATTTGATTTTTCTGACGTGATAAATATTATTAAAATAATCCGAAATTTTACGGGTTGTTATAATCCAAACGGCAGGTGATCATTTGGTCAGTTCGCACAAGCGAAGAAGGGTCGTCAGTTGGTCAATTCTTACCCTTCCCACTCAGTCTACCTACTTAGGGTCAGTTGGTCAATTCTCCTAAGCATCTAGACACTACCGCCATTCAAAACTACCAAAACAAGGGTAGCTACCAACAAACTATCCATGCATACACTAGAAACAATTATACGGAATCAATGTAAACATAAACATAACAATTAAGGAATCATAACTAGGCTAGCACCAAAGGTGCTTAGCCGATCATATTAAGAGAAACAATCAATTCAATGTTTGACATAATGAAATACATGAATCGAAAGTAAAAAGAAATATAATCGCTAACGCTTATTGTTAGGGAGTGATTTCTCCCTTGGAGATGGCTCCGTATGCTCCTCAAGATCTGCCTTTCAGTCCCCTACTCACGTTCTCTGCTTTTTGGTGTGGAGTGAATGATGTGAAATGCAGAATTTAGGGCTTGTATTTATAGGCGAGATCTAGTTACAGCGTAACTTAAGTTGAGAGTTATGTCGTAACCTATATAAATCCATAATAATGCTCTCGTTATAGCTGGTTACGGCATAACACATGGGATGAGTTACGCCGTATCTTCAATATAGGTTACAATGTCATGATTACGCCGTAATCGTTGGAAGGAGTTACGGCATAGCTTGTAGTGGTGTGGAACTTCATTTGACCTAATGGGGTACGGCGTAATCCTTGGTAGGAGTTACGCCGTAATCTTCTGCTGAGCTGGCCTTTTGAGTCACGCATTAGTTACGGCGTAATGTGAGAGTGGAGTTACGCCGTAACTTCATCACAGTGGGCATACTATCATTATTCTCTTATAAAATCTCCAAATCCGCATCTTTTTAGCTCCAATGCTCGAAATTTACCTGAAAGTGAAATGTAGAGGAAAACAAGCGTAAATCCATATAAATGATATAAAATACGAGCATTATTGGGGGAAATTGACACTTAATATTCAGGACTATTTGATGTTATCAAATATCCTCCCACTTGAACTCTACTTGCCCTCAAGTAGACCTTATTTGATAAATTTCTAAAAAGATATCTCCCATTACCAGAGAAAATATAAGTTTAAAAATCCCTTATGCTAGAATAAAATGAAACCGAACACCTCACGAAATGGGAACAACACACTCAAATCTCTAAACTATTCTAAGTGTCAATTTCGGGGTGATCACTTAAAGCACAGTCTTATCATGTATTCTATCATAAGCTTGGCGGTTACACAAATCTCCACCACTAGAGTTAAGGACGAAACAATTCTTGAAGGCAATATGGGTAGACACGACAAAGGTTAAGGGTGAATCGTCATTACTAACATGTCACGGCGAAGTGGAAAAAATCAATGATACATGAATAAATCCATGGCCAAGACACCAAAGATTGCTCGCTTCATCATATAGACACGCTTCATGACTAAAGGGTAGGATAAGACATGGGATATAATTGGTGTAAAGTAAAAATAACAAGCAAATAGTCTAAACCTATAACCAAGTCATCACCGCTTACCGTTCATCCAAAGTTCAAGTTTTAAGGCTAAGAAACCGGATCATGATATATCAAGTAGATGTGCCATTAGAGGACGTCATGATGGGCAAATTGCCTCTTCTTCAACTGTTGGCGCAATGATTGCCAACTTCGTTCTTCAATTGTGACCGAGGTGGCCTCCTCGATACTAAATCTATGATGAGCTCATAAATAGTGCTTAGAATTTTGAACTTTACAATAAAAAAATAACTATAACTATTTTTTTTCTTTTTGAATCATTTTTTTTCTTACATAACAACTAAACATAGCATCCCCCCACTTGAGATGAACAATATGTGAATTTGGGGGGTCTTCAATGATCTTAAAATATATGTCTTTAACAAAAGCGTGATTCCCGAACCTTTCCACTTGAACCTTAAACTTAGGCAAACAATGACTTCCCGATCACAAATTAAGACTACACGGTTGGCTAAGGTGTATGGGTGTATCGAAACATATACGTTGGGTGAACAAAATGAAAGGAATGGCTCAGACGGGTGTATCTAGGGGTATCTTGCACTAAAGGTGAGTGCAACAAAAGGGTTTAACATGGGGGTCGAGAAGTCGAGGTGACTAATCGATAGACACACAAGGATAGGCTGTTTGGGTGGTAATCCTATAATATTGCCTTCTTAAACTGAATAATCCAAATACATTAAGCTAACTCAACATACCTCGTCCATGGTCTCGAAATGATGCAAAGGCCAAGTTCTAAAGTTTACAAGCTACCGACACACTCATAATTTGGTGGATTTGGGGTAAATATTTGGAAACGGATAAGGCTAATCTCACCATATGGGTTACAATGTGCTCGACTAAGGTTTAATCTAGTTAGGTTAAGAAAAACATGTCAAAATTTTAAAAATGGCATAATTTTTCAAAATAAACTAGAAAAACGAGGGAAACATAAAGTTCAAGAGATAATTCTACTCCCGTCCCCCCACTTGAAATGTACAAAGTCCCTTTTGTACTAAACTTTAAATAAAGGTGAAGAGAAAGTATAATTAGAGCGAGAACTTCCCTGAAATTCAATCCTAAAAGGAAAAAAGGCCCACGAAAAGAATCGTGCCTTCGCTTAAACATCCACTAGCAAAATTCATTCCTTGAAATCACACTTCCAGAAAGTATAGTTCTTAAAAAGAAAAACAAAAAACGAAAAGAAATCTAACTCAGTTTCGTAGGAATCACGGTTGCATTTAGCGTATGCAACAAGCCTTTTAAACCACTTGGTGTCCCAAGTGGACGAGTGTAGTCTCGTGAGGGCTTAAAGGGAACATACCACAAAGTTCATTTAAAGACTAATATAAGGTTATTGTGCTTTAAAAAGAAAGACTTAACACTGGAGGATAGTTACGTCGTAACTCCTAGAAGGAGTTACGCCGTAATTATGGTAAAACTTGGCGGACACTACTAGAGTGTAGCTATGACGTAACCATTGCATGGGATTACGCCGTAATTGGTAATGCTATGGGAGGATCGCTACTGGAGGTGTGTTACGGCGTAATAATGGGGATGAGTTACGCCATAACTGATGGACAGACCATGTCCCCGTTTAGCTGCTGCTGCAATTCTTCTCCGTTTCCTGCAAAAATGGTAAAAAACACAAAACCCAACAGAAATAGAAATAAAAGAAAATAAATAAAATGGATAATTGGGGTTGTCTTCCGAAAGAGCACTTTTCGGGTTGGCTAACTTCCTCCATATCCTTCATCAAGTTATGCCTGACCCAAGCAACATTCATAGCGGTGCGAAGATACTCCTTTGTCTCCATCTTCTGAATTTTACAAAAAATTTCATCCGGCCCCAAGTGGTATCTTGTAAATTCATATTTTTCAGCTACAATTGGTGGCGGCCTCTTATATGGAATATCAAGAAGTTTGCACCTTCTTTACTCATATGCTTCATCATCGGGGTCAGTGAACCCATCTTCACCTTGTAGTTCAAGGTAATCCATGATTCCCTCGATGTCATCATCATCGGACTCGGTACCTTTAAACCACTTATCATCTAATAAATCTTCCACAAGAACACGCTTGCATTCTTCTTTCTCATTACCCGTCAAATTTTTGATATCTCC
Source organism: Chrysanthemum makinoi (assembly GCA_910596185.1). NCBI lineage: Eukaryota > Viridiplantae > Streptophyta > Magnoliopsida > Asterales > Asteraceae > Chrysanthemum > Chrysanthemum makinoi. The sequence goes on along the minus strand of OU343223.1, from coordinate 205,889,785 downwards.
ATCCATCACTTCACTTACATCATTTGGAATTTCTTCGCTCAGGTCTTCTTTACTCATACATTCTTTCCAAATCTTCTCCTTAGTCAAAGCATCTACCTTTCCATATTTGATTTTGACCCAATTGTCAAATCCCAATTTGTCAAGCCAAGGTAATTCCGTCCTTTTATCGTCATTGGTTGAGGTCCACAAGAACTCATCTTCCCCAACTCTCTCTATGCTACTTCCCCCCATTACATTCATCATCAAACGGGTTACAAGATGCCCAAAAAACTTCACCAAGGGTTTTTATCTTCTTACACCAATGACTCCGAGCTACTTTGTCATCGGTGTCACTTGAGGGAACACCTTTGTAGGAGGTCTCATCGCTGATTGGTTTTTCATCTACGGACTTTCTTTGGAGATAATGTTCTTCATAATCGAGCTTCAGCTTCCTTAGTAGACCCGTATTAATGATCGCATCCCTGAAACTTACCAAATACCAATCATCAAAGGATAGATCCCCGAACTTAACGTTGTGTCTTTCTAACTCATGAGGGCATATCCATTCTTCATCCTTCATGTTACCACCCACTTTGCAATACTCACGGAAAGGATTGCATGTAGGCCATGCTCGTGTGGACTCATCTTACGTGATCATTATGGGATTGCAGCAGTGCTTAATAGGTGGTTCCTCCTCCTCATCGATTGAGAATTTAGCTAATCTTTCCTCATCATTAAGTGCAGACCACATGTATCTGTTATCTTTAACCCTTTCCTTATCGACCCCTCCATCGTAAATTTTGTTACGAGGGTCGCACGAAGCCCATAGATCATACCACTCTCCATTATCAATTTCCATTGCTTTGCACCAGTGATTCTTCCTTTTGGATGGGGATTGTGGGAACAGGTTTATATCATTGGACCACCCGTTAATGATATGTGTTCTTGATTCATCTAACTCGAGAAACTTGTCAGACCACGTATCCCAGTTACGCCGTAACTCTAATGTTTGGTTACGGCGTAACTGACTTCTGTCATCAGCATCATTATCTTCATTCATGCTAGACCCATTGTCGGATTTGTCTTTTTCAGAAAACACGGCCTTTTATGCTGTTGATTTGTTCTTTTTTTCATCATTACTTCTTTTTACCTCATCGCTAAGCTTCCCAATCATGGCTTCCAAGTTTCTTAACGATTCGTAATGACTAAAAAGGCTTTTGTTTGTATTGTATTGGAAGTTCTTAAGCCATTCTTCTTGGTCCTTCTGCCTTTTAGTCGAGTTTTCGAGGTATTTTCTGATTGTTTCCTCCAAATTAGCTCTTCTTTCACCAAAATTACCAAGGTTATAATATGGGGGAGGTCCTCCACGATAGTCATTACCGTTTCTATTATCCCCTTGAAATGGTCGATTTTCACCATATTTAACTTCTTCAACCTTGCTATCTTTGTCAATTAGAGGATAATTTTTGGTGAGATGTCCCCCTCCACAGCCTTCACAACCTACTTGGATAGCATGAACACATTCTCTGAGCTTGAGCATGTCCCGACCAATATTTTTGGTTTTGCTAGTAATGGCGGAAATTCCTTCAAGATTTTCGCCTAGGCTTCTCTTGCTTCCTCCATCGTGCCATTTTTGAGAATGGTCGGCCATTTTTTGAATGGCTTCAATGGAAAAGAGTAGGAATCATGCTCGGAATTGGTCCTTGGTAGTCCAGCATCTGTCTTGTAGTTACGTTGATACCTTTGTAAAAGATGTTGACATTTTGCTGGCTGTTCAGGTCATAAGTAGGACACTTGTAGAGGATGTCGTTGTATCTATCCCAAGTTTGATACAATGTTTCATCGTCATCTTGTTTGAAATTATGGATCTCCATTAGCTGATTAGATATCTTCGAAGGAGGACAATATCTTTGGATAAGACGCTTCTTTAGGAGAGCCCATGTACCAACTGCCCCGGCGGGCAATCTTTCAATCCATCTTCTTGCTCCCCCAGTAAGAGTCATGGGGAACACTCGTAGCATAATAGTGTCATGAGAAACACCAGGAATGTTGAAAAGGTTTTCGATGTACAAGACATTCTCAATGTGTTCATATGCATCTTCGTCCCTGTTTCCCGAGAAAGGGTTAGCAAGTAACTCCCTCATAAACTACTCTTTAATCTCGAAATAGACATTAGCTCCAATTTCCGGCCTTACGAGCCCCGTCCCTTGTTCTTCTCTTGTCAACGCCAAATATTCCTCAAGAGTGAGGTCATCAATGTTAACAACTTCCATGGTACCTGAAACTTGAAAAGAAATCGTGAGAAAATGAGAAAATTCAAAACAAAACAAAAATGAAAGACTTAACAAAAACCCTAATATAACTCCCCAGCAGCGGCGCCAAAAACTTGATGCTAGTTTTACTGACCAGGTTTTAATATTTATAAGTGTCTCATTTACCTATGGTCCACCTTATGCACTAACGGGCAGTGTACCCAATCGTGTGTAGTGTAGTAATCGGTAAAACCGAGGTCGTCCCAAGAGCTATGTGAATGGATCCTAATTAAGTCTAATTGTCACTGGTTTTAATGATTTTGAAATAATTAATTAACTAATAAAACAAGAAATGAAAGAAAGCAAATAAAGGCAAAGGTTGTGATCAATAGGGGAAAAGTGTGCTAACCTAGCTACTCATCATATCATATTATGTTGACGTCTAATTACTTCCAGTTGCTTCAAGTGGGGGTTAGGTCGCTAGGACAATATTTGGTCAGTTCGTCCTAACCTATCAGCAAAGCTTTCCACCGGAGATGTAACCACAGGTAAATTTAACCCTGTATTAAATTAATATGATATTATAATGAACGAATATTTATCCATTTTCTACGTCTATTTTTTTTATCAGTTTATCTGATCACAACAACTAACTAATGTGACGTAACATAACAAACGTGCTCACCGATACCAACATTACTTTATGTTTATTTCAAACAAACATCCTTATTTGTTAAGTATAGAAAATTTTCAACTTTTATTTACCACATTACGTTATTTCGTTAACATACGATTATTAAAATGTCCAAACTAAACGTTAACCATTTATTTGAGTTTTCACGAAACTTTTCAGGTTATTAAATTAACTATTAACTTCTATTTATTAACAATATAAATTTTCTTTAGTTTAAATAACTTTTAAAAACTCCGATAACCCACGACTCTGTTTTATAATTGAGTATATTAATAATTTTTTTAAACATTTTTATAAGCTTTATATTTTTATCTATCCCGATATTAAGTTTCACAAGTTAAAGGCCTAACATTTGTAACCATCGGGATCAAACTATACCCGCTATATCTCAAGACTTTATCGTTAAGTAAAAAAATATCTCTTTTGTTTTTATTCTACACAAACCGCCTCATTTTATATATATTTTTTCTATCAAACCGACTCCAACCATATGTACATATCTGTACATTATCTTTTCCCTCTCACTTGATAAACACAGAGAATCCCTTGTATCACCAGGGATACCACAGCTTCATCACCACCCCGACACCACCACACCACCTTAGCCACGCAGCCACCTCCTTCACCATCTTGTTGATGATACAAGGAAGATCCAAGGTTGTGAGTGTTTGGTTGTCTCGGGTTTTCAAGAATCTGTAAAAGGTTGACTTGGTTTTGGGTTTATTCTGGTTCGAGATAACCATCCCCGCCGCCACCATCATCTCCATCATCCATCTCCTCGTTGGAATGCCTAACACCGTCAAACAACTCATCCTTTTTTTTTACTTGTATGTATATTGAATATAAAGATGAGTTTTACAAAATATTTGTGGTTAAAGAACTGATAAAAACATGTTTCCAATAAGTTTCGTGTGGTGTCAATCATTAAAGTGGTGTTTGGGATTGTTATTTTGGATGCACGTCGGGTCAAAAGAACCGTTTGGGTTTGATCAGGTCTCGTGCTTGTTATCCGCTTATTGTTGAACTTCTTAACTCATCTTGTATATGTTATAGTTAACTTATTGGTGGTGTAATTGTTTTTGCTTCGGTTCAAAAAACACCACAAGGTTGTTTATTTATTACTTCGGTTCGACAACCACACCCACTTAGGGTGTTGGTTTGGTTCGGTTTAACTCAAAACAACACCAGTAGTGTTGTTTGTTCGAAGCTCATTTATGTGGCTTATCTTTTTACTCGGTTGTGTTTGTTTATTTCGACTGAGAATAGGAAACCCACCTAGGGGTGTGGTTGTCCTCGTTTGGCCCAGTCAATGAACACACCACAAGGGTGTGCATGTGCTTATTAGTCCGGTTAGTAGAGCAAGGCACAAGGGTGTGCTCGTAGTTGCTTGGTCTTGGTTCAACACCACCTGATAAAGGTGTTGTGTTTGTTGTGGTCTGGTTCACAGCAACAACCCACAAGGGGGTGTTTGTTGCTCTCGGTTATACCACACCACAAGGTGTTGATTGGGTTGGGTTGAGTCATCCGCAGCCCATCTAGGGTGCGTCTGGTTTTTTTCATATTGACCACCCACAGCCCATAGAGGGCGTTTGGTTCTTTGCTAGAGCAGCCCCAACAAGGGTGTGGTTGATTTAATTATCGGCTCAACCACATCTTGAAGGGCGTTGGTTTTCCCTCGTTCGACCACATCACCACAAGGGTGGTATTTGTGTGTTAGTTGTGTCATGGACTTGGCTCGACAAACACCCGAATGGTGTTAGCATTCTTACTCTCAAGTCAACAAGAAAACTTTGTTATTGAGTGTAAATTAAGGGCTGTTTCAGGTCAGCAGCTAAATCGAGTTGGTATGCAGTATTTTTGGCTTATGGCCTACTGGGAAATCAAATTCTTAGATAGATATATGTCTTAGCTTCATGTGACGAATTGGATGGGTTATCAACTCCTCCCGATAAGGGAGTTATGGCGTTCTGATTGCTAGTCAAATCTGGAACATCATTTGGAAAACGAGTTAAACTCCAGGTTAATACTCTAAAATGTAGGATAGTAATGCTAATCTCAGTAGTTTACATCTAAATCTAACTTCTCCAAGTAGAATCACTTTAATAGCTATCACGGTTTGGGAAATACATCAAAATTAGTGTTTCGTAGGAAAAGTTAGGACTGCTGCAGACCAGCAGTATAGATGGGTTAATTGCAGAAAACTTTTGGCCTAAGAAGGTCTATATTATTTGATGGTATTATGTAAATAAGTTTAAGGTACATGTTTTGAATTGGATAGGGAGATACCTCCTCCGTATGAATGAGGTATGGCCGTTTTATGGAAACATGTCAATTCTGGAGCTGCTGTTGGAAAACATGTTTTGCTCTAGATTTTTGTACAGTATGCTTAGGTTTTAAAACATGGTTCAACACTAGACATTATAAGCTTTCACCTCCAATTGGTTTCAACTTGATGGCTATTATAGAATAGTATTTGTGACCAAAACCGTAAGCGTTAGAATTTCATTGAACTTTCTGGTTGGAGTTATAGTTGGTAAAAACTCATTTCCCGTTGATTGGTAAATGAATTGATTAAATGGCCTAATGTTTTGGAAACTACACTTGAGTATTTTCAGGGTGAAAACCCCATCCTTGTATCTTTATAGGTTAAGAGTCGATGGTGTGAAGTTGACTAAATTCAACAACATGGTTTTTAATCTATTCTTGAGAAATAAAATTGTGATCACTTAGTAAAAGTTAAAAATGGTTAAGCAATACTTATTAGACGTTTATTTGGGTATAAGTGCATGTTGTACACCCATTTTGAGAATAAAAATACTTTGGTTAAGTCTCGGTACAATGCCATACATATCTCGAGATCATTTGATTTACTTTTCATATCGCTCTTCTTTATCATTCTATAAGCGAGCGGTCATGCGAAAACTTATTAATTGACCTACTTCCTTGACATATTTTCTTGTCATTATCCTCTCTTGAAGTACTTGTCAATACTTTTGTGATTTGTTTTCTTGAGACATCTTGCCTATTCTTTACTTATAATATATAGGATATATATATTATATACTTTCCGTCGTTGTCTTGAGTCTATGATCTTCAAACAACCACACGAATGATGATACTAAATTTTCTCACAAACATTGAAACGAATCTTCCACGAAAACTAAAACGTTTTATCCTTTGAAACTCATACGCATCGATTACTATTCGTGTATCATATTATAAGACATGCTTATATCTATTAGGTTGTGCCGATTTCTTATCGCCATGCTTTATTTGACACCGTTGCATTACTTATGTCACTACACGCTAAGGTGAGTTCATGGCCCCTATTTTCAATTAATTTGTACTATTTTTGGGGGAGATACATGCTTAACTATTTACATATTACTGTGAGTTCATGAATCCACTTTTATATGTTTTCTCATGGGGAGATACATGCTACAATATGAACACAAGTATTTTTAAATGCGATAGCTTGATTGTTATTACTAAGTACCTACTTTTGCCACTAAAAGTCCCTCATATCATGCACCATTAATCACTTGCGAGTGAGGCGAGTATAGTGAATATATCTATTGAGTTGGCGCCCATTTGTGTTAGCGGATAGGTAACCAAATGCACTATATTGAGAACAAATGGGAGAATGGCAAGCTCCCTGAGAATGCACTTTATTACGAGCGGCATCTTTATGATGTTTGTACTAACATCATTTTGATGTCCAATTTGTTAAGGTTTAGTGTCATGAGCTTAAGCGCAATAACACATCTTGTAATGATAATGTCTGCAACTACTAGAACTATGGGTGCTGCAACATGGACCATTGTTTTACATTATAGGCGTTATACCAACGTAGCCCTTGTTTATTAAACTTGAAACTTGTGTTCAACTAATTATTATACAAACTCTATGAATTCACTCAACTTTGGCCCGGCTAGGGTAAACAAACGAACTACTTTTGTATTGGACCCGGTTAGGGCAAACAAACGAACTACTTTTGTGATTGACCCGGTTAGGGCAAACAAACGAACTATGGGTGTATAACAATGTAACCTCTTTGCTTATTTTATCAATATTTGTATTATTACAAATATTCACTCAAACTTGAAACTATTGAAATCAACTGTCTGACTCATATTATATTTTAGCAATGGGTTGTGAACACACAGGTTGCAAGTTTTGTATGGGCGGGATTTGCAACTGAGTGGATTTACAATGTCTTTGCTACGTGAACATTCTTTATATGCTTTTCAACTTATTTGCAACAAACTCTATGAACTCACCAACATTTGTGTTGACAGTTTTAGCATGTTTATCTCAGGTCCATAATGAACGAGGCTGGCACGGAGGAGCACCGATACTCAAGAAGGCTATAAATTTTATTACATCATTGAAACCTTATTTAATAAACTATGAAACTACTGGGACCTCATTTTGTAAACTCGATATTGAATGATAAATATTTTAAAACGATTCAATTAAAGATCGTTTCTATTATTATAATTTGTTGTGCCATAAAGTAACACCCGGTTTGAATTCCTCTCGTATCATGAAATGGGGTGTTACGAGGTTAGTATCGAGCCATTATAGAAATGGAGTAATTAAGACCTAAACTATAACTACTTTTACAAACTAAACATTTTATAGCCTTACGCTCTCCGTGCCTTCCATCCTCCAGACGATTATGTGACTTTTAGGCATGTTTATGCTACACGAACATATTAGTATATTAATATATACACATTTGACATGCTTTCGATCACTTCATATAAACAATAGATAGAACACATCTGCGTATGCCTACTCTGGGGTATTACGGCACAACCACATTTTCCCGATCATGTACTTACTCGTACATTTGTGAGACGCGAAACATTTCACTCATTCACTGAAACACTTAAACTTGCGAACGTTGTGCCATCTTGAACTAAGGGTCTCTATTATTCCCACGGACACTGTGAGTGATACAGTGGTCTCCATTACTTCTCAGACACTGTAAGTGATACCTTGGTCTCCATTCCTTCTCAGACGCTGTGAGTGTAGCGATCTAGCCTAGTTGGACTATTTTTCTTTTCCACGCGTATCTGCTTTATTCGCTCATGCTACACACTCCTACTACATACTTAAGATCGATTACTACGTACCTATAAACTTATACTACCTTCTATATAAACGATGTACTATCATAAACACCAAACATCATATGAGCCGATTAGTCCGAGCATTACATTATTACTCCTAAATTATACATAGCCTGTACACCTATGTCTAAGTCAGGAAGAATCATGTGATGATGGGAGTAGTAGTCTCAAATGTGTAAGCAATTCTATGACCGAGCAAATTTTCAAAGAGCCACTCAAGCCGATTTAGCCTAATCCGATGACAGTTCTTGTTTGATGAGTTGTGGGATTAAGTAAAAATCGGTTACCTAAAGGTCTTTTGGGGGTTATGCTCGAGAATGGGAAAGTTTGTCTCATCAAACAACGGGCATATCACGAGTATACCTACTTTAGGTATTTGAAAAGTTTATCAAACCTCGATTAAAATGCCTAGCTAGTCACCTATATTTAATCTTGGGATAGTTGAACATAGTCTGACTACCTATGTTCAACTTAAACTTTTCAAACACTGGGAATAGTTGTACTAGGGTTATGTCTGGATTGATTCTCTTCTTGATTTTTCAAAAATCACAAAATTTTGTGAGTGTCAACAACTCATGTATATTCATCAGATTAAGCATGGTAACAAAATGAACTCTTACCATATCTTTACCACGTAAAGCCAGTCTCATCTATCAACGCTCTTTATTATGGGTTTCGGTCTACACTATAATTCAAATGCATCCTAAATTTAATAGGTTTCAACCCATGATCAAATTATAACCACACAAGAATATTTAGTAAAACCAGACTCTAACTCACCCACCCGGTTACATGTTAACATAAATCCGAATATCAACACCAAGTAATTTTCTTCTTCTGAAATGTTGACATAGTAAGTAGCCGCTACTATGAAATACACAAGTGCAACAATGGTAATAAAATGTGGAATCTTGAAGTATTAAAAATGGCGCGTTTATAAAAACAAAAGTAGCCGTTGGGTTACTATTCTCGACCATTGATGGTTACTGTTCACTCGTAACTATTCACCTCGAATCCGAAGAAATATTTATCAGATAAAACACTCGTTAATCTACTAAGAAGAAACCTAGGACCATGATAAATTACACCATATTTTAAAAACGACAAGTTGAAATACATCACTAGTTATCTCATAAAACCACATTCATTGATCAACATCGTTTCAATGTCAAACACGGAATGAATCTCGGGACGAGATTCTATTTAAGGGGGTGAGACTGTAACCACTGGTAAATTTAACCCTGTATTAAATTAATATGATATTATAATGAACGAATATTTATCCATTTTCTACGTCTATTTTTTTAATCAGTTTATCTAATCACAACAACCAACTAATGTGACGTAACATAATAAACGTGCTCACCGATACCAACATTACTTTATGTTTACTTCAAACAAACATCCTTATATGTTAAGTATAGAAAATTTTCAACTTTTATTTACCACCTTATGTTATTTCGTTAACATACGATTATTAAAATGTTCAAACTAAACGTTAACCATTTATTTGAGTTTTCATGAAACTTTTCAGGTTATTAAATTAACTATTAACTTCTATTTATTAACACTATAAATTTTATTTAGTTTAAATAACGTTTAAAAACTCCGATAACCCAAGACTCAGTTTTATAATTGAGTATATTAATAATTTTTTTTAACATTTTTATAAGCTTTATATTTTTATCTATCCCGATATTAAGTTTCGCAAGTTAAGGGCCTAACATTTGTAACCATCAGGATCAAACTAGACCCGCTAAATCTCAAGACTTTATCGTTAAGTAAACAAATATCTCTTTTGTTTTTATTCTACACAAACCGCCTCATTTTATATATTTTTTTTCTATCAAACCGACTCCAACCATATGTACATATCTGTACATTATCTTTTCCCTCTCACTTGATAAACACAGAGAATCCCTTGTATCACTAGGGATACCACGAGCTCATCACCACCCCGACACAATTGAACACCACACAACCTTAGCCACGCAGCCACCTCCTCTACCCATTTTGTTGAAGATACAAGGAAGATCCAAGGTTGTGGAGTGTTTATTGTCTCGGGTTTACAAGAATCTGTAAAGCGTTGTATTTATATTGAATATAAAGATGAGTTTTACAAAATATTCGTGGTTAAAGACCATTAAAACATGTTTCCAATAAGTTTTGTGTGGTGTCAATCATTAAAGTGGTGTATGGGATTATTTTGGATGCACGCCGGGTCAAGAACCCGTTTGTTTAAATGGTCTCGGCGTGCCGGTTTGCTATCTTACCATTAAGTTGAACTTTAACTCATCTTGTATATGTTATAGTTAACTTATTGGTGGTGTAATTGTTTTTGCTTTCGGTTCAAAAAAAAACACCATAAGGTTGTTTGTTTATTACTTATCGACAACCACACCCACTTAGGGTGTTGGTTTGGTTTGGTTTAACTCAAAACAACACAAGGAGTGTTGTTTGTTCGAAGCTCATTTATGTGGCTTATCTTTTTACTCGGTTGTGTTTGTTTATTTCGACTGAAAATAGGAAACCCGCCTAGGGGTGTGGTTGTCCTTGTTTGGCCCAGTTGTTGGGATATAAAGTCAAAGTGCTGCTAAAAGTCAAAGTAATGCTTAATGAAGAAAGTCAAAGTACTGCTTAACGAAGAAAGTCAAAGTACTGCTCGTCAAAGTACTGATATGCTAAAGGACTGCTATGCAAATCGTTTAAGGATTGTTATGTAATTCTAGAATATTCTTAGATTAGAATTAGTTTACTTGTCGTAAAAGGATTGTAAACCAACTAGGGTATTCCTTATGTCTATAAAAGAACCCCTAGATTGGCATTAGAGATACGAATGAACTTACATGCAAATACTTAATAGAGTTATATCAGTGTTTCATTGTTAGTAGTTTTGGATTTATCCAAGGTTGCTAAACCCTTATAAGCTACATAGTTAGTTTGGTCAGAGTATATCGATCCAACAAGTGGTATCAGAGCTTGAGGAAACTCGATTAAGAAGAAACCCTTAAAACCGATTTAACTACAAACCCTAAAAGATGTCGATCAAGCTTGCACCACTCCCATCCATCACCTCACTCAGAATTCCTATCATCAAGATGAGAGAATATGATCTCTGGAGCATGAAGATGAGGCAAGAAGTACATTGCAATTACGTACCATGCATTATGGGATGTGATTGTAATGGTAATGTCGCTTGAAGAACCAGAGAAGTTCCTGGACAACCTAAACTACCTCATCCTACCTTGCCGCAGCCTACAAAAAGAAATCAAGAAAAGGCTCTCAACATACACTGTTGTTCCGTTATTCCATGGTCACCTACTAAAGTTTCATGATGCTAAGGATGCAAAACAATTATGGGTTGCTATCAAGACAAGATTTGGAGGTAATGATGCTTCTAAGAAGATGCATAGAAATCTATTGAAGCAACAGTTTGAAACCTTCACTGTTGGTGAAGAGAATGTCTTGATCTGCCTATGATGATTCCAAAATCTTCTTAGTATGCTAGAGTTATATGGAGCAAAGGTATCCATTGAAGATGCAAACTTGAAGTTCTTAAGAAGTTTGCCATCCATATGGCATGTGGTTGCTACTATGATTAGAGGACAATCTGGTTTGGATAATATGGACTTTGATGATATCTACAACAATTTAAAGGTGTATGAGCATGAGATGAATGGTCAAACAAATTCAAAATCTCACAACATTGCTTTTGTGTCTTCTCGAATGAGGCAAGATTTCCACTAAAAGTACCGCTTATCTTGTTCAAAGTAATCGTTGGTGATAAACAACATATTTGCACAACCATGACTACTACCACCTCATCACCATCAAACACCATCAACTCTGATGATGTTGTATGTCCCTTCTTTGCTCAACAATCCACTTTAATTGCCACTTATGAAGAAGATTTGTTGCAAATTGAAAAGGATGATCAAGAAGAAATTGACATAAGATGGCAAGTTGCCATGATTAATGCCAGATTAAGAAGTTCATGAAGTAAACAGGAAGAGGCATTGACTTCAAACCCAAACAGGGTATAGCATTTGACAAATCTAAGATTGAATGGTTTAATTGTCAAAGGCCCGACACTTTGCAAAGAGAAGCAAGTTTGCTAAATATCAAGCAAATAGAATGATTGAGAAACCCAAGGTTGAAATAAAGGAAGTTCCTATTACTGAACCAAACCCAAAAGCTTTGGTTGCTCAAGAAAATCTATCAGATGTTGACTAGAGTGTCGAATTTGATGATGAACCAAGAACCTACTCTATGGTTGTGTGGAAGAATTTGATTGGAGCAGCCTTTTGATGAGGAACCGTGATTTGTCGCTTTAGAATCAAGAGATGGCCTTGGAAGCTTTGACTGGAGCATGAAAAGTAAAGAAGACCTTGTTCTGCTTGCTATGGTAGCTACTTCACCAAGTTCATCCACTATCTCTAAAGTATGTTCTAAATGTAATGACTTTTATCAAAAAGTGCTTAAAGATTATGTGACTAAAAGAGATAAATCAGAAGGGCTAGGTCTGAGGTAGCTGGTTATCAATTAACTTTAGAGTCAATGGAAGCCAAAATAATCACTCATGAAAATAATGAAATGGTCAGCGTAAAAATATGAGCAACGAGATTATCAATTAAAATTGAGTGAATGGAAGTTAGGATGTAAGGTTTCGAACTTGAAAGGATGACTAAAGAAAGGGATGAATTGTTAGAAAATTTGCTAGTTGGAAAGAATCGGTCTTTCACATGTTAGTTTTGTTGAAAACAAAAAGAGCACACATTAAACCGCCTAGGTTTTGGTATGGAGTTTAGCAATACGTAAGAGAACCCAACTAGTAATAAGGAACAAATTGATTCAGAGGAGATAACAACTAGTGATGATGAACTCATTAGCTCAAGAAAACACATCTGTAATGAGGAATCAATTAGTCAAACACCTCCCAATTTAAGAAAGACAAGGGTTATAATGCGCCTCCACCAACTGGTATTTTTCAACCACTTAGGACATATGTTTCTTGTTTTGGAGTAGACAATTTAGAGTTTAGGAAAAGCTTACTGGTCAATCTAATTCAAGTCCATCTAGTTCAATCCCAAAAGAAACAAGTTGAGAAACCTAAGGATAATAATGTTAAGAGTTCAAAGACTTTCATCTCAAAGTACGCTAGACATTCCCAGTACCTTCAAGAAAAACTTTTCAAAATACTGCTAATTTTGGAAAATCTTTTAATCATTCACCAAAAAGTCAAGATAGTTTTGGTCGTAGAACTAAAGGAAGCAAATTTGGGATTATGAGTCAAAATTATGTTTTGTTTTTATAGTCCCGATCATTTGATTAAGGACTGACTTTCACCGAATATTTAAGCAAATTCCCAAAGACTACATCTACCAACCATAAGCCAAGGGAAAATAAACCAGTTTGGAATCATTCACATAGGGTTAATCATAGTAATTTCTCACTATAGGATAGGTACCCTCACCAGAAAGACTTTTTCAAAACCACCAAGCATCTTAAGCAATACTTTTCAAGGTACCGTAAGTCAGTTTCTCAAGCGGTACCTTCTCAAAGTACTGCTAAGTTTTCACCCAATCAAGGTACTGCTAGCACTTTTTCGAATGGAAGCCCTAGGAGATCCAATTACTATCAACCTAGAAGGCATTACACCTCAAATAGAGTACCTAGATCAAAGAAATCAACACAAAATGTTAAAACCCATCTTGTTGAGAAAGAAAGTACTGATGGGGACAAAAGACAGTAAGAAGTTTTGTTGAAAAGAAAAGGAGAATTTTGTTGAAAAGAGAGTTTTGTTGAAAAACCAACACAAGTTTTGGAACAAAAGAAAATAATTGATCATATTTTCAAAAACATTGGAGATTAAATACTTAAAGAATTTAAGTATGTCACTACATAAGGGGAACACAAGTCAGAATGGCTTCGTTCCTAAAAGAAACTAACTCTTTCATCTTTGTATAGGGCAACCCAGAAGAGGAGCTTAAAGATCATTTGATTATTGATAGTGGTTGCTCCGAAGCATGACAGAGACAAGGAGAGATTCTCACGATTTTAAATCATATTTTGGAGGATGAGTTGCTTTTGGGAATGATCCTAATGGAGGTAGAATTACCGGAAAGAAACCATCAAGGCAGGAAGCATTGATTTTGAGAATGTTCGTTATGTGAAGGAGCTCAAGTTCAACCTTTTGTCAAGATCTCGATATGTGACAAGAAGCACCCTGGTTATTCACGACACGTATGTCTTATTCTTTCCCCTGAGTTCAAGCTTGTTGATGATCACTTGGCACTACTACAAAAAATGTCATGGAAACCGGTTAGAACGGTTCATGGAGAGTGGTTTGAGACCACTCTGTGAGGGGTATCTCTATGACCGAAATACATAGTAACCGGTTTTCCAACCAGTCTCTATAAGATTCATCAAGATCGCTTATAGTGGTCTTTATAATAAAGTAAACACACCACTTGTCTTTGTTTGAATATAACAAATAAACCGTGTTTAAGATAAAAACCAGCCTCTATTGTGTTTATTTTTTAAAAAATGGGTCGTTTGGGAATGCTTTTAAAAGCCGCTTGTCGGGGCTGTTTGGGATTTCTTGTTGAAACCGCTTATCAAGGTAAGCAGCTTCTATAAAAAAAATCCAAACAGTCCTATAAACAGTTAATTCAATAAGCAATCCCAAACAACCACTATTATTTCAAGTAACATTCAAATCTACCAAAACATAAAATATCATCAATAAGTAAACATGCTAAACATAAATTTTTTGTTCTAACATAGGCAGTATCAAGGTCACAAGATCAAAGAGCCTTAAAAACAACAAAGCATACATTTAATTCTTGAAGAACACATCAATTGAATGGAAATGGATTCTTTCGACATTGGGTTCCATTTGTTCTCCATCTTTATACTCATCGTCCTCAGAAACATGATAAAACAAAGATTAAAAGGATTCTTTCGACATTGGGTTCCATTTGTTCTCCATCTTTCAACTCATCGTCATCATCTGTGTTATGTATGGTAAACAAAGATTAAAAGGTTGCAGACACATAATAATAAAAAGAAAAAAACTTAACTCAACGTTGACAAACCAATATCTCATTTGTCGCATCCAGTAACATTTTAGTGTACGCTGAACACAACTTAAACTTATCAGAGACTCTTTCTATCAAACCTTATAATCAACTAGCAGTAATTTCAATTGTACTTACATTATTGCTCTAACATCATGTAGGTGGGTTTTGTAATTTCAGAAATCAAATATTTACAATTTAATAAAAAAGCAGAGTCAAAATAGGAATTAATATAACCTGGTAGCAAAAATTCAGTTTTCGCTACAACTTAAGCTATAATCCTTAAAATACCGTTACAGCTTTAAGTTGTTTTGTATAACCCAATCAACTCAAACAGCTAATAGATTATGTGCACAACAAAACACCACTTACTTAATTTTAGTTTATAATCCTTAAAGCATTTGTTACATAATCAAGTCATTTAAAATTTATTGTACATCACAATTACCTCTTATGCTTCCATTGTTGACCCTCCATCATATGTTTCGTCAAGTTTCTACACGTTTTCTTCTTTTTGGTAAGGGATTATCTACACGAAAGATACAAGATGGTTAAATTTTCTACATAATGTTGAAGCATAGCCAAAATCTAAAACTTTGATAGTTGTCAATTATTATTTAAATAATAGTCTAAAATATTAAAAAGGATTTAGTATATTTATTCATTATAGATATATTTCAACTACTTTCAATGCATTGAATATGTCTCCACTTTATATTTTACTAGTTTGACCCATTAGAGATGTAAGATAGTCAAATTAAACAATTTATAAGTAAATGAGTCGAAAAAATCACCTCAACAACATATTAGAATAGGTAACCGTAGGGTCATGATGTTAGGTTCCATAGCATATGAGAGAAATCGCTAGCACCCAGCCTCTTAGCTACGCCTTTGCATGAGGCGCTTATGTGAAAAGGTTTCTTTGGAAAGAAGAGAACGGATGGGTTTACACGGCTGGGAGGACTTTCACCCTTGTGCTCAGGACAACAACAATACTGCAATTCTACACCGAAGTACCAAAAATTTCGGACCAAACAAATTACAAAATATAGACGATGCATACGAAACCAGTAGTTTGCTATCCATTTCTAATGAGCCAACAGACTTGACAAGTTCTTCCCTGTCACAATAGTTGTGAATTTGCATTCCAATTAACATGTGAAATGAGTACCACTGTAACTGTGATACATGTAAAACTAAGTAGCACACGATTACCAAATAAACATACCTGCTACAAGTTATCAAGCTTCTTAGATAAAGATTTTACATTATGATAGAAGAAATCCAATATATATGTTAACAAATAAACTCTATATATTACAATAATATTTTGAACGATGCATATGATCAAGCATGCTTATATTAATCGATCCTTTATATCTACAAGAAGATTATAATATGAGATTCTTAGTGTATACTGATTCTATTTTTTTTATGATTGAGCTTTAACATAATTATATATGAAAAACTAGGAAATTTTCTATTCAATTTCATGCTAAACAAATAAATAATCCTTTTAGCCAACAAGGTAAACCAATAAAGACTAAAACCACACAACAATTAAATAGTTAAGTAGCAGCACAAACTAATCAAAAGATATACGGTGTACTTAATAAAATAACAATATCACCACATACAAACCCCAAATCAAGAACAAATGAGAAACCGTGTAAAAGAAGATTATGAACCTACTGGAACAAAACACAAAGGATCTTATGAGGGAAAAAAAACTATTTTAAAAGTATTAAAGTTGAATCAATAAACCATTCAATTCTAGAGCAAATATTGTGGTCTTACACACACTAATTTATCTAAATATCACAAAGGCAATATATAATTCTTTATAATTGTAGTTCGAGTTACCTAGATTGTTCAAGGCATATACCAAATGCGTCGATGGCGGATGCGTCTGTGGAGGTTTTAATAAGGAGGGTTTGGGATAAAAATGGGGATCTCGAGATTATGGAGAGGCAAATGTTAATTTATGGCCTGTTAGAAGGCTTATTTAACATGTCGATTTGGCCCATTTTTATAAGCTTTGATTTATGGTTTATTTTGAGACTCGGCTTATATGTTTATTATGATATGATAAATTTAAAAAAACCGACAAGTCTCAAAATAAGCCGCAAAATTTTATAAGTTTATGAGTAACAATTTAAAGTGTTGAAAGAACAATTTGATGGAGTGCATAATTAGCTTCTATTCATTAATCATAATTACAATATATAATCTATTGAGGATTATTTTAAAAATAAATGTTAATATGGGCTAAACCTATTAACTAAGTATGAGGCCCATAGGCTACAAATATATGTCTAATGCCCTTTGCGTTAGAGCAGAGTAGAACGAAACTCAAATCAGATCTAAACTCTTCAAACATGCGGTAGGAAGCCTTTAGTAAAGATATCCGCAAAATGATAACGTGAAGGACTCAAACCGGCCAAGAGCAACCAAATCACGAACAAAGTGAATATCAATCTCAATATGCTTTATGTTGATGTTAGATGCTTGGAGGACATGTAAACCGCACTATGACAAGCTTCACCGAAAAGTATGGTCCATACAATATTTTGAGAAAAATAAATGACAATGATGATGTGGTAGATCTACCTAATACCATAAGTATTTCAAATACTTTCAATGTTTCGACATTTACGAAGTTTCACCCCGATGATGAACTTGAAGAGGAGAACTCGAGGCTGAGTCCTTCTAAAGTGAGGGGAAATAATGAGGACATGATTGAAGAGCTAAGAAGTATATGAAGCGATTGGATCCTAACAAAAGGACTCGAATCAAGAAAATGCCATATGGTTTCTCTACGGCGTAACACTTTGCTCTTTGTTACACCATAGAAGCTACAACTTTTAGCTGATTTGTTTTCAATTTTCTCTATGACGTAAAAGAATGTCTCTTATTACAAAGACCGGTTTATACTTCCCACCCCGCTAATATTTTATTATGTAAACCAGTTTTTATAGAATCGGTCTTTATTAAGGGATGTCTATAGGCTTTTTTGTAGTAGTGTGGTAACACCGAGTACCAAGAACCACTGATGTGTACCTAGACTTGAAGAATATTAACTCTACCGAAGAGCAACATGTTTAGTTGCAAGGGCAACACTTGAAGAAGCACATCTATGGCATAGAAGATTAGGACATGTGAATTTCAAGAATATCAACAAGTTGGTTAAAGGCAATTTAGTTAGAGGTTTACCTTCTAAAACATACAAGAATGATCATTCATGTTTGGCGTGCAAGAAGGGGTAAACAACATAAAGCTTCATGCAAGAACATTGAGGAAAGAACTATTAGAGAACCTTTAGAGTTGTTGCACATGGGTCTGTTTGGACCTGTTTCTGTTGCAAGCTTAAACAAGAATAAGTACTGCTTAGTTGTAACAGATGATTGCAGTAGATTTAGTTGGGTCTTTTCTTGGGATTTAAAGATGAAACCTTTGATGCTATTCATGATCTTATAATAGCCTTGAAAATCAATTGAGACTCAAAGTAAGATCTATTAGATGTGATAATAGGACTGAATTCAAAAACAAGTTTATGGATGAATTTTGTGCCAAGAAAGGGATTAAGAGGGAGTTTAGCATTGCTATAACTCCATAGCAAAAAATGGTGTAGAAAGGAAGAACAGAACATTGATTGAAGCAGCCAAAACAATGCTTGCAGATTCTTTATTACCTATTCAATTTTTAAGCGTAAGTAATCGCTTGTTATGTGTTAAATAGAGTATCACACTAAACCTCGATGAAGACACCTTATGAGTTGCTTATGGGAAACAAACATGTTGGGAATTGCAGACAAAAAACAGTGCAAGAATGAAGAAAGAAGAAACAATGAGGGCCTAACATGTAATAGTTAGCTTAGCTTTTCTAGTAAGTAAGATTAGGTTTTTAACCTCTATTATATAAAGAGGGTAGGCGTCTAGGTTACATTTATCTTTTCAATTCATTCATAAGGTATTACCGACTGTTGGCCGATAGCATTGTTTCGTTGATGCGGTTGGTTTATGCCGGTATAGTATATTAGGTCCAAAGACGCCCTTGGATTTTGAACAATGATGATGTGTATAGTTTGTTTTGGAGATTCGCATGATATAACTTGACCGAACAGTACACGCTTCTTTACAAATATTTTAGGGGCATATGATACCATACAGTTCATGATATGATTATTGAGGAAAAAGAATAATCATAAGCATTAAGTGGTTTCTGGTTGATCCGTCTGAGCTCATCGACTATCGGCCATTGCATGTAATCGCCATGCATACATTGACTACAAGAATTATCCAAAGACATTTTATGATGTCTTTTCGTGACCAAGGAAAAAATGGTCTATGCTACTGAGTTCATGATTCAAGCAGATGGTTAGTATATTTTTAAGGGGAAGCATATTGTTTATATACTTACCATCTACATGCATCACTTAAGGGGAAGCGTCTACAAGTTGCACATGACCCTTTTTTGCAAAAAGGGGAAGAAGATTGTTGATGTGCTCTTACTATTTGTGATGACAAGTTTTAGCATTGTTTCTTCATACGTGTTGTTTTGTATTATCAAGAAACTGGAACTTAACATAGTCAAATTCCAGTTTAGGGGAAGATTGTTGGGAATTATGTATTACAAAACCACAAGCAAAAATGAAGAAAGAAGAAACAATGAGGGCCTATTATGTAATAGTTAGCTTAGCTTTTCTAGTAAGCTAAGATTAGGTTTTTGTAACCCCTCTATTAAATAAAGAGGTAGGCGCCTAGGTTACATTTATCTTTTCAATTCATTCATAGCAAACATCTCCTAATGAGAGTCTAGACACACGATCATAGCAGTAATACATATGTAGTAGTTTCTTTATTTCATTTAATAAAGAAAACCTTATTAGTGATGTTGATTGTGTTATCATTATTCCGCTGTTTTCATTCAATCAATTGATATCACTCATACCCTAGTTGAGTCCGGATCTTGGATTCTACAAAACCGAACATTCGTTTTATGAAACCTTTTGGCTGTCCTCTGACTATTCTCAATACTATTGATACTCTGGGAAAATTTGATGGCAAGTCGTCAGATGAAGGATACTTATTGCCATCCAATAGCAAAGGATTTAGAGTGCACAACAAAGTTATCAAAAAGGTTCAAGATTGTCTTCATGTTGAATTCCTTGAAGATCAAGAAAATCAAAAGGTAAAGGTCCTATTGATGATGTTTGATCTTGATGTTTTGACTCCTTCTATGAACTATGTTCCTGTCAAAGAAGAAAATCAAGTTGTTCACAAAGAAGAAGATTTATAGTACATTGTTCATGGAGTTAATCTTAGACCGATGATGTTCCCGATGAAGAACCCATAACAATTGAAAAGGAGAAAAGTATCATTGAACCAAAATCTACTTTGTGTGATGAAGATCAAGCTCTCCAAGATGAACTTACTCGGATGCTTTTTCAAGAAACAATAGCAAAATCTTATGAAGATGACCAAAGAAGAGCTTATGAGGCAGCAAAGAAAAATGGTAAGTCTACAGATTACTCTCAAGTTATTTTGGATTACATACTTTGGATCAAAGTACCGCTGAACCGCTTGATAGTATTGTTGATTTGAATGATCCAAACATGCCTAGGTTAGAAGACACTGATGATGAATTAGAAGATGAAGGTATTTTCTCAAATTCCAATGAAGAAGTCGATCATCACAAATTTGGGTGATGATCTTGAAGTTCCACAAACTCTCACATTAAGAGTTCATAAAGATCATCCTGCTGGTCAAATCATTTGACCTCTACTTCGTGAGTGCTCACAAGAACAAAAGCTAAAGGTTTCTTGGTATATGTGAAAACATATACATTTTTCATTATCAAAACCGGACCAAAAAGACCAAAAACTAACCCCTAAAGCCATAAATATTTGTGTTTTGTGTTTATGTATGTAGTGTGAATATTGTAAAATGGAAAAAAACGAGCGACGAGAATGGAAGGAGCACGGGTTACGGGACCAATGATAATTTTATTTGGAGCATCGAGGCAAGAGAAGAAAATTTTAAGACAAACGAAGCCGAACAAAGATTGCAATTAATTAAAGATGTTAAAAAAGAAAGAAAATGGAACAAAGAAAAGGGAGGCTAAAGGAAAATTAAATGCAACACTTAATACAAAAAGACTCTTGGTCTGGGGGAGACATGTTTGCAAGCAAGAGGTCAAGGGTTCTAATCTCACTCATGGCCTATTTATTTTTTAATATCTACACCAATCCTCAAGCCCAACAAATTAGCTCAAATTCTGGCCCAAGAACAAATCAAGCCCACTGCTTCACAAAAATGAAGACCCACGAGGCCCAGCTGCAAATCACGCCCATGAGGCCCAAGTACGAGTCCAATTACCGAGAGCCCAACATCCAAAATGCAATTCCACGCTTGTAAATTTAACTTGGGGACCAAGTTTTGTGAAGAGTTTTTTTGTACCAAGTTAAATAGTTTAAGGGTCTTTATGAAATATTATTAGGGGCCAAAGTGTAACTTGGGGTTTATAAATACCCACCTCCCTCACCTCATTTTATATCTCTTTTATTTATTTTTGTACCCAAACTCTTGTAATTTTATGCTTATTTAGTTTTATAAAAGTTTTATTTAATTCTTGCAAGTTAGTTCATCTATTTATTATCTTTGCATCTTTATTATTCTCATCTTTTAATTTTTTTTCTTTTATTTTATTTTATAAAACTTTTTATAAAAATATGCCATGAAGAGTTGAGTTATAGTAAGATTGTGTGAGTGTATTTTATACGGCCTGCACACGCTCAACATATCATATTTATATTTTTATAAAAGTTTAGTTTTTTTTTTTTTGCTTATTTTTATTAAAGTTCACGTTTTTATTGTTTTATTTAGCTTAAAAATAGTAAAAGTCTCTAAAAATCTTGTCTTTTTTACAAAAAATCCAAAAAAATATTTTATTTTCGCATAAAATTTCCATGTATTTTTCTGAGTTGTTTTAGTATTTTTAAAAATCAAAACTGCTTCTGTTATTTTTCTTTAAAATCATTTCGATTTCTTTTAAAAAAATAGTAAAAACGTAAAAAAAATATTTTTATATTTTCTGGTAGCTTTTCATAGTTTTCTTAAGATAGTGTGAATTTTTCATATTTTTTTGAACTAGTTTACTATTTATTTTGATTTATTTGCTATTTTAAACATTAAAATCGAAAAAAAAAAACTTATTTAATTCCGAAAATTCTAAAACTTTTTCTGTGAGTTTCTATCACTTTTATTAGGTTTCTAAAAAATATTTGGAATTTTCGGAGTTCATTTGATATTTTTCCTTGATTTATTTCCTTTCTTTTAAAAAAAAAAAAAAATAATAAAAAATCTTATATTTTAAATCTTTGAACTTAATACCCAAATTAGTTTTTGTGGAAACATATCTCCTTGAGAGAGTTTGGTGGTTAAGATTTGATTTATTAAGATTAGTTTATCTATTATCTTAGCTTTTTATTATAAAAATCTTATATTTATATATTTGTGCTAACCCTTAAGTTTTGATTTTGTTTGTGTAATCCGATTCTACCTCATATGGAGCTTAGGGTCTTAAGCATGTTTAATACATAAAGTTTGAAGCTTTAGTAATTTTTAAGCTTGTTTGTGAATAAAGTTTTAAACTTTACTTACTAATTAGTGGATAAGATTAATAAAGTTGTAAACTTTTGTATTAATTTGTGCTTATAAGATTGGGTGGTATTTCTCTAGTAAAAATCACCGGGTTCTATTCTCTTACCTTTTTTTTTAGCTTATATTCTTAGTTTACCGTTACGCTTAATTATTCAGATGATGCTTGTTAAGTCTTTTTAGTTTCATTCTCTTAGCTTAATATTCATTGTCACTAGTTGTAGTTTGTCATTTAAATTTTAGTTTAAACTTTAATTAGTTAAATTAGTAAAAAAAAAATAAATAAAAAAAAATAATAATAATAATAAATTAAAAAGTCAAAAAAAAAAAATTATATATTCCGCCTTTTTCTAAATTATCTTTTATCATTTAGAGTGTAGGAAAAATAAATTTGCATTCCTAAAGTTAAGTTTGCAAAATTTGGTTTTAAATCGCTTTTAAATCCCCTGTAGTTACTTAGAATAAAATTGCATTTAGGATATATTTAGGTAGCTTTCCTTAGTCTATTTGCTTAGTTTGATTTAAGTGTTATTTACGTGCTTTAATTTCCCTTCCGTTATTTAATTTGAATCTAGAACGTAATTAAAAAATAAAAAAAAATCCAAATCATCGAGCATTTTAATAACAAGCCAATAACGACGTTGCCCATTCACACCTCGTTGGGAAACGACTCGGATTTCCTAATCCGTATCACTATCACTCACGGGATTTGATTCACTATCCTTTTCCTAAAGGGATTTTTAAATCATTCCTTGTGTTTATTTTTGATATCGATATTGTGGTTTTATCCATACACACATACCCCTAAGCCTACTTCGAGAATCAAATTTTGCCGCCGCCGGGAGGTTGTGTCGCGACAATATCGTTAACGGTTTGACGATTAGTGACTCGAGATCCTTCTTTGTGAAGTTATGTTTTTATAAAAATCAAAAAGTAAAAAATATTTTCCTTTTTCTTTTGTATATATATATATATCATATTAAAAATACAAAAAGATTTTTCTCTTTTGTTTTTGAGCTAAATAGAATACATCAATTATATAACATTCTCAACTGAGGTGTTATCATTAGTAAGTTCCCGAACTAAAGATCAAAAACTTGCCTTTGTGTCGCTTGTGAGTCGCTTTATTTCTATCGGATAAACAAACTGTGTGGTGGGTATAAGGACGGCCGACATTAAATTGCGGCTGAAAAGAGGCGGGTTTTTAATAAGCTTCGCGCTACCACCTAAATAGCTCCACTCGCTTGTGCTTGTCTTATAGAAGTGATTTATTCACTGGGATTATTGGTTAAGTTCACCGTTGTTTTCTTTAATCGCTCTTTTAATTGCCTTGGTTTTGAAAGTGCATGCGACTCGTTCTAATAACTACAGACCATATCGAAGCCGCTACAATTTCGAGAAGGCGAAATAGACGTGCTCCATTAGTCGAACCCGAGATTCGAACTAATCAAGCTCCGCCCATTATCGAAATGGCGGAAGATAACCGATCCATGTTAGAGCAACTACAAGCACCCACCGAGGGTTAGAGAAGCCATCGTCTCCCGCAATCGTTGCCGATAACTTTGAGCTTAAACACAGCTTAATCAACTTGGTATCGTCGAGCCAATTTTACGGATCTGAGAGGGACGATCCTCACTCTCATATCCGACGGTTTAACAAGCTCACGTCTACGATCAAGTACCGTAACGTTCCGAAAGAGGCTATCAAGCTTCTACTCTTCCCGTTTTCACTTGAGGGGGCCGCCCGGATTTGGCTCCAAAACTACCCCCCGATCGATAACCACATGGGAGAATTTAGTGTCAAAATTCATGAACGAATTCTTCCCACCTTCTAAAACAACAAGCTTAAAAATGAAATAACAAAATTCACACAAAGATTTGATGAATCATTTAGTGAGGCATGGGACCGATTCAAAGATTTGCTTAGGCAATGTCCCCATCATGGTTTTTCGGAGTTACACCAACTTGACACGTTTTATAACGGTTTGAATGAGACTGATCAAGACTCTCTCAATGCCGCTGCGGGTGGTAATTTGTTGACCCGATCAACGAGAGATGCCTTATCGATTATTGAGAACAAATCTAAAGTTCGTACTCTCATAGCAAATCGGTTGCCGAGCGAGTGTTTCACCATCGTCCACGTCTTACGAAAATACGTCTAGCACCGATGCTAAGATTGATAAGCTTACGGATATGATTCAGGCTTTGGTTAAGATTAAGACCGCAGGTTAATTCTTCTCAACCCGCTCAAGTCAAAGCGGTGGAAACGACTTGTACTACTTGTGGTGGCCCGCATGCCTACTAGAATTGTACCGCCACCGATGGTAATCCTTTGAAGCTAATGTCAACCGAGGTAACCAATACCATTCTCAAGTTGAACCAAACCCTCGTGTTAGTAATCAAATGGTACCTCCGGTATTTTCTCAATCGAACAATCGACTCGCTTTAATCGAATCAAGTTCGTGGACCAAATGTTCAAAACCAATACAAAGCCCCACCAAATCAATACCCGAACCAAGGGGTAAATTACAATCAAGGATATCAAGCTTCAAGCTATCAAGCTCCGCCTTTGCCTTTAAATGAATTCTCGAATTACGCTCGAACAATAATGCTACCATCCAAACCATGAAAACCTGTGATTTCAAGTTTGAGAAGTGAGTTTCAATCTTCATTAACTAGACAAAGCAATGAGTTTAGGAACGAAATTCACTGAACAACAAATTGGATGCTTCACAGAATAAACTTGAGAATATGTTGAATGTTTTTTTGTGCCAAATGAGTCAACCCTCGAGTTCCGGTTCTCTCCAAAGTAACACCATTCCAAACCCGGGGGAGAAATGAAACCGCTACCATTCGAGATGATGGGCCCTCGATGACTACTTCTTCTCCGGTGATGAGTGTAGCACGAGAGACCGAGGTGACAAAGGACCTGATAATTCCTCTTGATAATGGAAAAGCCAAATACGTCCAACCTCTGGTTGCCCAAGTTCCTTCTATCTCTCAAAATGCCAAGTTCTAACCTTTCACCGTGCAAATCTATTCAATCAAGGTTCGACAAAATGAAAGTTGTTTCTGGAACCAAGTTCAAACTTTAATGATATGATCAAAGCCGTGCGACATGATTTATGAAAAGAAATTTGAACAAATTTCAAAGATTTCACTTGAGCCTACACCGTCTAATTCTTCCTCGAACCAAGCTCCCGAGAAGCTTGGTGATCCCGGGAAATTTCTCCTTCCTTGTTCTATAAATGATATTGAGGAATGTAATGCCCTAACCGATTCAGGAAGCATAAGCCTCATGCCTCTTGCGATATATCATGAGCTTGGATTAAAGAATCTTATACCGACTCGTATGACTATCGAATTAGCTAATCGAACAATTGCTCACACGGTTGGTGTAGTCAACGATGTTATGGTACGAGTGGATAAATTCCATTTTCCCGTGGATTTCGCCGTCGTTGATATAGAGGTCGACGCCCGAGTCCCTCTCACTTTAGGAAGACCATTCTTGAGAACCGCGAAAGTCCTTGTGGATCATTACCAAGGAACGTTAACGATCAGAAAAGGAAATGAAAAGATAATGTTTTATCCCGAGCAAACTTCAAAACCTCCACCCGATTATCATTCAATTCATAGCATCGGTGTGATTGATTTCTCTGAAGAAAGTGGGAATCCCACTTTACCGTCTAATCCGATTATGACCGACTCTTTCCCGTCTCTCACTACGGAAAGTGACCCTATTTGGGAAGAGATCGAGGCCTTTCTTAATGATGATTCAGTTCCCGTTGAGATTGATGATGCTACTTTTGACCGGAGGGGACATTCTTTTCTTGAAAAATTGTTATATAACGAGCCATCTTTCACCCCCTCCGGACGATCCGAATGATGTTGATAAGTTGAAGAAAGTTGAGCCTAAAACGTCTCGAATTCAAGATTTACGATTAAGAGTATGTCGACAATACGAGCTGAACGGAAAATGAAATTAGAAAAGGAGTCTTCAACGGTAGTGGCGGAAAATGCTAGCTCTAAGAGCACACCACTTGTCCCACCTCCAATTTCTAAAAAAATCGACCTTCCTTTGAGTGGCAATCCCACTCCTTCTGATGAAATTATGGAACATTCTTCAGACTTTTCGATCCGAATCTTTCAAAACAACCTTCACGAATCCCTTGTTTGAATTGATTCAATATACTCAAATCTTTGAATATCAACTCTTTGACGAAGAAAGTGAGGAGTTCACCAATAAACTTGCTCCTACCAACTCGATTCTTTCTGAGGATGATGAAGAATACGATGATCCATTTTTCCTGAAGAAAGATAAGGAAGTGAAGATTTACAGATGAAGTTGTTGATCCGAGGTCCAATATTATTTTTTAGCCGAGAGTGATTCCTCTTCCCGTAAGGATTTTCACGTGGATGATACTTTGATTTCCTTCCTCTCCGAGGACAAGATTTTTAACCCTGGATACTCATCGGAGAGGACATTCATATCACAAAAGTTAACCGAAAAAAGGATCCTCTCTTGGATGCCTTCATGTTTGAGCCTTTAAGAAACATTTCTATACCATGGACTCCTTCTTTTATGGAGGTATTTATTGTGATCCCATTATCCCGACACCGCCGCAAAACCACCGGATGATGGATCACTCTTTCTTGATAAACCTTTTGTGAGTTTGGGAGAAATTAACCCATTTGTGCTGGAGCCCGACATTTTCTTTCCCTCCCAACCCACCCAGTCTCATTCTTTCAGAATGAGGATACCGCTTTTTGACCTGGTATCTCTACCATTTTCTTCCCCAAGGACAAATGAATTGGGACGAGTCGCTAGCGACTCCGGTGACCAAAAACAGTAGCGCTTCATGGGAGGCACCCCATGCTTATCCTTTTATCTTATTTATGTTTTCTAATAAGTGACGTGAGGAGGTTCGCCTTTTCCATTTCTCGTTTCGTGTTGTTGTTTATGTCCGTGATTTTCTCCGATATGAAGACTCTCGTGCTCGGTTTTGTCTTTTCTCCACTCGAGTTTTGACGCTCTTATGGAAATCCGATATCCAAAATCTTTATCGATTATCGTTTATCTATTAGCATAACTAACCAATGGCTTTAGATTTACGTTGAGAACCCGTACCTTTAAACATTGAGGACAATGTTTCGTTTTAGTCTGGGTGGGTAATCTTCGATTTGATTTGACCGCACTTGTTTGTTCTTTGCCGTGTACTCGTGCAACTCCGTTTTCCTTACAAAATGTCTAAAAAAAAATTTGTGCAAAAAATTGTGAAAAATTTAAAAATTTTGAAGCTTTTGTTAAGTCTTTTTGATTGAAAAGTTTGCGAGTCTCTTAGACAAGAAGCTATAAAATGCGAATTCTAGCTCAAAAGGCCAAGAATTTGCAAGTTTCCCTGAGTGACTTTAAATATGCATAACTTGATTTCATTAGACGAAGCATTTGCTAAATTAATGTATATGTTTTGACACCTTGTTGACTTTCCGCTGGTGTGAGTAGGAATAGAATTCTGACTTGACCGGGCGTGTTGAGCCCTAGCTTGTTCCCTTAACCATAGATAATCTAAAAATTATCGCTAAGCATCCCATGGATCTCATTATTTGAATTTTAAATTTGCAGAGATCGAGAAATGATAGAGTTACTTATGAGTTTAGATGCTAAGCTTGGAGTAGTTGGTTCTCTTTAGAGCCCATCGAAGGTACTTATGGCTTTTGTTCCCACAAAATTGTTTCACCCCATATCTGTCTAAATAATAATTAAAGATGTTAGGTTTATGGCGATAGTTAGTTCTTTATCTTCTTTAGAGAATCCTTGCCCATGAGGGTTGGGTACACATCAAGGTACTGCAGTGTTGTGCGGTGTAATAGACAACTGATTCCTGATAGTTTGTTGCTATTGTTTCTATTGTTATAAAAGCAGTGGGATTTGGAGTTTGGCACAAAAATTAACATGAATTAAAGCCCAAATGTATTAAAGTTGAAAAATCCAAAGCCATAAAAGTTTTCTATGTCCGACGGTACCCCGTTGTCATGGACTTCTAAAAAGGTTGAGGAAAATCCAAAGTCATAATAAGACTTATGATAAAACGGTAATCCCGTTGAGTTAGTGGTTGAAAAGACCAAGGGCCTAAATTGCAAAAATGCAAATGTGTGAAATAAGGGTTAAGCCAAACTTTGAATCCGAGATGTCTAAATAAAGCCTCTTCCTCTGACTCGTAGATGAGTTGTCCTGGCCGCCATAAAAGGATATTCTCCCTAAATCGTGTGAAATTAGGACCTTGATGTGGACCTCATTCTTGTGTGCAACGGTTTTCGAGGGAAGATGGATAACTAATTATCGACTTAGCTTTATATCTTTATCGGAATAAAAATTATCGAAACGAGAAATTTGAAGAAATTCATTTCTCAACAAAAATAAAATAAATAGAGGAAAATAGGAAAATGGGAGCAAAAGGTAATTACACAAGTAACTTCCATGGGTAGTGTTAGCCTCTAGAATCATATTTAACAATTATTTCGATTTTACGCTTAGTTTGGGGACTTGTGAAAAATCAGGGACGATGTATTCTATCCGTATGGTCACTTCACGCGTGTTGTGTTCTTACCCTCCGTGATCCTAATATGTCTTTTGAAAAATGTTGGAGTTATTGATCGACATGAAAGTTCAACAAACCGTCACTCATAATTGGAATGTGCTTAATCGTAATATCTATATGAATATAAAGGTAAACAGTATGCTTTAGAAATAAGGGTTTCTTAATCTCCTTTGAGGAATCTTTGCTACTTTTCATAGGTTTAGTAGAAAGAGATTGAAATCTTTGTTTTTAAAAGCGTGAGTTGACTACATTGCGTGAGGACACGGCAATCTTCTCGTCTGGGGTATTTTGGTATATGTGAAAACATATACATTTTTAGTTATCAAAACCGGACCAAAAAGACCAAAAACTAACCCCTAAAGCCATAAATATTTGTGTTTTTGTGTTTATGTATGTGCGTGTAACTAATATTGTAAAATGGACAAAAACGAAAGCACAGAATGGAAGGAGCACGGTTACGGACCAATGATAATTTTATTTGGAGCATCGAGGCAAGAGAAGAAAAATTTAAAGACAAAACGAAGCCCGAAAAAAGATTAAAATTAAAGATGTTTAAAAAGAAAGAAAATGGAACAAAAAAAAAGGGAGGCTAAAGGAAAATTAAATGCAACACTTAACATAAAAAGACTCTTGGTCTAGTGGGTGGAGACATGTTTGCCAAGCAAGAGGTCAAGGGTTCTAATCTCACTTATGGCATATTTATTTTTCAATATCTACACCAATCCTCAAGCCCAACAAATAGCTCAAATTGCGGGCCCAAGAACAAATCAAGCCCACCAAGGCTTCAAAAAATGAAGACCCACCGAGGCCCAAATGCAAATCACGTCCATGAGGCCCAAGTACGAGTCCAACACGAGAGCCCAAAATCCAAAATGCAATCTACAGCTACGCTTGTAAATTTAACTTGGGGTCCAAGTTTTGATAGAGTATTTTTTGTACCAAGTTAAATAGTTTAAGGGTCTTTATGAAATATTATTAGGGGCCAAAGTGTAACTTGGGGGTTTATAAATACCCACCTCCTCACCTCATTTTAATCATCTGTTTTATTTTATTTTTACCCAAACTCTTGTAATTTTTATGCTTATTTAGTTTTATAAAAGTTTTATTTAATTCTTGCAAGTTAGTTCATCTATTTATTATCTTTGCATCTTTATTATTCTCATCTTTAATCTTTTTTTCTTTTATTTTATTTTATAAAACCTTTTATAAAAATATGCCATGAAGAGTTGAGTTATAGTAAGATTGTGTGAGTGTATTTTATACTCCATCTCGCGTACACTCAAATATATCATATTTATATTTTTATAAAAGTTTAGTTTTGCTTATTTTTATTAAAGTTCACGTTTTATTGTTTTATTTAGCTTAAAAATAGTAAAAGTATCTAAAATCTTGTCTTTTACAAAAAATCCAAAAATATATTTTATTTTCGCATAAAATTTTCGTATTTTCTGAGTTGTTTTAGTATTTTAAAAAATCAAAAATCGTCATTATTTTCTTAAAAATCTTTCAGATTTCTTTTAAAAAATAGTAAAAAACGAAAAAAATATTTTTTTGATTTTCTGGTAGCTTCTCATAGTTTTCTTAAGATAGTGTGAATTTTTCATATTTTTTTTTGAGTTAATATATATGAAGTCTTAAACATCGAATATGGATTTGTCTCTAACCTTTTGATTTGCTCATGGTTTTGATTGTTATGATTTGTCTCGTCAGATCAATAATGCGTATTTGATTGTCGAATGATTGGAAAATAATTCTCAGATATAGTTTGATGGTCTTTATGGTTTCAGGTTATCAGAATTATCCGATTTTTTATTTTATTTTTATTTATATAAAAAATATTTTGTCGAATTTTATAAAAAAATCTCAAAATTTATAAAAAAAATCTATAAAAAAATTTAAAATTTTATAACAAAGTCCTAAAAAATTTAAAAAAAAAATTAAAAATTGAAAATTTTATAAAATCTAAAAAATAATATAAAAATCAAAATTAAAAAAAAAAAAGTATATTAAAATACAAAAATTTATAAAAAATTTTATAAATTCCAAAATTTAATAAAATTCTAGAAAATTTTATAAAATTCATAAAATTTTTATAAAATCTTATAAACATTCCTATCAAAAATATTGGGAAAAATCGACAAAAAAATTTTCTTTTTCTTTTGAATACTTTTGACGGAATTTTTTAGAAATCTATCTGCAATTTTATAAATTTTTTTTACGGATTTTTTTCACAATTTATAAAAATCCGTAAAAAAGTTTATAAACTTAGGTAATTTTATAAAAATTCATTCAAAAGTATTCAAAAGAAAAGAAAATTTTTTGTCGAATTTTTCTCAATATTTTTGACGGAATATTTTAGAAGATTTTATAAAAATTTTATCGATTTTTATGAAATTTTCGAAATTTTATAAAATTTTTGAAAATTTTTATAAATTTTTTGATTTTAATATTCTTTTTTTAAAATTTTCGGATATTTTATAAAAATTTTGAATTTTTTATAAAATTTTCGGAATTTTAATAATTTTTTTTAAATTATTGGACTTGTTATAAATTTTAGGAATTTTTATAGATCTTTTATAAATTTTCGGAATTTTTATAAATTTTCGACAAAATGTTTTTTATATAAATAAAAATAAAAAATAAAAAACTGTGTGGACTAATTCATGATAACCTACAAACCATAGGGACCATCCATGAAACATATATTTCTGGTATTTTTGTCATTTCAAAGAATCCAAACACACATTTGACGGTCAACTGTCGTAAAATTTGGTCAAGGGACCAACCAAAACTAATCAAAACCATAGGAGCAAATCCAAGAAAAAAAAGTTTAGGACCAAATCCATAATTTTCGACAAACCATGTGGACCATTTATGTAATTAACTCATTTTGAACTAGTTTTATTATTTATTTGATTTATTTGCTATTTTAAACATTAAAATCAAAAAAAACTTATTTAACCCAAAATTCTAAAACTTTTTTCTCAGAGTTTCTATCACTTTTATTAGGTTTCTAAAAAATATTTGAATTTTCTGTAGTTCATTTGATATTTTTCCTGATTTATTTCCTTCCTTTATTAAAACTGGAATTATTTTCCTTTCGCTTAATTAGTTTTTTTATTTTGAAAAAAAAAGAAGGTTGTTGTTTTTTGTTCACTATTTTATTTTAAATTTCCTATTTGTTTAGTTATTTAATACTTTCCTTTCTTGCTTTAAAAAAAAAAAATCTTATATTTAAATTCGATCTTTAATACCCAAATTAGTTTTTGTGGAAACATCTCCTTGAGAGAGTTTGGTGGTTAAGATTTGATTTATTAAGATTAGTTTATCATTATCTTAGCTTTTTATTATAAAAATCTTATATTTATATATTTGTGCTAACCCTTAAGTTTTGATTTTGTTTGTGTAATCCCATTCTACTCATACATGGAGCTTAAGGGTCTTTAAGCATGTTTAATACATAAAGTTTGAAGCTTTAGTAATTTTTAAGCTTGTTTGTGAATAAAGTTTTAAACTTTACTTACTAATTAGTGGATAAGATTAATAAAGTTGTAAACTTTGTATTAATTTGTGCTTATAAGATTGGGTGGTATTTCCCGTAGTAAAATCAACACCGGTTCTATTCTCTTACCTTTTTTTTAGCTTATATTCTTAGTTTACCGCTACGCTTAATTATTCAGTATGATGCTTGTTAAGTCTTTTTAGTTTCATTCTCTTAGCTTAATATTCATTGTCACTAGTTGTAGTTTGTCATTTAAATTTTAGTTTAAACTTTAATTAGTTAAATTAGTAAAAAAAATAAAAATAAAAAAAAAATAATAATAATAAATTAAAAAGTCAAAAAAAAAATTATATATTCACTTTTCTAAATTATCTTTTATCATTTAGAGTGTAGGAAAAATAAATTTGCATTCCTAAAGTTAAGTTTGCAAAATTTGGTTTTAAATCGCCGCTTAAATTCGTAGTTACGCTTTTTAGAATAAAATTGCATTTAGGATATATTTAGGTAGCTTTCCTTAGTCTATTTGCTTAGTTTGATTTAAGTGTTATTTACGTGCTTTAATTTCCTTTCCGTTATTTAATTTGAATCTAGAACATAATTAAAAAATCAAAAAAAATCCAAATCATCGAGCATTTTAATAACAAGCCAATAACGATTGTCATTCACACCTCGTTGGGAAATCCACTCGGATTTCCTAATCCGTATCACTATCACTCACGGGATTTGATTCACTATCCTTTTTCCTAAAGGGATTATAAATCATTCCTTGTGTTTATTTTTGATATCGATATTGTGGCTTTATCCATACACACATACCCCTAAGCCTACTTCGAGAATCATTTCTCTAAGCCACATAATGCTTTGCTTAGCTTTGTTTATAAACAAAACATGATGAATCATAAGGATAAAAAAACATGCTTGTTTACCTGCTTTATCTCTCAAGAAGAACCCAAGACTATATCTCAAGCATTAGCTAGAGAGTGGGTTGAAGCCATGCAAAAGGAACTTCTTCAATTCAAACTTCAAGATGTTTGGGTACTATGTGATTTACCGTGATGGAAAGAAAGTAATTGGTACAAGATGGGTTTTCGTGAGTTAAGAGAGATGAAAGAGGTAATGTCATCAAGAACAAAGCAAGACTGGTTGCACAAGGATATAGACAAGAAGAGGAGGGACTATGATGAATTGTTTGTCTCTGTGAAAGGATTGAAGCCATAATATATATTTCTTGCTTTTGCATCTTATATGGCTTTCTCGTTTATCAAATGGATGTCAAAAGTGTCTTTCTTTACAAAGAAAATTATAGAAGAAGTCTATGTAAACAACCTCCGGTTTTGAGGATCATGCACATCCAAACAAAGTCTACAAAGTTGTTAAGGCTCAGATGGCCTCATCAAGCCCCTAGAGCTTGGTATGAAAGACTCTCCACTTTTCTATTGCAATGGTTACAGGAGAGGTGCAATTGATAAGACTTTGTTTATCAAGAGGGACAAAAAGGATATAATGCTTGTTCATGTATATGTAGATGATATTATCTTTGAGCTACAAAACAAGCCAATGGTGAAAGAATTTGAGTACTCATGCAACAAGAGTTTCAAATGTGTTCCATGGGTGAATTAACTTTCTTTTTGGGGCTTCAAGTTAAACAATCAAAAGCTGGAATTTTCATTAGTCAAGATAAGTATGTCACAAACATTCTTAAAAAGTTTAACTTCAAGATTATCAATCCGTCACCACACCCATTAAAGCTTTAAACTCATTAGGAAAAGATGAAGATGGAGTACCGTGGATGTCAAACTTACAGATCAATGATTGATTGTCATGTACTTAATCGATCTAGACCCGACATCTTGTTTGTTGTATGTTTATGTGCAAGATATCAAGTATCACCCAAGGTCTCTCATATGAATGCGCCAAGAGGATTTTAGTTATCTCAAACAACAACCTAAGTTAGGGTTGTGGTATCGTAAAGATTCACCTTTTCACTTGGAAGCTTTTTCGCACAAAGCTGATTATGCGTGAGATAATTATGATAGAAGATCAACCACTTGAGGATGCCAATATCTTGGAAGAAGATTAGTCTCATGGCAATGTAAGAAACAAACCATTGCAGCAACATCATCCACCGAAGGTAATATGTTGTCAGCCGCAAGTTGTTGTGACAAGTACTTTGGATGCAGAATCAACTCTTGGATTATGGATTCAATTTTAAGAATACTCATTTCTACATTAACAATGAGAGTACCATTTGCATTGTGAAGAATCCTGCTTATCATTCCAAGCAAGCACATTCGATTAGCATCACTTTATTCATGATTGTTATGAGCATAGGCTCATTAATGTTGTCAAGGTCCACAATGTGATGACAATGTAGTCATCTACTCACAAAGGGATTTGATGTTTCAAGATTCAACCATTTAGTGGTGAATATTGGTATGATTAATTATTAAGCTTATTTAAGGGGAGGACTTAATTTAGTTTAGTTTAGTCCTATGCATTGTTTGAGGGGAGGCAACACAATGTTATTTGATGTTTTGGCTTTTGTGGAGAAGAGGATGGAAAGTACTGCTTGGCATTTATCTCGAAAAGTAACGCTTGAAAGTATCGGGCTACGTGGAAAGTAATCGTTGTCCGCCAAAGTACTGTTACAACGGTCATAAATAAGGGGTAAAATTCAACAACCGTAACTTTATTAATTGGGCTTTGATTTTTTAAATCTTACCTATAAATAACTACCCTACCGATTTTTACTCTCCTCTTTATACTTATCCATCCATTTATCACTTTTCTCATCAACATTCACCTTTTCCAATTCCTTTATTCTTCTACAAACAACCAATGGCTAATCGTAATATCTGTAGTATGCACAATATGGTTGCTAATTTGGGCAAGACACCATCAAACATCACTTTTCATGATATAATTGACTTCCTAACTGGGTCTTCAATCAATTAAGCTCTGCTGATCAATCCTGACATCATTGAACCATGGATTCAACAATTTTGGGCTACTGCTAGATCTCATTTGCAAGATGATAAATCATTCATTCAAGCTAAGGTTGCTAGAAGGATAGTTAGAATTACTGAAGCTACAATAAGGGAATATTTACTGTTTCATGATGAAGAAGGTGCTGTTCATTTTGACAAACAAGTACTTTGGGATACACTTAGAGATATAGGGTATGAAGGTTCACTCACTGAAACTACTTTTAAGAAGCCCTTGTTTAGTCCTCATTGGAAATATCTCGTTCATGTTTTGCTTCACTGCTTGACTCCCAAAAGTACTTCATGGGAACAATTTGGTTCAAATATAGCTTCTACTTTAGTGGGATTAGCTACCAATCAACCCTTTAACTTTTCAAGAATGATTCTGGATGGTATGCTTTCTCATATCACTAATGGTTCTCCATTTTTTATGTACCCTAGATTTCTTCAATTATTTCTAAACAAACAGCTTAAGGATGTTCCTAAAGTAGTGGTCACAAACCTAAGAAGGTTTCTAAGGGAAAGAAGCCTAAAAAGCAGTCTTCATTCACATTGGGGAGGAATTTGGAGAATCAGAATTTGAATGAAGATGCTGAACCTCATGTGAATTTAGATGAAGAGCCAGATGCTGAAACTTATGAAGATCCAAATAAAGAAGCTGAGCAAATTGAGCAAGCCGATGTTCAAAGTAACTGGTGTTCAAGGTAATCCGTATTCAAAGTACCGATGCTTAAAGTACGTGTGTTCTAGGTAATCGATCTTCAAGGTACTTTTAGGCAAGAGCTTATTACACCAAGAACCTTAAATTTTGATGAAGAAGTTGGTCCTTCAACAATTATACATGAAGGTCGGTACTTCTAGTCCGATTCAAGAAAAGGAACATATCGCTAGTGATGATGAGACCATTGCTCAAATAATTCTCAACATGTCAAGACCAAGAGGTATTAGTATTCCTGGAGTTGAACAACCTCAAGTCTTACAAACTTCTCAACCTACTCAAGAAATAGATCCAAAGGATAAACGAAAAGGTATTCTGGTAGAATCAAAGAAAAAGAAGAAGCTCACTTTAGGTAATTAAGAGCTATTCAAGAGGCTCAAATGAAGAAGTCGCTAGAAAGTTACAATAATTAGATGCTAAAATTGTTCTACCAGAGAAGCAACCAATATACCAAGAAGACCACAAGGTATTGCTAAAGAAAGGAATGCCATGATGGCTTATCCAAGGGTCAAGGATATAAAGGTTTACAGAAGTTAAAGTATATAGAGATGAAAGACTTATATGATGCTGTTAGAGAGTCTTATCAAAAGGAACTAGAAGGTATCATTCCTTTTGATTATGAGAAGCAAAATGTGGATGCAAGAAAAAGAAGTTCAAAGAGAAAGAGGACAACTGATGATAAATGTACTATCAAAGAAGTTTAAATTGAGAACATAAACAGCTTGATGAGTCGAGGAATTATCTAAGGGTTGTTGATTTTGAGCATCCAAAGTCTAAAGAAGTTGTAGAGATGAAGTCTAAGATTTCTACATTTGAAGTTGTAGAATCAAAGGAAGGAGATTATCTTATGTTTCATAGAGAAGATGAAAGTTTTAGAGTATTCAACTTATTGTGGGACATACTGCATATGATAGATAAAGAAGATCTGTTTCATCTGTATCAACTAGTGCAAGATTATTTTGAGCATATTCCACCAACTGGAGTGGGTTTAGTCTTGCTGGGTGATCTAACAACTATCTAGGAGACAGAAGAAACTAGTAATGATGCTCTCTGGAATAATCAAGAAGATTGGGAAATCACAAGCTGAAGATTCTTTGAAGAATCAGGAGTGCATGTCTTAGAGTTAGAAGATGGTACCATGATTCATATGTTAAGCAGAAAAGGAGATATCCCTTACAAGAGATCTTATGATCAGAATGCTAAATCATGGTATGGAAGTTGAACAAGAGAATGAAACAAATTTTATGGTAATTGAGTTGTTTATCAAATGGACAACTTTGGCGTATGATGATGCATAATTACCGTATGGTCTTTATTATATAAATCTTTTGAATAATCAAGACTTTATTCAAAGTACTGGCTGACAAACAAGATTTATCAAAGCATCTGCTTTGCAAGACAAAACCAAGAAAATCATTTAATAAAATAAGCAATTTTTGTAAAGTGAAAAATACTTTTTGAAACACAAGATAACAGCAGCAAATTGTTTTGAGAGTAGCACATGGTGTTAGTACTTGTACTACACAACAAACGGTAATCAACTCACCATGTTTAATAAACAAGAAAGAGTTTGACTCATCATGAGGGTACGGCTCATGTGATTAACAAACCGTTTTAGTTGAAAATTTACTAAAAATTGTATGGTTTTCAACTCACCATATCTGTAATAGTGAAGAGTTGGCTAGCCCACAAGATAATGGCTTGTGGTAAAGGCTGTGGAAAATCCATTTGTATGGTAATTAGTTCACCATGGTAGTAAGAACTAACTAGTCCAAAAGCAAACGGCTCTTGGTAAAGACTTAACAAACTGCTGATAGATGATTTGCTAAAAATCATATGGTTAACAATGTACCATGGTTTTTAACCTAAACATTGGCTACTCAGAAGTTAATGGCTTTGGTAAAGAGACATCAAAATCCATTATTTTTCAATGATTCACCTCTCACGTGAGTTTACACACCGAAGTGATGAGAATAGTATGAAACTTTATGATTTGATGTACATTTTGCCATATGTTGCTCAGGGGAAATAGAAGATAAAGGTTGCTAATAGAGATTGCTGATAAAGATAACTTTGATGATGACAATACAAACACAGTGAGTACAAGACAAATTTGAAGTTAAAGATACAATCTTTCCTTGAAGACAAAAGATGTTGAAGTTACAGATTCAAAGGAACTTCAAATCAAGCAAGTAGAATTCAAGTTAGGGGAGGATTGTTGGGATATAAAGTCAAAGTGTCACAAAGTCAAAGTATCCGCTTAATGAAGAAAGTCAAAGTACCGCTTAATGAAGAAAGTCAAAGTATCGCCAAAGTATCATATATGCTAAAGGACATATGCAAATCGCTTAAAGGATTGTTATGTAATTCTAGAATATTCTTAGATTAGAATTAGTTTACTTGTCGTAAAAGGATTGTAAACCAACTAGGGTATTCCTTATGTCTATAAAAGAACCCCTAGATTGGCATTAGAGATACGAATGAACTTACATGCAAATACTTAATAGAGTTATATCAGTGTTTCATTGTTAGTAGTTTTGGATTTATCCAAGGTTGCTAAACCCTTACAAGCTACATAGTTAGTTTGGTCAGAGTATATCGATCCAACACCAGTCAACGAACACACCACAAGGGTGTGCATGTGCTTATTAGTCCGCTTAGTAGAGAAAGGCATAAGAGTGTGCTCGTAGTTGCTTGGTCTTGGTTCAACACCACCTGATAAAGGTGTTGTGTTTGTTGTGGTCTGGTTCACAGCAACGACCCACAAGGGGGTGTTTGTTGCTCTCGGTTACAGCCACACCACAAGGTGGTGATTGGGTGCGGGTTGAGTCATCACAACCCCATCTAGGGGTGCGTCTGGTTTGTTCATATTGACCCACCCCACAGCCCATAGAGGGCATTTGGTTGTCGCTATAACAACAGCCCCAACAAGGTGCGTTGATTTAATTTCGCTACCAACCACATCTTGAAGGGGCGTTATTTTCCTCGTCGACCACATCACCACAAGGGTGGTAGTTGTGTGTTAGTTGTGTCATGGACTTCGCTCGACAAACACCCGAATGGTGTCTGCATTCTTACTCTCAAGTCAACAAGAAAACCTGTTATTAGTATAAATTAAGGGCTGTTTTGGGTCAGCAGTTAAATCGAGTTGGTATGCAGTATTTTTGGCTTATGGCCTACTAGGAAATCAAATTCTTAGATAGATATATGTCTTAGCTTCATGTGACGAATTGGATGGGTTATCAACTCCTCCCGATAAGGGAGTTATGGCCGTTTTACGATTGCTAGTCAAATCTAGAACATCATTTGGAAAATGAGTTAAAATCCAGGTTAATACTCTAAAATGTAGGATAGGAATGCTAATCTCAGTAGTGTACATCTAAATCTAACTTCTCCAAGTGGAATCACTTTAATAGCTATCACGGTTTGGGAAATACATGAAAATTAGTGTTTCAGAGGAAGTTAGGACTCGCAGCATCAAAGAAGTATAGATGGGTTAATTGCAGAAAACTTTTGGCCTAAGAAGGTATATATTATTTTATGGGATTATGGAAATAAGTTTAAGGTACATGTGTTGAATTGGATAGGGAGATACCTCCTCCGTATGAATGAGATATGGCCGTTTTATGGAAACATGCCAATTCTGGAGCTGCTGTTGGAAAACATGTTTTGCTCTAGATTTTTGTACAGTATGCTTAGGTTTTAAAACGTGGTTTAACACTAGACATTATAAGCTTTCACCTCCAATTGGTTTCAACTTGATGGCTGTTATATAATAGTATTTATGACCAAAACCGTAAGCGTTAGAATTTCAGCGAACTTTCTGGTTGGAGTTATAGTTGGTAAAAACTCATTTCCCGTTGATTGGTAAATGAATTGATTAAATGGCCTAATGTTTCGGAAACTACACTTGAGTATTTTTCAGGGGTGAAAACCCAATCCTTGTATCTTTTATAGGTTAAGAGATACGATGGTGTGAAGTTGACTAAAATTCAGCAACATGGTTTTTACGTCTATTCTTGAGAAATAAAAGTGTGATCACTTAGTAAAAGTTAAAAATGGTTAAGCAATACTTATTAGACGCTTATTTGGGTATGAGTGCATGTTGTACACCCATTTTGAGAATAAAAATACTTTGGTTAAGTCTCGGTACAATGCCATACATATGTCGAGATCATTAGATTTACTTTTCATATTGCTCTTCTTTATCATTCTATAAGCGAGTGGGTCATGCCGAAACTTATTAATTGACCTACTTCCTTGACATATTTTCTTGTCATTATCCTCTCGCCTAGAATTCACGCGTCAATACTTTTGTGATTTGTTTTCTTGAGACATCTTGCCTATTCTTTTACTTCATAATATATATGAGATATATATATTATACTTTGGCGTACGTTTGTCTTGAGTCTATGATCTTCAAAACACCACACGAATGATGATACTAAATTTTCTCACAAACATTGAAACGAATCTTCCACGAAAACTAAAACGTTTTATCCTTTGAAACTCATACGCATCGATTACTATTCGTGTATCATATTATAAGACATGCTCATATCTATTAGGTTGTGCCGATTTCTTATCGTCATGCTTTATTTGACACCGTTGCATTACTTATGTCACTACACGCTAAGGTGAGTTCATGGCCCCTATTTTCAATTAATTTGTACTATTTTTGGGGGAGATACGTGCTTAACTATTTACATATTACCGTGAGTTCATGAATCCACTTTTATATGTTTTTCTATCTCATGGGGAGATACATGCTACAAATATGAACACAAGTATTTTTCTGTATGATAGCCTAATTGTTATTGCCTAAGTACCTACTTTTGCTACTAAAAGTCCCTCATATCATGCACCATTAATCACTTGCGAATGAACGCGAGTATAGTGAATAGATCTGGATTGATTCCATTTGTGTTAGCCGGATAGGTAACCAAATGCACTATATTTGAGAACAAACGGGAGAATGGCAAGCTCCTCACCGACGACACTGTTAGCATAAAGATCTTTATGATGTTCCCATAACAACATC
Source organism: Chrysanthemum makinoi (assembly GCA_910596185.1). Taxonomy (NCBI): domain Eukaryota; kingdom Viridiplantae; phylum Streptophyta; class Magnoliopsida; order Asterales; family Asteraceae; genus Chrysanthemum; species Chrysanthemum makinoi. The sequence goes on along the minus strand of OU343223.1, from coordinate 205,848,142 downwards.
ATTTTTATGATGTCCAATCATAAGGTTTGCGTGTCATGAGCTTAGAGCAATAACACACATCAGTAATGATAATGTATCGCAACTACTAGAACTATGGGTGCTAACAACATGGCCCATTGTTTCAAGTATATGGGCGTATACCAACGTAGCCCAATTGCTTATTAAACTTGAAACTTGTGTTCAACTGATTATTATACAAACTCTATGAATTCACTCAACTTTGGCCCGGCTAGGGTAAACAAACGAACTACTTTTGTATTGACCCGGTTAGGGCAAACAAACAAACTACTTTTGTATTGACCCGGTTAGGGAAAACAAACGAACTACTTTTGTGATTGACCCGGTTAGGGCAAACAAACGAACTATGGGTATATAACAATGTAACCTACTGCTTATTTTATCAATATTTGTATTTATTACAAATATTCACTCAAACTTGAAACTATTGATATCAACTGTCTGACTCATATTATTTTTAGCAATGGGTTGTGAACACACAGGTTGCAAGTTTTGTATAGGGATTTGCAATCGAGTGGATTTACAATGCCTTTGCTATGTGAACATTCTTTATAGGCTTTTCAACTTATTTGCAACAAACTCTATGAACTCACCAACCTTTGTGTTGACATTTTTAACATGTTTATCTCAGGTCCATAATGAACGAGGCTGGCACGGAGGAGCACCGATACTCAAGAAGGCTATAAATTTTATTATCATTCGAAACCTTATTTAATAAACTATGAAACTACTGGGACCTCATTTTGTAAATTCTGATATTCGAATGATAAATATTTTAAAATGATTCAATTAAAGATCGTTTTCTATTATTATAACTATTGTGCCATGAAGTAACACCCAGTTTGAATTTCATTTCGAATCATGAAATTCGGGGTGTTACAGGAGATCAAGCTACTACCCTTGAAAGTCCAGTTGTTTTTAGTCCCCTAAGCCAAGTCGTTAAGTTCCGCTACATGCAAGATTCATAAAAATGAGTGCCCGGGCGCTAGCATCTTAGACACTCATCCATAACTTCTTAAGTTCATCCAAACGGCAGGTGATCATTTCGCGGGTCAAGACAAGCTTAAGAAGGTCTGCCATTTGGTCAATTCTTACCCTTCCACTCAGTCTACCTACCTAGGGTCAGTTGGTCAATTCTCCTAAGCAACTAGACACTACCGGCATTCAAAACTACCGAAACAAGGGTAGCTACCAACAAATTATGCATGCATACCCTAAAAACAATTATACGGAAGTAATGTAAATATAAAAATAACAATTAAGGAATCATAACTAGGCTAGCACCAAAGGTGCTTAGCAGATCATATTAAGAGAAACAATCAATTCAAGGTTTGACAAAATGAAATACATGAATCGAAAGTAAAAAGAAAGATAATCGCTAATGCTTATCGTTAGGGAGTGATTTCTCCCTTGAGATGGCTCCGTGACGCTTCTCCTCAAGATCCTGCCTTCAGTCCCTAATCACGCTTCTCCGCTTTTGGTGTGGAGTGAATGATGTGAAATGAAGAATTTAGGGCTGGTATTTATAGGCGAGATCTAGTTACGGCGTAACTTAAGTTGAGAGTTACCTCGTAACCTATATAAATCCATAATAATGCTCTCGTTATAGCTGGTTACGGCGTAACACATGGGATGAATTACAACGTATCTTCAATACAGGTTACAATGTCATGATTACGCCATAATCGTTGGAAGGAGTTAAGGTGTAGCTTGTAGCGTTGTGGAACTTCATTTGACCTAATAGGTTACGGCGTAATCCTTGGTGGGAGTTACGCCGTAATCTTCTGCTGAGCTGGCCTTCTGAGTCACGCATTAGTTACGGCGTAATGTGAGAGTGGAGTTACGCCGTAACTTCATCACAATGGGCATACTATCATTGTTCTCTTATAAAATCTCCAAATCCGCGTCTCTTTAGCTCTAATGCTCGTAATTTACCTGAAAGTGAAATATAGAGGAAAACAAGCGTAAATCTATATAAATGATATAAAATACGAGAATTATTGGGGGAAATTGACACTTAATATTCAGGACTATTGGTTCTTTGGCTCCCTCGTTTCTCGTCCAGATACTACACGACTGGACCATCTAGGTCCCGGTCACTCCTAACATCAACAAAAACATCTAAACTATTACCACGACAACCAAACCCGGACCATAGGGTCCTTGTGGCTCGCGGTTACTCCCCAACGCAACACCAAAAGGACCATTTGGTCCTTGTGATTCTCAGTCACTCCCCAACGCACCTAAACCGGACCATCTTGGTCCCGGTTAGCTTCCCAAGACTATCAAACCTCCATTTCAACAACAAACCCACAATCAAAACCTCAAAACAAGAAAAATAAAAATGCATACGCGAGACCCGACTCGACACACACGATACCAATTCATTTTATTATGTTTTTATTGTTTTTAAAGCTAGTTTATATGTTTGTATCCACCTAAACCCAACCAAAAATGGACGAATGAGACATAAAAGTATCGAACGAGGCAAAAAATCTCGAACGAGTGTACAACTCGTTCCCTTTACCTTTCTTTCTTCCTGATCTATACTTGAAACAAGAAAACACGAACGAGAATGATGTTTAGGGCACGTTTGGGTGGCGGTATGGTGGAAAGGTGGTGTGTGATATATATCAAAAGAAAAAGGAGAATGATATGGTTCTTTTGGTGGTGGTGGTGTGATACCACACGCGGCGTGGTGGGGGTAGGGTGGCCGGAAGTGGGGCGGCGGCTAAGGGTGGTGGTAGAGAGAGAAAATGAAATTAGGGTTTGAGGAGGGAGAAGATGTGTGTGTGTGTGTGATGGGTATATATATTTTAGAGTGGGGACTAAATAATAATTATTTTGGGACAAATAAGGCACGGCTATATGCAAACACCGGGGGACCAACGTCAAACTTCTTGTAAACTTTCCCGAACTACTACTCATGGGCTCGTATATTTTATAACTGAAAAGGATTTAAAATGTACACTTTTAAGGGGTCATTTAAGCCCTTAATTAACCACTTTTATATCCGTTACTACTTAATTTCGTTCCTTTTCACTTTTTAGGTCTTTTGGAAGCAAAATGCTGAAGCACATTTGTACGAAAAGGAGGGAATACATTAAGAAAATGGAAAAGTCAAGATCGAAGCCACTCAAGCTGCTCAAATTGAACCTGACAGTGTCCCAATCAAAGGGCGACGTCGTCCCTATATACAGACTTGATAAAAACATGCACCAGACGACTTAGTGGAATTTTTGCTCGTACAACCTAACGGCGTCAGGCTTTGAAGAAGAAGGGCGTCACTCAGACTTTTCATATCAGACGGCCCAGATCCAGAACCCAGACGACGTCCTAACTCAAGACTGACGGCGTCACAACACTAAGGTGACGCCGTCCCATCGATGACTTGGCCAAGACGGAAACCCTAATGACGGCGAGCTGAAGGCGTCTTACTTGTAAGGTGACGCCATCGCAAGTGTAAATCTATATATAAAATTCGATTTTTCTCAGATTTAAGAAGGTAGACTTTTGGAGAAAAAACCCTAAACATTTGTAGTCCGATTTGGATAGTATCTTAGGGTCCCAAACCCTATTTTACACATAAAGATAAGTGTTTTAATCCAAAGTATCATTATGTCTTCAATTTATTGTGTGTATGCTTGCTTGTTTAACATGTCTAGCTAAATTTTTTGTATGTTTGCTTAGATCTATGAAACCTAGTTATTTATTATTGTTAGGTTGTTTCTTATCTTAATTGAATTTGGCTTAGGAGTGCAACTAGGCTTTCGTTGTGTTTAATGCTTGAATATTCTTTGTGAAAGTGAGGCTTATGAATGAATTAGTATTAGGACTTGCGGATTTCGTAGGCTAAACCCAAAGGTAACCTCAAAGAGTTAGTGCATACGCATTCCCTACAACCTTAGGAATACAACGCGTTAAGATAAGGTGTGACAATTCAACCGACCAATAAAAGATAACTAGGGAGTAATAGTATCTAGGTAAACATATTTTTAATTATCATACGAGCATACATCAAATAGACATAGCTACCTGTAGTATTAGATAATTAGATAGAAGAAGTAATCGGTAGAGAATACCACCCCCAAACCTATTGCCCCGAGATATTTACCTTAGCTTTCAAAAAACCAATAAAAGATTAAAAAAAAAAAAAAAAAAAAAAAGAATCATCCTCAACCCCCACCTTAGCGTAATACACTTCTTTCTAGCATTCCTATTCCCCTAGAGAATGATATCAATACCTGAGGCTTACCCAATACTACACTACAACGATTAAGTTCACTGCCTAGGTGGTTGAAAAACTTGCTCGAAGAAAAGGAAGTTCCTTTGACCCCGAACGCACTTCGTACACGCATCAAGTTTTTGGCGCTGCTGCCGGGGAATAGAATAGCTAGTTAGATTTTTATCTCGTTTAGGTTCCCTTGGCTTGATTCCTATCAAGTAAGTTTTTTTCTCATTTTTAGCTTCCTTGTAGTCTATCCCCCTTCTTCGTGACTTTGTTCGTAACCCCGTCACTTTTCATCATGGAAGGTGATTACCCACCACCAAACCAACCATTTCCCCCCACCAACACCCTTAGACAGCTTAGGACCCGTATTTCCACCAAAACCCTTCTTGAGCCCTTTGCCGAACCTGATAGAGAGCTGTATAAACGAAGAAGATCCCTCCATGAGTCGGGACCACAAGGCACCACCTTCAATTTTGATAAAGCCGTGACTGACCAAGAGTCCACACATTCCCCTAATTCTCCTGAAACTATCAACAACGATAATCTGAGCCAACAGAGCGAGGAAGTTCCCGCTACTCCTGTCAATGAACCCATCAACGAACCTAAGGCAAAAGTCCTTAGATATTACTCTTCTCCTACATCATCTGGATTTACTAGCGCCATCGTCTACCCTTCCGAATAGATCAATGATGTGTTGCATGCCACCGACTTGGCTTATCCAGAATGTGTGTCAATTTCACGGATCCCACAGCGAAAACCCAATTCATCACATCAAACAATTTTTGAAAATTGTGGATACTATCTATGCTGAAGGAGCATCTAAGGAGACATCTAGACTCTAGTTTCTCCCATTTTCTCTCCAAGGAAAGGCCAAAGAGTGGCTCGATAAGCTACCTCCAAGGTCCATCTTTACTTGGGAACAACTCACTACCAAGTTCACCAAAAAGTTCGTTCTCCTGGGAGGACTGCAGCCATCAAGAGCAAAATTCTTCACTTTCGTCAAATCGATGGAGAATCTATCGCTAACTCCTGGACTCGTTGCAAAGATCTCTTTCAACAAGCCCCACACCATGGTATCAACCTTTGGTTGCTTGTCCAAATCTTTTACGACAATGTCTCCCGTGATGATCAAAAAGGGATTGACTTCTCGACCGGCCGAAAGATTTCCAATCTAAGTGCAGAAGAAGGATGGGACCGCATTGAGGAGTATGTCCAAGACCAAGACAACACTTGGAACAAGCCAATAACCGTAATGAGTATCTCTTCTACCTCGTATAATAACCCATTATCTCTCGACGATCGAATGAAGAAGGCACAAGAGAAGCTCGCATACCTTACAAAGTCGCAAGAGCCTAAGAGGTTGTTTAACCCATACCTTATATGCGACATTTGTGGAGGGCCACACGAGAGTGATGAGTGTGACGATAATATACACCATAAACAAACTCTCCTTTCCTGCCATGACATCTATGATGACCCTTCCCTCCTTGTATTTTTTCAGAATAATGATTACACTCTTTGGGATAATCTAAAATGGAAACATGAGGAAGAAAAGGGTCCCAAATATACCATCTGTGATACCTTTGAAGAAGAACTCGGGCAATTCACCATGGAAAGGGTGATACTTCTAGAGGGCCTTGAAGGATTCATTCAAGAGCAACAAGCTGAATTAGAAAGCTAGTTTGCCGAACTCCACAAAAGAATAAGTGAACCTGGTCCAATCCAGCATGATCCAACTTGTGCTATTACTACTCGATCTGGAACCCCTACCAAGGATCCACCATACCCGGTTCAAAACCCCACTACCAATGAGCCTGAGTTGGACAAGGAGGGAGCACCTGAACCCCCTCCAACCTCTCACGACCCTCCTCCACAAGCACCGATGCCCGTCCCAACGCTCAACTCTCACACGGATTCCTTATCCTCGCCTAAAGAACCAAAAGGCCGAAGAAGACAATAAAAGATTGTTGTCTTACTTAAAGGGAGCCATCGTTACCATCCCACTTCTCGATGCATTCTACCATCTCCCTAAACATAACACATATTTCAAAAGATTTCTCTCAAATCAGAAGAAGCTTGAAGGGTTGGTAACATTAGGAGAAGAATGTTTTGCTATCATCCAAAAAAGCCTACCCAAGAAGAAAGAAGATCCAGGTAGTTTCACCATTCCTTGCTCTATAGGGGCACTCTCTATGAAAAACACCTTGGAAGATCTTGTGGCAAGTATTAACTTAATGCCTCACTCTTTATTTCTCAAACTCAGATATTCTGGGCTGAAACTAACCGAATGGGTATTCAAATGGCCATCGATCAATCAAATATCCCATTGGAGTTTGCGAAAATGTTCTAGTAAGGGTAGGAGAGTTCAATTTTCTAGTTGATTTTGTGATCTTAGAAATGGAGGAAGATAACTCAGTGCGATAATCCTTGGGAGACCATTCTTAGCCACAGCTCGCGCCATCATCTATGTTCATGATGGCAAGCTCACTTTACGAGTGGGATTCGAGAGCTTAACCTTTGAAATCAAGGATACTATGAGTCATCCTTCCTCTTACGATCATCCAATATATTTTGTTGAAGAATTTGATGAGTTTGTTGATGATATAGATAGTTGTATTGATGAGTATCTGGTAAATGGATTCATGACTGACGGCAACAACATGATGTATGATGATGAAGAAACTGAGATGGTTGAAGCCATTTCCTTTTACCCACATAAGGCAAAAATTGAACCTCTTGACCTTCAAAAGCCAGAAAATAAGCTAAAACCATCAATAAAGGAACCTTCTACCTTAGAATTGAAAGATCTCCCAAGCAATCTAGAATATGCCTTCCTTCAAGGAGCGGATCAACTCCCTATTATCATAAGCTAATCCCTAACCACTGAACAAAAAGGGAAGCTCTTAGAAGTTCTAAGAGAGTACAAAGGAGTGATCGCATGGAGTGTTGTCAGACATTAAGGGAATTGACTCTACTTTTTGCACTCATAAAATTCTTATGGAGGAGGACTCCAAACCCACCGCTCAACCTCAAAGAAGAGTTAACCCCAATATCAAAGAGGTGGTGAAGAAGGAGGTCATCAAGCTTCTTGATGCTAGCTTAATTTACCCCATTTCAGATAGCCCCTGGGTCAGCCCAGTCCAAGTTGTTCCAAAAAAGGGAGGAATGACTGTTGTGAAGAATGAGAAAGGTGATTTAGTGCCTCAAATAATGGTCACTGGCTGGTGTGTATATATCGACTATAGAAAATTAAATTATGCCACACGAAAAGATCACTTCCCTTTACCTTTCATCAATCAAATGCTCGAAAGGTTAGTTGGGCATGAGTACTACTGTTTTCTTGACGGTTTTTCAGGAAACCTCCAAATCCCCATTGTTCTAGAAGATCAAGAAAAAACAACTTTCTCATGCCCCTAAGGGACTTTTGCATACAAGCAAATGCATTTCAGATTATGCAACTCCCCCGCTACCTTTCAACGATGTATGATGGCCATATTCCATGAATTGATTGAAGATAGCATGGAAGTCTTCATGGATGATTTTTCAGTGTTTAGGAATTACTTCGACCTTTGCTTATCCAACCTTAGGAAGATGCTAAAGCGGTGTGAAGAAACAAACTTAGTCCTGAATTGGGAAAAATGTCATTTCATGATAAGAGAAGGAATTGTCTTGGGACATAAAGTCTCTGGAAATGGGATCGAGGTCGATAGGGCCAAAATAGAAGCAATATCTAAACTACCATATCACACTACTATAAAGGCCATTCGAAGCTTTCTTGGTCATGCAGGATTTTATAGGAGGTTTATTAAGGACTTCTCAAAATTTGCCCGACCAATGACGCAACTTCTCGTCAAGGACGCTCCTTTCAACTTTTTAGAAGAATGTAAGGAAGCATTCAATCGCCTAAAGAAGGATCTTACCCAAGCTCCTATAAGGGTTACTCCAAATTGGTCCTAACCATTCGAGATCATGTGTGATGCTAGTGATTATGTTGTAGGCGCCGTTTTGGGCCAAAGAAAAGAGAATCAATTTCAACCAATTTACTATGCTAGTACAATGTAGGTAAGAGAATTACACAACCACCGAAAAAGAGCTTCTGGCTGTAGTTTTTGCCTTCGATAAATTCAGGAAATATCTCGTCCTTTCCAAAACTTTCGTCTTCATCGATCATTCCGCCGTGCGATACTTATTTTCCAAACAAGATGCAAAACCCCGACTTATTAGATGGATTATATTGCTTCAAGAATTCGACATTGAAATTCGGGATAAAAAGGGGGCTGAAAATCTTGCTGCTGATCATCTCTCGCGATTAGAAAACCCAGACTTAGAGGAATTAGACTATGACGAATTCATGACTCCTTTCCTGAGGAACGGCTTATGGCCATTAAGGATATTAAGCCATGGTATGCGGATTATGCTAACTATCTATCCAGTAGGGTCTTACCGAATTACATGACTAGGCAAGATAAAAAGAAATTCTTCACTCCGCTGAAATACTATTTTTGGGACGAACCCTTCCTATTCCGTATATGTCCCGATCAGATCATTCGAAGTTGTGTTGCAGGAAGGGAGATTGATCATATTATGAGAGAGTGTTACGCGGGACCATCTGGGGGGCATCACGGTATAAATGTCACAGCACGAAAAGTTTTTGATGCCGGATTCTACTGGCCGACTATTTTCCGCGACGTTAAGAGGTTAGTTCAAACGTTCGATGCATGCCAACGATCGGGAAACATCTCGAGAAGGGATGAAGCACCTCAAAACTATATCCAAGTCTGCGAAATATTCGATGTTTGGGGTATCGATTTCATAGGACCTTTCCCATCATCTGGAGGAAATCAATACATTCTAGTTGCCATCGATTGTGTATCAAAATGGGTGAAGGCACAAGCCCTTAGGACTAATGATGCAAGGGTAATCATTCATTTTCTCAAGAAGCTCTTCGCACGATTTGGGATTCCCAGGGCATTGATTAGTGACAGAGGAACCCACTTTTGCAATGCTCAAATGGAAAAGATAATGAAGAAATATGGTGTTCCGCACAGGTTCTCTACGACATATCACCCCCAAACTAATGGGCAAGTAGAGAACACAAATATAGCATTAAAGCGAATACTTGAAAAAACGGTCCACCAGAACAGAAAGGATTGGGCATTCAAACTAGATGAGGCACTCTGGGCATTCAAAACCACTTATAAAACGCCCATCAGAACAACCCCTTTTCGCTTAGTGTACAGGAAAGCATTTCATCTCCCTATTGAGCTTGAGCAAAAGGCATACTAGGCACTTAAGGCTTGTAATATGGATTATTCTGAGGCAGGGTCAAATAGGTTCTTGCAGCTTCAAGAGCTAGATGAACTAAGACTTGAGGCCTATGAGTCCTCAATCACATACAAAGAAAGGGCGAAAAGATGGCATGATCAACGAATAAAGAATCATAAAGAGTTTGTGTAAGGAGATAAGGTGCTCTTATATAATTCAAGGTTGAGACTATTTCCGGGAAAACTCAAATCATGATGGTATGGGCCCTTTTTAGTAAAAACGAAAATGAGCAATGGAGCAGTGGTATTGATAGATAATGATGGAAGAGAGTTTACCGTGAATGGACAATGTGTGAAACATTATCAGTTGGAAAATAACGAACTAATCAACGAGGAAGATATTGTTTTGGAAGATGATGACGGTAAGGAAGTCACGTAGGAGCACGACTTTGAGTCTAGCTACAAGACTATAAATAAAGAAAAGCGCTTCGTGGGAGGCAACCCATACTTAATTGTTTGCTGGTTTATGTGTCATATATCTTTTTCATTGTTGTTTGTTCTCATGTTTGATTTTGTGAAAATGCTTTATTTTGTCTTTAACCTCGTCTTAATTACATATAAAGGTATTTTACAAAAAGATAAGTGGAAGGAAGATTACATACGTTTTTGAAGAACGTGAACATGAGAATTACAATTAGTGAAATTGATATATATGTGTGTTTGTTAGTGTCAAATGCTTGTATCGAGTCATAATGGATGTTTTGCAGAATTTTCCAAGTTCTAAAGGTGTAATTTTTCCAGGAAAACGCAGCAGACCAGTTTTTGTCATGACAACCTGACGACCTCAGGATTAAAGCCTGACAATGTCGTCGCAAAACAAAGCTTATACAATTTTTCGCTTTTCTCGTGCTATTTATAAATTTTTGGAAATTCTCAGGTCTTAATTTTCCCGAAAAACTACAAACATCCATTCCACAAGCATTATATCTTAGTGTAGTTGTGTCCTATATAGTTTTACCGCCGATTTTACGTAAAGGTTTCGTTTGTTTTCTTTAAAGTGTGCAGGTTATATTTGGCAAGAAGAAGAAACTGAACATTGTATGGAGCTTATTACGTATGCATTCTTCTTGTAAAAGAATTTAACCGCAACTTCACACAGATCCTACCGAGCTAATCAGGGGAGTACTCGTTTCTTTCTCTTTTACTTACCTTCCTTTATCATAACTTTGATACTTCCGGGAAACATTGGGGACAATGTTCAGTTTAAGTGTAGGGAGGGAGAATAAAACAGGAACTTAGAAACTATTTTTATCCTTGATCATTTGTCTTGTCCTTGGTCATTTGTGTAATAAACTATGAGAAATATTTGTTAGGGAAATTTTAGCACCAAATTTAATTTTTTTATGACATGTACGAGCTAAAACTTTAGTCTTAATAAAGCGTCTCATGGATAGGAGTTATATGACTAGCACAAAAACTGTTTACCACTCAAATTCCACCCCAAAAATGTGAGGTTCGCCCCTAGGTCTTTAGGAATAAAAGCATTCACCTTTAATGCTTAGAGAGTGTACCGGTAGTATAATAGATTCTAGAACTTGTTTTGTGATGCATTCCGAGATCGCTAGTAAGACTACACTTGTGTAGTTAGGAATAACTAAGTGATAAGAGGCATTAGGATAACCCTTGTTTGAAACATGTATTATAATTACTTTTTCCACAATCAGTTGAGTAATTACCCCACACCCTTGCGATGTACTCATCTTTAGGACACGATACCCCTAGTTAACCCTTCAGAGCCTATCCTTTTCACGGTTCTCGTGATGTTTCGGTTTTCCGAAATATCAATGAAGAGCATTGTTTACAAACCACCCCCAAATGTACACCCAAATCGCCTTAGCCTACCTTGTATGCACTCACCTTAGTATTATCATCATTATGATGAGTGTGTAAATACTCATCATTTTGGTTAAATCTGAATCGCAAAACGCTTAAAAATTCTCAGAAATGCATCAAAATACTGAAAATATTCCAAAATTGCATTTTATATGTTTCAGATGCAAAATGTTTCAAATCAGATGAAAAATGAGCTAAGTTTGCATAATTGGCGCATTCCCCCAAGTTTCAAAAGTTGTCGAAATAGTCCCCAGCACTTAATTTCAAAAGAAAAATCACCAAAGTTCCTTTTAAAATCATAAGTTGTCAAAATTAGTCCTTTGGTGAAAAATATCAAAAGTTTTGAGAAATTACAAATTTGGTCCTCCAAGTTTCAAAATTGTCAAAAATAGTCATTGGAAATTTGAAAATGTCAAGTTTGGTCCTGGTACTATTGGAGCTTGTCACGTTTAGTCCCTTGGAACAACTTTGCAAATATGGCAGCCTTGGTCCCTTGAATTTCAGAAATTACACAATAAGCCCTTGTATTAAAGCCTTGGACCCTGTCAATACCCAATTGACCCCTGCCATTTTACCTTTTGGACCCCTTTGTTTGACCCCCTGCCACATATACCACCAACCTCCCAAGTCAAACAAACACCCCGCTTTCCCTCCTTTTCGCTTCCCAACTCGCCTGAAACTCGACAAAACCATCCCTCCAACTCACAAACCCACTCCCTATTCCCCCCACCTCCACCAAACAACAAGGAAACATTTAATGCTCCCTCATTTACAAGTTATCAGAGATAGTGGATTTTTCCACTATCTTCATTTTTGGCGCCAAAATAAGAAATCAAAGGTGGAGATCAAATGAACCAAATCAATGGCCAGGATTGAGATGAGAAACCCTAATGAAGCATATAAATGAAGAGAGAAGACAGAGAATTTTTTTTGTCACAGTTTTAGACCAATTACTTAAATTTAGGTGTAATCGTTTTAATTTTTAATGTAATCTTTTAACTGGGTTTTAAGTTTTTATGTAATGGACAAGTAAATTATGTATCAATTCATCAGTTTTAACAATTAATTTCCAGTTTTATGATTGTTCTAATTTTCCCGCAAAAAAAAACTATTCTTATCAAATTACAGTTTTTAGTTGATGAGAGTGTGTTAAATTGTTTGTTTAAGCTTGTTTTTGGTTAATGAAGAGAATTGGTGAAGTTCCATGGTTGGTAATTCAAAATTTCAAAATACAAAAAAGTCAATCAGAAAGCTCTAAATGGACTTAGTATGGGATTGGGTCAGCAGTGTTTGATATGGTTGAGATAAGTAAAGTGGTGGTGCCTTGCTGTTTAGCATGCCATTGTGGCTAGACTGTTGTATAATACTGGTAATTTGTTCTTTTCATTGCTGTTCCTTACTAGATTGTTGCATACTTAGTTTTAGTCATAATCTGTTAGTAGTAGTTGTTAGACTTGCATAGATTAGCTTTTGCAGATTAGTAGATCATAGGATATAACTTTTCTTAGTTATAATTCTGTAGGTCTATAAATCGATTGCATTCCAATGTCTTAAGGACTGTTTGGCACTAGGCCATTGATCTTGATCAAGGTTAGTTAAGTAGTAGAAATCAGTTGCTTTAGTTCCAATAGGTCATAACTTAGATATCTTAGTTTTAATTTTTCATCTCAATGCAAGAGATAGTCAACATCAACTTTATCTGTTTCAAAATTCCACATCAGATGGAGTGAAAATGAGATAACTTGTACTTAGGCTTAGAATCATTCATGATAACATGATTTCAGTTCATTCCATCATAAATCATTAGTTTCAACTGCTTTAATAGATCAAAGTTGGAAAAAGTCAAATATCAAAACTGTTTTCAAAAGTCAAAAAGTGAAAAATCAGCTGACCCAACCTTGGATGATTTTTAATTGACTCATTTTTGGTTCAATTCAAGAGAAATTTTGGGTTTAAAACTTCAATTGGTCAGGGTTTGAAATATGAATTTTGTAGATTTTTAACAATTTTGTAAAAGCTCTAAATTAGCTTGTCAACTTGGTCTCAATTTCTGAGAATGCCCCCGCAACTGGTCTCTATGTTTTGACAAGAATTTTGAGTTCCTCACAAGCTCATAAGAGCTTGTGAGCAGCTGATCTTTGGTTTATAAGTAGGTAGCCAGGTCTACTTTAGGTTCCTTCATCTGTTTTTAAGTTTCAGCTTATTGGGTAGCTTATTTTTGCTACAAAGTAGCAACCCCAAAATTTTTGACACTTGATTTCAAAACACCAAATCTTTGTAGTTTGCATGTCAGTGGTATAGAGTAGTTGTAATTAGTTTCATTTGAGTAGTAATAGCTTATTGAGCTTCAGACGTACTTTGGTTCCCATCCGTACCTTTGCTTATTTCAAGTGCATATTACATAAGCACTTGCATTGCAGTTTCATTTTCCTACAAACAAGCCTCTGCTTTTATAATTTTCCTAGAATTAGAATATTATTTTAGAGTTTTCCTGAATTTTTCATATTTTTCTAGGTCAGTTTGCTATTTTTCTTCATTTAAAGCAGTTTTTAGGTAATTTTAATTAGCTTTTAATACAATTAAATCAGAAAAACTTCAAAAAAATAATTTTTCATTTTTCTTATGTTAAGATAAATATAAAAAGTCAAAAAAATATTTTTTCAGATTTTTCATAGTTTAATTTGTAATTTTTAGCAATTTAATTAGTTTTAAATAGTTTTTAATTCATAGAAAATAGAAAAATAATCTGAAAAATATAAAAATAGTTTTTAAAATTCTCTTTAGTTATTTTAGATTTTTCCAAGTCATAATTTCATTTTTCTAGCTTTATTTCATATTTTCTTGTATTTTAGGGTATTATTAAATAAGTAAAAATAGTTTTTAATTAATAATAATTAAATAAATAGTTTTAAAAATAATTTTCTTTTTCTAAAAATTTTCTTTTATCATTAGGTTTGTAAAAATGTCATTTTCATATTTTTAGGATTAATATTGCTTCGCTTCACATTTTCAGACGTCACGTAGTTTTTAATTTAAGTTTTATATAAAAAAAAATCAAAAACATCATTTTGCAAATAGTGATAGCGTTTATTTAATATATTTTATCTTTTTAATTTTCTTTAATTTGCATTTAAGCCTCTGTAATTCATAAACTTTTTCTTTAGTTATAATCAATCATATCTCCTTCCCGTTCAAATTCTCTCGATCACTACACGTTTGACTATTCTCGCACATCTCGTTGGGACATAACGACCTGGGGAAACATTATACTCTCCTGGACTTCATTGCATTTGTTTCCAGATCGTTTTAAGTTTGTTACTTGGCCATTCACAAGTGGCTAGCTTGCTGATAAACTTGACTTGCCGGGGACAATCAAATTTTGGCGCCGCGCCGAACTGTATAATTATCTTCCTTTAGCGATTAGTGATTTGAATATTCACTCTTTGTTCATACCATCCATCTATATATGTTTATATTTTCTTATAAAAATCCAAAACATTTTAAATCAGCTTTCAACAAACACAAAACCCAAAAGATTTTCTTTCTTATATTTACAACATGTTTTCAAAAATACCAAAAATATTCCTTTTACCCTCTTACCCTTTTTGATTCTTTATCCCTTTACCCTCTATCCATTTGATTCTAACTTCTTCTATTCTCATGGAATCGCTTATTCCTTGTGTCGGTGGTGAGCCTCTTTTGGTTCACCATGTAGCTGGTGTACGTGTATGTGTGGTAATGATATTCGAACGGAGTTGTTTGTTTTGTGGTTCGAGGAATTCATTTGATTATATCCTAATCCAACTCATTTAACGACCCTCAAACTTTTCCATTACCCACCATGCCCGACTTATCTTCATATAATCATAGAATTTTGTGGAGGTCCTCACCAAGGATTTGAGTGTCAATCCGGAAACACGCTTGTCTATGAACAGTTTTCCGGTGATGCTCAGAACTTTGGTTATGACCAATATCCATATGATTCACCAATCCAAGCTCAACAGTTTTACTGTTGTGAGAATTGTGGAGGTCCTCACGATAATTTTCAATGTCAACCGTGGAATCAAAATTACTATACTTTCGGTTTTGACAATTTCCAACCTCCACAAAGACCATACGGTTCAAACTCCACCTGAAATGCTGCTCCAAAGAAATTTCCCAAGATTTTGAAACCGCAATGAAAAACTTGATGATATAATTCAAAACCTTAAGAATCAAGTGAGTGGTGAAAAAACCATGGGAGAATTGCTAGCCAAGAGCGAGAGGCTCGCAAATCTAGGGAAGAATTATTAGTCCTAGAGCATGCAGCTCTAAGGCGCTCCCAATTTCTTAAGGCAGCTCTATATGATGATGACGAGGAGGGTTTTATCCTTTAAAGATAATATTCTCAACTCCCTCCTCGTTGTTATCACACCCGATATTCCCACTCACTCTCTAAATATGGGGGATGAGCATCTTGACACTGTTCTAAAAGGAATCGCACGAATTCATAAAGTCTAGTGTTGAGAACCTTGTCCCAATCCCGAGAGTCACAGGGAACTTCTGATCATATGTGTGATTCTCTTTCCCATCTTGAGTGTTCAAAAGATCATTTTGAAACTTTCTCCCGATCTTAGCGAATTGTGCTTCCTATGGAAACATCGAGTATGTTGAGGCATCACTTCCACACCGATGTCGATCATCTTCTTGAGGATTTCACCGATGAACTCACTCACATCAATCCACTTTCATCGAAAAGTGATGATAGTCTCTTTGATTTCAAAGCCGATCCGGAGAGACTGAAAGCCTTGATAATGATCGTTCACTCACCTCTTATCCCAACAAATTCAATAGAGAATGTTAATGACTTTGTTCCTGAAGCATTCAAAACAACTCTCACCAATCCTCTATTTGAATTCGAACTGAATTCACCTTGATTTCTGACAATCTAATCTTTGACAAGGATAGTGATGAGTCCACAATGGAACAAGAGTTCACAAATTCACATCATGTGAATGATTCTTCATGAGGAGTTCACCGTGAACTCACTCATATCATGACTCCGCCGGAGTATGATAGATTGGATGGCAAAAATCATGATCGGGGGGAAAAGTTTTCAATCATAAGAGTTTGCATTTCTATGACAAATTTTCCAACCCTCCCTCCCGAGATGCTTTCCAAACCAAAGAGCTCAACCGATAAAATCCAAACGAGTGCAACTGCACTTGATCCTGAGGAAGAAGATCTTATCATGATCGTCATCATGATTTTCCTTCTTTTCTTCACCTACCTGGTGACTTCCTCTCTTCTTCACTCGTTCGGGAGTGAAGATACCATCTTTGACCCCGGCATTTCCATGTACCATTTGTGAACCGGGTCTGTCTCTATATATCTCATCGGTGTGGAACTTTCACGTTCTTCAAATGTTTGTCCAAACATTTTGAATGAAAGTCCGATGGAGATTGTTCTTCCACTCTGCTTCCCCAAGAACAAATGAATTCGGGGTCGAGTCAAGCTAGCGACTCGGGAATCAAAAACAGTAGCATGCCATATGGTTTTTCACCCATATTTCCGACTTCTTTCTATTTTCTACCACCCTAGGGGGAGTTACCCACCGTTGAATATAAAGTTTCAAAAAAAAAAAAAAAATTCTTGCTAAATAATGGCCGTAGTATTTCCCTTTTACGTTCTATGTTTCGGCATAACCGCCGGTACTTTGAATATTGAGGGCAATATTCATTTCTAGTGTGGGGGAATTCTCACGAATTTTATCATGTAATTATAGCCTAACCCCCATTTTTGGCAAAATTTTTTTTGAGTAAGTGTTTTCACTTACCGATTACTGGTTATCAGTCCGCTTTGTCTAATAAACAAAAGGATTGGCTAATCCAGGAGCAAACGGCTCTTGGTAAAGATATCTCAAATCCGTTGACGGCTTGCAATTTGCCCAAAATTGTATGGTGTTCAACTCACCATATCTTTAATTAGTGAAGAGTTGGCTAGCCCGCAAGTTTATGGCTTGTGGTAAAGGCAGTGGAAAAACCATAATTGGTAATCGACTCACCAAAGATAATATTGATAATTTATCTAAGAGTTGGCTAGTCCAGAGCAAACGGCTTCTGGTAAAGACAAATCAAATCCGTTGGAAGCAGGTGGTTTGCTCAAAATCACATGGTTATCGGTGTACCATGGTTCTTACTTGAACTAAAACATTTGGCTACTCCGGAAGTAATGGCTTTTGGTAAAGAGATTCAAACCCATTAAGTTTTTCTCAAAAGATTGCTAGGGACTAGCAATAGTTTAGTGTGGGAGATTGATGAGTGTGTAAATACTCATCATTTTTGGTTAAATCTGAACTGCAAAACGCTTAAAAATGCTCGGAAATGCATCAAAATACTGAAAATATTCCAAAATTGCATTTTATATGTTTCAGATGCAAAATGTTTAAAATCGGATGAAAAATGAGCTAAGTTTGCATAATTGGCGCTTCACCCAATTTTCAAAAGTTGTCAATAGTCCCTGAGCACTTAATTTCAAAAGAAAAATCACCAAAGGCCCTTTTAAAATCATAAGTTGTCAAAATTAGTCCTTTGGTGAAAATATCAAAAGTTTTGAGAAATTACAAATTTGGTCCTCCAAGTTTCAAAATTGTCAAAAATAGTCCTTGGAAATTTGAAAATGTCAAGTTTGGTCCGTACTATTGAGCTTGTCACGTTTAGTCCCTTGGAACAACTTTGCAAATATGGCAGCCTGGTCCCTTGAATTTCGAAATTACACAATAAGCCCTTGATAAAGCCTTGGACCCTTGTCAATACCCATTGGACCCTGCCATTTTACCTTGGACCCCTTGTTTTGACCCCCTGCCAATAATATTACCCAGTCAACCTCCCAAGTCAAACAAACACCCCCTTTCCTCCTTTTTCACTGTCTTCCCAACCGCTTCTGAAACTCGACAAAACCATCCCTCCAACTCACAAACCCACCCTCCCCCCACCTCCACCAAACAACAAAGAAACATTTAATGCTCCCTCATTTACAAGTTATCAGAGATAGTGGATTTTTCCACTATCTTCATTTTTGGCGCCAAAATATGAAATCAAAGGTGGAGATCAAATGAACCAAATCAATGGCCAGGATTGAGATGAGAAACCCTAATGAAGCATATAAATGAAGAGAGAAGACAGAGAATTTTTTTTGTCACAGTTTTTAGACCAATTACTTAAATTTAGGTGTAATCGTTTTAATTTTTAATGTAATCTTTTAACTGGGTTTTAAGTTTTTATGTAATGGACAAGTAAATTATGTATCAATTCATCAGTTTTAACAATTAATTTCCAGTTTTATGATTGTTCTAATTTTCCCGCAAAAAAAAACCATTCTTATCAAATTACGGTTTTTAGTTGATGAGAGTGTGTTAAATTGTTTGTTTAAGCTTGTTTTTGGTTAATGAAGAGAATTGGTGAAGTTCCATGGTTGGTAATTCAAAATTTCAAAAAAGTCAACAAAAGTCAACTGTAAAGCTCTAAATGGACTTAGTATGGGATTGGGTTGAAGCAGTGTTTGATATGGTTGAGATAAGTAAAGTGGTGGTGCCTTGCTGTTTAGCATGCCATTGTGGCTAGACTGTTGTATAATACTAATTTGTTCTTCTATCATGTTCCTTACTAGATTGTTGCATACTTAGTTTTAGTCATAATCTGTTAGTAGTAGTTGTTAGACTTGCATAGATTAGCTTTTTGCAGTATTAGTAGATCATAGGATATAACTTTTCTTAGTTATAATTCAGTGTAGGTCTATAACTGATTGCATTCCAATGTCTTAAGGACTGTTTGGCACTAGGCCATTGATCTTGATCAAGGTTAGTTAAGTAGTAGAAATCAGTTGCTTTAGTTCCAATAGGTCATAACTTAGATATCTTAGTTTTAATTTTTCATCTCAATGCAGTAGATAGTCAACATCAACTTTATCTGTTTCAAAATTCCACATCAGATGGAGTGAAAATGAGATAACTTGTACTTAGGCTTAGAATCATTCAGGATAACATGATTTCAGTTTATTCCATCATAAATCATTAGTTTCAATCTGTTTTTAATAGATCAAAGTTGGAAAAAGTCAAATATCAAAACTGTTTCAAAGTCAAAAAAGTGAAAAACTGTTTTGACCCAACTTGGATGATTTTTAATTGACTCATTTTTGGTTCAATTCAAGAGAAATTTTGGGTTTAAAAACTTCAATTGGTCAGGGTTTGAAATATGAATTTTGTAGATTTTTAACAATTTTGTAAAAGCTCTAAATTAGCTTGTCAACTTGGTCTCAATTTCTGAGAATGCCCTGTGCACTGGTCTCTATATTTTGACAGTAACTTGCAGAGTTCCTCACAAGCTCATAAGAGCTTGTGAGCAGCTGATCTTTGGTTTATAATTAGGTAGCCAGGTCTACTTTAGGTTCCTTCATCTGTTTTTAAGTTTCAGCTTATTGGGTAGCTTATTTTTAAGCTACAAAGTAGCCCCCAAAACTGTTTTTGACACTTGATTTCAAAACACCAAATCTTTGTAGTTTGCATGTCAGTGGTATAGAGTAGTTGTAATTAGTTTCATTTGAGTAGTAACAGCTTATTAGAGCTTCTGTATCAGTTTGGTTCCCATCTGGTACCTTTGGCTTATTTCAAGTGCTTATTACATAAGCACTTGCATTGCAGTTTCATTTTCCTACAAACAAGCCTCTGTTTTTATAATTTTCCTAGAATTAGAATATTATTTTAGAGTTTTCCTGAATTTTTCATATTTTTCTAGGTCATTTTGCTATTTTTCTTCATTTAAAACAGTTTTTAGGTAATTTTAATTAGCTTTTAATACAATTAAATCAAAAAAACTTCAAAAAAATAAGTTTTCATTTTTCTTATGTTAAGATAAATATAAAAAGTCAAAAAAATATTTTTCCAGATTTTTCATAGTTTAATTTGTAATTTTTAGCAATTTAATTAGTTTTAAATAGTTTTAATTCATAGAAAATAGAAAATAATCAAAAATATAAAAATAGTTTTTAAAATTCTCTTTAGATATTTTAGATTTTTCCAAGTCATAATTTCATTTTTCTAGCTTTATTTCATATTTTCTTGTATTTTAGGTATAATTAAATAAGTAAAAATAGTTTTTAATTAATAATAATTAAATAAATAGTTTTAAAAATAATTTTCTTTTTCTAAAAATTTTCTTTTATCATTAGGTTTGTAAAAATGTCATTTTCATATTTTTAGGATTAATATTGCTTCAGTTCACATTTTCTTTTGTACGTCACGTAGTTTTTAATTTAAGTTTTATAAAAGAAAAATCAAAAAAATCATTTTGCAAATAGTGATAGCGTTTATTTAATATATTTTATCTTTTTAATTTTCTTTAATTTGCATTTAAGCCTCTGTAATTCATAAACTTTTTCTTTAGTTATAATCAATCATATCTCCTTCCCGTTCAAATTCTCTCGATCACTACACGTTTGACTATTCTCGCACAGCTCGTTGGGACATAACGACCTGGGGAAACACTATACTCTCCTGGACTTCATTGCATTTGTTTCCAGACTATTTTAAGTTTGTTACGGTTGGCCATTCACAAGTGGCTAGCTTGCGTGATAAAACTTGACGGTTTGGGACGAATCACATTACTAAACCCTTAGTTCAAATATCTAGTTACTTGCATGGTTTCGAAGTTGAGTCATATCTTTTGTACACAGTTTTAGGATGATTGGGACTCATGGGTAAAAGTAATATTTTATGGAGTAACGGGAAGGAACGATAAATTCAAATTCCCTTTGTCTACGTAATTAAATACTCCTATTGTTTTTTATCTTTTCCAAATCGGGTCAATTAGTGTTAGAGAAATAAAACTCAAGTGTAGAGATGCTCCTATAAATCCCTTATATTTTGATGTTATCATAGAGGATGGTAGAGTAAAAATGTATGCAAAAAAAAATAAAAAAATAAAAAAATAAAATTAAAAAAAAAAGAAAAGAAGAAAAACATACGGGCTACCATCCCAAATCTATATTTATGTTTATTTCTTTAAATATATGTATGTTTGTTTCAAGGTATGTAGAGTTAGTGAGTCGAGTCTTGGCTTAGCAACGCCACGCTTTTCATGCTTGTAACATAAGATTTTGGACTTGCCACCACTAAATCGCCTATCCAACAAACCCCTTGTTTTTACTGCGTTTCCAACGAACTTTCTTGCAAAGACCTCTTAGATAGTTGTTCCTAGGTGCTTACTACGGTAGCGTGGAGGTTTGATCTATTTATTATATTTCATAGAAACCCGATAGATGAGAATCCAAACACCCTCGTGAGGTGCATATTATTTCCGTGTTTGTTGTGACTATTAAGTGCTTTTTACTTGTTGTGAATTATTTTAAACCTATGCTTCATACCCCTAACTTATAAATTGATTGGCCAAAGCACATTTGCTTGAGGACAAGCAAATACCAAGTGTAGGGATATTTGATAAGGATTTAAGACATACACTTGTAAGGGGTCATTTAAGCCCTTAATCGAACACTTTTATATCCGCACGCTAAGGCTTTGAAGAAGAAGGGCGCCGGCTTTCAAGTTAAGGCATCGTTAGACTTTTCATATCGACGCACCCGCATCCGTAACCCAGACGACATCCTAACTCAAAACTGACGGCGTCACAACACTAAGGTGACGCCGTCCCATCGATGACTTGGCCAAGACGAAAACCCTAATGACGGTGAGTCAAGGCGCTCTTACTTGTAAGGTGACCATCGCAAGTGTAAATCTATATATAAAATTCAATGTTTTTATTTAAGAAGGTAGACTTTGGAGAAAAACCCTAAACATTTGTAGTCCGATTTGGATAGTATCTTAGGGTCCCAAACCCTATTTTACACATCAAGATAAGTGTTTTAACCAAAGTATCATTATGTCTTCAATTTATTGTGTGTATGCTTGCTTGTTTAACATGTCTAGCTAAATTTTTTGTGTGTTTGCTTAGATTTATGAAACCTAGTTATTGATTATTGTTAGGTTGTTTCTTATCTTAAATGAATTTGGCTTAGGAGTGCAACTAGGCTTTCTTTGTATTTAATGCTTGAATATTCTTTGTTAAAGTGAGGTTTATGAATGAATTAGTTTTAGGAATTGCGGATTTCGTAGGCTAAACCCAAAGGTAACCTCAAAGAGTTAGGGCATACGCATTCCCTACAAACTTAGGAATACAACGCTAAGTAGGTAGGTGTGACAATTCAACCATCAATAAAAGATAACTAGGGAGTAATAGTATCTTGGTAAACACATTTTTAATTATCATACGAGCACACATCAAATAGACATAACTGTTAATACAAATATCGTCATTAAACGTTATTTATATTTTTTTATCTTTACCTAAGTTTTGTTAACGACAAAAGTAAATTTAATTTTTATAAAGCTTAAAGCGTGTCAAGTTTGATAGATATTAAAAAAAGATTTTTCAAATAATATCTTCATCACTCAAGCATTTACATTGTGATTAATCATATCTTGATATGACTCTAAACCATAATGTATGATAGTTGTTTTAGTTCAAGAATGTTTTGGTTTCTTAAAAACAAAACATTACATATGTATTTACATTTTAACATATTTCTAAAAATAGAAAAATAAACACATGACATCATCTGGTGCATCATTGAAATCCTTAGAAGATTTCACTAGATACTTTGTGTAGATTTAGACTCTACATATCTTACACAATCTTGGATAGATATGGTTGACTTTGGTAAGATTTTGTGATCTTGGTGTCGCACTCTCGCAAGACAAAAATTAACACTAAACCCCCTGAGGGTTCTGGGTCCGTGGTGCATCGATCTTTTTGGCTATAAATAGCAAAGCCAAACCAAGTTGTTTTTATCCCTTTCTATCATATTCTCATACATTCCTTCTCTCTAACATTTCTAACTCCGTTTCATATCATATTAGTGATCTCTTTTGTAGCAAAGAAGATCAAGATACATTCAAGCTTCAACAAGAAGTTGGAAGTCTTGTTTGTTTGTTGTTGTATGATCTTGTGTTGATTCATACATCATTGTTGTACCAAACCATCATAATCTTGTGAGTGTGAGTAGTTAGTATTTTAGTCCTTAAAATACATTGTGTGTGGGAGTGGTTGTACCCTTGAAAAGAACTCGACATCTAGCTTGTGTCGGAAATAGTGTGTAAGCGAAGTGTAAAGGTTTCTCCTACTGTGAAAGCAGCTTGTTGACTAGTGAAGTTAAACACTGTGAACAACCCTAACGGGTTACTTTTCATATTCGTGAAAAGTTACTATTCACTTTCACTATTCATCCCGTAAAATTTTTATTTCACATTCTCGTAAGTTAATTTATTTTAGTAATAAGCTAAGAGTTTGATAATCGTTAGATCATCTTCGCAAAAGTTATTAAGAAAACATCGTCTTAAAGTTTCGCTTTTGGCTCGGAGCACCATTTAAACATCCCGCGCATAACGAAAATCAACTCTGACAATTTTCCTCACATCTGATTAATTTTTAGATCACTCATAATCAATTAGAGAATTTTTAAGATTTCATTTAAATGTTACCAAATAAACCCTGAGTCGTACGAGACTAAACTTACGTTTTAAACAATTCTACTTAGACCCAGGCTTAACCATTCCTGCACTGTGTTTTCTAAGATGTTTTGACACTTTTACATTTTTGGAAAAGTCAAACAAATTTTCCCTCCTCCTTTGACCATGAAGAAATTAACCTTGTACCTTCTACATTTTTTCTTAAATTGCGTAACTTTTAGACTTCACATATAACTGTTAAATTATCCCACGTATAACGAAAATCACATTTTGACATCTCATATCACTTATAGACTAATTTTAGTCTACTTTAAATATATTCACGGTCATTTCCCTGAAATCTCGTTTTTGATAAATTGCATTTTTCACGATTTAGCTTACGTTTTCAGCTTAATAAATAACACGTGACCCATTAAACTTATAACTCATTTTTATAAGATAATAATGAGTATATTGATGAGTTTAATCATTCCTATAAATTTAATATTTTAACGATCTCCTGTTTATTGACTTAACGGCTTACAATTAGCGATTAACGAACCAAAACTCATTCGTGAACCAAGATAATACCAAGACTATCCACCTAAGTCATCTTATCTCCATAATAACGACTTTAGGGAGGGGAGTCATCATTTTGGTGGCTTGATCCTAACCATGCTTCATTTAGATCATTACAAGTGTCTAAACTTAACCATGGTTAACATTTAACCCAATATATGGTTAACCAAATCTTTCCTCCTATAAATACCAAGCAAATCACTTGATAAAAATTGCACCACACCTTCTTAACATCTAAAGTCCTAAACCTAAGGCATTTTATATAGATCTTGTAAGAACATTCATGTGTTCTTGAAGAAAAACTAGGTTTTGATCTTTGTTCTTGGAAGTTTTCAAGAAAGAGTCGTTATAATCTTCAAATAACTTCAAGTCTCCAAAAAGACATTGTTATAATCTTCTATTCTCCTTCAAGAATACAAGAAGTATATAAGGGTGTCAAGGTGTGGAAAGCTTTCTCAATCCAAGGTCCTAAGTGTTCAATCAAAGTCCTATCCTTACTAGTTACTCCTTTCTTGATTGAAAGCCAAAAGTTGTAAGCAACTAATCACCACCATCATCTCATGTTTATTATTCATAATATTGACAATTTTATGCTATATATATGGTTACTATATTGATTTATGATGTACATATACTCAATCACATGTTTTAATTCACATATTTTCGTAAAAGTAACAAACTAGTAAACTAGTCAGATTCTACACAATTGAGACCATTAAAACCAGTCACATATGGACTTTCTAACTTACATACTATTGTAGACAAGATAAAAAGGTAAACATAGCAACTTTAATCACCCGAAACGGACAAACGAGTCAAAAGATACGGCCAAAAGAAGTTAGCGAAACCAAAATGCCGAAACTGCCTAACACAAGCTGTTAAGCAGTTGTCCGTTTTGAAAGTGGCAATTCTGGTCCGAATCATCAAAAAGTTAAAACACAAAAGTTTTCTAGAACGACGCCCTTCAATTACATAGAAGCTCGGGCCCTGAAAACGCTTTTAAATAGGCCATTATCTTCAAATACCGAACTGCTCTATATATAGTCTCACGACTATACTTTTGTCACAACTAAAGCAAACCAAGAGGCCTAATGGCCATAAGCCAAGACCACGGCCACGGCTAAGGTCAAAGCCGAGTCTCAAGACCATGGTAGTCAAGACCAAAGCCACGGCAAGGCCATGGCTAAAGCCTCAAGGCTTATGTACCCAATACCGTTAACTAAAGTGTTAACCTTGGCAAATCAACACCAACACAAACCAAACGACATAACTTTATATACTTACATTATCAAATGATCATATTTATGAAACGACGAGAACTTGTAAAACCATGATAAACTTATTAATATAACAATATTCACTCAAAACATATGTTTTATCTTCTAAGTGCTACAATAGTAGGGAGCTTCATGTGAGGGGTTTCATTTGAGTAAAACGTATCAACGAAGTTGTGGATTTACGATTTAAAGTGTCCTAGCTCCTCGAACGCTTACTACATGACCTCTGAATTATGATGGCCCGAACGGTAGTATGATTTCTATAAACAACATACACAACTGCCATGTACTACATCATGATCAACATAGAGACGTATATAGGCTTGTTATTTCTTTTGCATCATTATTTTAGCCCTAAGTCGCAACATCCTATTCTAGGTTGCTCGTAGAAGTTCTCACGAGCATATCCATCATTCTCATTATACATTTGATATCATTTACTCTGAGGTGAGTTCATAGCCCCACTTTCTATTACTTAACTGCTTTACAAATCCTTGGGGGAAATACATGCTTTATTTTAAATCGAACACATTGCTTTCAAACTATATGCTTATTCAATGTATTATTTGCACTTAGTACCACTATTGCAAATCTTAAGTCCCTATTATCATGAACCATTAATCACTTAAAGTGAACGTAATATTGTGGATAGGCCTATC
>OU343223.1:205629450-205821586 GCA_910596185.1 Chrysanthemum makinoi | reverse complement strand
TTCAACAATTTTAGTAAACTTGGTTTACTTGTCAAATTGCGTACCTTGGAGGTTTAGCCGGGCCGAATTCATGATCATTGAAATCACGTCCATTTCATATGGACTAGGATTAATCTCAATTCATTGACATCATGTGCATCTCATAGTACATTCACGACTTTCATCTTCACCTTCAACGCGCTAGTTTAGTTACTATTTTTATCGCGGTGAGTGTCATAGTTTTATTCTAATAATTAATCCGTACTTTCAACAATGATCCCGAGGTATTTTTTTAAACTTAACATTTAGATTCATAAAACTATATTTTAGTTTTCCTAGTGTCAAATTTATTGTATTTTAATCATTAAAGTTTAATTATTACGGCGTTTTTCTAAAATTGTTACGATAATTATTTTATCACTTAATTTTCACAAGGAAAATATTTTTACAATTTTTATCATCTCAATACAATCTATTTTGACTTATTAAAAATTTACTTGTACCAAAATTTGCTACAATTTACCTTACAAGATTTATTTACTACATTTTCTTTACAAATAATACACAAAATTATACAAGTTGCATTTATAAAAAAAAAAAAATATATATTGAAGGACATGAAGCCCCAAAACCGGCACAAGGAAGGCGTGGTCATTTAATGAAGCCATGGCATTGATTTTATGTTTACACTCATACTTAAAGTCTTACATTATCAAATATCTCATTCATGTATCTAAATATTCACATAGTTAGTAACAAAAGCTTTCTCTTCTCTTTTTGTTGGTTCATTCAAAACCGGCTACACAAGGGCTTCACAAGGGGATCAAAATTTTTTTTTCTTGAGCACAAGTGTTTAACAACCTAGTTATATCCTTTATATGGTTTTGAAATAAAACCCAAGGATATTTAAGTTAATCCTTTGTTCCCTACATCTTCACTAATACTAGTAAGCATGTTTTTATATTTTTCAAGTTTCCTTTTCATTTTCATATATTTCTTTTCATTTTTGGAGCTTATATGCATGATATGTGATTTATACCATTTTTATTTCATGATTTATGAGAGTTATATATACATATTGGTCATCCTATAATTATTCCCTTGGTTTTGGTTGGTCTTGATGGTGATTAGGAACCCATGACACCCTAAGAAGGTGTATGGTAGGAGTAGATTAGTTTTGGAGTTGATTTGAAGGGATTAGAATAGGTTTTGTCCGAGAAAAACTATTTTCGATAACTATATATTTATGTTCTGTCCTTGTTTTGTTTTCTGGAAAATCCGACAGTATGCACGACATTTTGCCCTTGTTTTGAAAATAGCTTAAAACGAAGTCCGTGGCAAGCCCTTGACTCATAAAAAAAAAAGACAAAAAAAAGGATATTAAAACGGACTTATAAGAAGAAGTATGGATTGTTAAGTTTGACGACGAAACGTATTATTTGGATTTTTCAGCAAATGCTTTTTAGTGTTTTTGGGTCAAACGAGCCTTAAGCCTTCACAAATTATCGCGACTTCTCTCAAATATTATTAGTTTACTTCAATACGAAGCTAAGGACATATAAAAAGTAGAATTAGAAAACGAGATTTGAAACGACAAAGATATACACTTTTTCAAAACTTGCCGTAACTAATTTTCTGCAACTCAAGAGCAAAAATCACCAACTTTAACCCTTAATTCTTTATGATCGAAGACCTTTTGGACGAAAACTCCTGAATGAAACTTCTAGATATGGATACAAATTTCCAAAACCGGATCGATTTCGTTCTTCTAACCGATCAAGTTGCTACTGTTTTACGACTGTTTTTTACGCGAAGCCATTTTAATTCATGATTTTTTGTTTTTTTTGATTTCTTCTGTCGACATTGTGTTGCGACGAAAAGTGGTAATTCCACCAAAATCATTTTAAAACCATATAGGAATGACATTTTGATGTAAAAACGTGAAAGTCATTTTTGATTGTCGAGACGTCAAAAGAGTATTTTTCGTCGACAAGTAATATTTCACAACTTGTAAAGTATAAATAACATATCAAGTGCATGCATAACATTACATTGCAATTCATAACATATCATACCTTGATAATAGGTCCCATGTTGACGCATCACTTTAAACCTCAGTTACTCCTTTTGCCGTTTGTATTCCAGTTTATCTACAGTGAGTTTTATAGCCCCAGTTTTTAAATGCTATTGATATATTTCAAACGCCACGGGGAGAATACATTGCACTATATTTTTCTTGTACTGGATACAAGTATGTTAAATTCAGTACATTGCTTAAGTTACATCATTTGCCAAATATTGAAAGTCCCCATTTCCATGAACCATGAAACCGTTAATTTTGACAAGGCGGGGGGGGGAGGATGAGTGGATGATACTATCGAGGGTGACGCCTCCATTCCGGCCGTTGGTGAATCCCAAAACCAAGGAAAACGGAATATGCATTTAATTGACTAATTTCATTACAGAGTGATCTGCAAACACTCGTGGAGGGGAGAGGGGCATACATAATGATCGTAATAGATTTCGGGGTCAGGGGGCTAGGCAATTGTAACATTATTTTTACGTGACTGGATTGTCATGCATAATCTATACTTGTGTAGTCGTATAAAACATTTACATAAACCTATTATTTCTCACCAACATTATTGTTGACGTTTTTAGCAATGTATTTTCAGGTAACTGAGGCTACGTTCATCATGACATGGTTTAGGGACATATATTTGCACGAGTAGCCGCCGTCGAATTACATTATGTTACATTATGGACTCTTTATTTCAAAACATCGTTTGGATTGTAACATATTTGTATTTCCTTAACTTGTTAAACCTTTTGGGACCGATGGTTTTGATTTGATTATGTCTTTATGAAATATCCAACGATGTGTTTTTAAAACGACACTTTAGGTCGTTCAATATAACTGTGATGTGGTGCTATGACAGTCAATGCCCCCAGAAATTCCATTCCGCTGCAAAACAGGTAAAATGGGGGTGTGACACCGCTACTATGAAATACACAAGTGCAACAATGGTAATAAAATGTGGAATCTTGAAGTATTAAAAATGGCGCGTTTATAAAAACAAAAGTAGCCGTTGGGTTACTATTCTCGACCATTGATGGTTACTGTTCACTCGTAACTATTCACCTCGAATCCGAAGAAATATTTATCAGATAAAACACTCGCTAATCTACTAAGAAGAAACCTAGGACCATGATAAATTACACCATATTTTAAAAACGACAAGTTGAAATACATCACTAGTTATCTCATAAAACCACATTCATTGATCAACATCGTTTCAATGTCAAACACGGAATGAATCTCGGGACGAGATTCTATTTAAGGGGGTGAGACTGTAACCACTGGTAAATTTAACCCTGTATTAAATTAATATGATATTATAATGAACGAATATTTATCCATTTTCTATGTCTATTTTTTAATCAGTTTATCTAATCACAACAACCAAATCAACTAAATGGCACGTAACATAATAAACGTGCTCACCGATCCCAAATTACTTTATGTTTACTTCAAACAAACATCCTTATATGTTAAGTATAGAAAATTTTCAACTTTTATTTACCACCATATGTTATTTCGTTAACATACGATTATTAAAATGTTCAAACTAAACGTTAACCATTTATTTGAGTTTTCACGAAACTTTTCAGGTTATTAAATTAACTATTAACTTCTATTTATTAACACTATAAATTTTATTTAGTTTAAATAACGCTTAAAAAACTCCGATAACCCAAGACTCGTTTTATAATTGAGTATATTAATAAATTTTTTAACATTTTATAAGCTTTATATTTTTATCTATCCCGATATTAAGTTTCGCAAGTTAAGGGCCTAACATTTGTAACCATCAGGATCAAACTAGACCCGCTAAATCTCAAGACTTTATCGTTAAGTAAACAAATATCTCTTTTGTTTTTATTCTACACAAACCGCCTCATTTTATATATTTTTTTTCTATCAAACCGACTCCAACCATATGTACATATCTGTACATTATCTTTTCCCTCTCACTTGATAAACACAGAGAATCCCTTGTATCACTAGGGATACCACAGCTTCATCACCACCCCGACACCACCACACAACCTTAGCCACGCAGCCACCTCCTTCACCATCTTGTTGAAGATACAAGGAAGATCCAAGGTTGTGAGTGTTTGGTTGTCTCGGGTTTACAAGAATCTGTAAAGCGTTGTATTTATATTGAATATAAAGATGAGTTTTACAAAATATTCGTGGTTAAAGACCGGATAAAAACATGTTTCCAATAAGTTTCGTGTGGTGTCAATCATTAAAGTGGTGTATGGGATTGTTATTTTGGATGCACGTCGGGTCAAGAACCCGTTTGGGTTTCAGTCAGGTCTCGGCGTGCTTGTTATCCACTTATTGTTGAACTTCTTAACTCATCTTGTATATGTTATAGTTAACTTATTGGTGGTGTAATTGTTTTTGCTTTCGGTTCAAAAAAAAACACCATAAGGTTGTTTGTTTATTACTTCTGGTTCGACAACCACACCCACTTAGGGTGTTGGTTTGGTTTGGTTTAACTCAAAACAACACAAGGAGTGTTGTTTGTTCGAAGCTCATTTATGTGGCTTATCTTTTTACTCGGTTGTGTTTGTTTATTTCGACTGAAAATAGGAAACCCGCCTAGGGGTGTGGTTGTCCTTGTTTGGCCCAGTTGTTGGGATATAAAGTCAAAGTGCTGCTAAAAGTCAAAGTAATGCTTAATGAAGAAAGTCAAAGTACTGCTTAACGAAGAAAGTCAAAGTCAATGCCACTTCGTCAAAGTACTGATATGCTAAAGGACTGCTATGCAAATCGTTTAAGGATTGTTATGTAATTCTAGAATATTCTTAGATTAGAATTAGTTTACTTGTCGTAAAAGGATTGTAAACCAACTAGGGTATTCCTTATGTCTATAAAAGAACCCCTAGATTGGCATTAGAGATATGAATGAACTTACATGCAAATACTTAATAGAGTTATATCAGTGTTTCATTGTTAGTAGTTTTGGATTTATCCAAGGTTGCTAAACCCTTATAAGCTACATAGTTAGTTTGGTCAGAGTATATCGATCCAACAAGTGGTATCAGAGCTTGAGTGGAAACTCTGATTAAGAAGAAACCCTTAAAACCGATTTAACTACAAACCCTAAAATGTCACTGAAGCTGACCACTCCCATCCATCACCTCACTCAGAATTCCTATCATCAAGATGAGAGAATATGATCTTGGAGCATGAAGAATGAGGCAAGTACATTGCAATTACAGACCATGCATTATGGGATGTGATTGTCAATGGTAATGTCGTTCTTGAAGAACCTATAGAAGTTCCTGGACAACCTAAACTACCTCAGCCTACCTTGCCAGCAGCTACAAAAAGAAATCAAGAGAAGGCTCTCGACATAAGGTATGTTATTCCTGATGGTCACCTACTAAAGTTTCACGATGCTAAGGATGCAAAACAATTATGGGCTGCTATCAAGACAAGATTTGGAGGTAATGATGCTTCAAAGAAGATGCATAGAAATCTATTGAAGCAACAGTTTGAAACCTTCACTGTTGGTGAAAGAGAATGTCTTGATGCTGCCTATGACAGATTCCAAAATCTTCTTAGTATGCTAGAGTTATATGGAGCAAAGGTATCTGTTGAAGATGTAAACTTGAAGTTCTTAAGAAGTTTGCCATCCGTATGGCATGTGGTTGCTACTATGATTAGAGGACAATCTGGTTTGGATAATATGGACTTTGATGATATCTACAACAATTTAAAGGTGTATGAGCATGAGATGAATGGTCAAACAAATTCAAAATCTCACAGCATTGCTTTTGTGTCTTCTGAAAACAGAGGCAGTACTTCCACTAAAAGTACTGCTTATCTTGTTCAAAGTACTGTTGGTGATAAACAGCATATTTGCACAACCATGACTACTACCACCTCATCACCATCAAACACCATCAACTCTGATGATGTTGTATGTCCCTTCTTTGCTCAACAATCCACTTTACCTGTCACTTATGAAGAAGATTTGTTGCAAATTGAAAAGGATGATCAAGAAGAAATTGACATAAGATGGCAAGTTGCCATGATTACTGCCATGATTAAGAAGTTCATGAAGAAAACAGGAAGAGGCATTGACTTCAAACCCAAACAGGGTATAGCATTTGACAAATCTAAGATTGAATGGTTTAATTGTCAAAGGCCTGGACACTTTGCAAGAGAATGCAAGTTTGCTAAATATCAGGCAAATAGAATGATTGAGAAACCCAAGGTTGAAATAAAGGAAGTTCCTATTACTGAACCAAACCCAAAAGCTTTGGTTGCTCAAGAAAATCTATCAGAGGTTGACTGGAGTGCTGAATTTGATGATGAACCAGTAACCTACTCTATGGTTGCAGTGGAAGAATTTGATTGGAGCACAGCTTTTGATGAGGAACCAGGATTTGCTGCTTTAGAATCAAGAGATGGCCTTGGAAGCTTTGACTGGAGCATGGAAAGTAAAGAAGACCTTGTTCTGCTTGCTATGGTAGCTACTTCACCAAGTTCATCCACTATCTCTAAAGTATGTTCTAAATGTAATGACTTTTATCAAAAAGTGCTTAAAGATTATGTGACTAAAAGAGATAACTGTAGAAGGGCTAGGTCTGAGATAGCTGGTTATCAATTAACTTTAGAGTCAATGGAAGCCAAAATAATCACTCATGAAAATAATGAAATGGCTTGGGCAGAAAAATATGAGCAACAAGATTATCAATTAAAATTGAGTGAATGGAAGTTAGGATGTAAGGTTTCTGAACTTGAAAGGATGACTAAAGAAAGGGATGAATTGTTAGAAAAATTTGCTAGTTGGAAAGAATCTGGTCTTTCACATGTTAGTTTTATTGAAAACAAAAAGAGCACACATTAAAACTGGCCTAGGTTTTGGTATGGAGTTTAGCAATACAGAAGAGAACCCAACTAGTGATAAGGAACAAATTGATTCAGAGGAGATAACAACTAGTGATGATGAACTCATTAGCTCAGAAGAAAACACATCTAGTAATGAGGAATCAATTAGTCAAACACCTCCTGAATTTAAGAAAGACAAGGGTTATAATGCAGTTCCTCCACCAACTGGTAGTTTTCAACCACTTAGGACAGATGTTTCTTGTTTTGGAGTAGACAATTTAGAGTTTAGGAAAAAGCTTACTGGTAAATCTAATTCAAGTCCATCTAGTTCTGAATCCCCAAAAGAAACAGTTGAGAAACCTAAGGATAATAATGTTAAGAGTTCAGCAGTACCTTCATCTCAAAGTACTGCTAGACATTCAGCAGTACCTTCAAGAAAAACTTTTCAAAATACTGCTAATTTTGGAAAATCTTTTAATCATTCACCAAAAAGTCAAGATAGTTTTGGTCGTAGAACTAAAGGAAGCAAATTTGGGATTATGAGTCAAAAATTATGTTTTGTTTTTTATAGTCCTGATCATTTGATTAAGGACTGTGACTTTCACTCAGAATATTTAAGCAAATTCCCAAAGACTACATCTACCAACCATAAGCCAAGGGAAAATAAACCAGTTTGGAATCATTCACATAGGGTTAATCATAGTAATTTCTCAAAAGACTATAGGTACCCTCACCAGAAAAGACCTTTTTCAAAACCACCAGTACCCTTAAGCAATACTTTTCAAGGTACTGGTAAGTCAAAAGTTTCTCAAGCAGTACCTTCTCAAAGTACTGCTAAGTTTTCACCCAATCAAGGTACTGCTAGCACTTTTTCGAATGGAAGCCCTAGGAGATCCAATTACTATCAACCTAGAAGGCATTACACCTCAAATAGAGTACCTAGATCAAAGAAATCAACACAAAATGTTAAAACCTACTGGGTTGAGAAAGAAGTATCGATGGGGGACAAACAATACTTTCAGCAAGTTTTGTTGAAAAAGAAAAGGAGAATTTTGTTGAAAAAGAGAGTTTTGTTGAAAAACCAACACAAGTTTTGGAACAAAAGAAAATAATTGATCATATTTTCAAAAACATTGGAGATTAAATACTTAAAGAATTTAAGTATGTCACTACATAAGGGGAACACAAGTCAGTAATGGCTTCGGTTCCTAAAAGAAACTAACTCTTTCATCTTTGTATAGGGCAACCCAGAAGAGGAGCTTAAAGATCATTTGATTGTTGATAGTGGTTGCTCTGGAAGCATGACAGGAGACAAGGAGATTCTGTCAGATTTTAAATCATATTTTGGAGGAAGAGTTGCTTTTGGGAATGATCCTAATGGAGGTAGAATTACTGGGAAAGAAACCATCAAGGCAGGAAGCATTGATTTTGAGAATGTTCGTTATGTGAAGGAGCTCAAGTTCAACCTTTTGTCAGTATCTCAGATATGTGACAAGAAGCACCCTGTGTTATTCACTGACACAGAATGTCTTATTCTTTCCCCTGAGTTCAAGCTTGTTGATGATCACTTGGCACTACTACAAAAAATGTCATGGAAACCGGTTAGAACGGTTCATGGAGAGTGGTTTCGAGACCACTCTCTGTGAGGGGGTATCTCTATGACCGAAATACATAGTAACCGGTTTTCCAACCAGTCTCTATAAGATTCATCAAGATCAGTTTTCTGCTAGGAAGTGGTCTTTATAATAAAGTAAACACACCAGCTTGTCTTTGTTTGAATATAACAAATAAACTGGTGTTTAAGATAAAAACCAGTCTCTATTGTGTCATTTATTTTTTAAAAAATGGGTCGT
This sequence comes from Chrysanthemum makinoi, assembly GCA_910596185.1. Classification (NCBI taxonomy): domain Eukaryota; kingdom Viridiplantae; phylum Streptophyta; class Magnoliopsida; order Asterales; family Asteraceae; genus Chrysanthemum; species Chrysanthemum makinoi. The sequence goes on along the minus strand of OU343223.1, from coordinate 205,812,841 downwards.
TTGGGAATGCTTTTAAAAGCCGCTTGTCGGGGCTGTTTGGGATTTCTTGTTGAAACCGCTTATCAAGGTAAGCAGCTTCTATAAAAAAAAATCCAAACAGTCCTATAAACAGTTAATTCAATAAGCAATCCCAAACAACCACTATTATTTCAAGTAACATTCAAATCTACCAAAACATAAAATATCATCAATAAGTAAACATGCTAAACATAAATTTTTTGTTCTAACATAGGCAGTATCAAGGTCACAAGATCAAAGAGCCTTAAAAACAACAAAGCATACATTTAATTCTTGAAGAACACATCAATTGAATGGAAATGGATTCTTTCGACATTGGGTTCCATTTGTTCTCCATCTTTATACTCATCGTCCTCATCTGTGTTACGTATGTTAAACAAAGATTAAAAGGATTCTTTCGACATTGGGTTCCATTTGTTCTCCATCTTTCAACTCATCGTCATCATCTGTGTTATGTATGGTAAACAAAGATTAAAAGGTTGCAGACACATAATAATAAAAAGAAAAAAACTTAACTCAACGTTGACAAACCAATATCTCATTTGTCGCATCCAGTAACATTTTAGTGTACGCTGAACACAACTTAAACTTATCAGAGACTCTTTCTATCAAACCTTATAATCAACTAGCAGTAATTTCAATTGTACTTACATTATTGCTCTAACATCATGTAGGTGGGTTTTGTAATTTCAGAAATCAAATATTTACAATTTAATAAAAAGCGAGTCAAAATAGGAATTAATATAACCTGGTAGCAAAAATTCAGTTTTCGCTACAACTTAAGCTATAATCCTTAAAATACCGTTACAGCTTTAAGTTGTTTTGTATAACCCAATCAACTCAAACAGCTAATAGATTATGTGCACAACAAAACACCACTTACGACTTTAGTTTATAATCCTTAAAGCATTTGTTACATAATCAAGTCATTTAAAATTTATTGTACATCACAATTACCTCTTATGCTTCCATTGTTGACCCTCCATCATATGTTTCGTCAAGTTTCTACACGTTTTCTTCTTTTTGGTAAGGGATTATCTACACGAAAGATACAAGATGGTTAAATTTTCTACATAATGTTGAAGCATAGCCAAAATCTAAAACTTTGATAGTTGTCAATTATTATTTAAATAATAGTCTAAAATATTAAAAAGGATTTAGTATATTTATTCATTATAGATATATTTCAACTACTTTCAATGCATTGAATATGTCTCCACTTTATATTTTACTAGTTTGACCCATTAGAGATGTAAGATAGTCAAATTAAACAATTTATAAGTAAATGAGTCGAAAAAATCACCTCAACAACATATTAGAATAGGTAACCGTAGGGTCATGATGTTAGGTTCCATAGCATATGAGAGAAATCAGTTGCGCACCCCAGTCTCTTAGCTACAGCCTTTGCATGAGGCGCTTTATGTGAAACAGGTTTCTTTTGGAAAGAAGAGAACGGATGGGTTTCACACGGCTGGGAGGACTTTCACCCTTGTGCTCAGTGACAACAACAATACTGCAATTCTACACCGGAAGTACCAAAAATTTCGGACCGAAACAAATTACAAAATATAGAGACGATGCATACGGAAACCTGTAGTTTGCTATCCATTTCTAATGAGCCAACAGACTTGACAAGTTCTTCCCTGTCACAATAGTTGTGAATTTGCATTCCAATTAACATGTGAAATGAGTTACCACAGAACCAGATACAGAAAACTAAGTAGCACACGATTACCAAATAAACATACCTGCTACAAGTTATCAAGCTTCTTAGATAAAGATTTTACATTATGATAGAAGAAATCCAATATATATGTTAACAAATAAACTCTATATATTACAATAATATTTTGAACGATGCATATGACTGTTACAGTTATATTAATCGATCCTTTATATCTACAAGAAGATTATAATATGAGATTCTTAGTGTATACTGATTCTATTTTTTTTATGATTGAGCTTTAACATAATTATATATGAACAACTAGGAAATTTTCTATTCAATTTCATGCTAAACAAATAAATAATCCTTTTAGCCAACAAGGTAAACCAATAAAGACTAAAACCACACAACAATTAAATAGTTAAGTAGCAGCACAAACTAATCAAAAGATATACGGTGTACTTAATAAAATAACAATATCACCACATACAAACCCCAAATCAAGAACAAATGAGAAACCGTGTAAAAGAAGATTATGAACCTACTGGAACAAAACACAAAGGATCTTATGAGGGAAAAAAAACTATTTTAAAAGTATTAAAGTTGAATCAATAAACCATTCAATTCTAGAGCAAATATTGTGGTCTTACACACACTAATTTATCTAAATATCACAAAGGCAATATATAATTCTTTATAATTCGTAGTTCAGAGTTACCTAGATTGTTCGAAGGCATATACTGAAATGCAGTTCGATGGCGGATGCGTCTGGTGGAGGTTTTAATAAGGAGGGTTTGGGATAAAAAATGGGGATCTGAGATTATGGAGAGGCAAATGTTAATTTATGGCCCTGTTAGGCTAAGCTTATTTAACATAAGCTGATTTGGGCCCATTTTTTATAAGCTTTGATTTTATGGCTTATTTTGAGACTTCTCGGCTTATATAAGTTTATTATGATATGATAAATTTAAAAAAACCGACAAGTCTCAAAATAAGCCGCAAAATTTTATAAGTTTATGAGTAACAATTTAAAGTGTTGAAAGAACAATTTGATGGAGTGCATAATTAGCTTCTATTCATTAATCATAATTACAATATATAATCTATTGAGGATTATTTTAAAAATAAATGTTAATATGGGCTAAACCTATTAACTAAGTATGAGGCCCATAGGCTACAAATATATGTCTAACAGCCCTTTGCAGTTAGAGCAGGAGTAGAACGAAAACTCAAACTATATCTAAACTCTTCAAACATGCGGTAGGAAGCCTTTAGTAAAGATATCCGCAAAATGATAACGTGAAGGACTCTCAAACCTGGCCAGTAGCAACCAAATCACGAACAAAGTGAATATCAATCTCAATATGCTTCTTATGTTGATGTTAGACAGGCTTGGAGGACATGTAAACTGCACTATGACAAGCTTCAACAGAAAAGTATGGTCCATACAAGATTTTGAGAAAAATAAATGACAATGATGATGTGGTAGATCTACCTAATACCATAAGTATTTCAAATACTTTCAATGTTTCTGACATTTACGAGTTTCACCCCGATGATGAACTTGAAGAGGAGAACTCGAGGGCGAGTCCTTCTAAAGTGAGGGGAAATAATGAGGACATGATTGAAGAGCTAAGAAGTATATGAAGCGATTGGATCCTAACAAAAGGACTCGAATCAAGAAAATGCCATATGGTTTCTCTACGGCGTAACACTTTGCTCTTTGTTACACCATAGAAGCTACAACTTTTAGCTTATTTGTTTTCAATTTTCTCTATGACGTAAAAGAATGTCTCTTATTACAAAGACCGGTTTATACTTCCCACCCCGCTAATATTTTATTATGTAAACCAGTTTTTATAGAATCGGTCTTTATTAAGGGATGTCTATAGGCTTTTTTGTAGTAGTGTGGTAACACTGAGAGTACCAAGAACCACTGATGTGTACAGTCTAGACTTGAAGAATATTAACTCTACTGAAAGAGCAACATGTTTAGTAGCAAGGGCAACACTTGAAGAAGCACATCTATGGCATAGAAGATTAGGACATGTGAATTTCAAGAATATCAACAAGTTGGTTAAAGGAAATTTAGTTAGAGGTTTACCTTCTAAAACATACAAGAATGATCATTCATGTTTGGCGTGCAAGAAGGGGTAAACAACATAAAGCTTCATGCAAGAACATTGAGGAAAGAACTATTAGAGAACCTTTAGAGTTGTTGCACATGGGTCTGTTTGGACCTGTTTCTGTTGCAAGCTTAAACAAGAATAAGTACTTCTTAGTTGTAACAGATGATTGCAGTAGATTTAGTTGGGTCTTTTTCTTGGGATTTAAAGATGAAACCTTTGATGCTATTCATGATCTTATAATAGCCCTTGAAAATCAATTGAGACTCAAAGTAAGATCTATTAGATGTGATAACGGGACTGAATTCAAAAACAAGTTTATGGATGAATTTTGTGCCAAGAAAGGGATTAAGAGGGAGTTTAGCATTGCTATAACTCCATAGCAAAATGGTGTTGCAGAAAGGAAGAACAGAACATTCATTGAAGCAGCCAAAACAATGCTTGCAGATTCTTTATTACCTATTCAATTTTGGGCTGAAGCTGTAAGTACTGCTTGTTATGTGTTAAATAGAGTATCAGTCACTAAACCTCAGATGAAGACACCTTATGAGTTGCTTATGGGAAACAAACATGTTGGGAATTGCAGATTACAAAAACACAGGCAAGAATGAAGAAAGAAGAAACAATGAGGGCCCATTATGTAATAGTTAGCTTAGCTTTTCTAGTAAGCTAAGATTAGGGTTTTTTAACCTCCCTCTATTATATAAAGAGGGTAGGCGTCTAGGTTACATTTATCTTTTCAATTCATTCATAAGGTATTTCTGCTGATCTGTTTCTGCTGATAGCATTGTTTCGGTTGATGCGGGTTGGTTTATGCTGGTATAGTATATTAGGTCCAAAGACGCCCTTGGATTTTGAACAATGATGATGTGTATAGTTTGTTTTGGAGATTCAGTGCATGATATAATTCTTGACTGGAACAGTTACACACTCTTTACAAATATTTTAGGGGGCATATGATACCATACAGTTCATGATATGATTATTGAGGAAAAAGAATAATCATAAGCATTAAGTGGTTTTACGGTTGATCCGTCTGAGCTCACTGAGACTATCGGCCATTGCATGTAATCGCCATGCATACATTGACTACAAGAATTATCCAAAGACATTTTATGATGTCTTTTTCGCACTGAAGGAAGAAATGGTCTATGCTACTGAGTTCATGATTCAAGCAGATGGTTAGTATATTTTTAAGGGGAAGCATATTGTTTATATACTTACCATCTACATGCATCACTTAAGGGGAAGCGTCTACAAGTTGCACATGACCCTTTTTTGCAAAAAGGGGAAGAAGATTGTTGATGTGCAGCTTACTATTTGTGATGACAAGTTTTAGCATTGTTTCTTCATACAGGTTGTTTTGTAATATCAAGAAACTGGAACTTAACATAGTCAAATTCCAGTTTAGGGGAAGATTGTTGGGAATTGCAGATTACAAAACCACAAGCAAGAATGAAGAAAGAAGAAACAATGAGGGCCTATTATGTAATAGTTAGCTTAGCTTTTCTAGTAAGCTAAGATTAGGGTTTTTGTAACCTCCCTCTATTATATAAAGAGGGTGGGCGTCTAGGTTACATTCATCTTTTCAATTTATTCATAGCAAACATCTCCTAATGAGAGTCTAGACACACGATCATAGCGTGTGTACATTAGTTGTAGTAGTTTCTTTATTTCATTTAATAAAGAAAACCTTATTAGTGGTGTTGATTGTGTTTTCATTATTCCGCTGTTTTCATTTAATCAATTGATATCACTCATACCCTAGTTGAGTCCGGATCTTGGATTCTACAAAACCGAACATTCGTTTTATGAAACCTTTTGGCTGTCCTCTGACTATTCTCAATACTATTGATACTCTGGGAAAATTTGATGGCAAGTCAGATGAAGGATACTTATTGGGTTACTGTACCAACAGCAAAGGATTTAGAGTGCACAACAAAGTTATCAAAAAGGTTCAAGATTGTCTTCATGTTGAATTCCTTGAAGATCAAGAAAATCAAAAAGGTAAAGGTCCTGATTGGATGTTTGATCTTGATGTTTTGACTCCTTCTATGAACTATGTTCCTGTCAAAGAAGAAAATCAAGTTGTTCACAAAGAAGAAGATTTACAGTACATTGTTCATGGAGTTAATCTTAGACCTGATGATGTTCCTGATGAAGAACCCATAACAATTGAAAAGGAGAAAAGTATTGTTGAACCAAAATCTACTTTGTGTGATGAAGATCAAGCTCTCCAAGATGAACTTACTCGGATGCTTTTTCAAGAAACAATAGCAAAATCTTATGAAGATGACCAAAGAAGAGCTTATGAGGCAGCAAAGAAAAATGGTAAGTCTACAGATTACTCTCACAGTACTTTGGATTACAGTACTTTGGATCAAAGTACTGCTGAACCAGTTGATAGTATTTCTGTTGATTTGAATGATCCAAACATGCCTAGGTTAGAAGACACTGATGATGAATTAGAAGATGAAGGTATTTTCTCAAATTCCAATGAAGAAGCTGATTTCACAAATTTGGGTGATGATCTTGAAGTTCCACAAACTCCTACATTAAGAGTTCATAAAGATCATCCTGCTGGTCAAATCATTGGACCTTCTACTTCAGGAGTGCTCACAAGAACAAAAGCTAAAGGTTTCTTGGTATATGTGAAAACATATACATTTTTCGTTATCAAAACCGGACCAAAAAGACCAAAAACTAACCCCTAAAGCCATAAATATTTGTGTTTTTGTGTTTATGTATGTGCAGGTAATGAATATTGTAAAATGGAAAAAAACGAGCACGAGAATGGAAGGAGCACGAAGTTACGGGACCAATGATAATTTTATTTGGAGCATCGAGGTAAGAGAAGAAAATTTTTAAGACAAAACGAAGCCCGAACAAAGATTGCAATTAATTAAAGATGTTTAAAAAGAAAGAAAAATGGAACAGCAGAAAAGGGAGGCTAAAGGAAAATTAAATGCAACACTTAACACAAAAAGACTCTTGGTCTAGTGGGTGGAGACATGTTTGCCAAGCAAGAGGTCAAGGGTTCTAATCTCACTCATGGCATATTTATTTTTTAATATCTACACCAATCCTCAAGCCCAACAGCTAGCTCAAATTCGTGGCCCACGAACAAATCAAGCCCAGCTGCGTTTCAAAAAATGAAGACCCACGAGGCCCAGCTGCAAATCACGTCCATGAGGCCCAAGTACGAGTCCAGTCCACGAGAGCCCAAAATCCAAAATGCAATCTACAGCTACGCTTGTAAATTTAACTTGGGGACCAAGTTTTGTGAAGAGTATTTTTTTGTACCAAGTTAAATAGTTTAAGGGTCTTTATGAAATATTATTAGGGGCCAAAGTGTAACTTGGGGGTTTATAAATACCCACCTCCCTCACCTCATTTTATATCTCTTTTATTTATTTTTGTACCCAAACTCTTGTAATTTTTATGCTTATTTAGTTTTATAAAAGTTTTATTTAATTCTTGCAAGTTAGTTCATCTATTTATTATCTTTGCATCTTTATTATTCTCATCTCTTAATCTTTTTTCTTTTATTTTATTTTATAAAACTTTTTATAAAAATATGCCATGAAGAGTTGAGTTATAGTAAGATTGTGTGAGTGTATTTTATACGCTCCGTGCACACGCTCAACATATCATATTTATATTTTTATAAAAGTTTAGTTTTTTTTTTTTTTTTTGCTTATTTTTATTAAAGTTCACGTTTTTATTGTTTTATTTAGCTTAAAAATAGTAAAAAGTCTCTAAAATCTTGTCTTTTTTACAAAAAATCCAAAAATATATTTTATTTTCGTCATAAAATTTGCGTATTTTTCTGAGTTGTTTTAGTATTTTTAAAAATCAAAAAGCTGTTTTCTGTTATTTTCTCTTAAAAATCTTTTAGTATTTCTTTTTTAAAAATAGTAAAAAGCGTAAAAAATATTTTTTTTATTTTCTGGTAGCTTTTCATAGTTTTCTTAAGATAGTGTGAATTTTTCATATTTTTTTGAACTAGTTTACTATTTATTTTGATTTATTTGCTATTTTAAACATTAAAATCGAAAAAAAAAAACTTATTTAATTCCGAAAATTCTAAAACTTTTTATGTGAGTTTCTATCACTTTTATTATGTTTCTAAAAAATATTTGGAATTTTCGGAGTTCATTTGATATTTTTTCCTTGATTTATTTCCTTTCCTTTATTAAAAAAAAATAAAAAAATAAAAAATAAAAAATAAAAAATAAAAAAATCTTATATTTTAAATCTTTGACCTTAATACCCAAATTAGTTTTTGTGGAAACATATCTCCTTGAGAGAGTTTGGTGGTTAAGATTTGATTTATTAAGATTAGTTTATCTATTATCTTAGCTTTTTATTATAAAAATCTTATATTTATATATTTGTGCTAACCCTTAAGTTTTGATTTTGTTTGTGTAATCCGATTCTACCTCATAAGGCGTGGAGCTTAAGGGTCTTTAAGCATGTTTAATACATAAAGTTTGAAGCTTTAGTAATTTTTAAGCTTGTTTGTGAATAAAGTTTTAAACTTTACTTACTAATTAGTGGATAAGATTAATAAAGTTGTAAACTTTTGTATTAATTTGTGCTTATAAGATTGGGTGGTATTTCTCTCGTAAAAATCACCGGGTTCTATTCTCTTACCTTTTTTTTTAGCTTATATTCTTAGTTTACCGTTACGTTTAATTATTCGTATGATGCTTGTTAAGTCTTTTTAGTTTCATTCTCTTAGCTTAATATTCATTGTCACTAGTTGTAGTTTGTCATTTAAATTTTAGTTTAAACTTTAATTAGTTAAATTAGTAAAAAATAAAAAAATAAAAAAAAATAATAATAATAAATTAAAAAGTCAAAAAAAAAATTATATATTCCGCCTTTTTCTAAATTATCTTTTATCATTTAGAGTGTAGGAAAAATAAATTTGCATTCCTAAAGTTAAGTTTGCAAAATTTGGTTTTAAATCGCGTTTTTAAATTCCCGTAGTTACGTTTTTAGAATAAAATTGCATTTAGGATATATTTAGGTAGCTTTCCTTAGTCTATTTGCTTAGTTTGATTTAAGTGTTATTTACGTGCTTTAATTTCCTTTCCGTTATTTAATTTGAATCTAGAACGTAATTAAAAAATAAAAAAAAATCCAAATCATCGAGCATTTTAATAACAAGCCAATAACGACGTTGCCCATTCACACCTCGTTGGGAAACGACTCGGATTTCCTAATCCGTATCACTATCACTCACGGGATTTGATTCACTATCCTTTTTCCTAAAGGGGTTATAAATCATTCCTTGTGTTTATTTTTGATATCGATATTGTGGTTTTATCCATACACACATACCCTAAGCCTACTTGAGAATCAAATTTTGGCTCGCATTGCCGAGGAGGTTGTGTCGCGACAATATCGTTAACGGTTTGACGATTAGTGACTCGAGATCCTTCTTTGTGAAGTTATTGTTTTTTATAAAAATCAAAAAGTAAAAATATTTTCCTTTTTTTTTTGTATATATATATATATCATATTAAAAATACAAAAAGATTTTCTCTTTTGGTTTTGAGCTAAATAGAATACATCAATTATATAACATTCTCAACTGAGGTGTTATCATTAGTAAGTTCTCGAACTAAAGATCAAAAACTTGCCTTTGTGTCGCTTGTGAGTCGATTTATTTCTATCGGATAAACAAACTGTGTGGTGGGTATAAGGGCGGCCTGACATTAAATTGCGGCTGAAAAGAGGCGGGTTTTAATAAGCTTCACACGACCTAAATAAGCTTCTCCACTCGCTTGGCAGCGTTTGTCTTATAAAGTGATTTATTCACTTGGGATTATTGGTTAAGTTCACTATTGTTTTCGAATACCGTTCTCTTTTAATTGCCTTGGTTTTTGAAAGTGCATGCGCACTTCGTTCTAATAACTTCTGACCGATCGTGAAGCGCTACAATTCCAGAAGAAGGCGAAATAGGCGTGCTCCATTAGTCGAACCGAGATTGAACTAATCAAGCTCGCCCATTATCGAAATGGCGGAAGATAACCGATCCATGTTAGAGCAACTCAAGCACCCACCGAGGGTTATGGAGAAGCCATCGTCGTCCCGGCAATCGTTGCCGATAACTTTGAGCTTAAACACGGCTTAATCAACTTGGTATCGTCGAGCCAATTTTACGGATTTGAGAGGGACGATCCTCACTCTCATATCCGACGGTTTAACAAGCTCACGTCTACGATCAAGTACCGTAACGTTCAGGAAGAGGCTATCAAGCTTCTACTCTTCCCATTTTCACTCGAGGGGCGCCGGATTTGGCTCGAAAACTACCCCTCGATCGATAACCACATGGGAGAATTTAGTGTCAAAATTCGTGAACGAATTCTTCCCACCGTCTAAAACAACAAGCTTAAAAATGAAATAACAAAATTCACACAAAGATTTGATGAATCATTTAGTGAGGCATGGGACCGATTCAAAGATTTGCTTAGGCAATTTCCCCATCATGGTTTTCGAGTTACACCAACTTGACACATTTTATAACGGTTTGAATGAGACTGATCAAGACTCTCTCAATGCCGCCGCGGTGGTAATTTGTTGACCCGATCAACGAGAGATGCCTTGTCGATTATCGAGAACAAATCTAAAGTTCGTACATCACGTAGCAAATCGGTTTTGCTGCCGAGTGAGTGTTTCACCATCGTCCTCGTCTTACGAAAATACGTCTAGCACCGATGCTAAGATTGATAAGCTTACGGATATGATTCAGGCTTTGGTTAAGATTAAGACCGCTAAGATTAATTCTTCTCCACCGCTCAAGTCAAAGCGGTGGAATCGACTTGTACTACTTGTGGTGGCCCGCATGCCTACTAGAATTGTACCGCCACCGATGGTAATCCTTTTGAAGCTAATGTCGTAACCGGAGGTAACCAATACCGTCCTCAAGTTGAACCGAATCCTCGTGTTAGTAATCAAATGGTACCTCTGGGATTTTCTCAATCGAACAATCAGACTCGTTTTAATCGAATCAAGTTCGTGGACCAAATGTTCAAAACCAATACAAAGCCCCACCAAATCAATACCGAACCAAGGGTAAATTACAATCAAGGATATCAAGCTTCAAGCTATCAAGCTCCGCCTTTGCCTTTAAATGAATTCTCAGAATTACGTTGAACAATAATGCTACCATCCAAACCATGAAAACCCAGTTTCAAGTTTGAGAAGCGAAGTTTCAATCTTCATTAACTAGACAAAGCAATGAGTTTAGGAACGAAATTCGACTTCAGAACAACAAATTGGATGCTTCACAGAATAAACTTGAGAATATGTTGAATGTTGTTTTGTGCCAAATGAGTCAACCCTCGAGTTCCGGTTCTCTCCAAAGTAACACCATTCCAAACCCGAAGGGAGAAATGAAATCCGTTACCATTCGAGATGATGGGCCCTCGATGACTACTTCCTCTCCGGTGATGAGTGTAGCACGAGAGACCAAGGTGACAAAGGACCTGATAATTCCTCTTGATAATGGAAAAGCCAAATACGTCCAACCTCTGGTTGCCCAAGTTCCTTCTATCTCTGTCAAAATGCCAAGTTCTAACCTTTCACCGTGCAAATCTATTCAATCAAGGTTCGACAAAATGAAAGTTGTTTCTGGAACCAAGTTCAAACTTACGAATGATATGATCAAAGCTGCTGACATGATTTATGAAAAGAAATTGGAACAAATTTCAAAGATTTCACTTGAGCCTACACCGTCTAATTCTTCCTCGAACCAAGCTCCCGAGAAGCTTGGTGATCCCGGGAAATTTCTCCTTCCTTGTTCTTTAAATGATATTGAGGAATATAATGCCCTAACCGATTCAGGTGCAAGCATAAGTCTCATGCCTCTTGCGATATATCATGAGCTTGGATTAAAGAATCTTATACCGACTCGTATGACTATCGAATTAGCTAATCGAACAATTGCTCACACGGTTGGTGTAGTCAACGATGTTATGGTACGATTGGATAAATTCCATTTTCCGTGGATTTCGCGTGCGTTGATATAGAGGTCGGCCCGAGTCCTCTCACTTTAGGAAGACCATTCTTGAGAACGCGAAAGTCCTTGTGGATCATTACCAAGGAGCGTTAACGATCGGAAAAGGAAATGAAAAGATAATGTTTTATCCCGAGTAAACTTCAAAACCTCCACCCGATGATCATTCAATTCATAGCATCGGTGTGATTGATTTCTCTGAAGAAAGTGGCAATCCCACTTTACCGTCTAATCCGATTATGACCGACTCTTTCCCGTCTCTCACTACGGAAAGTGACCCTATTTGGGAAGAGATCGAGGCCTTTCTTAATGATGATTCAGTTCCTGTTGAGATTGATGATACTACTTTTGACCCGGAGGAGGACATTCTTTTCTTGAAAAATGTTATATAACGAGCCATCTTCTTACCCCCCCTCCGGACGATCCGGATGATGTTGATAAGTTGAAGAAAGTTGAGCCTAAAACGTCTCGAATTGATCTTTCAAGATTTACGATTAAGAGTATGTCGACAATACGAGCTGAACGGAAAATGAAATTAGAAAAGGAGTCTTCAACGGTAGTGGCGGAAAATGCTAGCTCTAAGAGCAAACCACTTGTCCCACCTCCAATTTCTAAAAAAATCGACCTTCCTTTTAGTGGCAATCCCACTTCTTCTGATGAAATTATGGAACATTCTTCTGAGACACTTTTCGATCCAGAATCTTTCAAAACAACCTTCACGAATCCCTTGTTTGAATTCGATTCTGAATATACTCAAATCTTTGAAAATCAACTCTTTGATGAAGAAAGTGAGGAGTTCACCAATAAACTTGCTCCTACCAACTCGATTCTTTCTGAGGATGATGAAGAATACGATGATCCATTTTTCCCGAAGAAAGATAAGGAAGTGAAGATTTCGACATATGAACTTGTTGATCACGAGGTCCAATATTATTTTTAGCGGAGTGATTCCTCTTCCCGTAAGGATTTTCACGTGGATGATACTTTGATTTCCTTCCTCTCTGAGGACAAGATTTTTAACCACGGGATACTCATCGGAGAGGACATTCATATCACAAAAGTTAACCGGAAAAAGGATCCTCTCTTGGATGCCTTCATGTTTGAGCTTTCAAGAAACATTTCTCTATACCATGGACTCCCTTCTTTTATGGAGTATTCCTATTGTGATCCGTCATCCCGACGTCCGCCCGCAAAACCACCGGATGATGGATCACTCTTTCTTGATAAACCTTTTGTGAGTTTGGGAGAAATTAACCCATTTGTGCTGGAGCCCGACATTTTCTTTCCCTCCCAACCCACCCAGTCTCATTCTTTCAGGAATGAGGATACCGTTTTTGACCCTGGTATCTCTACCATTTTCTTCCCCAAGGACAAATGAATTCGGGGACGAGTTAGGCTAGCGACTCGGTGACCAAAACTAGATGGCGCCGTGGGAGGCACCCCATGCTTATCCTTTTATCTTATTTATGTTTTCTAATAAGTGACGTGAGGAGGTTCGCCTCGTCCATTTCTCGTGTTTAGGTGTGTTGTTGTTTATGTCCAGGATTTTCCCGATATGAAGACTCTCGTGCTCGAAGTTTTGTCTTTTCTCCACTCGAGTTTCGTGTTTTGACGCTCTTATGGAAATCCGATATCCAAAATCTTTATCGATTATCGTTTATCTATTAGCATAACTAACCAATGGCTTTAGATTTACGTTGAGAACCCGTACCTTTAAACATTGAGGACAATGTTTCGTTTTAGTCTTGGGTGGGTAATCTTCGATTTGATTTGACCGCACTTGTTTGTTCTTTGCCGTGTACTCGTGCAACTCCGTTTTTCCTTACAAAATGTCTAAAAAAAAATTTGTGCAAAAAATTGTGAAAAATTTAAAAATTTTGAAGCTTTTGTTAAGTCTTTTTGATTGAAAAGTTTGCGAGTCTCTTAGACAAGAAGCTATAAAATGCGAATTCTAGCTCACAAGGCCAAGAATTTGCAAGTTTCCCTGAGTGACTTTAAATATGCATAACTTGATTTCATTAGACGAAGCATTTGCTAAATTAATGTATATGTTTTACACCTTGTTGACTTTCATTTGGTGAGAGTAGGAATAGAATTCGACTTGACCGGGCGTGTTGAGCTCTAGCTTGTTCCCTTAACCATAGATAATCTAAAATTATGGCTAAGCATCCATGGATCTCATTATTTGGGATTTTAAATTTTTGGAGATCGAGAAATGATAGAGTTACTTATGAGTTTAGATGCTAAGCGTGGAGTAGTTGGTTCTCTTTAGAGCCCATCGAAGGTACTTATGGCTTTTGTTCCCACAAAATTGTTTCACCCCATATATGTTAAATAATAATTAAAGATGTTAGGTTTATGGCGATAGTTAGTTCTTTATCTTCTTTAGAGAATCCTTGCCCATGAGAGTTTGGTACACATCAAGGTCTTGTCGGTATTGCGATTGTAATAGACAAGCTGATTCACGATAGTTTCTGCTATTGTTTCTATTGTTATAAAAGCCGTGGGATTTGGAGTTTGGCACAAAAAATTAACATGAATTAAAGCCCAAATGTATTAAAGTTGAAAAATCCAAAGCCATAAAAGTTTTCTATGTCTGACGGTACCCCGTTGTCATGGACTTCTAAAATGGTTGAGGAAAATCCAAAGTCATAATAAGACTTCCGATAAAACGGTAATCCCGTTGAGTTAGTGGTTGAAAAGACCAAGGGCCTAAATTACAAAAATGCAAATGTCTTTGAAATAAGGGTTAAGCCAAACTTTGAATCCGGAGATGTCTAAATAAAGCTTCTGTCTCTGGACTCGTAGATGAGTTGTCTCGGTAGCCATAAAAAGGATATTCTCCCTAAATCGTGTGAAATTAGGACCTTGATGTGGACCTCATTCTTGTGTGCAGTGGTTTTCGAGGGAAGATGGATAACTAATTATCGACTTATCTTTATATCTTTATCGGAATAAAAATTATCGAAACGAGAAATTTGAAGAAATTCATTTCTCAACAAAAATAAAATAAATAGAGGAAAATAGGAAAATGGGAGCAAAAGGTAATTACACAAGTAACTTCCATGGGTAGTGTTAGCATCTAGAATCATATTTAACAATTATTTCGATTTTACGCTTAGTTTGGGGACTTGTGAAAAATCAGGGACGATGTATTCTATCCGTATGGTCACTTCACGCTGTGTTGTGTTTCTTACTCCGTGATCCTAACGTGTCGTTTGAAAAATGTTGGAGTTATTGATCGACATGAAAGTTCAACAAACCGTCACTCATAATTGGAATGTGCTTAATCTTAATATCTATATGTGAATATAAAAGGTAAACAGGGCGTTTTTAGAAATAAGGGTTTCTTAATCTCTTTTGAGGAATCTTTGCTACTTTTCATAGGTTTAGTAGAAAGAGATTGAAATCTTTGTTTTTAAAAGCGTGAGTTGACTACATTGCGTGAGGACACGGCAATCTTCTCGTCTGGGGTATTTTGGTATATGTAAAAACATATACATTTTTAGATTATCAAAACGGACCAAAAAGACCAAAACTAACCCCTAAAGCCATAAATATTTGTGTTTTTGTGTTTATGTATGTGCGAGTAACGAATATTGTAAAATGGACAAAAACGAGCACGAGAATGGAAGGAGCACGAAGTTACGGGACCAATGATAATTTTATTTGGAGCATCGAGGCAAGAGAAGAAAAATTTAAAGACAAAACGAAGCCCGAACAAAGATTGCAATTAATTAAAGATGTTTAAAAAGAAAGAAAAATGGAACAGCAAAAAAGGGAGGCTAAAGGAAAATTAAATGCAACACTTAACATAAAAAGACTCTTGGTCTAGTGGGTGGAGACATGTTTGCCAAGCAAGAGGTCAAGGGTTCTAATCTCACTCATGGCATATTTATTTTTCAATATCTACACCAATCCTCAAGCCCAACAGCTAGCTCAAATTCGTGGCCCAAGAACAAATCAAGCCCAGTGCGTTTCAAAAATGAAGACCCACGAGGCCAACATTTGCAAATCCGTCCATGAGGCCCAAATGCGAGTCAGTCCACGAGCCCAAAATCCAAAATGCAATCTACGGACTAAGCTTGTAAATATAACTTGGGGACCAAGTTTTGTGAAGAGAATTTTTTGTACCAAGTTAAATAGTTTAGGGATCTTTATGAAATATTATTAGGGGCCAAAGTGTAACTTGGGGGTTTATAAATACCCACCTCCCTCACCTCATTTTTATCTCTTTTATTTATTTTTGTACCCAAACTCTTGTAATTTTTTATGCTTATTTAGTTTTATAAAAGTTTTATTTAATTCTTGCAAGTTAGTTCATCTATTTATTATCTTTGCATCTTTATTATTCTCATCTCTTAATCTTTTTCTTTTATTTTATTTTATAAAACTTTTTATAAAAATATGCCATGAAGAGTTGAGTTATAGTAAGATTGTGTGATTGTATTTTATACGCTCGTGCACCGCTCAACATATCATATTTATATTTTTATAAAAGTTTAGTTTTTTTTTTTTTTTTTGCTTATTTTTATTAAAGTTCACGTTTTTATTGTTTTATTTAGCTTAAAAATAGTAAAAAGTCTCTAAAAATCTTTTCTTTTTAACAAAAAATCCAAAAATATATTTTATTTTCGTCATAAAATTTTCGTATTTTTCTGAGTTGTTTTAGTATTTTTAAAAATCAAAAAACTGTTTCTGTTATTTTCTCTTAAAAATCTGTTTGATTATTTCTTTTTAAAAATAGTAAAAAAACGTAAAAAATATTTTTATATTTTCTGGTAGCTTTTCATAGTTTTCTTAAGATAGTGTGAATTTTTCATATTTTTTGAACTAGTTTACTATTTATTTTGATTTATTTGCTATTTTAAACATTAAAATCGAAAAAAAAACTTATTTAATTCCGAAAATTCTAAAACTTTTTCTGTGAGTTTCTATCACTTTTATTATGTTTCTAAAAAATATTTGGAATTTTCAGAGTTCATTTGATATTTTTCATTGATTTATTTCCTTTCCTTTAAAAAAATCGAAATTATTTCTTACGTTTTTAATTAGTTTTTTTTTTGAAAAAAAGAAGGTTAAGTTGTTTTTTTAAGTTCACTATTTTATTTTAAATTTCCTATTTGTTTAGTTATTTAATACTTTCCTCTCTTTTCTTGCTTAAAAAATCTTATATTTTAAATCTTTGACCTTAATACCCAAATTAGTTTTTGTGGAAACATATCTCCTTGAGAGAGTTTGGTGGTTAAGATTTGATTTATTAAGATTAGTTTATCTATTATCTTAGCTTTTTATTATAAAAATCTTATATTTATATATTTGTGCTAACCCTTAAGTTTTGATTTTGTTTGTGTAATCCGATTCTACCACATAAGGCGTGGAGCTTAAGGGTCTTTAAGCATGTTTAATACATAAAGTTTGAAGCTTTAGTAATTTTTAAGCTTGTTTGTGAATAAAGTTTTAAACTTTACTTACTAATTAGTGGATAAGATTAATAAAGTTGTAAACTTTTGTATTAATTTGTGCTTATAAGATTGGGTGGTATTTCTCTCGTAAAAATCACCGGGTTCTATTCTCTTACCTTTTTTTTTAGCTTATATTCTTAGTTTACCGTTACGTTTAATTATTCGTATGATGCTTGTTAAGTCTTTTTAGTTTCATTCTCTTAGCTTAATATTCATTGTCACTAGTTGTAGTTTGTCATTTAAATTTTAGTTTAAACTTTAATTAGTTAAATTAGTAAAAAATAAAAAAATAAAAAAAAATAATAATAATAAATTAAAAAGTCAAAAAAAAAATTATATATTCCGCCTTTTTCTAAATTATCATTATCTCATTCTTAAGACTTGTGGTCCGGGATGGAGGATAGAATTCGTTAACGAACTTGGTGACAAGATCTTCCCATGTCTCTATAGAACGAGGGGGTTGTTTCTCAAGCCAATTCCGGGCTTGTCCCTCTAGAGAAAATGGGAACGGAAGAAGCTTGATAGCTTCATGTGGGACATTCTTGTATTTGATGGTAGATGCAATCTTGTTAAACCATCGAATGTGTGCATGAGGATCATCCCGCTCAAAACCATAGAATTGGCTTTGGGTTACTAGATTAAGCAACCTGGTTTTGAGCTCGAAAGTGTCACCACGATTTTGGAACAACAATAGCATCTCCGTAACCCTCGATGGGTGCTTGGAGAATCTCGTTCATGGGTTTGTCTTACGCCATTTCGGCGGAGGTGGTGGTGGTAGGCGTTCCTCGATCACGGTGAAGAAGGCGACGTCCTCGTCTCAGGAATCTTTCCAAGTTACTGAAAGTGGACTTGTAGAGCTGGAAGAAACGATGCGCATGCACTAAGTATAAAAATCAATTTTCAAAACAAATGAGGCAAAACGACAAGTGAACTTAACCAATAATCACAAATGAAATGGCTTCTTTGAAAAAGGTACACCAAATCACAAGTGACACAAAGGCAAGTTTTAAATCTGATGTTCGAGAACTTATTATGGTCACACCCCCAGTTAGTAGGTGTACTGCCTTGATTTGCGGTGGTTGATTTTTATGTATATATTAAGTACCACTAAAAAGACGTAGGTATGATTTGTGCAAAGGGGTTTAAAACTTTTGGAAAATATTTTTGGTATCGTCTCGTTTAACCAAATCGTATTTCTTTAAGAATCACCTTAAAAGAAACACAAGATAGAAAACGTTCCGATTGTTTTGTTGTTTTATATTGTTTTTGGTGTTTTTAACACTTTAGGAAAAGTGTTAATGAACTTTTTGATATTTTTTATATAACTTTACAAAAACTTTTTACAAATGATGGGGTATGTGCAAGAATGGGTCTGAAAAATGGCTAAACACCTGTATTTGAAGCCTTCGGCGTAAAATGTCTGTCGAACTTAGTCAAGCTACCTCACACAAGCTAGCCACTTGTGAATGGCTAACCGTAGAAGCTTAAAAAGCTCGAAACAAATGCAATGAAGTCTGGAGAATAAAATGAATTCAGGGGTCGTTTAGTCCCACGGAGACTCAATGGTGTGCAAAACACAAACTCAGATGATAGAGTGATCACTAAGGATAGTGATCAATAAAGGTTGGATTGAATATTACACTACTGATTGATTGGAATGAGATTGGAATACAGAATTGGAAAGCACAACAATCAGATTAAAGAAACGTAAACGTAAGTTTAAAAACTACGTATACGTACAAAATAAAAAGTGAAATCTAAAAAATAAAAGACCTAAAAATATAAAAATGACATTTTTGGAATCCTAAAAATAAAAGAAAATTATTAGAAAAAGAAAATTATTTTTAACACTATTTAATTAATTATTATTAATTAAAAACTATTTTAACTTATTTAATAAATACTTTAAAATAGAAGAAAATACAAAATAAGGCTAGAAAAATAAAATTATGATTCAGAAAAATCTAAAATACTATAAAACTAATTTTAAAATTAAAAATATATTTTTCACACTTTTTATTTAATTATTACTAATTAATAACTATTTAAAATACACTTAATTACTAGAAAATATAAAATAAACTTGGAAAAATAAAATTTTAACTTGGAAAAATCTAAAATATAATAAAACTAATTTTAAAACTGAAAATATATTTTTTATGCTTTTTAATTATTTATTACTAATTAATTACTATTTTTAACTAATTAAAATTATAATAAATACTAAAAAGATAGATAAAAATATGAAACTTTTTCTAAAAATACTATATGATGACAGAAAACAAATAAAAATAGAAAAACAAGATTTGCTTATTAATAAGATGAAAAGAAAAATCAAAAAGCTAAAACTTATTAAATAAACACTATCATCGATTTTTAATTGATCTTTTCTGGATTTTCTTTTGAAAACTACTTTATCTGATATTATGAAACTTTAACAAAGACAAAAATTTTACAAGCTTGAAATAAGCAGTTTGACAAGCTTATGAGCCCAACAGTTATGCTTATGAGCTTATTGGGTGAAATAAGCTCAAACAAAGCCAACCAATTTGAAACAAAAGCTCAAAATGGATGCAAGTAGACTACTGCTACTCAAATGAAGCTAAAACTCACAGATAAGCACATTGCTAATATAGAAATAAGCAGATAAGCACTTTGCTATTTGTGATGAAAAAGCGAGAAAATGGGACAAAGTTAGGGCTTATTGCAGCCCTAGCAAACAAGTTAGAAATTGAAAAACAAAGCTTGATACTTCAAGATGGCGGGTTGGCTTTCAAAGAACCAAAGAACACAAGATTTGAGCAACTAATAAGCTCTATGTGAGCTTATCAAGTTGGACCTATCAACCTGTGCCACGAGGGCACTTTTGAGCAGGTACCCAAAATAAGCCAAGAAATAAGTACCAAATAAGCTGATTTCTGAGAGAACTAATATTTCTATATTTTTCTTTAGCAACCAAACTTTAATACCCCAAGAGCTTATGAACTAAATCTTATTATTAAGCCCACAGTAAAATTACCTTTTTTATTCAAAAAGCATTAAGTTGGAAATTTTGACTTTTGACTTAAACTAGAAGTTTGACTTATATGAACTTTAATCGATTCTAAACAGCGATTATGATGTTATAAAGTAAACTAAGACTGATTTGAGTTCTTTTAACAACTTACTAACACAAAATAATGATCATAGATCATGAAATTCACAGTGATGGATACATAAGATATAATCAAATGAGATTTTGACTTTTCCACAAATGACCACTTGTTTTTATGACTTGCTTGAGTTGTTATTGACCAATGAGACACAAAGAAAGTACTAGCAACCAACTCACACAAGACACAGTGTCATTTAAGCAAGCAGATCCAAACACCCTTATAAGATGTTATTGAACTTTTTCAAAGCAACTCACAAATTTAAACCATGAACTGATGCGCAAACCATGCATTATCATATATTAGAACTAAGAAAACACAAATCAGCAACATTAACAACTAGAAACCAAGATTTATTAGTTATATGCTTTTAGCTGTCAAATTGAAATTCTGCTAACTATACTTTTAAAAGAACAAACAACTGGTTTTTATACTCAAATACACTTAATTAAAACTAATGATCATAAAGAACCAGAAACTACAAATGATAAACAACTACAACAGTAAAATGCAAAAGTGATCAAAAGTGCTTACACTTGCTTCCAAGCTCAAAACTGAGATCAAGGACCAATTAGCACCCCTATTAGCTTACCACTAAGCTACTAACCCAAGGCCATCCATGATTTACCCTGCTCCAGCTGTGTACACCATCTCCAAGTGATTTTTGAATTTTCACTTGTAGGACCTTATATCTATCAACCTTATCACAAACCAATACCCACGTTATGCTTATAAACACGTTAAACCAAACACTTATATGTATAAGAAGATGAAATAAAGAAAGGAAGATGGTGACTTGAATGATATAAATTCGTATGTATGTGAAGAGAATGATGAAACAATATGATGTTTATTTCAAAGGAAAAACACACACACACACACTTTCAAGCACACCCCTCAAATGACCATTTGAGGGGTATTTATAGTCCAAGGGACTTGATGCCCTAAAGGCTTTCCATGGGCTTTTCGTGGACTTGGATTGGGCTTGGGATGCTTAAGCTTATACACGGCTTAGCATACCTTAACATTTAACCAATTAGCTTCGCCCAGTCCACGAGCCCGTTGACTATTCTATCACGATATCTAACACACGATACAAAGTTCCTAATCGTGAATGACCATCACTTCTAATAAAACTATTAAGGCTAACAATCTCCCCCTAAGGGGTGGTCATTCAAACGATGCTCCACTTGATTAGGTCTCTACTTTTCTTGAGCTAGGACTTTGTGTGTAGATATTGAATAGTCTAGATTCTTTGTTCCTTCATGCTTTGTGATCAGATAATGTGGTTGTTTGCCGTTGTCAACTTCGTTGGTTAGGTGTCTCCACGTCTTTCTCCACCATGCTCACACTTCTATTTGACTTTGATTTACCAATGACGTAGTTCTCGAGTCTTTAAACTTTGTAGATTCTTTGACATTGACGAAGAATCATCTCCTTTGATTATGATGAGAACTTTCATGTGTTGTTGGTATGAGCATGTGGCGAGTCTGCACGATCCATCCGCTCCAGAGCTTCCATAAGAAGAAAACATAAAACAGTTAGTAATAAGCGGATTCCGGCACTTACAAGTTTGAATTTCGAGGGTGTTAACGGCATAGTGTGAAAACACATCTCTAATTCTCACAAAGGCCGTTCCTGGAGTCCCACAAGTGAGATAACGCGATATACCGAAGTACATCTGATTGAGATGAGTCATTGAGGTACACCGAAGCATCACCCACTTGTAGACCGTTTGAGACACACTAAGCGTAATCCACGGAGAATTACCGAAGTGACCTGCTGTCAGGGCTGCTTGATGTTGACCACGGCGGGAGTTTCCATTCAATCACGCGAAGATCACAGATGTGAAACTTCTCATAAATGTTATGGCAAATTGCTAAGATCTGCGTAGGACTCTATAATATATCACTTGTGTCCTTAATGATGAACAACAAGCGATGTCATGTCAAGTGTTCCTATGAGATCTTTTGATGAATCTCGTGGCTCTAGACTCAATAAGTGCATTTTGGTTTTCTGGCGGAGACTAGGAGAGGGTCTCCTTCTTCAATACCAACGATCTCTAAGAGAAAGTCAATAGATTATGTAGGGTTTCCGGTGAGAATGAAACAAATCCTTTTAAGAGGAATTGAGTGGCTAGAAGGTTTAGTGCAGGTCGTCACCTTTGGGTCCATGCGTCTTTGTCTTCAATACCAGTGTCATCTAGTGACAACCAGTAGCATATGTATTGAACCCGGTTTATGCCCTAAGGTTGAATATGGAGGGCTATTTCTTTTCACCCTTTCTTTACATTTCTTTTAATTCTTCAACCCCTTCTTTCTCCTTTCTCACATTACTCCTTTTTCAATCATTCCTAAGGACTTCTAATACTAACTATTTGTGATGTCCTTGGGTAGATCCCTCGGCTCTGGCGGATCATAGGACGAGTTTCCTATCCATAGACACCTTATAACTCCGTGACTGTCCTATTGTTGCCATAAAACCATTTTCTTGAAAATCTCACCGAGTGTTTATGATAGAAAACATGTTTGAGACACTCCGAGAGTTTTATATTTTCAGAAACACTCCCCTTCACATGTGCTTATAAGTTTTGACAGAAATCTGCACATAGAGGGTAGAGTTCGCACGTTTTGAATTGATCGACTTTATATGAACAAGACCGATTCGAGACCCGTTTACATCACTAGAGAACTAGCTTGAAATTATTACCCGTCCTGGTCAAGTCATAGAAAGTTTCTCCAGATGGTACATGATTGACTCGTCAATTCATTGGTTTCGTCTGAGTCGAGCTCATTTTGAGATTCAAACCACGATCATTAAACTTTTTGATCACATTTTAATCACGTCTCCTCCCCCTCAAAAATAGCATATTCGTGATATTTTTGATATCAATGGATTAAACAACATTTTAGAATCTTTTGGGGAGACAAACAGATTTGATTTAAGCATGAATTTGGAACATTTTGTTTTATACTCCCCCTTTAATAAAGCATATACAATTAAAGGGTTTTAGAGGGAGTTATCTTGAGCACAAACTATTTGAAAGATTTTGAAAATCTTTTGAACAATCTTGAAAAGGTGCTCAAGATGATGATGATTTCTCACCATTATTAAATGTAGAATCTTTTTTGTTACACTACATTTTTCTTTGAAAACACGAGTTTTGATTTGAAAATAATCAAAAGTCATCATTTTAGTCGGGTTTCGTCTTGATGTATACGAAAGCCATTTTATGAAGAAATTTTGAGAAGCGACATGTTTTAGAAAACAATAAAGAACTCTCGCTCAAGCATCTGTACATGCCCGTATCATTGTTGAATGTCATTTCTAGAAACGTCTGAGAATATCGATTATACAAGAGACATGTCGTGAGAAGAATATTTTTGGGTTTTTGATTTTATATTGTTTTTGTATTTTTTGAAAAATTTTATATTTTTATATTTTGCTTTTGTTGGTTTTTCAAATTTTGTATTTTGTTATTTTCAAAAATATTTCTGTGAAGCTTTTGGAAAATCATTTTCAAGAAGAATCGAGAAGGCGTTCTAACTCCTCGGGGTTAGGCTTAGCATTCAATTCGTCGAACTAAATACTCAAACCTTTCTTTTGGAAGGGCTTTAGTTAATAGATCGGCGAGTTGGTAGTCTGTCTTCACGAAGAATAATTCAAGAGTACCATTTTCGACGTACTCTTTGATGAAGTGATAGCGGACACGGATATGCTTAGTCTTTGAGTGATGAACAGGATTGCATGATATGGCTATGGCACTTTTGAGTCACAATACATAGGTATTTTATCGAAAGTAAAGCCATAATCTGTGAGTTGCGTTCTCATCCATAGAACTTGAGCACAACACGGAGATAGAGACACATACTCAGCTTCAGCGGTTGAAAGTGCAGTGCAATCTTGTTTCTTTGAAGACCCGCTTACTAACTTTTCACCCAAAAATTGTGCTCCTCCGGATGTACTTTTTGCTTTAACTTGATCACCTGCGTGGTCGCATCGAAAAGGCAATTAGATCAAATCCGGATTCCTTCGGATACCAAAGTCCCATGTGAATGGATGTCTTCAGGTACCGAAAGATCCTTTTAACCTCTTTGAGGTGCAGTTCGGTAGGCTTTGCATGAAACCGTGCTAATAAGCAAACAGCAAAATGAATATCGGTCGACTAGCGTGAAGGTACATGAGAGAACCAATCATGCTCGATATTTCTTGGATCAATAGGTTTCCCAAACAAATCGGCTCCAATTTTTGGTGAAGTTACCATTGGTGTTCCGACCGAGTCACAATTATCCATACCATGATTTTTCAAAATCTCAGTTGTATATTTAGCTTGATTTATAAAAATTCCACGAGGGGATTGATGTATTTGTAAACCAAGAAAGAATTTTAGTTCCCCATCATGGACATTTCAAATTTACTTTTCATGAGATTTTCAAAATGTTTTGAAAGATTTGGATTAGTGGACCCAAAGATGATGTCGTCCACATAAATCTGAACAATCAAAATGTCGTTTTTGCATTTTGTGTAAACAAGGTAGGATCAACTGTTCCTTTGGTGAAATTGTTTTGGATAAGGAAAGAGGACGGTTCGTCATACCACGCTCTCGGAGCTTGTTTTAAACCATAGATTGCCTTTTTGAGTTTGTAGGCGTAGTCGGATGATTCATGTCTATGAAGCCTTACGGTGACTCACGTACACTTCTTCTTTCGAGTTCCATTCAAGAACGCGGTCTTAATGTCCATCGATAAACCGTGATGTTTTGTGGCGGCATAGGCTAAGAAAATCCTGACTGCTTCTAGTCTAGCTACTGGCGCGAATGACTCTTCAAAGTCTATTCCCTCTTCTCATGCTGTATCCTTTGGCCACAAGGCGAGCTTTGTTGCGAATTACAGTCATTTCTTCATCCCGTTTGTTCTTCCATAACCATTTAAGATCAATGACTCGAACGTCAATGGGTCTTGGAACCTTTTCCCACGAGTCATGTAGGCGGTATTGGAAGAAGTTCCTCCTGCATTGCTTCTATCCATGCGGGATCTGCCATTGCCTCACGAATGTTCTTTGGCTCTATATTGCTAATGGAGCAAAGATAAATGCACAAGTCGCATCGGTGGCAAGTTGGCGTCTCGTCTGAATTGGCCTTGAAGGTTCACCAATAACTTGTTCAATCGGATGGTCTTTTGTCCACTTCAGAGTAGAAGGATACCGTTGGTTAAGCGTATGCGAGTTAGATGGTTCTCGTAAGCTTGAAGATGATTCAGGTGATTCCGTAGCAAACGGGTTTTCAAATAAGTCTTCATCTAACGTTGCATCGTTACGGTTTTGGTTTTGCTCATCAACTGCTGGTAGAGCGGGTGCAATAAGCGTAGTAGATGTAGATGATGTAGATGGAGTTGGTGCATTGGTTTCGACCGTTGTAGATGCATCTTCTGTTGGTGATGGAGGATGATGTTGGCGGGTGCAGCGGAATGATGGTTTGATGCATTTGTCGAAGTTCCACCATAGTATTCATCGAACATTAACTCGAAGAAATTCTCCCATTCTTGTTCTTTAGGATTTTCAAACGAAGGTGATTGAGCTCTTTGAGTGCAGTCTGAGCTGATGTGTCGAGAAGTCTGTCGGTTTAGTGCGGGTTCTAGAGCGAGTCTCTCGGAAGCCATATGTGAAAGTTCGTCAAACTTCACATTCATCGTCTCCATGATCCTCCTAGTTCCTCTGTTATACACCCTGAATGCCCTCGAGTTATCTGAATATCCAATGAAGATTCCAATATCACCTTTAGCTTTCAATTTACCTAGATCTTCTCTGTCATTCGTAGGATAGCACAAAGCGCCAAACTCGTGAAAGTAAGAGATATCCGGTTTTCTATTGTTCACAAGCTCATATGGGGTTTTATTGAATCTAGGATAGATTAGGGATCGGTTAAGAGTGAAACAAGCGGTGGCAACAGACATCGACCCATAGAAATAACGGTGCACTAGAATAGATTAGCATTGTGCGAGCGGCTTCCACAAGAGTTCTATTTCTTCTTTCAACTACCCCATTCTGTTGTGGAGTTCTAACAAGCGATGTCGATGTGTGATTCCAACATCTTCAAAATAAGCTCTTAACTCCGATTAGTGAATTACTTGCCGTTGTCATTCTTACAACCCTTCTTGGAGTTTGAAGAAGTACTTGAATTCGTTTCAAAAGGTGATGATGATGCACAGTGCTTCGTCTTTTGATCTCGGGGAACTTAACCCATGTATATCTCGAATAATCATCGACGATGACAAGAATATACTTTTCCCATTAATGCTTTCAACTCTCATTGGGCCACATAAGTCCATGTGCAACATATGCAACTTTGTTTCCGAACTAGGTGCGGTTTTGGGTTTATATGATGCTCTTTTGCTTTTTCCTTGTTAGCATGATGGACATAAGTGATCCTTGGTGTATTTGAACTTTGGAAGTCCATTGACGATGTTGTCTTTGGCAATTTAGTTGATGGTGTCGAAATTGAGATGGGATAACCGTCATTGCCACAACCGGGGACTGTGTTCAGATGCTCGTGTCATAAGACATATTGGTGATGAAGAGGCCATTTGATTGATGTCGATAGCATACAAGTTTGTATCACGATTCCCGGTTAAGAGATCAGTGCCATCCAAGTTTCTAACGAAGCAAGCATTTCTCCTCAAAGCAACCTCTAAATGCATCCAGAAGCCCCACTGAAAACAAATTGTGTCCCAACCCTTCGACATAGTAAACCGAGTGATCAAATAATTTCCAAAAGGTAGATCTCCATAACCCATGATAGCTGCTATATGATCATTTCCGAAAGCGTCACGGTTCCCATGAATTTCAGACGAAATTGATCGGCTTGATTCCCGGTCATGTGCTTGGAGCAACCCGAGTCGACGATCCAAAGACATATTTCGATAACCCGCCAATAACAGAAGAAGAAGATTTTGGAAACCGTTTTGATTTTGGTTCCTTTGGGTTAGAGGTAAAATCCGGATCACACTCAAAGAAGTTTTCAACTGGGTATTACGGTTGGTCACTCATTGTACCATTCGGAGTGTGAAAGTTCTACCTGTGGGTTTCCAAATGTCATCCCTAAAGTAAACATTATGCTCCCTATCAGTAGTGTAAAGCCTAAGTCTCGCAACTAGTCTTCCTATTCGTTTAGCATAAGTTCTTTTGGGAACATTCTTCTTAACAGGCTTAACAATCTCATTCTTAGAAACACAATCATCATGAACATTAGATAAATATTTTTTGCAAGTTAAACAACAGATTCAAGATTCATTAAACTTAGCAGATTTCATAGGTTCATTACATTCAGATGAAATGTCTTTCTTATTACAAAGCGGTAAATTCCTAGGGTGTTCTTCTACTTTCTTCTCTTTATTCAAGCTACTACTCTTAGAGGCTCGTGAGACTCTATTGTTCCTTGTATTGCTCTTAGGCTTTAGTCTGCTGCTCCTAGAGGTGCTTCCTAGTACTGTAGAAGGTAAGGCACACTCATTAGGATTCACAATCTTATCTAGAGAAGTGGTTTCAGCTATCCTAGTCTCTTTAGAGTGCTTTTCTAAAATTATGTCGTTTGTTCGGATGTTTTAGATGTGGAGGCAGACGCATTAGTGGTACTCATCTTAAAAGGCGGAGCTAAAACTTTTGGTTTCTCGATAACCGCTTTTCCCTTATCAACATTTTGTTTAGGTAGTGCAGGTGGAGTGACTGATTTTGATGAAACATTTTTCTCATTGACTTTTGGAGGAGGCATAGAAGCAGACATTTTTGGTTTGGAAACCGGTTTGGGAACATTTGCTTTCTCCGATCAATGGTTTTTAATCACGGTATCCACTGCCTTTCCTTTTGACATTCCGGTTGAGCCCTCAAAAGATCATTTTTCGCTTTCATGTCATTGTAGGCACGCTCATATGACAATTTGTCATACTTGCATTCCTCAGTTTTTCGATCAAGTTGTTTAAAATATGAGACATTTTCTTTTCAAGTTTCTCAAGTGCTTTTTCATATTTTGAAACAATTTTGGAGGTCTCAGACTGGAGTCTTTCATGATCTTCAACAGAATATGTTTGCAAAATGATGGACATAATATCAGTAGTCAGAACATCTTAGAAGAGAGAGTCATTTAAAGTTTCCAAAACTTTGATGTGTTCAACACTGTCGTTAGCTTGCTTTACGAGGGATTTATGGTCCTTGACAAAGTCAGCTATTTCTTTCAAAAAGGCTTGTTCAAAATGAATTACCCTTGCTTGATGGCATTGGTGAGGGGCAATTTGAGTTTCAAAAAACTTTCTTTGTTCGATGTCAAAACTAGAGAACCGGTTGTTAGGTGTAATAGTGGTTTTAGTTTTAACAGTGTCTTGAAGATCCACAATTCTCGTTTTCACATTGTCTAAAATACTTCTCGCATCACTTGAGTTAAAAGGATTGTTTGAAGACATTTGTTCAATGTTCGAAAGAGATTTTGAGACAACGACTGGTTTTGAAACAGATTTTGAAGCAGGAGTTGACTCTTTGTTTGAAACATTTTGTGTGATGGAGAACTTTGACTTTTCTTTTTGATTGACAAAAGTAATTCCGTTAATTTTGTTCCATTTGTTATAATCAATTGGTTTGATTTTCGGATTCTTTTGTTTCATTTTTGATCTACTCTCCTCAGATAGTTCTAACGTTTCAAGAGAATCACGAACAATAATGGGTTCATGTAAAGCTTTTCTATTGTTTAACACATTCGAGATTTCGAGCTTTCTTGAGGAACGAAGAAGGGTCGTTACCAAGTGCCATTCTATTGTTAGTATGAAAACGCGGATTTACTTGATTAGAAAGCATCTTGATTGTTTGAGCAGAATGACCCGTTTTTAGAAGCAAATTTTCCAAAGTTTTTATCTTTTCATTCTTATCAAGAATTTCATCAAGAAGAGAATCTTTTCGTTTTGAAAAATCAGTAATCAACTGCTTCTTCTCTTTTTCAAGATTAGAAAACATGTCTTTTTGTTTGGAAAGTTGGTTATTTAAATCAGAAATTTCCTTGTTTAAAGATTTAATTTTCAAGTTCGAATTCACATCAAGTGTGTTATACTTGATTTGCAATTCTTTTTCTTTAGAAACCAAATTTCGATAACCAATTTCTAATTATGATTCTTTGTTTTTCTGAAATTCAAAAGCTTTGCGTTCTCCTTGTAACTCTCAAGCTCAGCGGTCAATTTGGCATTCGCGGCCTTAACATCGCGATTGACCTTTTTAACTTTCTCAATTTCAATGCCACGGTTGTTGATTAATGATTCAAAATAAGCGCGAGTTTCCTCATCGGTCGGTATTTTGTGCCACACGGCCTCCACTAGGATCCACATTTGGAGTCTGAGTTAGTATTGCTACAACTTCGGATTGTCCATGTATGTATCATAAGTAGGTGCTGATGTCCGCAGAATCTTGTTCGTCATGAGTAAACACATCAAATATGACATTGTTATAGCATGGATCGGTGATTGGTACCTCAGATACTGCGTTGGCGTCATAGGCGAGGAGGTCGTCGAGAATCGATTAATCGTACTTAGTCTCGAAGATTTGCCATGAAGATCACGGTTTGCATTGAGTTCTTCGAGGTCTTCCAAATCATCCATAATAGCCATGAAGTCATGTTCCTCAGCACTCAATTGAAGTCCAGATTGTTCCTTTTGTGTCAACAGAATAACTTTCGAAGATACGCATGAGATCCTTCTTTTTGGCTTAGTTGGACAATTCCTTGCCATGTGACCCAATCCTTGACAGTTATAACACTTAACCTGATTACCATGATTCACATTTCCATAATTCCCAACATTTGGACAACATTCCCATTCGATTACCCACTACTCTATTTCCAACATTGACCCATCGATTACCCGATTCGGAACCGCTGATTACCCATGCGAAATCCAGTAGCATATCTCTGCTGATTCCCAATAACTCCAACCATTTGACCTTGATTGCCCATGTTCACACCCGGTTGTGCAATTTGCTTTGTGCGAGTGTTTGATGAAATCCTTTGGTTGTTGTTAGTTGGTGTGGAATAGCGACTTCTGAATGCTTTACCCAAGAATACAAATGCTTGTGACAAAGCTTCTTCTGGTTCCATTTCAAGATTAGTGATTCCTTGTTCCTGGTAATGTTGTTGTTTTGGTGGATAGTTTTGTTGTTGAGGGATGTATTGCTGCAAGTTGTTGTTAGTGGAAGATGATGAAGCTTGTTGTTGTGTATTCACTGAAGTTTGAGTCTTTGCAATGAGTGCCAATGGATCATGATTCTTTGCTAATCTTTCTTGCATGACTTCATTCACTTAGCTTGGTTTTGTTTCGAAAATCATTGAGTTGATCAAAGTTCACTGATGTAAGTCTTTTGTTTGGTTGACAATAGTGACATATCGTCCCCATTCTTATGGAAGATTGTTCAGGAACTTGATGTTTTGAACGATTGTTCTGGGTGCCAACTTGTTTCTGATAAGCTCATTCATCAAAGTGCAAAACCTGCCATAGTAGGATTCAATGGATTCTCCTGGTGTAGATGTAAACTTCTCCCATGCAGTTAGCAACTTGTTCTCTGTGTCTTGTTGACCGATTTACGTTCCATGACAAATTCGTCTAACACGTTCCCACATGTCAAAGCAGTTTCACAGCTGTCTACTGGCGCAAGATGTCTCTTGGTAAACCCGGTTGTATAATATGAATTGCCATGTCATCGCTGCCGACTTGTTTCGATCCTCTTGAGTATTGATGTCTTTTGAAGACGAAAAATGGTGGGGCGGGAGGTGTTGCATCGGATTTCGAGGGTCTTGGACTTGTCGAAGTATGAAGGGTCCATCCTGAATGGATTTGATCATCAATTTTCCATTAGGTTTTGTCTTGATGTAACGAAGCATTCGACTTGTCCATTGAAGATAACCACCTTTTTCCAACATAGGAGGGCGGTTTTCGGCACCGGCTGCATGAATATCTTGTTGAGTTGCCATTGATGAAGGTATGAGATGATAAAGTTGATGTAGGATCGATTCAACGATAAAGGAGTTGTGGTTGATGAAGATTTAACTCGGTTGAGGTGATTCTGAAAGTCGTACTCGTAACTTCGGTTCTTAAAAAATTTTCGCCCAAAATTTGAAATTCACTATAAAAATCAATTCTAAGGTCGTATGAAAATTTTTAGTTATGACAATTTTGGCCTTAAAATTTGACCCGAAAAATTTGAATTTAGGCTCAAAAATTTGAATTTTTGACCAAAATTTTCACAGTTAAACCAAAATTTGAATTTGGCGTAAAATTGAGCGTTTAGTATCCTCAAAAATTTAAATTTTACTCAAGTTTTCCCGCCAAAAAACTCTTTTTTTTTTTATTAAACCTTTATGCGTAGAAAGAGTTTAGGCGTAGAAAGCGAAATTACAGTAGAGCGAGGCTTAGGCGTAGGATCACGGTGCTTGTTATCGTAGGATCTTATGCGTAGGATGCTTAAGCGTAGGAATTCTTAAGTAGGAGAAATTCTTATCGCGTAGAACCCAACTTACAGCGTAGCAAGAGTGCTTCTACAGCGTAGGAATAGCTTACGCGTAGGAATGGCTACAGCGTAGGAATGGCTACAGTAGAATCAAAAATCCTTTACACTATCACAGTGTAAGGGATATCCACAAGTCGAAGTGTTCCACACACTTGTCCAAGTGAGGGAAGCACGAGTAACGTTATAGCACAAAGATTCTTCACCAAAAAGTTACGAGTAGAAAACTAGGGTTTTGACTTTTTGACTTCTACTCATAAGAAATTTCCAACGATTCAAATGATTTCTTTTACCCAGATAGCCTTAAAAACACTCGAATAACCCAAAATGTTGACCTTTTTCACCCAAAGTGCTTAGAAAAGTTACGAGTAGAAATGACCAAAAACCAAATACGAGCTTAAAAATGATTTAAAACACGTAAAGCTTCGAACTTTTTGCCAAAACTAGAATCTTTAACACTATATAAACCTTAGACCATAAGAATCTTGAAGATTTAAGTGCAAAAATAAAAGTTTTATGCGTGACAACTTTGAATAGCGAGAGCTACGCGTATACTACAAAAAAAACTTCAACCAAAACACTCCTATACCATTGTTAGGCGATTGATACCAATTGTAGGACCTTATATCTATCAACCTTATCACAAACCAATACCCACGTTATGCTTATAAACACGTTAAACCAAACACTTATATGTATAAGAAGATGAAATAAAGAAAGGAAGATGGTGACTTGAATGATATAAATTCGTATGTATGTGAAGAGAATGATGAAACAATATGATGTTTATTTCAAAGGAAAAACACACACACACACACTTTCAAGCACACCCCTCAAATGACCATTTGAGGGGTATTTATAGTCCAAGGGACTTGATGCCCTAAAGGCTTTCCATGGGCTTTTCGTGGACTTGGATTGGGCTTGGGATGCTTAAGCTTATACACGGCTTAGCATACCTTAACATTTAACCAATTAGCTTCGCCCAGTCCACGAGCCCGTTGACTATTCTATCACGATATCTAACACACGATACAAAGTTCCTAATCGTGAATGACCATCACTTCTAATAAAACTATTAAGGCTAACATCACTAATTAATTGGTATTTTTGGTGATTTTTGCTTTTAACTTCTAAACTTGTTTTAAATGTTTCTAAAAGCTTGAATAAGCTTTCTGGGAGCTTATATGTTCTATTTCAGTCCATGTTAACAACCATAAACAATATTTAATTACTCATGAGATTTTTGAAATTGAAAACTGCATAATCTGAAATTGGAATTTAAACACTAGATTTTATTATTGAAAAGGGTTCAAAACACAATAAGATTACTTGCAAAGGAAATTGAAAGCTTTAAAATACACTTGAAACTGAAATTTAACTAAAACGACATTAAGAAATTGAAAATACACTACATAGATCGATACATTGCTTCATAGCTCCTCTTTATAGACTTTTTGCACTTCTCAATGATCTCTGAGATCTTTCCACCATCTACGAGCCATTGGATGCTTGAAACTCATCAAAACCGTCAAGTGTCATTTTGGCCAAATATTTCAAAGCAGGTTTGAGCTATTAATGAGAGTGGGTTTCAATCAATTAAAGGTTTTGGAGTTTAGAGGAGGTAGAGGGAACAAAGTATGGAGAGGGGGTTGAAAAGGTTTGAAAACCATGCACGGTTTTGTGGAATCGAGAGGTTGTGAGGGCGATGTACAGGAGAGGCGGTATTTCCTTTGTTTGACTTTTGTTGATCGTAGCAATAATATTAAACGGGGGAGGTCAAAAGGGGTTTGTGGTAGGGCCAAATTGTATTGGCCTGGCTCAAGGGTCAGCCAAAGGGTCAAGGGTCATGTGGAGTTGGGCTTGGATATGCTTTTGGGCTTGTGTTTGTTGGGTTTGATATTTAAAAGGGGTCCGGTTTGGTTTATTTAAGCACAAGGACCAAAAATGCAAATTTCATCAAACTTCAAGGACTGAAAATGCCAACTTTCCAAACTTATAACAAGGACCAATTTTGACAAACTTTGATAGCACAAGGATCCTTTTTGCATAAATTCCATTTTAAAAGGTCCAAGGACTAATTTTGCAATTTTCCAAAGTTTAAGGACCTTTTCTGCCATTTGATCAAAAACTCATTCAAGGACCATTTTTAACAATCTTAGAATATTTCAGGGACCTTGAATGACAAAACTTCACATTTTTGAATTTCGGGGACTAGATTTGACAACTTTTAAAACTTGGGGGACTAAAACTGCCAATTTTGCTAACTTGAATCATTTTCATCGATTTTGATATTTTTGCATTTAAAACACATAAAACACTGATTTGTGATATTTTGATCATTTTGATGTGTTTACGAGTGTTTCGGATGATGATTTTGCAGTTTAGATTGTACAAAAATGATGAGTATTTAGACACTCATCATTTACGTGCTTTAATTTCCTTTCCGTTATTTAATTTGAATCTAGAACATAATTAAAAAATCAAAAAAAATCCAAATCATCGAGCATTTTAATAACAAGCCAATAACGACGTTGCCCATTCACACCTCGTTGGGAAACGACTCGGATTTCCTAATCCGTATCACTATCACTCACGGGATTTGATTCACTATCCTTTTTCCTAAAGGGATTATAAATCATTCCTTGTGTTTATTTTTGATATCGATATTGTGGTTTTATCCATACACACATACCCCTAAGCCTACTTCGAGAATCATTTCTCTAAGCCACATAATGCTTTGCTTAGCTTTGTTTATAAACAAAACATGATGAATCATAAGGATAAAAAAACATGCTTGTTTACCTGCTTTATCTCTCAAGAAGAACCCAAGACTATATCTCAAGCATTAGCTAAAGAGAGTTGGGTTGAAGCCATGCAAAAGGAACTTCTTCAATTCAAACTTCAAGATGTTTGGGTACTATGTGATTTACCAGATGGAAAGAAAGTAATTGGTACAAGATGGGTTTTCAGAGTTAAGAGAGATGAAAGAGGTAATGTCATCAAGAACAAAGCAAGACTGGTTGCACAAGGATATGATGAATTGTTTGCTCCTGTAGCAAGGATTGAAGCCATAATATTATTTCTTGCTTTTGCATCTTATATGGGCTTTCCTGTTTATCAAATGGATGTCAAAAGTGTCTTTCTTTACAGCAAAATTATAGAAGAAGTCTATGTAAAACAACCTCCTGGTTTTGAGGATCATGCACATCCAAACAAAGTCTACAAAGTTGTTAAGGCTCTGTATGGCCTTCATCAAGCCCCTAGAGCTTGGTATGAAAGACTCTCCACTTTTCTATTGCAATGGTTACAGGAGAGGTGCAATTGATAAGACTTTGTTTATCAAGAGGGACAAAAAGGATATAATGCTTGTTCATGTATATGTAGATGATATTATCTTTGGAGCTACAAAACAGTCAATGGTGAAAGAATTTGAGCAGCTCATGCAACAAGAGTTTCAAATGTGTTCCATAGGTGAATTAACTTTCTTTTTGGGGCTTCAAGTTAAACAATCAAGTACTGGAATTTTCATTAGTCAAGATAAGTATGTCACTAACATTCTTAAAAAGTTTAACTTCAGTACTATCAATCCGGTCACCACACCCATTAAAGCTTTAAACTCATTAGGAAAAGATGAAGATGGAGCAGCTGTGGATGTCAAACTTCTGGATCAATGATTGGTTGTCTTATGTACTTACGCATCTAGACACGACATCTTGTTTGCTGTATGTTTATGTGCAAGATATCAAGTATCACCCAAGGTCTCTCATATGAATGCAGTCAAGAGGATTTTTAGTTATCTCAAACAACAACCTAAGTTAGGGTTGTGGTATCGTAAAGATTCACCTTTTCACTTGGAAGCTTTTGGGACAGTGATTATCACGAGGAGATAATTATGATAGAAGATCAACCACTTGAGGATGCCAATATCTTGGAAGAAGATTAGTCTCATGGCAATGTAAGAAACAAACCATTGCAGCTAACAACACCATCCTTTGAAGAAGAATATGTTCATTGCTGCAAGTGTTGTGGACAAGTACTTTGGATGCAGAATCAACTCTTGGATTATGGATTCAATTTTAAGAATACTCATTTCTACATTAACAATGAGAGTACCATTTGCATTGTGAAGAATCCTGTTTATCATTCCAAGACCAAGCACATTCAGATTAGGCATCACTTTATTCATGATTGTTATGAGCATAGGCTCATTAATGTTGTCAAGGTCCACACAGATGACAATGTAGCTGATCTACTCACAAAGGGATTTGATGTTTCAAGATTCAACCATTTAGTGGTGAATATTGGTATGATTAATTATTAAGCTACATTTAAGGGGAGGACTTTATATTAGTTTAGTTTAGTCCTATGCATTGTTTGAGGGGAGGCAACACAATGTTATTTGATGTTTTGGCTTTTGTGGAGAAGAGGATGGAAAGTACTGCTTGGCATTTATCTGAGAAAGTCTTGCTTTGAAAGTCTGCTTACGTGGAAAGCTTGTTGTCTGTCAAAATACATTACAGCGGTCATTAATAAGGGGTAAAATTCAACAACGGTAACTTTATTAATTGGGCTTTGATTTTTTAAATCTTACCTATAAATAACTACCCTACCGATTTTTACTCTCCTCTTTATACTTATCCATCCATTTATCACTTTTCTCATCAACATTCACCTTTTCCAATTCCTTTATTCTTCTACAAACAACCAATGGCTAATCGTAATATCTGTAGTATGCACAATATGGTTGCTAATTTGGGCAAGACACCATCAAACATCACTTTTCATGATATAATTGACTTCCTAACTGGGTCTTCAATCAATTAAGCTCTGCTGATCAATCCTGACATCATTGAACCATGGATTCAACAATTTTGGGCTACTGCTAGATCTCATTTGCAAGATGATAAATCATTCATTCAAGCTAAGGTTGCTAGAAGGATAGTTAGAATTACTGAAGCTACAATAAGGGATATTCTTGTTTCATGATGAAGAAGGTGCTGTTCATTTTGACAAACAAGTACTTTGGGATACACTTAGAGATATAGGGTATGAAGGTTCACTCACTGAAACTACTTTTAAGAAGCCCTTGTTTAGTCCTCATTGGAAATATCTTGTTCATGTTTTGCTTCACTGCTTGACTCCCAAAAGTACTTCATGGGAACAATTTGGTTCAAATATAGCTTCTACTTTAGTGGGATTAGCTACCAATCAACCCTTTAACTTTTCAAGAATGATTCTGGATGGTATGCTTTCTCATATCACTAATGGTTCTCCATTTTTTATGTACCCTAGATTTCTTCAATTATTTCTAAACAAACAGCTTAAGGATGTTCCTAAAGTAGTGGTCACAAACCTAAGAAGGTTTCTAAGGGAAAGAAGCCTAAAAAGCAGTCTTCATTCACATTGGGGAGGAATTTGGAGAATCAGAATTTGAATGAAGATGCTGAACCTCATGTGAATTTGGATGAAGAGCCAGATGCTGAAACTTATGAAGATCCAAATAAAGAAGATGAGCAAATTGAGCAACTGATGTTCAAAAGTCTTGGTGTTCAAGATACTTGGTATTCAAAGTACTGATGCTTAAAGTACAGGTGTTCTAGGTACTGCTCTTCAAGGTACTTTTAGGCAAGAGCTTATTACACCAAGAACCTTAAATTTTGATGAAGAAGCTGGTCCTTCAACAATTATACATGAAGAAGCTGGTACTTCTAGTCCGATTCAGCAAAAGGAACATACTGCTAGTGATGATGAGACCATTGCTCAAATAATTCTCAACATGTCAAGACCAAGAGGTATTAGTATTCACAGGTTGAACAACCTCAAGTCTACAAACTTCTCAACCTACTCAAGAAATAGATCCAAAGGATAAGCGAAAGGTATTACGGTAGAATCAAAGAAAAAGAAGAAGCTCACTTTAGCAGAATTAAGAGCTATTCAAGAGGCTCAAAATGAAGAAGCTGCTAGAAAGTTACAAGCTGAATTAGATGCTAAAATTGTTCTACCAGAGAAGCAAACTGTTATACCAAGAAGACCACAAGGTATTGCTAAAGAAAGGAATGCCATGATGGCTTATCTGAAGGGTCAAGGATATAAAGGTTTACAGAAGTTAAAGTATATAGAGATGAAAGACTTATATGATGCTGTTAGAGAGTCTTATCAAAAGGAACTAGAAGGTATCATTCCTTTTGATTCTGAGAAGCAAAATGTGGATGCAAGAAAAAGAAGTTCAAAGAGAAAGAGGACAACTGATGATAAACAGCTATCAAAGAAGTTTAAATTGAGAACATAAACAGTTGATGAGCTGAGGAATTATCTAAGGGTTGTTGATTTTGAGCATCCAAAGTCTAAAGAAGTTGTAGAGATGAAGTCTAAGATTTCTACATTTGAAGTTGTAGAATCAAAGGAAGGAGATTATCTTATGTTTCATAGAGAAGATGAAAGTTTTAGAGTATTCAACTTATTGTGGGACATACTGCATATGATAGATAAAGAAGATCTGTTTCATCTGTATCAACTAGTGCAAGATTATTTTGAGCATATTCCACCAACTGGAGTGGGTTTAGTCTTGTTGGGTGATCTAACAACTATCTAGGAGACAGAAGAAACTAGTAATGATGCTCTCTGGAATAATCAAGAAGATTGGGAAATCACAAGCTGAAGATTCTTTGAAGAATCAGGAGTGCATGTCTTAGAGTTAGAAGATGGTACCATGATTCATATGTTAGCAGAAAGGAGATATCCTCTTACAAGAGATCTTATGAACAGGATGCTAGATCATGGTATGGAAGTTGAACAAGAGAATGAAACAGCTCTTATGGTAATTGAGTTGTTTATCAAATGGACAACTTTGGCAGATGATGATGCATAATTACTGGTATGGTCTTTATTATATAAATCTTTTGAATAATCAGTACTTTATTCAAAGTAAGCTGGGACAACAGTACTTTATCAAAGTACTGCTTGCGGCCAAAAGCGAGTAAAATCATTTAATAAAATAAGCAATTTTTGTAAAGTGAAAAATACTTTTTGAAACACAAGATAACAGCAGCAAATTGTTTTGAGAGTAGCACATGGTGTTAGTACTTGTACTACACAACAAACGGTAATCAACTCACCATGTTTAATAAACAAGAAAGAGTTTGACTCATCATGAGGGTACGGCTCTGATGTGATTAACAAATCCGTTTTTAGTTGAAAATTTAAAAAAATTGTATGGTTTCAACTCACCATATCTGTAATAGTGAAGAGTTGGCTAGCCCACAAGAAAAATGGCTTGTGGTAAAGGCTATGGAAAATCCATTTGTATGGTAATTAGTTCACCATGGTAGTAAGAACTAACTAGTCCAAAAGCAAAGCGGCTCTTGTAAAGACTTAAAAAAACAAATCCGTTGATAGCTGATGATTTGCTAAAAATCATATGGTTATCAATGTACCATGGTTTTTCACCTAAACATTGGCTACTCCATAGTTAATGGCTTTGGTAAAGAGACATCAAAATCCATTATTTTTCAATGATTCACCTCTCACAGGAGTTTACACACCTGGAAGTGATGAGAATAGTATGAAACTTTATGATTTGATGTACATTTTGCCATATGTTGCTGAGTAGCTGAGAAGATAAAGGTTGCTAATAGAGATTGCTGATAAAGATAACTTTGATGATGACAATACAAACACAGTGAGTACAAGACAAATTTGAAGTTAAAGATACAATCTTTCCTTGAAGACAAAAGATGTTGTCACACCCCCAATTTACCTGTTTTGCAGCGGAATGGAATTCCTGGGGATTGACTGTCATAGCATCACAATCACCGTTATATTGAACGACCTAAAGTGTCGTTTGGAAAATACATCGTTTGATTTAATAAAACAATCAGAGTTTACAAAGATAGGTCCCAATTGAAAATCATCTTGTGCGGAAATAAGTTGTTACAATTCAAGCGATGTTTTAAAGTATGTAAAACCCAATGAGGCAGCGTCGTCACCACGACTCCATGATGTGCCCAAATGCATGCCATGAAGTGATAGCCTTAGATACACGAGATAAAACATGCTTAAAATGTCAACACAAAGGTTGAGTGAGTTCATAGAGTTTGAGTTGAAATGTAAAGTCTTTCGAAATCGTTTATGCAGCAAAGGCATTGTAAATCGTTGAAATGTAAAGACTTTCAAAATCGTTTATGCAGCAAAGGCATTGTAAATCCACTCGGTTCCAAGTCCACCCATACAAAACTTGCAACTTTGTGTGTTCACAACCATTGCGAAATGTATATATATATTTTATATTCAACCACACATTGTCAAATGAATTCACAATAGTACCTAACTTCGGCGTAAAACCATAGGTTTAATTAATTCGTTTGAACACAATCATCGTAGTGTGAGTTAAATTGTTTCACACTCATCGTTAAAAACAACATCGTATTTATTTCACTAAGTTCATGACACCCAAGCGTAAACATCGCACCAATAAAATTGGTAATCATCGTTTCATCGCAGCCCTAATAGGTAAACTTGCCAATTTACTTTAATGATTCAAATATAGTGCGCTCGATTTCCCCTAACTGGGTCAATAGGGCGGGATGAGTGTTAATTCAATAGGCCTATTCACTATACTTCGGCTCCACGCAAGTGACTAATGGTTCATGATGTAGGGACTTCGAACATAGCAAATACTTAGTGACAATAAAACATCGGATATAGCATACAGTTCAAAGCATTTGTGTTCAATTTAAAATGTAGCATGTATCTCCCCCAAAAGTAGTATAAAAACAATTAAAAGTGGGGCTATGAAAACTCACCTGTTGCAATGATTATGATGACAAAAGTGGGTACACCGAGGTATAATGTAATGCTTTACCCTTGTCCTATTGTGAATGATATGATACGTCATGAGTTGCAATGTAATGTTATGCATGCATTTCATTATGTTATTTATACCATTTTGCGAGTTTTGAAAATATTACTTATCGTCGAAAAATACTCGTTTGACGTCTTGACCAATTAAAATCACTTTTCAAGTTTTTACGTCAAAATGTCATCCTACAATGGTTTAATAATGATTTTTTGGTGAAATTTCACTTTTTCGCATAAAACAATGTCGTCGGAAATTTCATGAAAGTGATAAAAATAGCTTTGGAAAACTAATTAGGGGTAAAATGGGTAATGCGTCGATCGTTAGAGAACGAACGCGACAGTTTTGGAAAGTTTGTATCGAAATCTAGAAGTTTCAGTTCAGGAGTTTTCG
The DNA here is from genome assembly GCA_910596185.1 of Chrysanthemum makinoi. NCBI lineage: Eukaryota > Viridiplantae > Streptophyta > Magnoliopsida > Asterales > Asteraceae > Chrysanthemum > Chrysanthemum makinoi. The sequence goes on along the minus strand of OU343223.1, from coordinate 205,771,612 downwards.
TCATAAAGGTCTCGAACATAAAGATAATAGAGGTTAAATATGGTGATTTTAGTTACCGTAACACTTATCTCGTAAAAAATAATATAGTTTTTCTAAAAATAATAGTTTCGGCAAGTTTATGAAAACGTGTATATCTTAGTCGTTTCAAATCCGTTTTTTACGTATTATATGTCCTTAGCTTCGTATCAAAGTATACTAATATATTTTTGACAAGTCGAAATAATTTATGAAGCTTAAGGCTCGTTTTTGACTCGTACAAAATAAAAATAGTATGCTGAAATTTCAGAAAATATACATTTCGTCGTCAAACTTGAAAAATTCATAACTTCTTCGTTATAACTCCGTTTTAATCCGTTCAAGCGGCCACGGATTCGTTTTAAAGTATATTTTCTAAATATCAAGGCCAAAATTTCGTGCCTACTGTCGGATTTTCCAGAAAAACAAAATAAGGACAGAACACTTTTATATACTTATCGAAAATAGTTTTTCTCGTACTAAACCTATTCCAATCCCTTCAAATCAACTCCAAAGCTATTCTAATCCTACCATACACCTTCTTAGGGTGTCATGGGTTCCTAGACATCATCAAGATCAAAATATACCAAGGGGTAATTATAGGATGACTTTATATGTATAAAACACTAAAAATCAAAGTAAAAATGGTATAAACAACACAAGTCTTGCATGTTTTTGCTCAAAAATGATAAGATGAGTATGAAATGAATATGTAAGATGAAAATAAACATGAGATGCTTACTAGTGATATGATGAGGTGATTAGAACCAAGGATTAACCTAAACACCCTAGGTTTTTATTTCAAAACCTTAATAAAGAGTATTATCTAGATTGTTATAACACTTGGACTTGAAAAACTTTTTGATCCCTTTGAGCTCTTGAAGTGGCCGGTTATGGAGGAAACAAAGAGAGAAAAATGATTGTTGCTACTTGTATTATTTGTGTTGAAATGAAATAAGTGAATGAGATTGTGTATATATCTAGACCTTTGAAAATTTTTACCACAACCATAAATTCCAACCCTTAAGGGCCGGATTTTTAGGATCTTGCTTCCCAATCATTATATTTTTTTTTTTCTCTTCATAATGTATATATATAATTATGTATATTATTTGTAAACTTTGACAAAAGTGTAAGTAATAAGGTAAATGGTAGATTTTTAGTACAAGTAAGTTTTTGATAGGTCAAAATAGAATGTAATGATATAATAAAAATTATAAAAATACATTCCTTGTGAATTTTGAGTGATAAAATAATTATCGTCTAATTTTTAAGAAAACGTCGTAATAATATAAATTTAACGATTTATGTACCAAATAAATTTAAAACACTATGTAAACTCAAAATATAGTTTTTACAACTAAATGTAAGTATAAAAATATGTCGGGATCATTTGTGAAAGTAACGGATTAAATATTCAAAATAATAACTCACGCGATAGCGTTTATTTAATATAAAAATTACGCGATACAAGTGAAATGAAATGTCGTGAAAGAACTAATGAGATGCAAATGATGTCAATGAAATGTAGACTAATCTTAGTCCATATGAAATGTACGTGATGTTATGATCATGAATGCGCCGCTAAACCATAAAGGTTACGCGAATTTGGAACAAGTAAACCAAGTTTACTATAAATGTTGAAATTATGAGGCATAAATTGTGTGATGGAAATGACTGAAAGTAAGGTTGTCACATTAAGCCCATCAAAAAGGAATTCAGCCCACGAATTCAGTTCGTTTGGTCTCTCGGGTTTAGGGTTTGATGTGGCAAACTTTCCCATTCTCGAGCAAAACCCTCAAAAGACTTTTTGGTAACCGATTTTTTACTTAATCCCAACTCATCAAACAAGAACTGTCATACGATTAGGCTAAATCGGTTTAGGTAACAACTTGTTTCTAGCTTGATCTTTGCAGCTCATCAAACAAGAATTGTCCATGCGGATCAAACTGGAAACAAGTGGTTTGAAGAAAATCTTTTGAAAATTTGGCTCGATTACCGAATTGCTTACACATATAAGCCTACTACTCCCTTCATTGCATGATTCTTCCTGAATTAGACATAGGTGATCGGGCTATGTATAATTTAGGAGTAACTATGCAATGCTTGGACTATCGACTCATATGTTGTTTGGTGTTGAGTCAACTGATGTTAAAATTGTGATGAACATCGAAGAGAGAAGACATGGAGAAGTGTCGTTAAAATGATAGTTAAAGTAAAAAGAATTGAAATCCTCGGAAATGATAACAAATCGGAAAGAAAATAAAGTACGATAGATGAGAATATTTTACAACAAGTGGTTTATCAAGCAGAAATACATCTTAGGTTATAAAGATTCGGATATGATGGAAAACATAAACTTAGTACGACATAGCACATAAGGAGAAATAAGGCTGTTAGTTTCGAACTTCTTCCGTCTTCCACGTCGTTGATACCTTGACGAGCTCCTCCTCCTCCTTCCAACATATATACATTCCCATGAGCACCTTCAACTGGTTGACCTTGGTTTTGAGGACATTGATTTCGATAGTGTCCTTGTTCCCACATCGAAGCATTGACTACGGCTTTACCTTTACAATCCCTGGCTAGATGTCCCGTTGTTTTGCATTTGTGGCACTTGGCAGGGCAAGGACCCGAGTGATGAAAATTACATTGATTACATAGTGGGTGTGTTCCAGCATACCCTCTACCTCTCATTGGTGCGGCGACATAAACCATTCCCGCTTCTTGCCTTCTATTTTGTTGTTGATGCCGGTTAGTGTTGCGGTTTTGGTTGTTGTTGTTATCATCTCCTTGGTCGTTTTCCCATTTCCTTTTGTTGTTGTTGATTTGGTTATCGTCGTTGTTGTTGTTTTGGTTATTGTTGTAGTTGGTGCGGTTGTTGGGGTTGTTGTTGTTTTGGTTGGTGTTGGTGTACTTACCTCTCTTCACTACCAGGGCCATGAGCTTTTGAGTCACCCTAATAGCTTCCTCGATTGTTTGTGGATCAACGAAGTCACATTTCCTTGAATAACTTCGGGAAGTCCCCAATAAAGCCTCTAGCAACTTCTCGTTATCGGTACCATCGACGGGCATACGCGGCCAATTCTGAAATCTCGAATGTATGTGTCAATATGGTACCCAATCGTTACTAGTTCGTAGAACTCATCCAACTTTTCACTTCGTACGAGGACAAAACTTCTTAGTCACCAAACCCTTAAATTGCTCCCAAGTAAGCTTGAAAGCATTCTCCATTCCAATCGGTTGAGCATATGAATTCCACCACGACAACGCTCCATCGAGTAATGTACTTGTAGCAAATTTGACCTTACTATCCTCCGGGCAATTACAAAGCAAAAACACGGATTCCATCTTTTCAAACCATCGTACCATGGCCGTGGCTCCTTCAGTCCCCCTAAACTTCGTGGGCTCACCACTTTTGAAATCCTTGTACGAACATCTCTTAACGCCGGATCCTCCGGCATTTCTTGGCAGAGCACGGCTAGCCTAGCGGCCAGCGGCAGCAGCTCTACAGGCGGCAGCGGCCCTTTGTTTCCCTTTCGACTCTTAAAGCATCAGCTATGCTATCATTCACTAACTTTTGAATAGCTACTTGGGTCATTTCAATGTAGCTTTCTTGTGCCATATCTTCTTCAAAACAAGAGGAAATGTGAGACGTAGCAAAAATCCGATGTTAATAATAAACACTCCAAAGAGATGTGATAAGAAATGGTAAGTTTGAGGTTATTTTTCAAAATAATCGACGGGTTCCGAAAAGATAGGTTATGAGGTGTCGTAAGTGCTTCAAGTGTATAATGGTTTAGTGACTTAATGTGTTAGTAACGTGTAACTCGACATGTCAGTGATGAAACAAAGTGTGGAGAGTGACTTCGCTCCTATTTAAAGGTTTATCTCGGTATGCGTCGTTATCGATGATGAATCAGTGATATAAAAATTGTGATAGGGAATGACAAGGAATTCTCCACGTTAGAGTATGAAGAAAAAATAATGGGATGGGTATTTAAGGGCATCCATGTGACAGTCGATATGAAATGAAAGTAAATAACTCGAAAAAATGTACGTATAAACTGCATGTAGAGTGAACATGCACTTATGATGAAATGATGAGATGCTATGATAATGTAGTTATAGTCTAGGGTCAATGATGCAACCTAGTTCTCTATAACCGAAGCTCTGATGCCAATCTGTCACACCCCTAATTTACCTGTTTTGCGGAATGGAATTCTGGGGATTGACTGTCATAGCATCACAATCTCAGTTATATTGAACGACCTAAAGTGTCGTTTGGAAAATACATCGTTTGATTTAATAAAACAATCCGAGTTTACAAAGATAGGTCCCAATTGAAAATCATCTTGTGCGGAAATAAGTTGTTACAATTCAACGATGTTTTAAAGTATGTAAAACCCAAGTGAGACGCGTCGTCACCACGACTCCATGATGTGCCCAAATGCATGCCATGAAGTGAATGCCTTAGATACCTGAGATAAAACATGCTTAAAAATGTCAACACAAAGGTTGAGTGAGTTCATAGAGTTTGAGTTGAAATGTAAAGTCTTTCGAAATCGTTTATGCAGCAAAGGCATTGTAAATCGTTGAAATGTAAAGACTTTCAAAATCGTTTATGCAGCAAAGGCATTGTAAATCCACTCAGTTCCAAGTCCCCCCCATACAAAACTTGCAACTTTGTGTGTTCACAACCCATTGCCGAAATGTATATATATATTTTATATTCAACCACACATTGTCAAATGAATTCACAATAGTACCTAACTCGACGTAAAACCATAGGTTTAATTAATTCGTTTGAACACAATAATCGTAGTGTGAGTTAAATTGTTTCACACTCATCGTTAAAAACAACATCGTATTTATTTCACTAAGTTCATGACACCAAAGCGTAAACATCGCACCAATATAAATTGGTAATCATCGTTTCACATCGCCCTAATAGGTAAACTTGCCAATTTACTTTAATGATTCAAATATAGTGCGCTCGATTTCCCTAACGGGTCAATAGGGCGAGTGTTAATTCAATAGGCCTATTCACATACTTTCCTTTACAAGTGACTAATGGTTCATGATGTAGGGACTTCGAACATGGCAAATAATTAGTGACAATAAAACATCGGATATAGCATTCAGTTCAAAGCATTTGTGTTCAATTTAAAATGTAGCATGTATCTCCCCCAAAAGTAGTATAAAAACAATTAAAAGTGGGGCTATGAAAACTCATCTGTTGCAATGATTATGATGACAAAAGTGGGTACACCGAGGTATAATGTAATGCTTTACCCTTGTCCTATTGTGAATGATATGATACGTCATGAGTTGCAATGTAATGTTATGCATGCATTTAGTATGTTATTTATACCATTTGCGAGTTTTGAAAATATTACTTATCGTCGAAAAATACTCGTTTGGCGTCTTGACCAATTAAAAATCACTTTTCAAGTTTTACGTCAAAATGTCATCCTACAATGGTTTTATAATGATTTTTGGTGAAATTTCCACTTTTCGCCGCAAAACAATGTAAATCGGAATTTCATGAAAGTGATAAAATAGCTTTGGAAAACTAATTAGTGTAAAATGGTGTACGTCGATCGTTAGAAACGAACTTCGACAGTTTTGGAAAGTTTGTATCGAAATCTAGAAGTTTCAGTTCAGGAGTTTTTTAGTCAAGGGTCTCGAACATAAAGATAATAGAGGTTAAATATGGTGATTTTAGTTACTGTAACACTTATCTCGTAAAAATAATATAGTTTTTCTAAAAATAATAGTTACGGCAAGTTTATGAAAGCGTGTATATCTTAGTCGTTTCAAATCCGTTTTCTACGTATTATATGTCCTTAGCCGTTATCAAAGTATACTAATATATTTTTGACAAGTCGAAATAATTTATGAAGCTTAAGGCTCGTTTTTGACTCGTACAAAATAAAAATAGTATGCTGAAATTTCAGAAAATATACATTTTAAATTGTCAAACTTGAAAAATTCATAACTTCTTCGTTATAACTCCGTTTTAATCCGTTCAATGACCCGCGGTTAGTTTTAAAAGTATATTTTCTAAATATCAAGGCCAAAAATTCGTGCCTACTGTCGGATTTTCCAGAAAAACCAAATAAGAACAGATCACTTTTTATACTTATCGAAAATAGTTTTTTTCGTACTAAACCTATTCCAATCCCTTCAAATCAACTCCAAAGCTATTCTAATCCTACCATACACCTTCTTAGGGTGTCATGGGTTCCTAGACATCATCAAGACCAATATATACCAAGGGGATAATTATAGGATGACTTTATATGTATAAAACTCTAAAAATCAAAGTAAAATGGTATAAACAACACAAGTCTTGCATGTTTTTGCTCAAAAATGATAAGATGAGTATGAAATGAATATGTAAGATGAAAATAAACATGAGATGCTTACTAGTGATATGATGAGGTGATTAGAACCAAGGATTAACCTAAACACCCTAGGTTTTTATTTCAAAACCTTAATAAAGAGTATTATCTAGATTGTTATAACACTTGGACTTGAAAAACTTTTTGATCCCTTTGAGCTCTTGAAGTGGCCGGTTATGGAGGAAACAAAGAGAGAAAAATGATTGTTGCTACTTGTATTATTTGTGTTGAAATGAAATAAGTGAATGAGATTGTGTATATATCTAGACCTTTGAAAAATTTTACCACAACCATAAATTCCAACCCTTAAGGGCCGGATTTTTAGGATCTTGCTTCCCAATCATTATATTTTTTTTTTCTCTTCATAATGTATATATATAATTATGTATATTATTTGTAAACTTTGACAAAAGTGTAAGTAATAAGGTAAATGGTAGATTTTTAGTACAAGTAAGTTTTTTGATAGGTCAAAATAGAATGTAATGATATAATAAAAATTATAAAAATACATTTCTTGTGAATTTTGAGTGATAAAATAATTATCGTCTAATTTTTAAGAAAACGTCGTAATAATATAAATTTAACGATTTATGTACCAAATAAATTTAAAACACTATGTAAACTCAAAATATAGTTTTTACAACTAAATGTAAGTATAAAAATATATCGGGATCATTTTTGAAAGTAGCGGGTTAAATATTCAAAATAATAACTCACGCGATAACGTTTATTTAATATAAAAATTACGCGATACAAGTGAAATGAAATGTCGTGAAAGAACTAATGAGATGCAAATGATGTCAATGAAATGTAGACTAATCTTAGTCCATATGAAATGTACGTGATGTTATGATCATGAATTCGCCGCTAAACCATAAAGGTTACGCGAAATTTGGAACAAGTAAACCAAGTTCTGATAAATGTTGAAATAGTGAGGCAAAAATTGTGTCGAGAAATGACCTGAAAGTACGGGTTGTCACAGATGTTGAAGTTACAGATTCAAAGGAACTTGAAATCAAGCAAGTAGAATTCAAGTTAGGGGAGGATTGTTGGGATATATAAAGTCAAAGTGGCTGTTTGAAAGTCAAAGTCTTAATGAAGAAAGTCAAAGTCTTGCTTAATGAAGAAAGTCAAAATCTTTGCTTAGTCCAAAAGTCTTGATATGCTAAAGGACTGCTATGCAAATCGTTTAAGGATTGTTATGTAATTCTAGAATATTCTTAGATTAGAATTAGTTTACTTGTCGTAAAAGGATTGTAAACCAACTAGGGTATTCCTTATGTCTATAAAAGAACCCCTAGATTGGCATTAGAGATATGAATGAACTTACATGCAAATACTTAATAGAGTTATATCAGTGTTTCATTGTTAGTAGTTTTGGATTTATCCAAGGTTGCTAAACCCTTACAAGCTAAATAGTTAGTTTGGTTGAGTATATCGATCAACACCGTCAGAACACACCACAAGGGTGTGCATGTGCTTATTAGTCCGCTTAGTAGAGAAAGGCACAAGAGTGTGCTCGTAGTTGCTTGGTCTTGGTTCAACACCACCGATAAGGTGTTGTGTGTTTGTTGTGGTCGGTTGGCTTAGCGACCCAGGGTGTTTGTTGCTCTCGGTTCTGACCACACCACCGGTGGTGATTGGGTGCGGGTTGAGTCATCACAACCCCATCTAGGGTGTGATGCGGTTTGTTCATATTGACCCACCCCACAGCCATAGAGGGCATTTGGTTCTTTACTATAACAACAGCCCCAACAAGGGTGCGGTTGATTTAATTCTCGGCTCAACCACATCTTGAAGGGCGTTGGTTTTCCCTCGTTCGACCACATCACCACAAGGGTGGTAGTTGTGTGTTAGTTGTGTCATGGACTTATTTCGACAAACACGAATGAATTATGCGCATTCTTACTCTCAAGTCAACAAGAAAACCTGTTATTAGTATAAATTAAGGGCTGTTTTGGGCCAGCAGTTAAATCGAGTTGGTATGCAGTATTTTTGGCTTATGGCCTACTGGGAAATCAAATTATTAGATAGATATATGTCTTAGCTTCATGTGACGAATTGGATGGGTTATCAACTCCTCCCGATAAGGGAGTTATGGCCGTTTTACGATTGCTAGTCAAATCTGGAACATCATTTGGAAAATGAGTTAAAATCCAGGTTAATACTCTAAAATGTAGGATAGGAATGCTAATCTCAGTAGTGTACATCTAAATCTAACTTCTCCAAGTGGAATCACTTTAATAGCTATCACGGTTTGGGAAATACATTAAAATTAGTGTTTCATAGGAAAAGTTAGGACTGCTTTGAACCAGTATAGATGGGTTAATTGAGAAAACTTTGGCCTAGAAGGTATATATTATTTTATGGGATTATGGAAATAAGTTTAAGGTACATGTGTTGAATTGGATAGGGAGATACCTCCTCCGTATGAATGAGATATGGCCGTTTTATGGAAACATGCCAATTCTGGAGCTGCTGTTGGAAAACATGTTTTGCTCTAGATTTTTGTACAGTATGCTTATGTTTTAAAATGTGGTTTAACACTAGACATTATAAGCTTTCACCTCCAATTGGTTTCAACTTGATGGCTGTTATATAATAGTATTTATGACCAAAACCGTAAGCGTTAGAATTCAGCGAACTTCTGGTTGGAGTTATAGTTGGTAAAAACTCATTTCCCGTTGATTGGTAAATGAATTGATTAAATGGCCTAATGTTTCGGAAACTACACTTGAGTATTTTTTCAGGGGTGAAAACCAATCCTTGTATCTTTTATAGGTTAAGAATCGATGGTGTGAAGTTGACTAAATTCAGCAACATGGTTTTTCGTCTATTCTTGAGAAATAAAATTGTGATCACTTAGTAAAAGTTAAAAATGGTTAAGCAATACTTATTAGAAGCTTATTTGGGTATGAGTGCATGTTGTACACCCATTTTGAGAATAAAAATACTTTGGTTAAGTCTCGGTACAGTGCCATACATATCTCGAGATCATTAGATTTACTTTTCATATTGCTCTTCTTTATCATTCTATAAGCGAGTGGGTCATGCCGAAACTTATTAATTGACCTACTTCCTTGACATATTTTCTTGTCATTATCCTCTCGCCTAGAATTCACGCGTCAATACTTTTGTGATTTGTTTTCTTGAGACATCTTGCCTATTCTTTTACTTCATAATATATATGAGATATATATATATTATACTTTGGCGTACATTTGTCTTGAGTCTATGATCTTCAAAACACCACACGAATGATGATACTAAATTTTCTCACAAACATTGAAACGAATCTTCCACGAAAACTAAAATGTTTTATCCTTTGAAACTCATACGCATCGATTACTATTCGCGTATCATATTATGAGACATGCTCATATCTATTAGGTTGTGCCGATTTCTTATCGTCATGCTTTATTTGACACCGTTGCATTACTTATGTCACTACACGCTAAGGTGAGTTCATGGCCTATTTTCAATTAATTTGTACTATTTTTGGGGAGATACGTTGCTAACTATTTACATATTACCGTGAGTTCATGAATCCACTTTTATATGTTTTTCTATCTCATGGGGAGATACATGCTACAAATATGAACACAAGTATTTTTCTGTATGATAGCCTGATTGTTATTGCCTAAGTACCTACTTTTGCTACTAAAAGTCCCTCATATCATGCACCATTAATCACTTGCGAGTGAACGCGAGTATAGTGAATAGATCTATTGGCAGTTGACGCCTCATTTGTGTTAGCCGGATAGGTAACCAAATGCACTATATTTGAGAACAAACGGGAGAATGGCAAGCTCCTGCCCGACGACACTGCATGCAGAAAGATCTTTATGATGTCTGTACTAACATCATTTTTATGATGTCCAACTGTTAAGGTTTGCGTGTCATGAGCTTAGAGCAATAACACAGTACTGTAATGATAATGTACTGCAACTACTAGAACTATGGGTGCTAACAACATGGCCCATTGTTTCTGTTATGGGCGTATACCAACGTAGCCCACTGTTTATTAAACTTGAAACTTGTGTTCAACTGATTATTATACAAACTCTATGAATTCACTCAACTTTGGCCCGGCTAGGGTAAACAAACGAACTACTTTTGTATTGACCCGGTTAGGGCAAACAAACAAACTACTTTTGTATTGACCCGGTTAGGGCAAACAAACGAACTACTTTTCTGATTGACCCGGTTAGGGCAAACAAACGAACTATGGGTATATAACAATGTAACCTACTGCTTATTTTATCAATATTTGTATTTATTACAAATATTCACTCAAACTTGAAACTATTGATATCAACTGTCTGACTCATATTATTTTTAGCAATGGGTTGTGAACACACAGGTTGCAAGTTTTGTATGGGCGGGATTTGCAACTGAGTGGATTTACAATGCCTTTGCTATGTGAACATTCTTTATAGGCTTTTCAACTTATTTGCAACAAACTCTATGAACTCACCAACCTTTGTGTTGACATTTTTAACATGTTTATCTCAGGTCCATAATGAACGAGGCTGGCACGGAGGAGCACCGATACTCAAGAAGGCTATAAATTTTATTATCATTCGAAACCTTATTTAATAAACTATGAAACTACTGGGACCTCATTTTGTAAATTCTGATATTCGAATGATAAATATTTTAAAATGATTCAATTAAAGATCGTTTTCTATTATTATAACTGTTGTGCCATGAAGTAACACCCAGTTTGAATTTCATTTCGAATCATGAAATTCGGGGTGTTACAGGAGATCAAGCTACTACCCTTGAAAGTCCAGTTGTTTTTAGTCCCCTAAGCCAAGTCGTTAAGTTCCGCTACATGCAAGATTCATAAAAATGAGTGCCCGGGCGCTAGCATCTTAGACACTCATCCATAACTTCTTAAGTTCATCCAAACGGCAGGTGATCATTTCGTCAGTTCGCACAAGCGAAGAAGGTTCGTCATTTGGTCAATTCTTACCCTTCCACTCAGTCTACCTACCTAGGGTCAGTTGGTCAATTCGCCTAAGCAACTAGACACTACCGGCATTCAAAACTACCGAAACAAGGGTAGCTACCAACAAATTATGCATGCATACCCTAAAAACAATTATACGGAAGTAATGTAAATATAAACATAACAATTAAGGAATCATAACTAGGCTAGCACCAAAGGTGCTTAGCAGATCATATTAAGAGAAACAATCAATTCAAGGTTTGACAAAATGAAATACATGAATCGAAAGTAAAAAGAAAGATAATCGCTAATGCTTATCGTTAGGGAGTGATTTCTCCCTTGGAGATGGCTCCGTACGCTCCTCAAGATCTGCCTTCAGTCCCCTAATCACGTTCTCTGATTTTTGGTGTGGAGTGAATGATGTGAAATGAAGAATTTAGGGCTGGTATTTATAGGCGAGATCTAGTTACGGCGTAACTTAAGTTGAGAGTTACCTCGTAACCTATATAAATCCATAATAATGCTCTCGTTATAGCTGGTTACGGCGTAACACATGGGATGAATTACAACGTATCTTCAATACAGGTTACAATGTCATGATTACGCCATAATCGTTGGAAGGAGTTAAGGTGTAGCTTGTAGCGTTGTGGAACTTCATTTGACCTAATAGGTTACGGCGTAATCCTTGGTGGAGTTACCGTAATCTTCTGCTGAGCTGGCCTTCTGAGTCACGCATTAGTTACGGCGTAATGGTAGTGGAGTTACGCCGTAACTTCATCACAATGGGCATACTATCATTGTTCTCTTATAAAATCTCCAAATCCGCGTCTCTTTAGCTCTAATGCTCGTAATTTACCTGAAAGTGAAATATAGAGGAAAACAAGCGTAAATCTATATAAATGATATAAAATACGAGAATTATTGGGGGAAATTGACACTTAATATTCAGGACTATTGGTTCTTTGGCTCCCTCGTTTCTCGTCCAGATACTACACGACCGACCATCTAGGTCCCTCCACTCCTAACATCAACAAAACATCTAAACTATTACCACGACAACCAAACCCGGACCATGTGGTCCTGCTCCGTTACTCCCAACTAACACCAAAAGGACCATTTGGTCCTTGTGATTCTCAGTCACTCCCCAACGCACCTAAACCGGACCATCTTGGTCCCGGTTAGCTTCCCAAGACTATCAAACCTCCATTTCAACAACAAACCCACAATCAAAACCTCAAAACAAGAAAAATAAAAATGCATACGCGGGACTCGACTCGACGCACACGATACCAATTCATTTTATTACGTTTTTATTGTTTTTAAAGCTAGTTTATATGTTTGTATCCACCTAAACCCAACCAAAAATGGACGAATGAGACATAAAAGTATCGAACGAGGCAAAAAATCTCGAACGAGTGTACAACTCGTTCCCTTTACCTTTCTTTCTTCCTGATCTATACTTGAAACAAGAAAACACGAACGAGAATGATGTTTAGGGCACGTTTGGGTGGCGGTATGGTGGAAAGGTGGTGTGTGATATATATCAAAAGAAAAAGGAGAATGATATGGTTCTTTTGGTGGTGGTGGTGTGATACCACACGCGGCGTGGTGGGGGTAGGGTGGCCGGAAGTGGGGCGGCGGCTAAGGGTGGTGGTAGAGAGAGAAAATGAAATTAGGGTTTGAGGAGGGAGAAGATGTGTGTGTGTGTGTGTGTGTGTGTGATGGGTATATATATTTTAGAGTGGGGACTAAATAATAATTATTTTGGGACAAATAAGGCACGGCTATATGCAAACACCGGGGGACCAACGTCAAACTTCTTGTAAACTTTCCCGAACTACTACTCATGGGCTCGTATATTTTATAACTGAAAAGGATTTAAAATGTACACTTTTAAGGGGTCATTTAAGCCCTTAATTAACCACTTTTATATCCGTTACTACTTAATTTCGTTCCTTTTCACTTTTTAAGTCTTTTGGAAGCAAAATGCTGAAGCACATTTGTACGAAAAGGAGGGAATACATTAAGAAAATGGAAAAGTCAAGATCGAAGCCACTCAAGCTGCTCAAATTGAACCCGACAGGTCCCAATCAAAGGCGACGCCCCTATATACGACTTGATAAAACATGCACCAATTTAACTTAGTGGAATTTTTGCTCGACAACCTAACGGCGCCGCTTTGAAGAAGAAGAGGCGTCACTCAGACTTTTCATATCAGACGGCCCAGATCCAGAATCCAGACGACGTCCTAACTCAAGACTGACGGCGTCACAACACTAAGGTGACGCCGTCCCATCGATGACTTGGCCAAGACGGAAACCCTAATGACGGCGAGCTGAAGTCGTCTTACTTGTAAGGTGACGCCATCGCAAGTGTAAATCTATATATAAAATTCGATTTTTCTGCATTTAAGAAGGTAGACTTTTGGAGAAAAAACCCTAAACATTTGTAGTACGATTTGGATAGTATCTTAGGGTCCCAAACCCTATTTTACACGTAAATATAAGTGTTTTAATCCAAAGTATCATTATGTCTTCAATTTATTGTGTGTATGCTTGCTTGTTTAACATGTCTAGCTAAATTTTTTGTATGTTTGCTTAGATCTATGAAACCTAGTTATTTATTATTGTTAGGTTGTTTCTTATCTTAATTGAATTTGGCTTAGGAGTGCAACTAGGCTTTCGTTGTGTTTAATGCTTGAATATTCTTTGTGAAAGTGAGGCTTATGAATGAATTAGTATTAGGACTTATGATTTCGTAGGCTAAACCCAAAGGTAACCTCAAAGAGTTAGTGCATACGCATTCCCTACAACCTTAGGAATACAACGCGTTAAGATAAGGTGTGACAATTCAACCGACCAATAAAAGATAACTAGGGAGTAATAGTATCTAGGTAAACATATTTTTAATTATCATACGAGCATACATCAAATAGACATAGCTACCCGTAGTATTAGATAATTAGATAGAAGAAGTAATCGGTAGAGAATACCACCCCCAAACCTATTGCCCCGAGATATTTACCTTAGCTTTCGAAAAACCAATAAAAGATTAAAAAAAAAAAACAAAAAAAAAGAATCATCCTCAACCCCCACCTTAGCGTAATACACTTCTTGCTAGCATTCCTATTCCCCTAGAGAATGATATCAATCCCTGAAGCTTACCCAATACTACACTACAACGATTAGGTTCACTGCCTAGGTGGTTAAAAAACTTGCTCGAAGAAAAGGAAGTTCCTTTGACCCCGAACGCACTTCATTACCGCATCAAGTTTTTACGCCGCCGGGAATAGAATAGCTAGTTAGATTTTTATCTCGTTTAGGTTCCCTTGGCTTGATTCCTATCAAGTAAGTTTTTTTCTCATTTTTAGCTTCCTTGTAGTCTATCCCCCTTCTTCGTGACTTTGTTCGTAACCCCGTCACTTTTCATCATGGAAGGTGATTACCCACCACCAAACCAACCATTTCCCCCCACCAACACCCTTAGACAGCTTAGGACCCGTATTTCCACCAAAACCCTTCTTGAGCCCTTTGCCGAACCTGATAGAGAGCTGTATAAACGAAGAAGAGCCCTCCATGATTCGGGACCACAAGGCACCACCTTCAATTTTGATAAAGCCGTGACTGACCAAGAGTCAACACATTCCCCTAATTCTCCTAAAACTATCAACAACGATAATCTGAGCCAACAGAGCGAGGAAGTTCCCGCTACTCCTGTCAATGAACCCATCAACGAACCTAAGGCAAAAGTCCTTAGATATTACTCTTCTCCTACATCATCTGGATTTACTAGCGCCATCGTCTACCCTTCCGAATAGATCAATGATGTGTTGCATGCCACCGACTTGGCTTATCCAGAATGTGTGTCAATTTCACGGATCCCACAGCGAAAACCCAATTCATCACATCAAACAATTTTTGAAAATTGTGGATACTATCTATGCTGAAGGAGCATCTAAGGAGACATCTAGACTCTAGTTTCTCCCATTTTCTCTCCAAGGAAAGGCCAAAGAGTGGCTCGATAAGCTACCTCCAAGGTCCATCTTTACTTGGGAACAACTCACTACCAAGTTCACCAAAAAGTTCGTTCTCCTGGGAGGACTGCAGCCATCAAGAGCAAAATTCTTCACTTTCGTCAAATCGATGGAGAATCTATCGCTAACTCCTGGACTCGTTGCAAAGATCTCTTTCAACAAGCCCCACACCATGGTATCAACCTTTGGTTGCTTGTCCAAATCTTTTACGACAATGTCTCCCGTGATGATCAAAAAGGGATTGACTTCTCGACCGGCCGAAAGATTTCCAATCTAAGTGCAGAAGAAGGATGGGACCGCATTGAGGAGTATGTCCAAGACCA
Organism: Chrysanthemum makinoi; assembly: GCA_910596185.1. Classification (NCBI taxonomy): domain Eukaryota; kingdom Viridiplantae; phylum Streptophyta; class Magnoliopsida; order Asterales; family Asteraceae; genus Chrysanthemum; species Chrysanthemum makinoi. Next base: position 205,755,880 of record OU343223.1, on the reverse strand, counting down.
AGACAACACTTGGAACAAGCCAATAACCGTAATGAGTATCTCTTCTACCTCGTATAATAACCCATTATCTCTCGACGATCGAATGAAGAAGGCACAAGAGAAGCTCGCATACCTTACAAAGTCGCAAGAGCCTAAGAGGTTGTTTAACCCATACCTTATATGCGACATTTGTGGAGGGCCACACGAGAGTGATGAGTGTGACGATAATATACACCATAAACAAACTCTCCTTTCCTGCCATGACATCTATGATGACCCTTCCCTCCTTGTATTTTTTCAGAATAATGATTACACTCTTTGGGATAATCTAAAATGGAAACATGAGGAAGAAAAGGGTCCCAAATATACCATCTGTGATACCTTTGAAGAAGAACTCGGGCAATTCACCATGGAAAGGGTGATACTTCTAGAGGGCCTTGAAGGATTCATTCAAGAGCAACAAGCTGAATTAGAAAGCTAGTTTGCCGAACTCCACAAAAGAATAAGTGAACCTGGTCCAATCCAGCATGATCCAACTTGTGCTATTACTACTCGATCTGGAACCCCTACCAAGGATCCACCATACCCGGTTCAAAACCCCACTACCAATGAGCCTGAGTTGGACAAGGAGGGAGCACCTGAACCCCCTCCAACCTCTCACGACCCTCCTCCACAAGCACCGATGCCCGTCCAACGTTCAACTCTCACACGGATTCCTTATCCCTCGCGTCTAAAGAACCAAAAGGCCGAAGAAGACAATAAAAGATTGTTGTCTTACTTAAAGGGAGCCATCGTTACCATCCCACTTCTCGATGCATTCTACCATCTCCCTAAACATAACACATATTTCAAAAGATTTCTCTCAAATCAGAAGAAGCTTGAAGGGTTGGTAACATTAGGAGAAGAATGTTTTGCTATCATCCAAAAAAGCCTACCCAAGAAGAAAGAAGATCCAGGTAGTTTCACCATTCCTTGCTCTATAGGGGCACTCTCTATGAAAAACACCTTGGAAGATCTTGTGGCAAGTATTAACTTAATGCCTCACTCTTTATTTCTCAAACTCAGATATTCTGGGCTGAAACTAACCAGAATGGGTATTCAGCTGGCTGATCGATCAATCAAATATCCCATTGGAGTTTGCGAAAATGTTCTAGTAAGGGTAGGAGAGTTCAATTTTCTAGTTGATTTTGTGATCTTAGAAATGGAGGAAGATAACTCAGTGCGATAATCCTTGGGAGACCATTCTTAGCCACAGCTCGCGCCATCATCTATGTTCATGATGGCAAGCTCACTTTACGAGTGGGATTCGAGAGCTTAACCTTTGAAATCAAGGATACTATGAGTCATCCTTCCTCTTACGATCATCTAATATATTTTGTTGAAGAATTTGATGAGTTTGTTGATGATATAGATAGTTGTATTGATGAGTATCTGGTAAATGGATTCATGACTGACGGCAACAACATGATGTATGATGATGAAGAAACTGAGATGGTTGAAGCCATTTCCTTTTACCCACATAAGGCAAAAATTGAACCTCTTGACCTTCAAAAGCCAGAAAATAAGCTAAAACCATCAATAAAGGAACCTTCTACCTTAGAATTGAAAGATCTCCCAAGCAATCTAGAATATGCCTTCCTTCAAGGAGCGGATCAACTCCCTATTATCATAAGCTCATCCCTAACCACTGAACAAAAAGGGAAGCTCTTAGAAGTTCTAAGAGAGTACAAAGGAGTGATCGCATGGAGTGTTGCTGACATTAAGGGAATTGACTCTACTTTTTGCACTCATAAAATTCTTATGGAGGAGGACTGCAAACCCACCGTTCAACCTTAAAGAAGAGTTAACCCCAATATCAAAGAGGTGGTGAAGAAGGAGGTCATCAAGCTTCTTGATGCTAGCTTAATTTACCCCATTTCAGATAGCCCCTGGGTCAGCCCAGTCCAAGTTGTTCCAAAAAAGGGAGGAATGACTGTTGTGAAGAATGAGAAAGGTGATTTAGTGCCTCAAATAATGGTCACTGGCTGGTGTGTATATATCGACTATAGAAAATTAAATTATGCCACACGAAAAGATCACTTCCCTTTACCTTTCATCAATCAAATGCTCGAAAGGTTAGTTGGGCATGAGTACTACTGCTTTGATTTTTCAGAAACCTCCAAATCCCCATTGTTCTAGAAGATCAAGAAAAAACAACTTTCTCATGCCCCTAAGGGACTTTTGCATACAAGCAAATGCATTTCAGATTATGCAACTCCCCCGCTACCTTTCAACGATGTATGATGGCCATATTCCATGAATTGATTGAAGATAGCATGGAAGTCTTCATGGATGATTTTTCAGTGTTTAGGAATTACTTCGACCTTTGCTTATCCAACCTTAGGAAGATGCTAAAGCGGTGTGAAGAAACAAACTTAGTCCTGAATTGGGAAAAATGTCATTTCATGATAAGAGAAGGAATTGTCTTGGGACATAAAGTCTTTGGAAATGGGATCGAGGTCGATAGGGCCAAAATAGAAGCAATATCTAAACTACCATATCACACTACTATAAAGGCCATTCGAAGCTTTCTTGGTCATGCAGGATTTTATAGGAGGTTTATTAAGGACTTCTCAAAATTTGCCCGACCAATGACGCAACTTCTCGTCAAGGACGCTCCTTTCAACTTTTTAGAAGAATGTAAGGAAGCATTCAATCGCCTAAAGAAGGATCTTACCCAAGCTCCTATAAGGGTTACTCCAAATTGGTCCTAACCATTCGAGATCATGTGTGATGCTAGTGATTATGTTGTAGGCGCCGTTTTGGGCCAAAGAAAAGAGAATCAATTTCAACCAATTTACTATGCTAGCAAAACCATGAATGTAGCGTAAGAGAATTACACAAACACCGAAAAAGAGCTTCTGGCTGTAGTTTTTGCCTTCGATAAATTCAGGAAATATCTCGTCCTTTCCAAAACTTTCGTCTTCATCGATCATTCCGCCGTGCGATACTTATTTTCCAAACAAGATGCAAAACCCCGACTTATTAGATGGATTATATTGCTTCAAGAATTCGACATTGAAATTCGGGATAAAAAGGGGGCTGAAAATCTTGCTGCTGATCATCTCTCGCGATTAGAAAACCCAGACTTAGAGGAATTAGACTATGACGAATTCATGACTCCTTTCCTGAGGAACGGCTTATGGCCATTAAGGATATTAAGCCATGGTATGCGGATTATGCTAACTATCTATCCAGTAGGGTCTTACCGAATTACATGACTAGGCAAGATAAAAAGAAATTCTTCACTTCACGAATACTATTTTTGGGACGAACCCTTCCTATTCCGTATATGTCCCGATCAGATCATTCAAGGTGTGTTGCAGAAGGAGATTGATCATATTATGAGAGTGTTACGGACCATCCGGGGGCATCACGGTATAAATGTCACAAAGACGAAAAGTTTTGATGCCGGATTCTACTGGCCGACTATTTTCCGCGACGTTAAGAGGTTAGTTCAAACGTTCGATGCATGCCAACGATCGGGAAACATCTCAAGAAGGGATGAAGCACCTCAAAACTATATCCAAGTCTGCGAAATATTCGATGTTTGGGGTATCGATTTCATAGGACCTTTCCCATCATCTGGAGGAAATCAATACATTCTAGTTGCCATCGATTGTGTATCCAAATGGGTGAAGGCACAAGCCCTTAGGACTAATGATGCAAGGGTAATCATTCATTTTCTCAAGAAGCTCTTCGCACGATTTGGGATTCCTGTGGCATTGATTAGTGACAGAGGAACCCACTTTTGCAATGCTCAAATGGAAAAGATAATGAAGAAATATGGTGTTCCGCACAGGTTCTCTACGACATATCACCCCCAAACTAATGGGCAAGTAGAGAACACAAATATAGCATTAAAGCGAATACTTGAAAAAACGGTCCACCAGAACAGAAAGGATTGGGCATTCAAACTAGATGAGGCACTCTGGGCATTCAAAACCACTTATAAAACGCCCATCAGAACAACCCCTTTTCGCTTAGTGTACAGGAAAGCATTTCATCTCCCTATTGAGCTTGAGCAAAAGGCATACTAGGCACTTAAGGCTTGTAATATGGATTATTCTGAGGCAGGGTCAAATAGGTTCTTGCAGCTTCAAGAGCTAGATGAACTAAGACTTGAGGCCTATGAGTCCTCAATCACATACAAAGAAAGGGCGAAAAGATGGCATGATCAACGAATAAAGAATCATAAAGAGTTTGTGTAAGGAGATAAGGTGCTCTTATATAATTCAAGGTTGAGACTATTTCCGGGAAAACTCAAATCATGATGGTATGGGCCCTTTTTAGTAAAAACGAAAATGAGCAATGGAGCAGTGGTATTGATAGATAATGATGGAAGAGAGTTTACCGTGAATGGACAATGTGTGAAACATTATCAGTTGGAAAATAACGAACTAATCAACGAGGAAGATATTGTTTTGGAAGATGATGACGGTAAGGAAGTCACCCACTTTGAGTCTAGCTACAAGACTATAAATAAAGAAAAGCGCTTCGTGGGAGGCAACCCATACTTAATTGTTTGCTGGTTTATGTGTCATATATCTTTTTCATTGTTGTTTGTTCTCATGTTTGATTTTGTGAAAATGCTTTATTTTGTCTTTAACCTCGTCTTAATTACATATAAAGGTATTTTACAAAAAGATAAGTGGAAGGAAGATTACATACGTTTTTGAAGAACGTGAACATGAGAATTACAATTAGTGAAATTGATATATATGTGTGTTTGTTAGTGTCAAATGCTTGTATCGAGTCATAATGGATGTTTTGCAGAATTTTCCAAGTTCTAAAGGTGTAATTTTTCCAGGAAAACGCAGCAGACCAGTTTTTGTCATGACAACCTGACGACCTCAGGATTAAAGCCTGACAATGTCATCAAGCAAAATGTACTATACAATTTTTCGTTTTCTGTGCTATTTATAAATTTTTGGAAATTCTCAGGTCTTAATTTTCCCGAAAAACTACAAACATCCATTCCACAAGCATTATATCTTAGTGTAGTTGTGTCCTATATAGTTTTACCGCCGATTTTACGTAAAGGTTTCGTTTGTTTTCTTTAAAGTGTGCAGGTTATATTTGGCAAGAAGAAGAAACTGAACATTGTATGGAGCTTATTACGTATGCATTCTTCTTGTAAAAGAATTTAACCGCAACTTCACACGGATCCTACCGAGCTAATCAGGGGAGTACTAGTTTCTTTCTCTTTTACTTACCTTCCTTTATCATAACTTTGATACTTCCGGGAAACATTGGGGACAATGTTCAGTTTAAGTGTAGGGAGGGAGAATAAAACAGGAACTTAGAAACTATTTTTATCCTTGATCATTTGTCTTGTCCTTGGTCATTTGTGTAATAAACTATGAGAAATATTTGTTAGGGAAATTTTAGCACCAAATTTAAATTTTTTTATGACATGTACAAGCTAAAACTTTAGTCTTAATAAAGCGTCTCATGGATAGGAGTTATATGACTAGCACAAAAACTGTTTACCACTCAAATTCCACCCCAAAAATGTGAGGTTCGCCCCTAGGTCTTTAGGAATAAAAGCATTCACCTTTAATGCTTAGAGAGTGTACCGGTAGTATAATAGATTCTAGAACTTGTTTTGTGATGCATTCCGAGATCGCTAGTAAGACTACACTTGTGTAGTTAGGAATAACTAAGTGATAAGAGGCATTAGGATAACCCTTGTTTGAAACATGTATTATAATTACTTTTTCCACAATCAGTTGAGTAATTACCCCACACCCTTGCGATGTACTCATCTTTAGGACACGATACCCCTAGTTAACCCTTCAGAGCCTATCCTTTTCACGGTTCTCGTGATGTTTCGGTTATCCGAAATATCAATGAAGAGCATTTTTTACAAACCACCCCCAAATGTACACCCAAATCGCCTTAGCCTACCTTGTATGCACTCACCTTTAGTATTGTTATCATTATGATGAGTGTGTAAATACTCATCATTTTTGGTTAAATATGAACTGCAAAACGTTTAAAAATGCTCAGAAATGCATCAAAATACTGAAAATATTCCAAAATTGCATTTTATATGTTTCAGATGCAAAATGTTTCAAATCGATGAAAATGAGCTAAGTTTGCATAATTGGCGCTTTCACCCCCAAGTTTCAAAAGTTGTCGAAATAGTCCCCGAGCACTTAATTTCAAGAAAAATCACCAAAGGCCCTTTTAAAATCATAAGTTGTCAAAATTAGTCCTTTGGTGAAAAATATCAAAAGTTTTGAGAAATTACAAATTTGGTCCTCCAAGTTTCAAAATTGTCAAAAATAGTCCTTGGAAATTTGAAAATGTCAAGTTTGGTCCTGGTACTATTGGAGCTTGTCACTTTTAGTCCCTTGGAACAACTTTGCAAATATGGCAGCCTTGGTCCCTTGAATTTCGTAAATTACACAATAAGCCCTTGTATTAAAGCCTTGGACCCTTGTCAATACCCAATTGGACCCCTGCCATTTTACCTTTTGGCCCCCCTTGTTTTGACCCCCACATAATATTACCTACCAACCTCCCAAGTCAAACAAACACCCCGCTTTCCTCCTCCTTTTCACTGTCTTCCCAACCTGCTTCTGCAAACTCTGACAAAACCATCCCTCCAACTCACAAACCCACTCCCTATTCCCCCCACCTCCACCAAACAACAAAGAAACATTTAATGCTCCCTCATTTACAAGTTATCAGAGATAGTGGATTTTTCCACTATCTTCATTTTTGGCGCCAAAATATGAAATCAAAGGTGGAGATCAAATGAACCAAATCAATGGCCAGGATTGAGATGAGAAACCCTAATGAAGCATATAAATGAAGAGAGAAGACAGAGAATTTTTTTTGTCACAGTTTTAGACCAATTACTTAAATTTAGGTGTAATCGTTTTAATTTTTAATGTAATCTTTTAACTGTGTTTTAAGTTTTTATGTAATGGACAAGTAAATTATGTATCAATTCATCAGTTTTAACAATTAATTTCCAGTTTTATGATTGTTCTAATTTTCCCGCCAAAAAAACAATTCTTATCAAATTACAGTTTTTAGTTGATGAGAGTGTGTTAAATTGTTTGTTTAAGCTTGTTTTTGGTTAATGAAGAGAATTGGTGAAGTTCCATGGTTGGTAATTCAAAATTTCAAAACAGTCAAAAAAAGTCAACTCAGAAGCTCTAAATGGACTTAGTATGGGATTGGGAAGCAAAGGTTTGATATGGTTGAGATAAGTAAAGTGGTGGTGCCTTGCTGTTTAGCATGCCATTGTGGCTAGACTGTTGTATAATACTGGTAATTTGTTCTTTTCATTGTTGTTCCTTACTAGATTGTTGCATACTTAGTTTTAGTCATAATCTGTTAGTAGTAGTTGTTAGACTTGCATAGATTAGCTTTTTGCAGTATTAGTAGATCATAGGATATAACTTTTCTTAGTTATAATTCAGTGTAGGTCTATAACTGATTGCATTCCAATGTCTTAAGGACTGTTTGGCACTAGGCCATTGATCTTGATCAAGGTTAGTTAAGTAGTAGAAATCAGTTGCTTTAGTTCCAATAGGTCATAACTTAGATATCTTAGTTTTAATTTTTCATCTCAATGCAGTAGATAGTCAACATCAACTTTATCTGTTTCAAAATTCCACATCAGATGGAGTGAAAATGAGATAACTTGTACTTAGGCTTAGAATCATTCAGGATAACATGATTTCAGTTCATTCCATCATAAATCATTAGTTTCAATCTGTTTTTAATAGATCAAAGTTGGAAAAAGTCAAATATCAAAACTGCTTTCAAAAGTCAAAAGTGAAAAATCAGTTTTGACCCAACCTTGGATGATTTTTAATTGACTCATTTTTGGTTCAATTCAAGAGAAATTTTGGGTTTAAAAACTTCAATTGGTCAGGATTTGAAATATGAATTTTGTAGATTTTTAACAATTTTGTAAAAGCTCTAAATTAGCTTGTCAACTTGGTCTCACTTCAGAATGCCCGTGCAATCGGTCTCTATGTTTTGACAAGAACTTTAGAGTTCCTCACAAGCTCATAAGAGCTTGTGAGCAGCTGATCTTTGGTTTATAAGTAGGTAGCCAGGTCTACTTTAGGTTCCTTCATCTGTTTTTAAGTTTCAGCTTATTGGGTAGCTTATTTTTAAGCTACAAAGTAGCCCCCAAAACTGTTTTTGACACTTGATTTCAAAACACCAAATCTTTGTAGTTTGCATGTCAGTGGTATAGAGTAGTTGTAATTAGTTTCATTTGAGTAGTAACAGCTTATTAGAGCTTCTGACGTTTGGTTCCCATCCGTACCTTTGCTTATTTCAAGTGCTTATTACATAAGCACTTGCATTGCAGTTTCATTTTCCTACAAACAAGCCTCTGTTTTTATAATTTTCCTAGAATTAGAATATTATTTTAGAGTTTTCCTGAATTTTTCATATTTTTCTAGGTCAGTTTGCTATTTTTCTTCATTTAAAACAGTTTTTAGGTAATTTTAATTAGCTTTTAATACAATTAAATCAGAAAAACTTCAAAAAAATAAGTTTTCATTTTTCTTATGTTAAGATAAATATAAAAAGTCAAAAAAATATTTTTTCAGATTTTTCATAGTTTAATTTGTAATTTTTAGCAATTTAATTAGTTTTAAATAGTTTTTAATTCATAGAAAATAGAAAAATAATCAGAAAAATATAAAAATAGTTTTTAAAATTCTCTTTAGTTATTTTAGATTTTTCCAAGTCATAATTTCATTTTTCTAGCTTTATTTCATATTTTCTTGTATTTTAGGGTATTATTAAATAAGTAAAAATAGTTTTTAATTAATAATAATTAAATAAATAGTTTTAAAAATAATTTTCTTTTTCTAAAAATTTTCTTTTATCATTAGGTTTGTAAAAATGTCATTTTCATATTTTTAGGATTAATATTATTTCAGTTCACATTTTCAGACGTCACGTAGTTTTAATTTAAGTTTTATAAAAGAAAAATAAAAAACATCATTTTGCAAATAGTGATAGCGTTTATTTAATATTTTTTATCTTTTAATTTTCTTTAATTTGCATTTAAGCCTCTGTAATTCATAAACTTTTTCTTTAGTTATAATCAATCATATCTCCTTCCCGTTCAAATTCTCTCGATCACTACACTTGACTATTCTCACATCTCGTTGGGACATAACGACACTGGGAAACACTATACTCCCCGGACTTCATTGCATTTGTTTCCGTGACTGTTTTAAGTTTGTTACGGCCATTATTCACAAGTGGCTAGCTTGCGTGATAAAACTTGACGGTTTGGGACGAATCAAATTTTGGCGCCGCTGCCGGGGAACTGTGCTAATTATCTTCTGTTTAGCAGATTAGTGATTTGAAAATTCACTCTTTGTTCATACCATCCATCTATATATGTTTATATTTTCTTATAAAAATCCAAAACATTTTAAATCACAACAAACACAAAAACCCAAAAAGATTTTTTTTCTTATATTTACAACATGTTTTTCAAAAATACCAAAAATATTCCTCTTTACCCTCTTACCCTTTTTGATTCTTTATCCCTTTACCCTCTATCCATTTGATTCTAACTTCTTCTATTCTCATGGAATCGTTTATTCCTTGTGTCGGTTGTGGTGAGCCTCTTTTTGGTTCACCATGTAGCTGGTGTACGTGTGTACAGTGTGGTAATGATATTCGAACCGAGTTGTTTGTTTTGTGGTTCGAGGAATTCATTTGATTATGATCCTAATCCAAACTCATTTAACGACCCTTCAAACTTTTCCAATTACCCACCACGTTCCGACTTATCTTCATATAATCATAGAATTTTGTGGAGGTCCTCACCAAGGATTTGAGTGTCAATCCGGAAACACGCTTGTCTATGAACACCGGGATGCTCGAACTTTGGTTATGACCAATATCCATATGATTCACCAATCCGTGCTCAACAGCTTTATTGTAGAGAATTGTGGAGGTCCTCACGATAATTTTCAATGTCAACCGTGGAATCAAAATTACTATACTTTCGGTTTTGACAATTTCCAACCTCCACAAAGACCATACTCTGTTCAAACTCCACCGAAAGCCGCTGCCTAAAGAAATTTCCCAAGATTTTGAAACCGCAATGAAAAACTTGATGATATAATTCAAAACCTTAAGAATCAAGTGAGTGGTGAAAAGACCATGGGAGAATTGCTAGTCAAGAGCGAGAGGCTCGCAAATCTAGGGAAGAATTATTAGTCCTAGAGCATGCAAACAGGCTCCCAATTTCTTAAGGCAGCTCTATATGATGATGACGAGGAGGGTTTTTTATCCTTTTAAAGATAATATTTCTCAACTCCCTCAGTCTGTTGTTATCACACCGATATTCCCACTCACTCTCTCGAACATGGGGACGAGCATCTTACACCGCTCCTGAAAAGGAATCGACGAATTCATAAAGTCTAGTGTTGATAACCTTGTCCCAATCCGAGAGAGTCACAGGGAACTTCTGATCATATGTGTGATTCTCTTTCCCATCTTGAGTGTTCAAAAGATCATTTTGAAACTTTCTCCCATCTTAGCGACGATCGTGCTTCCTATGGAAACATCGAGTATGTTGAGGCATCACTTCCACAGTCGATGTCGATCATCTTCGAGGAGTTCACCGATGAACTCACTCACATCAATCCACTTTCATCGGAAAGTGATGATAGTCTCTTTGATTTCAAAGCCGATCCGGGAGAGACTGAAGTCTCCTTGATAATGATCGCTCACTCACCTCTTATCCCAACAATCCAATAGAGAATGTTAATCACTTTGTTCCCAAGCATTCAAAACAACTCACCAATCCTCTATTTGAATTAACTGAATTCACCTTGATTTCTGACAATCTAATCTTTGACAAGGATAGTGATGAGTCCACAATGGAACAAGAGTTCACAAATTCACATCATGTGAACGATTCTCTTCATGAGGAGTTCACCGGTGAACTCACTCATATCATGACTCACGAGTATGATAGATTGGATGGCAAAAATCATGATCGGGGGGAAAAGTTTTCAATCATAAGAGTTTGCATTTCTATGACAAATTTTCCAACCCTCCCTCCCGAGATGCTTTCCAAACCAAAGAGCTCAACCATTAAAATCCAAACGAGTAACCTGACTTGATCCCGAGGAAGAAGATCTTATCATGATCGTCATCATGATTTTCCTTCTTTTCTTCACCTACCTGGTGACTTCCTCTCTTCTTCTTCACTGCTCGAGTGAAGATACCATCTTTGACCCCGGCATTTCCATGTACCATTTGTGAACCGGGTATGTCTCTATATATCTCATCGGTGTGGAACTTTCACGTTCTTCAAATGTTTGTCCAAACATTTTGAATGAAAGTCCGATGGAGATTGTTCTTCCACTCGCTTTCCCAAGAACAAATGAATTCGGATCGAGTCAAGCTAGCTTAGGGAATCAAAAACAGTAGCATGCCATATGGGTTTTCACCCATATTTCAGACTTCTTTCTATCTTTCTACCACCCTAGTGGGGGAGTTACCCCACGTTGATATATAAAGTTTCAAAAAAAAAAAAAAAAAATCTTGCTAAATAATGGCCGTAGTATTTCTCTTTTACGTTCTATGTTTTCATAACCGCGGTACTTTGAATATTGAGGGCAATATTCATTTCTAGTGTGGGGGGAAATTCTCACGAATTTTATCATGTAATTATACCTACCATTCCCCATTTTTGGCCAAAATTTTTTTGGAGTAAGTGTTTTTCACTTACTCGACACGGTTATCATCCGCCATGTCTAATAAACAAAAGGATTGGCTAATCCAGGAGCAAACGGCTCTTGGTAAAGATATCTCAAATCCGTTGACGGCTTGCAATTTGCCCAAAATTGTATGGTGTTCAACTCACCATATCTTTAATTAGTGAAGAGTTGGCTAGCCCGCAAGTTTATGGTTTGTGGTAAAGGCAAAACCATAATTGGTAATCGACTCACCAAAGATAATATTGATAATTTATCTAAGAGTTGGCTAGTCCAGAGCAAACGGCTTCTAGTAAAGACAAATCAAACCGTTGGAAGTCGGTGGTTTGCTCAAAATCACATGGTTATCGTGTACCATGGTTCTTACTTGAACTCAAAACATTTGGCTACTTGAAGTAATGGCTTTTGGTAAAGAGATTCAAACCCATTAAGTTTTCTCAAAAGATTGCTAGGGACTAGCAATAGTTTAGTGTGGGGGATTGATGAGTGTGTAAATACTCATCATTTTGGTTAAACTGAACGCAAAACGCTTAAAAATGCCTCAAATGCATCAAAATACTGAAAATATTCCAAAATTGCATTTTATATGTTTCAGATGCAAAATGTTTAAAATCAGATGAAAATGAGCAAAGTTTGCATAATTGGCGCTTCAGCCCCCAATTTTCAAAAGTTGTCAGAAATAGTCCCTGAGCACTTAATTTCAAAAGAAAAATCACCAAAGGCCCTTTTAAAATCATAAGTTGTCAAAATTAGTCCTTTGGTGAAAAATATCAAAAGTTTTGAGAAATTACAAATTTGGTCCTCCAAGTTTCAAAATTGTCAAAAATAGTCATTGGAAATTTGAAAATGTCAAGTTTGGTCCTGGTACTATTGGAGCTTGTCACGTTTAGTCCCTTGGAACAACTTTGCAAATATGGCAGCCTTGGTCCCTTGAATTTCAGAAATTACACAATAAGCCCTTGTATTAAAGCCTTGGACCCTTGTCAATACCCAATTGGACCCCTGCCATTTTACCTTTTGGCCCCCCTTGTTTTGACCCCCACAATATTACCAGTCAAACCTCCCAAGTCAAACAAACACCGCTTTTCCTCCTTTTTCACCGTCTTCCCAACTGCTTCTAAACTCGACAAAACCATCCCTCCAACTCACAAACCCACTCCCTATTCCCCCCACCTCCACCAAACAACAAAGAAACATTTAATGCTCCCTCATTTACAAGTTATCAGAGATAGTGGATTTTTCCACTATCTTCATTTTTGGCGCCAAAATATGAAATCAAAGGTGGAGATCAAATGAACCAAATCAATGGCCAGGATTGAGATGAGAAACCCTAATGAAGCATATAAATGAAGAGATAAGACAGAGAATTTTTTTTGTCACAGTTTTAGACCAATTACTTAAATTTAGGTGTAATCGTTTTAATTTTTAATGTAATCTTTTAACTGGGTTTCAAGTTTTTATGTAATGGACAAGTAAATTATATATCAATTCATCAGTTTTAACAATTAATTTCCAGTTTTATGATTGTTCTAATTTTTCCCAAAAAAAACCATTCTTATCAAATTACAGTTTTTAGTTGATGAGAGTGTGTTAAATTGTTTGTTTAAGCTTGTTTTTGGTTAATGAAGAGAATTGGTGAAGTTCCATGGTTGGTAATTCAAAATTTCAAAAAAGTCAACAAAAGTCAAACGAAGCTCTAAATGGACTTAGTATGGGATTGGGTTGAAGCAAGGTTTGATATGGTTGAGATAAGTAAAGTGGTGGTGCCTTGTCGTTTAGCATGCCATTGTGGCTAGACTGTTGTATAATATCGGTAATTTGTTCTTTTCATTGATGTTCCTTACTAGATTGTTGCATACTTAGTTTTAGTCATAATCATAGTAGTAGTTGTTAGACTTGCATAGATTAGCTTTTTGCAGTATTAGTAGATCATAGGATATAACTTTTCTTAGTTATAATTCAGTGTAGGTCTATAACTGATTGCATTCCAATGTCTTAAGGACTGTTTGGCACTAGGCCATTGATCTTGATCAAGGTTAGTTAAGTAGTAGAAATCAGTTGCTTTAGTTCCAATAGGTCATAACTTAGATATCTTAGTTTTAATTTTTCATCTCAATGCAGTAGATAGTCAACATCAACTTTATCTCTGCTTCAAAATTCCACATCGATGGAGTGAAATGAGATAACTTGTACTTACGCTTAGAATCATTCAGGATAACATGATTTCAGTTTATTCCATCATAAATCATTAGTTTCAATCTGTTTTTAATAGATCAAAGTTGGAAAAAGTCAAATATCAAAACTGTTTTCAAAAGTCAAAAAGTGAAAAACTTTTGACCCAACCTTGGATGATTTTTAATTGACTCATTTTTGGTTCAATTCAAGAGAAATTTTGGGTTTAAAAACTTCAATTGGTCAGGATTTGAAATATGAATTTTGTAGATTTTTAACAATTTTGTAAAAGCTCTAAATTAGCTTGTCAACTTGGTCTCACTCGAGAATGCCCCTGTGTAATGGTCTCTATATTTTGACAAGAACTTGTAGAGTTCCTCACAAGCTCATAAGAGCTTGTGAGCAGCTGATCTTTGGTTTATAAGTAGGTAGCCAGGTCTACTTTAGGTTCCTTCATCTGTTTTTAAGTTTCAGCTTATTGGGTAGCTTATTTTTAAGCTACAAAGTAGCCCCCAAAACTGTTTTTGACACTTGATTTCAAAACACCAAATCTTTGTAGTTTGCATGTCAGTGGTATATAGTAGTTGTAATTAGTTTCATTTGAGTAGTAACAGCTTATTAGAGCTTCTGTATCAGTTTGGTTCCCATCTGGTACCTTTGGCTTATTTCAAGTGCTTATTACATAAGCACTTGCATTGCAGTTTCATTTTCCTACAAACAAGCCTCTGTTTTTATAATTTTCCTAGAATTAGAATATTATTTTAGAGTTTTCCTGATTTTTTCATATTTTTCTAGGTCAGTTTGCTATTTTTCTTCATTTAAAACAGTTTTTAGGTAATTTTAATTAGCTTTTAATACAATTAAATCAGAAAAACTTCAAAAAAATAAGTTTTCATTTTTCTTATGTTAAGATAAATATAAAAAGTCAAAAAAATATTTTTTCAGATTTTTCATAGTTTAATTTGTAATTTTTAGCAATTTAATTAGTTTTAAATAGTTTTAATTCATAGAAAATAGAAAAATAATCAGAAAAATATAAAAATAGTTTTGAAAATTCTCTTTAGATATTTTAGATTTTCCAAGTCATAATTTCATTTTTCTAGCTTTATTTCATATTTTCTTGTATTTTAGGTTATTATTAAATAGTTAAAAATAGTTTTAATTAATAATAATTAGATAAATAGTTATAAAAATAATTTTCTTTTTCTAAAAATTTTCTTTTATCATTAGGTTTGTAAAAATGTCATTTTCATATTTTTAGGATTAATATTGCTTCAGTTCACATTTTCTTTTGTACGTCACGTAGTTTTAAATTAAATTTTATAAAAGAAAATCAAAAAATCATTTTGCAAATAGTGATAGCTTATTTAATATATTTTATCTTTTTAATTTTCTTTAATTTGCATTTAAGCCTCTGTAATTCATAAACTTTTTCTTTAGTTATAATCAATCATATCTCCTTCCCGCCAAATTCTCTCATCACTACACGTTTGACTATTCTCTCGCGGGACATACATTGGGAAACACTATACTTCCTCGACTTCATTGCATTTCTTTCGGTTTTAAGTTTGTTACGGACCATTCACAAGTGGCTAGCTTTGGATAAACACTGGGATAATCACATTACTAAACCCTTAGTTCAAATATCTAGTTACTTGCATGGTTTCAAGTTGAGTCAGCATCTTTTGTACACGCTTTAGGATGATTGGACTCATGGGTAAAAGTAATATTTTATGGAGTAACGAAGGCGATAAATTCAAATTCCTTTGTCTAATGTAAATACTGGCCGCTTTGGGATACGATATCATGCAATTAACTTCAAATACCATGTTTGGTAACTCAAATGAAGTAATTTACAATTCCATGAATTCAATGAGAATTAAAATGCTCCAAAAGTGAAGAATTTTAATTTACTTAGGAAATTTTTATAAACTCTTATTGTAAACATAGAATATTTATGTCATTTTAATAAACTTTATAAACTTTTTATAAATTTTTTATAAATTATAAACATAAACATTTATAAACTATAAATTTTGATAAACTTATAAACTTTTATAAAATTTTTTATAAGCTAAATGCGGAAGTAAAATAAATTTTATAAAGATAAAAAATATCAATTTTATAAATTATAAACTTTAAATAGAATATTTATGCTATATTAAAATGAAATATTTTAAATCTCTAACCCGAATTTTATTTCAAGATTTTCTAGAAATTATCGAATTTTTCCAAATCTAGTGTTTTTATCTTTTCCAAATCGGGTCAATTAGTGTTAGAGAAATAAAACTCAAGTGTAGAGATGCTCCTATAAATCCCTTATATTTTGATGTTATCATAGAGGATGGTAGAGTAAAAATGTATGCAAAAAAAAATAAAAAAATAAAAAAATAAAATTAAAAAAAAAAAGAAAAGAAGAAAAACATACGGGCTACCATCCCAAATCTATATTTATGTTTATTTCTTTAAATATATGTATGTTTGTTTCAAGGTATGTAGAGTTAGTGAGTCGAGTCTTGGCTTAGCAACGCCACGCTTTTCATGCTTGTAACATAAGATTTTTGACTTGCCACCACTAAAAATCGCCTATCCAACAAAACCCTTTGTTTCCTTACTGTAAGCCTAACGTACAACCCTTGCAAAGACCTCTTAGATAGTTGTTCCTAGGTGCTTACGGTAAAGCGGTGGAGGTTTGATCTATTTATTATATTTCATAGAAACCCGATAGATGAGAGAATCCAAACACCCCTTGTGAGGTGCTAGTATATTATTTCCGTGCTTGTTGTGACTATTGCGGTGCTTTTACTTGTTGTGAATTATTTTAAACCTATGCTTCATACCCCTAACTTATAAATTGATTGGCCAAAAGCACATTTGCTTGAGGACAAGCAAATACCAAGTGTAGGGATATTTGATAAGGATTTAAGACATACACTTGTAAGGGGTCATTTAAGCCCTTAATCGAACACTTTTATATCCGTTACTGCTTAAGGCTTTGAAGAAGAAGGGCGTCAGGCTTTCAAGAAGAAGGGCATCAGTTAGACTTTTCATATCAGACGACCCAGATCCAGAACCCAGACGACGTCCTAACTCAAGACTGACGGCGTCACAACACTAAGGTGACGCCGTCCCATCGATGACTTGGCCAAGACGAAAACCCTAATGACGGTGAGCTGAAGGCGTCTTACTTGTAAGGTGACGCCATCGCAAGTGTAAATCTATATATAAAATTCAATGTTTTTGCATTTAAGAAGGTAGACTTTTGGAGAAAAAACCCTAAACATTTGTAGTCCGATTTGGATAGTATCTTAGGGTCCCAAACCCTATTTTACACATCAAGATAAGTGTTTTAATCCAAAGTATCATTATGTCTTCAATTTATTGTGTGTATGCTTGCTTGTTTAACATGTCTAGCTAAATTTTTTGTGTGTTTGCTTAGATTTATGAAACCTAGTTATTGATTATATTTAGGTTGTTTCTTATCTTAAATGAATTTGGCTTAGGAGTGCAACTAGGCTTTCTTTGTATTTAATGCTTGAATATTCTTTGTTAAAGTGAGGTTTATGAATGAATTAGTTTTAGGAATTGCGGATTTCGTAGGCTAAACCCAAAGGTAACCTCAAAGAGTTAGGGCATACGCATTCCCTACAACCTTAGGAATACAACGCGTTAAGGTAAGGTGTGACAATTCAATCGACCAATAAAAGATAACTAGGGAGTAATATTATCTTGGTAAACACATTTTTAATTATCATACGAGCACACATCAAATAGACATAGCTGTTAATACAAATATCGTCATTAAACGTTATTTATATTTTTTTATCTTTACCTAAGTTTTGTTAACGACAAAAGTAAATTTAATTTTTATAAAGCTTAAAGCGTGTCAAGTTTGATAGATATTAAAACAAGATTTTTCAAATAATATCTTCATCACTCAAGCATTTACATTGTGATTAATCATATCTTGATATGACTCTAAACCATAATGTATGATAGTTGTTTTAGTTCAAGAATTTTTTGGTTTCTTAAAAACAAAACATTACATATGTATTTACATTTTAACATATTTCTAAAAATAGAAAAATAAACACATGACATCATCTGGTGCATCATTGAAATCCTTAGAAGATTTCATTAGATACTTTGTGTAGATTTAGACTCTACATATCTTACACAATCTTGGATAGATATGGTTGACTTTGGTAAGATTTTGTGATCTTGCTGTCAGACCTCGGCGGCACCAAAAATTAACACGGGCGGAACCCTGTTGAGGGTTTCGTGGTCCGTGGTGCTTACTGATCTTTTTGGCTATAAATAGCAAAGCCAAACCAAGTTGTTTTTTTATCCCTTTCTATCATATTCTCATACATTCCTTTTCTCTAACATTTCTAACTCAGTTTCATATCATATTAGTGATCTCTTTTGTAGCAAAGAAGATCAAGATACATTCAAGCTTCAACAAGAAGTTGGAAGTCTTGTTTGTTTGTTGTTGTATGATCTTGTGTTGATTCATACATCATTGTTGTACCAAACCATCATAATCTTGTGAGTGTGAGTAGTTAGTATTTTAGTCCTTAAAATACATTGTGTGTGGGAGTGGTTGTACCCTTGAAAAGAACTCGACATCTAGCTTGTGTCGGAAATAGTGTGTAAGCGAAGTGTAAAGGTTTCTCCGCCTGTGAAAGCAGCTTGTTGACTAGTGAAGTTAAACACTCTGTAACAACCCGCAATTTCGGGTTACTTTTCATTTTTTTGAAAAGTTACTATTCACTTTCACTATTCATCCCGTAAAATTTTTATTTCACATTCTCGTAAGTTAATTTATTTTAGTAATAAGCTAAGAGTTTGATAATCGTTAGATCATCTTCGCAAAAGTTATTAAGAAAACATCGTCTTAAAGTTTCGTTTTGGTCGGAGCACCATTTAAACATCCCGCGCATAACGAAAATCAACTATGACAATTTTCCTCACATCGCATTAATTTTAGATCACTCATAATCAATTAGAGAATTTTAAGATTTCATTTAAATGTTACCAAATAAACCCTGAGCCGTACGAGACTAAACTTACGTTTTAAACAATTCTACTTAGACCAGTGCTTAACCATTCCTCGCTTGTGTTTTCTAAGATGTTTTGACACTTTTACATTTTTGGAAAAGTCAAACAAATTTTCCCTCCTCCTTTGACCATAAAGAAATTAACCTTGTACCTTCTACATTTTTTCTTAAATTGCGTAACTTTTAGACTTCACATATAACTGTAAATTATCCCACGATAACTAAAATCACATTTTGACATCTCATATCACTTATAGACTAATTTTAGTCTACTTTAAATATATTCACGGTCATTTCCCCGAAATCTCGTTCTTTTCCGATAAATTGCATTTTCACGATTTAGCTTACGTTTTCAGCTTTTAACAAATTTACGTGACCCATTAAACTTATCACTCATTTTTATAAGATAATAATGAGTATATTGATGAGTTTAATCATTCCTATAAATTTAATATTTTTACGATCTCCGTTTAACGCTTCGTGACTTAACGGCACAATTAGCACACCAACCAAAACTCACTCGTAACCAAGATAATACCAAGACTATCCACCTAAGTCATCTTATCTCCATAATAACGACTTTAGGGAGGGGAGTCATCATTTTGGTGGCTTGATCCTAACCATGCTTCATTTAGATCATTACAAGTGTCTAAACTTAACCATGGTTAACATTTAACCCAATATATATATGGTTAACCAAATCCTTCCAAGCAAATCACTTGATAAAAATTGCACCACACCTTCTTAACATCTAAAGTCCTAAACCTAAGGCATTTTATATAGATCTTGTAAGAACATTCATGTGTTCTTGAAGAAAAACTAGGTTTTGATCTTTGTTCTTGGAAGTTTTCAAGAAAGAGTCGTTATAATCTTCAAATAACTTCAAGTCTCCAAAAAGACATTGTTATAATCTTCTATTCTCCTTCAAGAATACAAGAAGTATATAAGGGTGTCAAGGTGTGGAAAGCTTTCTCAATCCAAGGTCCTAAGTGTTCAATCAAAGTCCTATCCTTACTAGTTACTCCTTTCTTGATTGAAAGCCAAAAGTTGTAAGCAACTAATCACCACCATCATCTCATGTTTATTATTCATAATATTGACAATTTTATGCTATATATATGGTTACTATATTGATTTATGATGTACATATACTCAATCACATGTTTTAATTCACATATTTTCGTAAAAGTAACAAACTAGTAAACTAGTCAGATTCTACACAATTGAGACCATTAAAACCAGTCACATATGGACTTTCTAACTTACATACTATTGTAGACAAGATAAAAAGGTAAACATAGCAACTTTAATCACCCGAAACGGACAAACGAGTCAAAAGATACGGCCAAAAGAAGTTAGCTTAAACCAATGCCGAAACTGCTAACACAAGCTGTTAAGCAGTTGTCCGTTTTGAAAGTGGCAATTCTGGTCCGAATCATCAAAAAGTTAAAACACAAAAGTTTTCTGGAACGACGTTTTCCTTCAATTACATAGAAGCTCGGGCCCTGAAAACGCTTAAATAGGCCATTATCTTTCAAATACTGAAACTGCCCTATATATAGTCTCACGACTATACTTTTGTCACAACTAAAAGCAAACCAAGAGGCCTAATGGCCATAAGCCAAGACCACGGCCACGGCTAAGGTCAAAGCTGAGTCTCAAGACCATGGTAGTCAAGACCAAAGCCACGGCAAGGCCATGGCTAAAGCCTCAAGGCTTATGTACCCAATACCGTTAACTAAAGTGTTAACCTTGGCAAATCAACACCAACACAAACCAAACGACATAACTTTATATACTTACATTATCAAATGATCATATTTATGAAACGACGAGAACTTGTAAAAACATGATAAACTTATTAATATAACAATATTCACTCAAAACATATGTTTTATCTTCTAAGTGCTACAATAGTAGGGAGCTTCATGTGAGGGGTTTCATTTGAGTAAAACGTATCAACGAGTTGCTGGATTTACGATTTAAAGTGTCCTAGCTCCTCGAACGTTTACTACATGACCTCTGAATTATGATGGCCCGAACGGTAGTATGATTTCTATAAACAACATACACAACTGCCATGTACTACATCATGATCAACATAGAGACGTATATAGGCTTGTTATTTCTTTTGCATCATTATTTTAGCCCTAAGTCGCAACATCCTATTCTAGGTTGCTCGTAGAAGTTCTCACGCATATCCATCATTCTCATTATACATTTGATATCATTTACTCTGAGGTGAGTTCATAGCCCCACTTTCTATTACTTAACTGCTTTACAAATCCTTGGGGGAAATACATGCTTTATTTTAAATCGAACACATTGCTTTCAAACTATATGCTTATCTGAATGTATTATTTGCACTAAGTACCACTATTGCCAATCTTAAGTCCCTATTATCAAGAACCATTAATCACTTGAAAGTGAACGCTAATATTGTGGATAGGCCTATTGGGATTGACGAATCCCATTTGTGTTGACCGGGTAGGCAAACAAACGCACTATATATTTGAAGATCTATAGGTTTATTGGCAAATTACCTATTAGGGAAACTGTTACTATTATATCAATTTCTATTGACAAGTCGTTAACGCTTTATCATGAGCTTAGTGCAATAATATCCGCTTTTGTTTTCTAAACTATGAATGTGAGACTAATTACCTCACGCTACGAATATTGTGTTCAACTGATTTCCTAAACTCTATGAATTTCACTCAACCTTTGTGTTGACAGTTTGAAGCATGTATTTCAAGTCCATAATAATGAGGTTGATTTGAGAAGCACGGATACTCAAGAAGGCTATAAATTTTATTATCATTCGAAAACCAATTTAATGTATTTTGTAAACTTGGAACCATTTAGGACCTCATTTTGTAAACTCGATATTTATATAAATCGAATGATAAATCTTTTAAAACGACTCCATTAGAGTTCGCTCTATTATTATGATGTTGTGCCATGAAGTAACGCTTGAATTCGCGATCACGAAATTGGGGGTGTTACACACTCGAGTGTGAGACTCGGGTTGTGGAGTAGGGCAAGGAAAAAGAGTCCTTGTAGACCGAACCACTATAAACAACTTGTTGTGGTTTGATTGTTTCTTTCCTTATCTACTCTTTATATATTGTTGATTACTATTCACTAACATATCTAAGATCAATATCAATTGATCTTTCAATAAGTTTCAAAACTAAAATTTTAATCGGTAAACTATTCAACCCCCCTTCTAGTTTTCCATAATTGGTACCAGAGCCTCGTTGCTCAATAATTTCTAAAATATTTTGTATTTTATAAACTTGAAATGATCCATGGATTCTGAAAACTTTAAAGAAGGGCAATCTATGCAAAGACCACCACTCTTTGAAACCAATGGATTTATATATTGGAAAAACCGTTTGAAACATATGTAAAATCAAAAGATATAGATCTTTGGTTTGTTATTGTTAAAGGGGATTTTAGTTCTACAACAAAAGATATTTCTATTGATGATCAAAAGAAATTAATAGCTAAAAATAATGAAGCTAAAATGATGCTTTATAATGTTTTGCCTAGAAAAGAATATGAAAGAATTTTTATGTGTGAAACCGTTAAAGATATTTGGGAATCTTTGATTATTACACATCAAGGAAATTCACAATTCAAGGATAAAAAAATTGACCTTCTTGTTCACCAATATGAACAATTTGTTATCCCTGAAGATGAAACCATTGATTTTGGCTTTGCTCGCTTTAATACTATTATTACATCTCTTAAAGCACTTGATGAATCTTTTCGTAGTAAGAACTTTGTCAGGAAATTTCTTAGAGCACTCCATCCAAAGTGGAGAGCTAAAGTGACGGCTATTGAGGAATCAAAAGATCTCTCAAAAGTGACACTAGACGAGCTTATCAGAAACCTCAAAGTACACGAAATGGTGATGGAGAAAGATTCAGAAATCATTAAAGGAAAAAGAGAGAAAATCAAATCCGTTGCTCTAAAAGCAAGAATGGAATCAAGCGATGATGACGAATCTTGCTCCGGTAGTGAAGATGAGGAGTATGCCATGGCCGTTAGAGATTTCAAGAAGTTCTTTAGAAGAAGAGGAAAGTTTGTAAGACAACCCCGAAGAAAGAAGCCATTCGAAAGATCGGGATGACAAAAAGGGCAAAGGTGAAAGAAAGTGTTTTAGATGCGGTGATGCAAGTCATCTAATAGGAGATTTTCCCAAGCCACCTAAAAGCAAAACTCAATGAGCTTTTGTAAGTGGTGCTTGGAGTGATAGTGAGGATGATGAAGAGTCAAGCAAGGATGAGATCGCTCTAATTGAACATGAGTCAAACGAGGTACATTCCGACTCATCTTATTCCTCTATTGATGATGACACTTTTCAAAAATAATATAATCAATTGTGTGAGCTTAGTCTTAAAATCATAACTAAAAATAAGTTTTTAAAGACTAAAAAGGAATTTTTAGAAAATGAAGTCTATGAATTAAAAGAAAAGGCAAAACGATTAGAAAAAGGAAAAGCAAATGATGATGGTTGCAAATCATGTCAAGAGCTTAATCTTGAAATAGAAAAACTAAAGCTCACACAAGACGTTCTAATCGAACATAATTCTAAATTTAAAAGGTTTAACAAAAACATTACTTGTGCCGATGAAATAGTTAGAATTCAAAAAACACCTGGAAACATGAATGGGTTAGGATTTAATGAGGTGTTAATTCCAAAGAATCAAACCAAAATGGCCAAAAAAGACAAACAAACTGTCAAAACTGTTGCAGTACAGCACGGACCAGATGGACCCAAAAAGAGGGCTCCGTCCGTTGTAAATTTGGTGCCGTGGGGACTGTAGCAGGACAGAATGTGTGTGATACGGACCGTAGTGAATTTGTCAAAGTAACAAAGAAAACCAAGGATAGTGTTAAAGTAAAACCTTCTGTTACATCAGGAGTAGGACTTGCTAGAAATGAATTTAGATCTAAAACTTCTCATCAACGACATAAAACACCTTTTGCCAAACGCCCCTTTTCTAAGAGCAACCATAACATACAACCCAACTATCAACATAATGGTTGGAATCAAAACTTTCCTAGACCATATCAAACTCCTGATTACATGCCATGGAACTCTTACCCATCATTTCCATACATGAATCAAGTAAATGGTATGTTTAACCCAAACGGACCCATGAGATATTGGGGACCAAACGCTTGAGTTATTTGTGTCTTAGGTTTGCTTGAAAGTTGGATTGGAACCTGATGAATGGATAAAAGATAGTGGATGCTCACGACACATGACGGGCAACAAAAGCCTCTTCTCAACATACCAAGAGTATGACGGAGGTAATGTCACTTTTGGTAGCAATCTCAAAAGCAAAATCATTGGCAAAGGTGCGATCGCTCATAACTCCCTAACTATTGAAAATGTTGCTCATGTCGATAGGTTAGGATTTAATGTACTTAGTATTAGCCAATTATGTGATAAAAAGTATAAAGTACTATTTGAAGAAAATGGTAATAAAATACTAAAAGATGGTATCACCATAGCTAAAGGGGTTAGGAAAAATAATATATATGTCATGAAAATAGATAAAACATCTAATGAAAAACTTTGTCTAACAACCTTAGATGATAGCTCAACTCTTTGGCATAGACGCTTAGGTCACGCTAATATGAGACTTATACAAAACCTATCTTCAAAAGAGTTAGTTAGGAATTTACCAAAACTTAAATATGACCAACATTTTTGCGACGCTTGCAAAATTAGTAAACAAACTCATAGTAGTCATAAGGCTAAAAACATGGTGTCCACATCTAAGTGTCTAGAACTTTTGCATATGGACTTGTTTGGTCCATCCGCTATAAGAAGCTATGGAGGCAACTTATACACTTTAGTCATCTTAGATGATTACTCAAGGTTTACTTGGACGTTGTTTTTGAAAACCAAAAATGAAGCTTTTGATAAATTTGAAATTCTTAGCAAGAAAATTCAAAATCAACTAGGTGTTAAAATTGTGTCGATCCGAACGGATCATGGTCGTTAATTTGACAATGAAACACAATTTGGAAACTTTTGTGATGCAAATGGTATAACACACAACTTCTCTCTCGAACACCTCAATCAAATGCGTTATAGAACGAAAAATAGAACCATTCAAGAAATGAGTAGAACAATGCTTAATGAACAAAACATTCCTCAAAAGTTTTGGTGCAACGCCGTTGACACTTCTACATATATTTTAAATAGAGTCTTAATACGTCCTTTCTTAAACAAAACACCATATGAGCTATATAAAGGTAAAAAGCCAACTTTAGTATATTTTAGAGTATTTGGATGTAAATGTTTCATTCTTAATACTAAAGATTATCTCACCAAGTCTGACCCAAAGTCTTATGAAGGTGTATTTCTTGGTTACTGATAAACTAGTAAAGCTTACATTGTCTTAAACAAAGAAACGATGAGAGTCGAGGAATCGTTGAACATAACATTCGACGAAAGTCCACCTCCCTCTAAGACATCACCTTTGGTAGACGATTACTTAGTTGAAAGTCAACTTGTAGAAAGTCAAGAAATAATTGAAAATGACAAGGAAGATGAACCATTAAATAATGAAATTATAAACATCAAAGAATCCAAAAGTCATCCTTTAGAAAAGGTCATAGGACAACTAAATCAAAGAACCTTAAGATCACAAGCCCAAAACCAAAGTAATCATTTTGTTTTGTGTCTACCATTGAACCGAAAAACATAAATGAAGCAATAAAAGATGAATCTTGGGTATTGCTATGCAAGAAGAGCTTAACCAATTCGTTAGAAATGATGTTTGGAAGTTAGTTCCAAGACCTAAAGATCAAACTATAATTGGAACGAAATGGGTTTTTCGAAATAAAATGGATGAAAATGGTGTTGTGTCTAGAAACAAAGCTAGGCTTGTCGCACAAGGTTATAATCAACAAGAGGGGATTGATTATGATGAAACTTATGCACCGGTAGCTAGGCTCGAGTCTATTAGAATATTACTTGCATATGCATGTGCTTATGACTTTAAATTATTTCAAATGGATGTTAAGAGTGCGTTTCTTAATGGGTTTATTAAAGAAGAAGTATATGTTGCTCAACTTCCCGGTTTTACCGACTTTGAGAAACCACATCATGTCTTCAAACTCAAGAAAACATTATACGGTCTTAAGCAAGCACCAAAAGCTTGGTACGATAGACTTAAGACTTTTCTTGTTGAAAACAAATATGTTAGGATTTAGTAAATCCAGTTATTAAAGTGTCGGTCACCTCAAGTATATGTAATCGTTAGAAAGCTCGTAGTCATAGTTATTTAATGTTAAGTAGTATTTAGTTAAGTAACACCGTGGAGGACGGACGGATCTTTACCCACTGTATGTCTGATCCACAGCCTGTTGGTGGCGTTTTATGTAAGACTATAAATACCCTCTACCTCCCAAGGTAGAGGGTTGGAGCTAATAATAACACTTTTACTTTCTCTCACTAAGTTCCCAAACCTCTAACTATTTCTCCCTCTAAAACCTTATATTATACGCCTATATGTGATCATGATTTGATGTGTTCGTGAAATCCAATATGTTACAATTGGTATCAAGAGCCATGGTTTGATCATCTCTCTTACATATCCTTGGATTTCTAGTGGTTTTATATGGTTTTTGGGTTTGAAAAAGTTTAGTGGTTTTTGCATCATTTGGATCATTTCTTGTGTTAAAGTTTGAATTTTGAGTGTACTTTTGTGTTTAGAATCATTGTAAGTGCTTGGGTTTTGAGTTGGAAAGCTTGAATCACTGTGGTTAGGCTTGTTTTGGATTGAAAATGGTTGTTTTTAAGTTTTTCTACCTAGCGACTTGGTTCTCGGATAAATATTCTTCGTAGCGACTTGCTCAGTTATTTGGTAGCGACTTGTAGTTGAAGTGGTAGCGAGTTGAGTCCTAGCGACTTGTCTATTGAGACAAGAAAAAGACAAAGTAGTGGAGACCACTTCTCGCTAGTGACTTCGTTGATGTAGCGACTTGTCTTTATTATTTCTAGCGACTTGCCTTTGTTGTGATTAGCGAGTTGCTCTTTAGCGACTTGATCTCTTAGCGAGTTGTTACTTAGCGAGTTGCTCTTTAGCGACTTGTTCACTTAGCGAGTTGCTCTTTAGCGACTTGTCAGCTTAGCGATTTGGTGCTCTAGCGAATTTTGTGTAGCGACTTGGTTCATAGCAACTTGTGCTTAGCGACTTGGTTCATAGCGAGTTGAGCCTTTAGCGAGTTGTTACTTAGCAACTTGGTGATTTAGCGACTTGTCTTCAAGGGTTATAGCGACTTGGTTGATTTTGGTTCTAAAACGGTTTTCTCCTGATTCAGTAAAATCCCGTGAAAGAATCTATTTCCCGGTTTAATCATAGAGTTTTAAAATCCCGTGAAATCTGTAATCATGTCTACCAACATACCTACACTCATCTCTTATGTTGTCGAGACGTTCAAGCAACTGGATTAGATACTCGCCCACCTATGCTTGACGAACTCGACTAATACTCATGGGCTCAACGAATTAGGTTGTACTGTTTGGGAAAAGAAAATGGAGTCAACATTCTCAAGTCAATTGATGAAGGATCGTATCAAGTTGAGACAACCAGAGACATACTCGATACAACTGCTGATGGAATGGTGATATTAGGACTGGACAGACCTAAAATGTATGATGAACTGTCTGATAAAGAGAAGAAGAGATACGATGCGCACATCAAGGCTTCTAACATCATACTCGAGGGCTTACCTAAGGACATTTACACAAGCTGATCAATCACAACACCAAGCTAAGACAGTTTAGGACAATGTCAAGATGCTTCTCTCGTTCAATTAACCAAGGAAGACAGAGAATCACAACTGTATGATGAATTTGAGCATTTTAAGATGAAACCAGAAGAAAGTGTCTATGAATATTACGTGAGATTTCACAAGCTTGTAAATGACATGAGGAACATCAAAATGACCATGCCAAATATTCATCTGAACTCAAAGTTTGTGAACAACATGAATCCTGAATGGCACAAATTTGTCACCCTGAAGCTAACCAAAGGATTGAAGAACACCAACTATGAGCAACTGTATGCCTTCCTTCTTCAGAATGAGAGGCATGCTATGTTTGAACGAAGGATTCTTGAACAGTTCAAATCTAAACAGGGAGAAACAAGTTTGTCAAACGATTCAATGCCTTCTACACCAATGTTGGAATTACCACCAAAGCTTCTCAAGTCATACCTACTGGAAACGGAAATCACAAACTCATTCACGATCCGATGTTCCGAAGCAATCGATGTCGATGCGGTCATGGAACACTTCATCAATCAACTAGCTCTCTTATGGTTAAGCAGAACTTGTCCCTAACTCCACATACTAACGGTCTTCACACTAACAATGAAATGATCTGCATCCAATCTACACAATCATGCTATTGTTCGAGATGGAAAGGTTATGGTGCAACATTCAAGGAAGGCGTATATAAACAAGGAAGTGGTGGAGTTGGTGGAGGGTATGTGGCTAATCAGAATCGTGGAAGGAATACAAATCAAGGACGAACAAATCAAATCAAGTGTTACAACTGTGGTGGTGATGGACACATTGCAAGGCTGCACATCCAAAAGCGTCCTCAAAATCTGCGAGTACTTCAGGGACAAGATCTTGCTTGGTACAAGCTCGTGATAGTGGAGCGATTTTGGATGAAGAAGAGTTGTTGTTTCTTCTTGAGGAAATGCAAAACCTATGATGCGGATGTTGATGACGCCAATTCAGGAAATAGGTCAAAATCATCAAAATGCCTTTCAAGTAGCGATCTGTGATGCATTTGACTCTGATGTCGATGATGAACCTATTGCCCAGACAATCTTCATGGCTAGCATCTCACCTATGGTCTCTCCAAAGGTCCCATCACCACAACAGGCTGGTCAATCCAAAGATTCATTCATTTCAGAGGTATTAAAACTATATGATGAAGTTGATGAGCAAAAGATACATGACGAAGTACAATCTTTTGAAACTTATGAATCAGATATTGATAATGAGGGCAATAGTAATATTGTCCCATATGATCAATATGTGACACAAAGTGAAAGTGAGATTGTACCAAGTGATGTATCTTCTGCAGTTAATGATGACTATGTTTTTGATGAATACACTGCATGTGCCCCTGATGATTCTGTTATCTCTTAACTGAATGCCTATAAAGAACAAGTTGCCATTTATGAACAACGTGCTAATTTTGAGTTAACTAGCCGTGAGCAGGAAATGGATGACCAAATGCGTACAATTATTAGAAAAAGTAATTTTAGAGAAGAAGTGTTAAAACAAGAGTTAAACTCCTTACAAGAAAAGCCTTCTAAAACTGTTAAGCAAAAGCAAGAGCTTCAAGATAATGTTAAAGTGCTTAAACAAGAATTCAATGCTAAGGAATCAAAACTTTTAAATGATTTTTCTAATCTAAAAACTTTGAAAAACAAGCTTGAGAATAAGTTGTGATATAAGGGAACACCATTAATCTGCTCACATGATCACTAAGCATAGAGTATTAGCGATAACCTGTATTCCCCTAGTAGAGGAACCAAATCCTGAGTATTGTAAAAGAGCTAAAGCTTTCCATAAGATTGTATATGACGGTAATGAGATCCTTAAGCCTAGGCAAACACCGTCATGTAGTGGAAGCACGGAAGAAGATAGAAAATTAGAAGATGCCTCTAGGGAGAAAATGGAGAAGAAACTAGAAGATCCTAAGTGTAAAAAGAATAACATAACGATTAAACCCCATGATTACACAAAAGAAAATTGGATCTCCCTGAACAGGTTTAAGCCTCAAACTCAATTAAGCACTAAACAAATTTTTTGGAAGAAAGACATGGATAATCAAAAAGCAAACGTACTTGTTGAAACAAACACTCCCCTTAGGAAAGTGTCTGCAGCTACTGTGTATCCTCCAAATACACCAATGCATTTAGTTCCTAGAACTATTGCCACTAATAGCAAAACCTTAATCAGCCTATATGTTGTTTATCAACTATTCGTTGATTTTGAGAAGACATGTACAAAGAGAATCACACCTCTGAGGGATAAGCGAAGGGAAAGGGGTTTTGAGAAAACTACGAATGCTATTTAAGCGAGGTCATGCCTTTCTTTAAACAATTAAAAGGTCAATTTGAAAGTCTTCAAAAGGGATAAACTTCGGATATTAAAGAAATGGAAAAGGAATTTGATGCAATGATTGTTGAGGTCAATAATTATGAGCGGGAACTCAAAATATAATGAAATTGAAAGGAAGAATTTGCATATCCTAAATGAGAACTTAGTATTAAGTTGTGTGGCTCAAGATGTGTTTTATACTGTTACTAAGCATTCTATTCCTGCTTCTCAATTTCATGAATTAACTGTTGCTTTAAAAGTCTCCCATGATCATGTCATTGAGCTTGAAAACAAAAACTCAGAACTAAATGATAAAATTGATCAGGATGATCATGATAATTTGGTAAAACACCTTTCTAAGCTAGAAGTTGAACATTTTGATTTGCAACTAAAATATCAACATCTCAATGAAAATGTCAAAACCTCAAACATCAAGACATCCTCAAATGTTCCAGAGTTTGATGCACTTTTTGAAATAAACAAACGTGACGAACAGATTCAAGCTCATTGTAACACAATCAGAAAGTTGAAAGCCCAAATTTCACAATTGAAGGGTGAAATAAACAACGTGACTGGCTCCTAAATGCCTCCTCCTTTAGATTCTCAGTGCTCTCAAACTTTTCATCTTCAAAACTTGGTTAATGTTTTACAAAAGGAAGATGAGAGTTTTCTATAAGAAAATGAAAAGGTTAAACGACACTTTAAAGAGTTATATGATTCAATGAAAGTCACTCGTGACAAGAACAACGAAAAAATAACATCTTTACAAAAGGAAATTGAGAATCTGAGGAGTTAGGAAAAAGGGAAAATGTCACTTGTCTTTAATGAGAATGTTGCATCAAAGTCATCTGCAGCATGACTGCAAATATCTATTGACATTAAATACATTCCTCCTCATCTTAGAAATAATGAACTTGTGTTCCATAACTATTTTGCTCACCTTAGGATAGTCTAGAATGTCTCCGTGAGATTGTAGAAGAGGATTTCATAATTAAGCCACTTGATAGAGAGATTAGGTTTGCTTGCATTCAGGGCCAAGCGATCTCAAGAGACGCTAGAATGTTTAAGAGCAACTTGTCCTAAATCTTAGGTGCAAAAAGATAAATTTGTGATGCCTTGTTCTATGCCTAGTGCCAATTCTGCCCCATCTATGCCCGGTATTAAGAAAGTGAACTCTAAAATGGTACAAGTAGTTCCGATCAATGCCGTCTAGTTCATGAATGCAAAAAGTAGCCAACTAATGTTCCCATAATTCCTTCTACAGGAGTGTCCCATTGACATAAAAAGCGGGTCAAAGCCTCCGGCAATACAAAGAAAAGATAAACCCTCGCAAGCTAAGAATGTGCATTGGAGAAGTAGAGACCACCCTAGGAACACTAAGTTTGAGTTGAATAAAACGAATCGTGTTGATTCTATTATTAGCTATAAGCGTCTTGTAATTAATTAATTCTGCTACTATCGCAAATCATGTAATGATGATATTTGATTTATTTACTAATCATGAATGTAGTGTGAATGTTTTGCTTAATGTCATTAAATGCCAGTTAAAATTGTTAATGTCAAAAATCAAGCTAAAAAGGCTAAAGGCAAGGCAAAAAGAAATTTAGAAACATTGAAACCCAGGAAGAAAATTTAGTAATATTGGTTATCAATGGATACCTCTTGGCGTAAGTTTAATCTTAATGAGTTTTGCTCTAAATTTGCTAAGTCAATGACCATTAGAAAATGGATGCCTCCTGGTAGAACTATTCCTTTAAGAAGTGAACATACTTTGAATAGGTCAAATCGGACACTAACCTGCATCTATTCTATGATTCCATTGTTTCTACTTCCGATGTCGGTGTTCCAATCACTGTTACTAACCAAATGGAACCCATTCTTGCATGGGGATCCCAATTATCCGGTTATCCATTCTTGTGCGTGTTCTGGTCGTTCAAATCGTTTTGTCGGTACTGGACGGTACGTTTCCAAGCATATGATGGAGATCGCTCACGGCTCATGAAATTATTGAGTAAATTCATCGGGTATTAGATTAGGGAGGCGACCATTTTGGAGCAATTATGGGTTATGGAGACTATGTTGTTGGCAAAAGTGTAATCTCAAAGTTGTATTATGTTGAAGGTCTTGGTCATAACTTGTTTTACATTTGGTCAATTACGGATTCCGATCTAGAAGTAGAATTTAGAAAACATACTTGTTTCGTTAGAGAACTTGATGGTGTGGGCTGTTAAGAGGAACTTCGTGGTTCAAATCTATACACCATCTCTATCGAAACATGATGAAGTCTTCTCCAATCGCTTGTTGTCAAAGGCTTCAAAAATCATTGTTATGGCATCGTCGTCTCATCACGAACCCCGGCACCATTAATAATCTTTCTGAAATGATCTTGTAAGAGGAAGCACGGATTAAAGTATGAAAAAGATCATCTTTGTTCAGCATGCCAATTGGGAAAAAGCAGTAAATATGCCCACAAACCCAAACCCTACGCTCGGTAATGGAAGTTACGCATACCCTTCATTTGGTTTGTGCGGACCAATGAAGTGCAAGCGATTAATGGGAAGAAATATTTTATTAGATTTGTTGATGACTACTCGATTTACTTGGTAAAGTTTTTGAGGACAAAGGATGAAACTCCAGATGTCATCATCAAACTTATCAAGCAGCTTCAAATTCGACTTAACAATACGGTTAAATTGTTCGAGAATGATTAATGGCACAAGTTAGTTAACAAATACTTAAGTCAATTTTATGAAAGTGTTGGAATCAGTCATCAAAGAAGTGTTCCACGAACTCCTCAACAGAGCGGTGTAGTTGAAAGACGAAATCGAACTCTTGTGGAAGCCGCAAGAACAATGCTAATTTATTCGATGGTTCCAATGTTTCTGCATGATTTTGAAGCCATTGCCCGCTGCTTTACACCCAAAATCGTTCCCTCATACTCACATCTCATGGAAAAACTCCATACGAACTTGTCCATAAGCGAAAACACGATCTTTCCTACCTTAGTGTGTTTGGTGCATTGTGCTATCAACGAATGATGGTCAGATCTAGGTAAATTAAAACTAAGGTGGACATTGGGTTTTTGTAGGTTATGCATCAAACAAGAGGAGTCAAATTACATTTCGTGGAATGGATTCACGAGGATTGGTATTTTCATAGCATCACAATCACGATTATATTGAGCGACCTAAAGTGTCGTTTAGAAAATACATCGTTTGATTTAATAAAACAATCGGAGTTTACAAAGTAGGTCCCAAATGAAAATCAACTTGTGCGGAAATAAGTTTGTTACAATACAAACGATGTTTTTAAGTAAAACCCAAGTGAGGCCGTCGTCATGCGACTCCATGAAGTGTCCAAATGCATGCCATGAAGTGAATACCTTAGATACACGAGATAAAACATGCTAAAAGTGTCAACACAAAGGTTGAGTGAGTTCATAGAGTTTGAGTTGAAATGTAAAGCCTTTCAAATTTGTTTATGTAGCAAAGGCGTATACATTTTCGATTCCAAGTCCGCCCTTACAAAACTTGCAACGTGTGTTCACAACCTTTGCTAGAATATGTAGAGTTAATGTTCAAGTGCATGATGTCAAATGAATTTACATAATAGTGCATGGCTCAATGTATGTCCAAATGGATTTATGCAGCAAAGGCATTGTAAATCCACTTTCAGTTCCAAGTCATATACAAAACTTGCAGCTTTGTGTATTCACAACCCATTGCCAAAATGTATATAGTGTATGTTCAAATCGTTCCAAGACCATTAGTTCATGATATTACCATGACCATTAGCTCAATGAATATACCAAGACCATTAGCTCAGCGAATACCAAGACCATTAGCTCAATGAATATACCAAGACCATTAGTTCAATGAATATACCAAGACCATTAGTCAAAAATTATGATATGGAATTTCTAAGTATGGCAATCATTGTTGCCCATGATAAACATTGATTTAGATAAACATGTAGTTTGCAAATAGTCATGAATGTAATAAAATAGTCGGCATGTATCTCCCAAGCTTGATTATGAAAGCATTAAAACAAGAAAAGTGGGGCTATGGAACTCACTTGGTGGAATGATCACGAACAAAAGTGAGTACACCGAGATGTAATGTGATAATAAAATCTTGACCTATGATGAATGATATGACATGTAATGAGTTGCAATGTACTGTTATGCATGCATTTAAGTAATATTATTTATACCATTTGCGAGTTTTGAAAATATTACTTATCGTCGAAAAATACTCTCTTGGCGTCTTGACCATTCAAAAATGACTTTACATGGTTTTACGTCAAAATGTCATCCTACAATGGTTTTATAATGATTTTTGGTGAAATTTCCACTTTTAGGTAGCGAAACAATGTAGTGAATATTCATGAAATTAACAAAAATGGCTTTGGAAAACTAGTGCGTTAAAGCGATTATGCGTCGATCGTTAGAAACGAACTTCGACGGTTTTGGAAAGTTGTATCAATATCTAGAAGTTTCAGTTCGGGTTTTTAGTCCAAAAGGTCTGATCATAAAGATATAAAGGGTTAAAGATAGTGTTTTGGCTAATTGTTGTGCGGAAAAAATGAGTTTATTGGATTTGAACGTAAATTAATTTACTATAACTCAGTTTTACAAAGCGGCTTGTTGTTTTGAAAAAATATGGCGGTGAACTGTTTTTACTAGAGACATTTACGTTCCAAAAGTTTCACAACCTGTTAAAAGACCCTCCAACCGGGGGCGTTCACATACAAAATACTTGTATAAATTAAATATATAGTTTTTGAGGAAAATAATATTCGACAAGTTTATGAAGCGTGCATATATTTGTCGGTTTCAAATCCGTTTTCTCATTATATACGTCCTTAGCTTCGTATCAAAGTATACTAATATATTTTTGAGAAAGTGAAATAATTTGTGAAGCTTAAGGCTCATTTTTGACTCAAACAATGTAAAAACAGTTTGCTGAAATTTAGAAAATAATATATTTCGTTGTCAAACTTGTAAAATCCATAACTTCTTCGTTATAAGTCCGTTTTTATCCGTTCAAGCGGCTACGGATTCGTTTTAAAGTATATTTTCTAAAAATCAAGGCCAAAGTTTCGGCCAACTGTCGGATTTTCCAGAAAAATGAAACAAGGACAGACCACTTTATATAGTTATCGAAAATAGTTTTTCTCGGACAAAACCTATTCTAATCCCTTCAAATCAACTCCAAAGCTAATCTAATCCTACCATACACCTTCTTAGGGTGTCATGGGTTCCTAGACATCATCAAGACCAACCAATACCAAAGGGATAATTATAGGATGACCAAATATGTATATATACTCTAAAATCATGAAAAATGGTATAAATCACATAATCTTGCATGTTGCTCCAAAAATAAAAAGATACATATGAAATGATAAGGAAACATGAAAATGAAAGAATCATGCTTACAAGTTAATGCGATGAGGTGCAAGTAACAAGGATTTGCCTAAACACTCTTGGTTTTATTTCAAATATAAGAGTAATAACTAGATTGATATTAACACTTGATCTTGAAAATTTTTGATCCCTTTGAAGACCCTCTTGTGTGACGGTTTTGAAGCAAGGAAACAAAGGAAGAGAGAACTTTTCAGCTATGTGAATATTTTTAGATACATGTAATGGATGATGAATGAAGTAAAAGACTTTTTGTAGGTATGAATTTATTAACAATCACAAAGCCATACCCAAATTAATTATCACCTCCCTTGGTGGGCCAGGGAGGGACTTAGACATTTATGTTTTTTTTTTTATATGTATAAACTTTGTGTATTATTTAGTTGTAAGAAAATGTAAGAAAGTGTAGATAGTTGTAACTTTTGGGTACAAGTAAGTTTTAATAATTCAAAATAGAATGTAATGAGATAATAAAAATTGTAAAAATACATTCCTTGTAAAATTTGAGTGATAAAATAATTATAGTATAATTTTAAGAAAGCGTCGTAATAATTTAACTGCGATTTATGTACCAAATAAATTTGAAACACTAGGAAAACTAAAAATATGGTTTTTATAAACTAAATGTAAGTTTAAAATACATGGGATCATTTTTGAAAGTAGCGGGTTAAATGTTAAAATAATAACTCATAGCGATAACGATTATTAAATATAAAAATTTGCGTTGAATGTGAAATGAAATGTATTGAATGAACTAATGAGATGCAAATGATGTCAATGGAATGTAGACTAATCATAGTCCATAGGAAATGTTCGTGATGTTATGATCATGAATTCGCCGCTAAACCATAAAGGTTACGTGAATTTGGAACAAGTAAACCAAGTTTACTATAAATGTTGAAATAATGAGGCATAAATTGTGTCAAGAAATGACACGAAATGCGGGTTGTCACATTGCCCATCCAAAAAGATTCAGTCCACGAATTCAGTTATGATTAGTCTCGGGTTTAGGGTTTGATGGCAAACTTTCCATTCTCGAGCAAAACCCTCAAAAGACTTTTTGGTAACCGATTTTTACTTAATCCCACAACTCATCAAACAAGAGCTGTCATACGATTAGGCTAAATCGGTTTAGGTAACAACTTGTTTCTAGCTTGATCTTTGCAGCTCATCAAACAAGAAGCGTCACGCGGGATCAAAGCTGAAACAAGTGGTTTGAAGAAAATCTTTTGAAAATTTGGCTCGATTAGGAATTGCACACATATAAAGCCTACTACTCCCTTCATTGCATGATTCTTCCTGAATTAGACATAGGTGATCGGGCTATGTATAATTTAGGAGTAACTATGCAATGCTTGGACTAATCGACTCATATGTTTGTTTGGTGTTGGGTCAGCGATGTTAAAATTGTGATGAACATCGAGGAGAGAAGACATGGAGAAGTGTCGTTAAAATGATAGTTAAAGTAAAAAGAATTAAAATCCTCGTAAATGATAACAAATCGGGAAGAAAATAAAAGTCACGATAGATGAGAATATTTTACAACGAGTGGTTTACCAAACAGTAATACATCTTAGGTTATAAAGATTGGGATCTGATGGAAAACATAAACTTAGTACGACATAGTACATAAGGAGAAATAAGGCTATTGGTTTCGAACTTCTTGAGTCTTCCGTCGTTGATACCTTGCGAGCTCCTCCTCCTCCTTCTAACATATATACATTCCCATGAGCACCTTCACCTGGTTGACCTTGGTTTTGAGGACATTGATTTAAGATGTGTCCTTGCTCCCAGCATACAACATGTAACCATGGCCTTTCTACAATTCCTGGCAAGGTGTCCCGGTTGTTGCACTTGTAGCACTTAGCGGGACAAAGACCGTGTGATGATACTTACATCGATTACATAGTGGGTAGTTTCCAACATAACTTCTGCCTTCTATTGGTGCGCGGCAACATATACCAATGCGGTTTCTTGCCCTCTTTTCATTTGTTGATGATGGTTGGTGTTGCGGTTTTGGTTGTTGTTGTTATAATCTCCTTGGTCGTTTTCCCATTTCCTTTTGTTGTTGTTGAGTTGTTTATCGTCGTTGTTGTTGTTGTTTTGGTTATTGTGGTAGTTGGTGCGGTTGTTGGGGTTGTTGTTGTTTTGGTTGGTGTTGGTGTACTTACCTCTCTTCACTACTTGGGCCATGAGCTTTTGAGACAATCGAATAGCTTCCTCAATGCGTTTGCGGTCAAAGGAAGTCACATCGCCTTGAATAATCTGGGAAGTCCCAATGAAAGCCTCCAGTAGCTTCTCATTATCGAAACCATAGATGGGCATATCGGTACGGCCAATTCTTGAAACCGAATGTAAGGTAATATCCATGTACCCAATAGTCCTTAGTTCATAGAATTACGTCTCCAACTTTTTCACTTCCGTGCAGGACAAAACTTCTTAGTCACCAAACCCTTGAATTGCTCCCAAGTAAGCTTGAAAGCATTCTCCATTCCCATCGGTTGAGCATATGAGTTCCACCACGACAATGCTCCATCAGTGAGTATGTACTGTAGCAAACTTGACCTTACTATCATAGGGCAATTACAGCAAAAACACGGACTCAATTTCTCGAACCATCGCACCATAGCGGTGGCTCCTTGATCCCTTTAAACTTGGTGGGATCTCACTCTTGAAATCCTTGTAAGAACGACTCTTAACTCCAGGATCCTCCGCATTTCCGGTAGCGGTAGAAAGCCTGCGGCTTTTGTGATCGCGGACCTCGGCGGCGGCCGCGAAACCGTTTCCCTTTCAGTTCTTAGAGCATCGGCTATGCTATCATTCACCAACTTTTGAATAGCCGCTTGGGTCATTTCAGCTGTGGCTTTCTTTGGTGCCATATCTTCTTCAAAACAAGAGGAAATGTGAGACGTAGCAAAATCCGATGTTAATAATAGCGTTCCAAAGAAATGTGATAAGAATGATAAGTTGGAGGTTATCTTTCAAAATAATCGACGGTTTCCTAAGAAATGGGTTATGATGTGTTGTAAGTGCTTCAAATGTATGATGGTTTAGTGACTTAGTGTGTGAATAAAGTGTAACTCGACATGTTAGTGGTGAAACAAAAGGAGTGAGAGTGACTTAGCCTACTTAAAGGTTA
The DNA here is from genome assembly GCA_910596185.1 of Chrysanthemum makinoi. Classification (NCBI taxonomy): domain Eukaryota; kingdom Viridiplantae; phylum Streptophyta; class Magnoliopsida; order Asterales; family Asteraceae; genus Chrysanthemum; species Chrysanthemum makinoi. The sequence continues at coordinate 205,717,177 of OU343223.1, read as the reverse complement.
ATCTCGGCATTCGGCGTTATCGGTGATGAATGGTGATATAAAAATTGTGATAGGGAATGACAAGGAATTCTCCACGTTAGAGTATGAGGAAAAGATAATGGGATGGGTATTTAAGGGCATCCATGTGACAATCGATGTGAAATGAAAGTAAATAACTTCGAAAAATATGCATATAAAACGCATGAAAAGTGAACATGCACTTATGATGAAATGATGAGATGCTATGGTGATGTAGTTATAGTCTAGGGTCAATGATGCAACCTAGTTCTCTATAACTATTGCTCTGATGCCAATCATCACCCCAAATTACTTTTTGCGGCGGAATGGAATTCACGGGGATTATTGGCTGTCATAGCATCACAATCACAGTTATATTGAGCGACCTAAAGTGTCGTTTGGAAAATACATCGTTTGATTTAATAAAATAATCAGAGTTTACAAAGTAGGTCCCAAATGTAAATCAACTTATGCGGAAATAAGTTTGTTTACAATTCAAGCGATGTTTTAAAGTCACGTAAAACCCAAGTGAGGCAGCGTGGTCCCAGGCGACTCCATGAGGTGTCCAAATGCATGCCATGAAGTGAATGCCTTAGATACACGAGATAAAACATGCTAAAAAGTGTCAACACAAAGGTTGAGTGAGTTCATAGAGTTTGAGTTGAAATGTAAAACCTTTCAAAATCGTTTATGCAGCAAAGGCATTGTAAATCCCTCGGTTCAAGTCCGCCCATACAAAACTTGCAACTTTGTGTGTTCACAACCACTTTGCTAGAATATGTAGAGTTAATGTTCAAGTGCATGATGTCAAATGAATTTACATAATAGTGCATGGCTCAATGTATGAAATGCGTTTATGCACCAAGGCATTGTAAATCCACTCAGTTCAAGTCCGCCCATACAAAACTTGCAACCTGTGTATTCACAACCCATTGCCAAAATGTATATAGTGTATGTTCAAATCGTTCCAAGACCATTAGTTCATGATATTACCAAGACCATTAGCTCAATGAATATACCAAGACCATTAGCTCAACGAATATACCAAGACCATTAGCTCAATGAATATACCAAGACCATTAGCTCAATGAATATACCAAGACCATTAGTCCAAGGATTATGATATGGAATTTCTAAGTATGGCAATACTGTTACTTCGCATGACTAATGTAGTTTGCAAATAGTCATGAATGTAATAAAAATAGTCGAGCATGTATCTTCCCCAAAACAGTTATGAAAGCATTAAAACAAGAAAAGTGGGGCTATGGAACTCACTTGGTGGAATGATGCGAAGAAAAAAGTGAGTACACCGAGATGTAGTGTGATACGTAAATCTTGACCTATGATGAATGATATGACATGTAATGAGTTGCAATGTACTGTTATGCATGCATTTAAATTATGTTATTTATACCATTTGCGAGTTTTGAAAATATTACTATAAAATGAAAAATACTCTCTTGGCGTCTTGACCATTCAAAAATGACTTTACAAGTTTTTACGTCAAAATGTCATCCTACAATGATTTAATAATGATTTTAGGTGAAATTTCCACTTTTAGGTAAGCAAAACAATGTCATTAATAGGAATATTCATGAAATTAACAAAATGGCTTTGGAAAACTAGTAGGTAAAAGCGGTATGCGTCGATCGTTAGAAGCGAACTTCGGCGGTTTTTGGAAAAGTTTGTATCAATATCTAGAAGTTTCAGTTCAGGAGTTTTAGTCCAAAAGGTCTCGATCATAAAGATATTAAGGGTTAAAGATAGTGATTTTGGCTAATTGTTGTAAAAATGAGTTTCGGCCAAGTTTGAACATCCGTAATTAATTTACTATAACTCCGTTTACAACAGCTTGTTGTTTTGAAAAAAATATGGTCGGTGAACTTGATTTTACTAGAAGACATTTCGTTCCAAAAAGTTTCACAACCTCGTTAAAAGCGACCCTCAAGTGAGGGGCGTTCTGACTACCAAAATACTTGTATCGTAAAATACTATAGTTTTGAGAAAATAATAGTTACGGCAAGTTTATGAACGATGCATATATTTGTCGTTTCAAATCCGTTTTCTACGTATAATACGTCCTTAGCTTAGTATCAAAGTATACTAATATATTTTTGAGAAGTCGAAATAATTTGTGAAGCTTAAGGCTCATTTTTGACTCAAACAATGTAAAAACAGTTTGCTGAAATTTCTGAAAATAATATATTTCGTCGTCAAACTTTAAAAATCCATAACTTCTTCGTTATAACTCCGTTTTAATCCGTTCAAGCGGCCACGGATTCGTTTTAAAGTATATTTTCTAATTATCAAGGCCAAAGTTTCGTACCAACTGTCGGTTTTTCCAGAAAAATGAAACAAGGACAGACCACTTTATATAGTTATCGAAAATAGTTTTTCTCGGACAAAACCTATTCTAATCCCTTCAAATCAACTCCAAAGCTAATCTAATCCTACCATACACCTTCTTAGGGTGTCATGGGTTCCTAGACATCATCAAGACCAACCAATACCAAAGGGATAATTATAGGATGACCAAATATGTATATATACTCTAAAATCATGAAAAATGGTATAAATCACATATGTCTTGCATGTTGCTCCAAAAATAAAAAGATACATATGAAATGATAAGGAAACATGAAAATGAAAGAATCATGCTTACAAGTTAATGCGATGAGGTGCAAGTAACAAGGATTTGCCTAAACACTCTTGGTTTTTATTTCAAAACCTTATAAAGAGTAATAACTAGATTGATATTAACACTTGATCTTGAAAATTTTTGATCCCTTTGAAGACCCTCTTGTGTGACCGGTTTTGAGAAGCAAGGAAACAAGGAAGAGAGAACTTTTCTAGCTATGTGAATATTTTTAGATACATGTAATGAGATGATGAATGAAGTAAAAGACTTTTGTAGAGTATGAATTTATTAGCAATCACAAAGCCATACACCAATTAATTGTCACCTCCCCTTGGTCGACCCAAGGGGAGGACTTAGACATTTATGTTTTTTTTTTTTATATGTATAAACTTTGTGTATTATTTGTAGTTTGTAAGAAAATGTAAGGAAAGTGTAGATAGTTGTAACTTTTTGGTACAAGTAAGTTTTTAATAATTCAAAATAGAATGTAATGAGATAATAAAAATTGTAAAAATACATTCCTTGTAAAAATTGAGTGATAAAATAATTATCGTATAATTTTTAAGAAAACGTCGTAATAATTTAACTTTAACGATTTATGTACCAAATAAATTTGAAACACTAGGAAAACTAAAAATATGGTTTTTATGAACTAAATGTAAGTTTAAAAATACATCGGGATCATTTTTGAAAGTAACGGGTTAAATGTTAAAATAATAACTCACGCGATAACGATTATTAAATATAAAAATTACGCGTTGAATGTGAAATGAAATGTCGTGAATGAACTAATGAGATGCAAATGATGTCAATGGAATGTAGACTAATCATAGTCCATAGGAAATGTTCGTGATGTTATGATCATGAATTCGCCGCTAAACCATAAAGATTACGCGAATTTGGAACAAGTAAACCAAGTTTACTATAAATGTTGAAATAATGAGGCATAAATTGTGTCAAGAAATGACCTGAAAGTACGGGTTGTCACAGTTACCGAATCTACAACAAAAGAACTCGAGATATCATGGAAACAATTCACGTTACGTTCGATGAGTTGTCCGGGAAAATGGCTCGGGACAATCCAGGTTACGGACCCGCATCTCAACCTTCATCAAGTAGTCCTCGGTTCTACTCTTATTCTAAATCCCTCACCCGGCAATTCCTTTTGTACCTCCTTGAAGATGATTTGAAGAAATTGTTTGATCGAATGTTTGATGAACACTATGAGCCAAGTGCTAATGATCTGTCAATTCCATCAGCACAGAGGTGTTCCTATCCCTATCAACGAAGTTAACCCTTCGATTTCTATGTCATTAAGTCAAGAAGTTGTGCTGACCGTCACTGTCTCATCAACAAATCATCAATCATCGAGTGTACATCATGGAATTGTGTCTGGCACCTATGAATGGAGATAATCCCTTTGTGCTCTCTGAGAAGATGCCCCTTTGAAAACATATTTTCTCCTGAATCATCATCAGAACCATCTTCATCAGGAGAAATCGACTCTGCTACTTTAGTTCCTCAACAACAACCACACGAACACCTTAGAAAATGGACACATGATCATCCATTGTACAACATCATTGGAAATCCCTCTCGTCCAGTATCCACTCGTAAACAACTTGCAATTGACGCCTTATGGTGCTTCTTCAACTCCGTACTATCCAAGGTCGAACCAAAAGACGTTAAAACTGCCATGAACGAAGACAGCTGGTTCAATGCCATGCAAGAAGAAATTCATGAGTTTGATCGACTAGATGTTTGGGAATTAGTACCAGCTCCGCGTGCTATGATCATTGCTCTAAAGTGGATCTTCAAAGTAAAACTTGATGAGCATGGTGATGTATTAAAGAACAAGGCTCGATTGGTTGCAAAAGGATACCGTCAAGAGGAGGGTATTGACTTTGAAGAATCATTTGCTCCAGTTGCTCGTATCGAGGCAATCAGAATATTCTTGGCTAATGCTGCAAGTAAGAACATGGTAGTTTATCAGATGGATGTAAAGGCGGCTTTCTTACTTGCGGAGATCTTAAGGAAGTCGTATACGTCAGCCAACCTGAAGGTTTTGTGAATCCAGAGCATCCTACTCATGTCTATCGCTTGAAGAAGGCTCTTTACGGTTTGAAGCAAGCTCCAAGGGCATGGTATGATGTAACATATTGGATTTCACAAACACATAAAAAATTACATGTATGGGCGTATATATGATTTTAGAGAGAGAAAGTGGGATATTCAAGTAAGAGAAACTCATGGAAGGTTAGATTCCAAATGAACATCCAACCCTCTCCCTTGTGGGGAGAGGGTTATTTATATAAAGAAGCACGCCCTCCTTCGAGCTGTGGATCAGGCATACAGAGGGTAAAGACCCGTACTTCCTCAACGGTGTTACACTAGACTAAGCTACGCTAACAACTAACTAACAAATAACGTAATAAATGATATGTCTACGAGCTAACTTAAGCTAGATAATAATTGGGGTGACCGATGCTTTACAATAGAATTTCCAATTCCTAACAATCTCCCCCTAAGGGAGGTCACCCCATGATTTACAATTTAGCATCCTAGCATTCCAATTAATCTTTAGTCTTGAGCTCGTAGACTTCACTTCATCAAAATAATCAATCTTTGTGCTTTTATGGTGATATTATCATAATCCAACTATAATGTACATTAAGTGGAGGTTATAGAGCTGATCCACATTATGATGACCTTTGAGCTTTATATGAGATCATCAGCCACAGTTGATCTCAGCATCATACATTGTTGTGTTGCCCGCATATGATGTTGTGACAATTGGACCAACATGCTCACATTTTGGATCATGATATCTTCTTATCAGAGTAGCGGAAGCTTTAGTTGATTCATGATATTTGCAGCGGCGTAGCAGAAGTATGGAGTGAAAATATCAGAGTCGTTGATGCATTTATTATGATTTCTTTAGAAATGAATGTGTTGTGTGAGCATGCGGCTATGGATTGACCTCTCCATTACATCATTTTGCAAACATCGGGCGTACCTGCATACAACAGTTAGCAATAAAATGCACGAAAGTGTTTTTGATCACTTTCATTGAATGGAGGTACACGGCCCACGGTTCCCCGTTGATCAGTACAAGTACTGCCTGTGATCAGGTATAATTCCGAAAAATTTTCCTTGACAGGTTTGCAATTGCTCTAGTTGTTCTCAAACCGGAACGTCTCAAAGAAGACAATGCGGAGTGAGTGAACCAGCGAATTTGAGATTCACTGATTGATGAAAAAGAGATTTGAAAAACAATCGAGTATTGCTCAATAAAGTTTTTTTGCAATACAACGAGGGTTTTTGAGAAAAATCAACTATCATTCGTAAACACCTTTTATATTTGAAATATTAATACACAGTCGATGTGCTAAAGAAAAGAGTTTTTAAGCACAACGGCCGGTTTTTCAAAGGTATCCGTCAATCCATAAACTAAACCAGGATTGATTCATAATTTTGAATCGCCCCATTGTTTCTGTTCAGTTGTCACATGGTTGATCTATTGGATAGATCTCACATGCCACCCACCAAGAGCTTGTATGATGTTGGCTCTAGAAGGCTTTCCATCTTCATTGTGAAGCATATCACTCAGATGTTCTGGCAATACCACAAGGATTATGCGTAGGACTCATAATCTCTCTTTCCACATTGTGTGAAATAGAGAGTCTTCATTGACAGTGTCCTAATGAGATTTATTTGATGATCTCATGGCTCTAGACTCAATTGTGCACATTTGGTTCCTATGCCGGAGACTAGGGAGAGGGTCTCCTTCTTCAATATCAACAATCTCTAAGAGAAAGTCGATAGATTATGTGGGTTCCCCGTGAGAATAAAACAAGTCCTTTTAAGAGGAACTTGAGTAGCTTGGGAAGTTAGGTGCAGTGGGTCACTAGGTCCATGACGTCTTGTCTTCAATACCAGTGTTACCTTAGTAGACACCAGTAACATATGTATTGAACCCAGTTTCTGCCCTAAGGTTGAATTTATGGAGGGCTATTTCTTTTCACCATTTTTCACATTCAATTCTTTTTCATTCTTCAATCTCTTCAGTGCTTACCGAGACTTCATAACTAGAACCTTGTTGGGTTTATTCCAGTTCTAGCTATATCTCAGTCCGCACTCTTCCCATATCTTACTTTTCTCCTTATTTCATCATACCTAAGGACTTCTACACTAACTAGTGGATTGTCCCTGGGTAGATCCCTCCGGCTCTGGCGGGATCATGGGAACGAATACCTAACCTAACCATCCTTATAACACCATGCATAAAGTAAATTGGTCGGTCTTTTGGAATTGTTCATTTCTTCTCGAAACCAATTGAAAAATCATTTAGAAAATCAATCAAGGTACTCGTGATAAAATATCAAAGTATTTTGTACCTTAATAGTTTTGATCATTTAGAAATGCTCCCCCTCAATATGTGCATATGATTTTGAAATTGTTTAGCACATGGAGGCAAGAGTTCTTTTAAAATAAATTCTTGATCACAATTTCCGTAGAAACAGCCATTTGATTTTCTTGGTAAATTCTCCCCCTCAATATGTGTATAGGATATTTGAAATCATTTTATCACATAGAGGTAAGAGATATTTTGAAATACATCCACGATTACCAAATATTTAGAAACCATTTAACACTCAATCAAGGTACATTATGTTAAAACATAAAAATCTTTGTACCTTGAAGGTTTAAATGCTCCCCCTTAATATATGCTTCGAGATTCGAAAAAGAGTTTAGCACATATTAGAGAGCAGTATGCACTTTGAGACAAAAATGGTCACCTTTTATCATCTTTCATATTTATATCACATTTTCTCCCCCGATCAAAAATTTCAAATCCTTTGAGATTTTGTATCTCAAGTGATTTGAATATGTATGAAACAAAACGTTGTTGGAGAAAAATGTGTTCGGTTTTATATGATCTGAAGTGGACTACACTGAAGTTCCCTTTTTTAGATAAAAATGGAAACCACAATACATAACCTATCACTACTACATAGATTATAGCTGTTCATAGTACATACACCACATTTTACACATCAAAAATACAAAACAGAAAATACTTCCGGAGAATGTCTTCATTCAGTTCTTTGAAGCAGCTTGTAGTGACCTTCACGAAGTCTACCACCCATAAAACTTTCAAGGCTGCGATAAATTTTTCTAGTCTTAAGTCTTCTACCAATTGCAGCCACAAACTCTTCACACATCTTTAAATCCTGTTCCAAACAGAATCTTGTTTTGTTCCACGGCTTCATGTCAATTTTGATTTCCTTCACTCTTGATTTCAATTCTTGTTCAACCATCACGAGTGTACCATTCTTGAACTTGTATAGCTCGCATAGCCTCATTAGCATTCTTGACCCGTATCTGTCGGTAAAGATGATGGCTCTAGGAGTGTCAATCACTTTATATTTGTGATGAAATTCAAGTCCCGAGGCTTCCCATTGCGGTCTTGTTAGGTTGACGCTGGTGCGGTAGCTTTCCATTCCTAGTGAAAATCTTCAACTCTTTTGAATGACCAAGCCTCGATCCGAGATTGACAGGCGAGAGGCTTTCTTCTCACGAACAGTGGGTAGGTGGTCAAGGTGTCCTTGAAGGTTGGAAGATAGAGATCTTCAAAGTCATTTGGCAGCAGATGTTTGAAGTCATTTTCTTCTATCACGTGATCTTTCAATTCGCTCTTGAAGAAAAATCTTATTGAGATAATCATAGCCATAGATTTGGAAGATTTCTATGACAACGACAACACTGAATCCGCAGACTTGGATCGAACGACTTTGCGTCTTTATCACTCCACGTCTTTCAATGTAGAATTTCTTCTTCTTGAACCACCAATGAGAAATGCCATATGAAGCCTCGATGTCATACACTTGTTCTTTGTCAGTCCATAATTGATCAGGTACCATCTGCTCAAGACCCGGATCTGTGTAGGTGGCAGCTTTCATTTTAGAAATAGATAAAGCGGTTTTAAATGCGGTTCGGGCACATAGATAATCCAGTCCGCGGTTGAAGAAGAATTACGATTGGATTGTTAATTGACTGGTTCACCACCGAGAGGAAGAGGATTGTTAACATCAAAACGACGATGATCGTTCACGACTTGATCATTCAGCATTTTATGGCATTCTTCCATCGAATGCTGATTGGCATCAGTGGAAGACCTTGATGATTTGAATGCTTGTCCTTCAAGATCCTTCGGAGTGATGGACGAGATTCCCTTCTTCTCACAAAACCACTTCATAAAGCTACCCATATCTCGGTGATGTGAAGAAGAGAGTCTTGGTGGGGCTTCATAGTTGGTAGTGATGGTTGATGCCGTTGTTGTCGAGATCATCGTGTCGATGCTCGGAATGGACCATGCGGTTCAGGAGTTTGAGGTCTTTCTTCGTGAGCGGTTTTGAGTCATATCCTTTGATGGTGCAAATCTAGAAGTTTTAGCAGGTTCACCTGAAATGTAGGCATCAAACCAATCATCATCATCAGTTAGTTTAGGGATATGTCTTGTGGATGCATCATCTTCATCGGATTGACTTCGGGCATGACATAAGACTCTTCATGTAGAACCTAGTCTTACAGGATAGTGGAGAAGGTGGGTGTAAACCTAGAATCAATCGTGGTCCATCTGCTGAGACTTCTTCTGAGTACCCGATCACGGATGAGTGGATTGATTTGTCGGTTTTGGAGGAGATGTTGGTGGTTGTGGTGAAGGTGTAGTGGTTGTGCGGAAGATCCACCGGCACGAAGTTCCGAGCTCCTCCGGTTGGGCGAGGGAGGAGGAGGTTTAGGACCTTTATGTAAAGTCTCCAACACCAAAGTCCTCCTTTTCTTCTTAGCCTTTATTTCTCCAATGTCCTCTAAAAAATGTAGATGATTGTCGTGCTTAATTGATTCTTCGAGAGCCTCGAATAACTTCTTATGAACCTCATGCTTATGCTCGTTAGCTTCATACATCTTGTCTGAAAGGACGGCTCTCATATCTGAAATGGGTAGGTCTTTAAACCGTTGAAGCGAGAGGAGCTTGCATTGCCATTCTACAGCATCCTTAACCGCCTTCAATGGCGTCTCGCTACCCTCATCGAAGTTAAGGTGCTCCAACCTGTAGACACGATTCTCGAGGACATTGATAGATTTAAGCAGTTGTCTTTCAAGAGCTTCAATTCTTTTCACTGCTTTGTCGAGCAATTGATCGATGTAAGTATTTGAGGTGGTGAAGCCGATTGGAGTGTCCGTGTCGATGCGTAACCGGTTCAAGTGATAGATCTTTAGCAGGATCCGGGTGGTGGATGTTCGGTTATAAGAGCATGTGCGAACATCGGTGGGATGGTTGATGTGTCTTGCTTTGGATCTTGACCGTGTACATGGACTCGACTTCCTCTTTCTCATCATTAGGCTTATGAGTCTCGTTATCGAAGGTTTGTCATTCAAAGCGATCACCGAATGAAATCGGCATCGATTCTTAAGTGAGGAAAGAGAACCAGTAGACAAGTTAGTTTCATCGAGGTTCCTGTGCTCATCAGATCTTGGCTCAAGAGTATCATGTGGGTCTTTCAGCGGATCATTTTCTTCATTACATGTTTCAAGTACTGGAACCTCTTCATAAAAATGTGCTGTCTCCTGGATTTCTGATAGAGTATCACTGGAAGCAGGGGTTTCAACAGGTGTAATTGTTACATCTTTTTCCACTTCAGATTGAGTTTGAGCTGAGGATGCTTCAACATCTCTTTTCTTGAGTATGAATTGAGTAGTCGTTTTAGGAGGCGGAGAAGAGATGGTCAATAGCATTTGAGCAACTTGTTCTGCATCTGCTCCAGCAATCCCTTTGCCTTTATCTTGCGTGGTTGAAGTTGTTTGTTGTGGTGCGCTCGGGTTCTCTTAACACAACTCCTCTCCTTTGGTGGACTCTTGTTCAGGCTTTCTAGGCTTGTTTAATCCCTTTTTGCAAAGCAGCATCGTCTTCATCAATCAATTGACTGCCACCCTTTGATGCCTCGGTTCCCCCAACATTTTCCTTTTCAACATCATTCTTTCTCTTTTTCTGCTTCTATGAAGAAGTGTCGGTAGAATGAGATCTATCTCGTCTCTTCTTGGGAAGGACGGCATATGAGGTTTTAGGGGATGATTTAGTGCTGGAAGTAGACTTTGTAGACTTGGGCTGTGAGAGATCGGGAGCGACATCAACATTGAATCTGGATACCCTTTTCTTGTATAATCTGAAGTAGTCAGTCTTCTTAATATCCTCAGTGAGAAGAGCATCAGGAATTGGCATTCCAAAGAGCTCTTTATTAACACCTCTGGCAACATATTTGAGGTTACCGAGTACAAATTCATCCCTAGCATTGTGGAGGACTGACTCACTTCTTGGATTAAAATGATGAGTTTGTTGCAAGAACTGAATGATAAGCTTCGAGAATCTTATGCAAGGAATAACAAGTTTGTGTTCTTTCTTCCTTCCTTGGGCTTGATTCTGAACATTGGTTCTGTCGGTGATGAAAGTGTGCATAGACAATGAGAATTCTTCCCAAATCGTTCGAGACATTAATGTTTACCCCATTGATGAGACCCCATAGGATTTGCAGAATAGGTATCCTTACTTTATCGAACCACGAGGTTTTCGGATAAGCACAAGTTGAGAATAGTTGTCATGGCTCTCCAAGGTTGATACATGTGTTCGGTGATGATATCTGAAGCCCTTGTTATGCCAACTTGATAACCCAAACCAATTAGAAAGACTATTAGCTCTTCCGCACTAGGTGGAGAGACAGATTGTTTGGTAGGGTCACATGGTGTGATTCCTAGTGCCTTACTGAGAATGTCAGATGTGATTTCAAATTGCTTATCATCAAGCTTGCGGGGAATAGGTGGCGATGATCTTGTCCCATGTGATGGTGTTCCAAAATTGTTGTAGGTAAATGGAAGGGATCGTGCATTGCTTGGTCATGGCACTGAAGAAGTTAGTGTTTTTAAGAATATCAATTGCCACTTTGAAGATTGGATTTTGTTGCAGTCTTTCCATGTCCACATAGCAGTTGCTTTTTCCTATCTCTACCCATTTATCTTCTGGAAGAATTTCATTGTCTGTAAGAACTATGGATGGAGTAGAGGTAGCAAGGTTCTCGGATGAAGTTGTGTTAGCCATTTGAAATTCTGTAGAACCACACAGACAACAACAGTTAATGAGAGCATGTTAGATTAGACAAGGTTAGCTGAACAACTTTTAATGCAACCTCATGACACAAGCATAACGAGTAGCAAACATGACTGACTACCAAAAATCAGATTGAAATGCTTAGGAAATAGATTAAGATGCTTTAGTAATTTTCAAAGTAACAAATCATTTTGACAAAGTTTTCAAGAGACAATTTGTATTGAGCCAAAATTGTTAAAAACAAAGTTACTATAATAGGTTTTCATGAGACAAGATGCTATAGTGGAAGTGTTATAACAAGTTGTTAAAATAAGTTGTCAAATCAAGTCGCTAGAAGAGAAACCAAATACAAATTGCTTAAACAGAAATTGTTATAGCAAGTCGCTATGAGTGATTTGTCAAGACAAGTCGCTAGAGGTAAAACCTGAACCAAGTCGCTAACATGAAATTATAATAGCAAATCGCTTTAAACAATTTGTCAAAACAAGTTGCTACAAGATGATATACCAAGTCGCTAACTTGTAAAAACAAGTCGCTATAAGAAAAATACTTAACAAGTCGCCTTTCTGAAAAATTTTAAGCAAGTCGCTAACTTGTCAAGACAAGTCGCTATCAAAAGTTACAAGGCCAAGTCGCTACAATTCGTATCACCCAATTACAAAGCAAGTCGCTAGCAAGAATGTATTAAGAAATCACAACTCGCCATGAGGAATTTATGAACCAACTCGCTACCAAGAACACTTAGCTTATCAGGTAAGTCGCTACCAAGAACTTGACAAAACATACGCATAACACCACTATCCAATCAACATATATAGCCATTACAATAACACAATCAAATCGCTACAATGAACACGTACAATTAACCCACAAGCATAAACAAGATCAGAAACATAACCCAAAAGGAAACACATAAGAGTGATACAACAATTTGCGCAAAGACCCATTTAAACATACAACTGAATCCTCACATCTATCCTAGTAAATCCAAAAAACACCTAATTATATCAAGTGTTCCCATTTAAACTAATCCATTAACAAACCTAAACGGGGGGAAGGGGGTCAACTGTTGAAGATCAAATGCACGGAGGAATCTGTTAAGAGAACTGAGTTAGGAGATGTATATAATCTACATGTTTTGAAACAAAAACGTTGATATAAACCTTACCACAAGCAAGTCGCTAGCAAGAAACGGTCATGAGAGAAAAAACAGGAAAAACTTTTGAGTTTTAGAAAATAAGTAACTTGAAACAAGTCGCTAAGGGTTAAGAATGGTTTTTCAAGTTTACTAAGTTTACACTTTCAGTCCCTGTATTTTTGCAGAAAAGGCAACTCGCTAGTTAAGATTAAGGACAAGGCGCTACCCGTTAGTAAAGCCAAGTCGCAATCCCTGATTAAAGCAAGTCGCTATCTATCTAAATTTGTACTATTGACACTTTTAGCCCTTGTACTTATCAGATTGCATGCAAATACAGTGAATAAAAAGCATTCATGTTGAATAATATGACAAGTACCAAAAGTGACATAACATAGATAAGCTATCTAACATAGTGGACATAACGAATCATGATATAAACATGCAGCAGCACACAATACATATCAAACAATGATCCAGAGTGAAACGAGATAACTTGAAATATTCTCCCCCTCAATCAATGTCACCAATGAACATTGATTGAATTCTAACCCCCCCCCCCCCCCCCCGATAAAAAAACAAGAGTATATCTTTTGTTCGAACTTCATCTATGGTCCCGTGTCATTATTGAATGACATTTCTAGGACCGTAGATGTTATCGATTACAAGAGATACATCTTTTATCAGATTGTGGGTAAAGATTTAATAAATAATTAAAAAAATGATTTTGATTTCTAGAAATTTATTTATTTTTTATTTTTTATTTTATTATTTTTTTTTAAATTCAAGTGAAAACTAATTTGTACACTGATTCATGAGAACGAGTCCTGATTCTAGTCAAACAGGAGTCAAAGTACGAGGTACATCAATTCTGACAAGCTACAATTCCTGAGTGAGCAATCTTCATTTCTGATGGAAACCATGTCATGATGTTCATGATTGAATTGAGCATTGTACCTGAAAAAGATTGAGGACACTTTGCACTAGAAGCACATGTAGTATTGCAAATAGATGAGTTAGTGACATGAGTAACTGCACTATTGGATGTTGCACAGTTTGATCTAGGAGTGTCATTAATAGAAATCCCTTTAGGTTCAATATTCTTGAAGATTTTTCCTGTGGCCATCTACTTAAGGCAAGATCTAGATGTGTAAGTTCGTTTGGATCCTGAAAACTAAAATAGTCTACCAGTGGGAATCCATTTGAAACAACTACGAGTAGATTTGGATGATGCCACTTCCCTGTTTTGAATATTAGTCCTTTTCTAATTAGTTTGTTTCTTAGGGGATTGATCAGCCATTTGATGCTTCTTATAAGAACTAGATGAACTCCTAATATTCCTGATCTTAGGGCTTCGAACATTAAGCTGGGGATTGTTATTCATCATATCGGAATGAATTAGTGAAGTGACTGGTTTTGACAAAACTGTATTCGCATCAACTTGGGAGGCAAGTTTAGATTTCGACGGTTTAAATCTTTCAGTTCTAAAAGCATTGGGTGCCTAACTACAGATGCGTTCGGTTGTTCAGTACAATTGGCTTTCCCAAGGTTGATGGTTTTGCAAACTTAGTGTTCACCCTATTTCCAATAGATTTCCTAAGCTCATTTTTTAAGGCAACAATGGTGAAGCTCTTATCCTGAATTTGGTCTTTGAGGGCATCAATGTCTGCCAACAAGGAGTTAGTTTGATCTATCAACTTGGAATTGTTTTCTAATAAGTTCTTTCTTAAGGACTCATTTTCCCTTAATAGGTTGGACACACATAGAGCCAATTCATCATTCCTAGGTTTAAGCGTATCACTCACCTCATAGTTAGAATTGTTCATCCCTTTATTACAACTCTTATGCAGATCTGAGAGTTGCAATTTCAGATTACAAATGGTTGAATCTTTGTCCTGAATCTTGTTTTTTAACTGGTTAAATTCAAAAAATTCTCGAAATTCTGGGAATTCTGGATTTATGCAAGGTTTTGTAGCAAGAAAACTTTCTTCTCTTTGTTGTATTGCAATTTCTAAGGAAATACAATGTTTTTCAAGAGCTGAATATTTGTTTGAAAGTTCATCAAAAACCCTTTTCTCAACCATTTCATTTGTTTTAAAGATTTCAGACTCAGGCTCAACCAAGAAACATTTATCAATGTCATGTTCAGAAATAGGATCATATTGATCAGGTACATTAGTAGATGCATTATGTTGATCAGTTAAGGGTACCTCATCACATGACACATGTTCATTTGTTGATGTGACATTTGCATTCAAATCGTGCATAACAGGAGTTACTGAAATGCAGGCTGTTTCTAGCATATCTGAATCTGAGCCTCTGTAATCAGTACAACCTGTTTCATCATCCTTTGTTGTATCTGATATTCTGTATTGACATCATCCAGTCATTCAACTGATCCATTACCCGACATATCACAACTTTCACTTAATTTATCTTGACACCCATTCAAAGCATTCAAATTATCATTCTCTTGAGCAGCTTCCTGAATGTACTTTTCCACATTATCCATAAGTTGAATAAGTGTGTTGATGAATTCATGAATTTCCATTCCGGTATGTTTTTGGAAATTCGATGCGTGTTGATCGAAATCTGCGGAATATTCCCCATTGATAAATGGCTGAAATTGGTTGTAGATAACCTGAAGTGCAGCATTGGAATCATCCATTAATACCTTCCTTTTGGTAATTTGAAGCTTTAGTTTTTCTAAGTTCAGCAACAAGGTTCTTGTCAATGTAGGTAGGTCCTGGCGGAAGAGAGCACTGAATGTTCGATCCCCAGTTGTGGATAACAGTTGTATGAGGTGCAGATGAAGTAGTTGATAAGGCTCAATGTTGCATTCCATTTGCTTTACATCATGAATCATTAACAGGTGTGAGTATTTGATATCCGACTTCGAGAATGTGAAGTGTTTTGATCATAATCTGCTGAATCAATCATGGTTAAACATTCGGTAGCAAACGGTTTCTTTTTCGTGAGGTATCATAGAGTTCAAGCACTTTGGAGATTAAAGGGTCAGTGATGTAAGACATTTTGTTGATGGATATTAGGCACAAGTTGCTTGCATTAATTCACCAAATCGCTAACTATCTTAAAGACAAGTCGCTACTTACCCAAGTCGCTAAGTACTCAAGCTGCAATAAACCTTAGAAACAAGTAGCTAAGACACCAAGTCGCTAAGCAGACAAGTTGCTAAAGAGCAACTCGCTAAGTATCCAAGTCTCTAAGGATCAACTCGCTAAGAACAATAAGGACAAGTCGCTATAAATAATAGAGACAAGTCGCTACGCCAACCAAGTCGCTAGACGAAGTGGAACCTCCACTACGTTGTACTGTTTGTCGGCTTGTCTCAATAGACAAGTCGCTAGGCTCAAGTCGCTACTCCTCTAACTACAAGTCGCTGGAAATAAACATAGCAAGTCGCTACGAAGAAACATATCCGAGAGTCAAGTCGCTAGGAAGAAAACCTTAAACACAACCCTTTTCAATCCAAAACAAGCTCAACCACAGTGATTCAAGCTTTCCAAATCAAAACCCAAGCACTTACCATGATTCTAAACACAAAAGTACACTCAAAATTCAAACTTTAACAAAAGAAATGATCCAAATGATGCAAAAACCACTAAACTTTTTCAAACCCAAAAACCATATAAAACCACTAGAAATCCAAGGATATGTAAGAGAGATGATCAAACCATGGCTCTTGATACCAATTGTAACATATTGGATTTCACAAACACATAACAATTACAAGTATGGGCGTATATATGATTTTAGAGAGAGAAAGTGGAATATTCTAGTAAGAGAAACTCATGAAAGGTTAGATTCCAAATGAACATCCAACCCTCTCCCTTGTGGGGAGAGGGTTATTTTACTAAGAAGCACGCCCTCCTTGGCTGTGGATCGGCATCTGACAGAGGGTAAAGACCGTCCTTCCTCCACGGTGTTACACTAGACTAAGCTACGCTAACAACTAACTAACAAATAACGTAATAAATGATATGTCTACGAGCTAACTTAAGCTAGATAATAATTGGGGTGACCGATGCTTTACAATAGAATTTCCAATTCCTAACATATGATACGCTATCAAAGTTTCTTCTATCTACTGGATTCAGCAAAGGAGTAGTTGATCCGACATTGTTCACTAGAAAGTGAGGCAAACATTTAATTCACGTTCAAATTTATGTTGATGATATTATTTTTGCCTCGACTAACCCCAATGAATGTGACCGTTTTTCTATGGAGATGGGCTCCAAATTTCAAATGTCAATGATGGGACAAATGTCATTTTTCTTGGGATTACAAATTTCACAAAGTCCAGGAGGCATTTTTATAAATCAATCTAAATATGCAAATGAGATTTTAAAGAAATTTGGATTTGATTCTTGTGACCTGTTGACACTCCCATGATAGAGCGTACTAAACTAGATGAGGACCATTCAGGGATCATGGTAGACCAAACGAAATATCGTAGTATGATCGGATCCCTAATGTACCTCCAGCCAGATGACCGGACATTCGTTCGTTGTTTGCATGTGTGCTAGATACCAGGCTAAGCCTACCAAAAGCACCTTGAAGCGGTTAAAAGGGTCTTTCGGTATCTCCAAGGAACCATCAATATGGGACTTTAGTACCCGAAGGATACCGGTATGTCACTAACAGCCTATGCAGATGCTGATCATGCAGGATGTCAAGATACACGTCGAATGCGTGCGGAGGTGCTTTCAGGTTTTGGGTGATAAGCTTGTGAGCTGGTTTTCTAAGAAACAAATGAGTACTTCGATGTCCTCTACAGAGGCTGAATACATAGCCATGTTATCTTGTTGTGCTCAAATCCTATGGATGAGATCCCAATTATCTGACTATGGCTTTGAATTCAACAAAATCCCTCTATATTGTGATAACAAAAGTGCCATTGCTCTCTCATGCAATAACGTACAAAACTCAAGAGCAAAACACATCGACATTCGACATCATTTCATCAGGGAGCAAGTGGAAAACGGTGTGGTGGAACTTTATTTTGTGAGGACTGAATACCAGTTAGCAGACATCTTCACCAAAGCTCTTCCTAGAGAACGTTTTGAGTTTATCCTCCCACGAATTGGTCTAAAGAGTCTACAGCCGGAAACACTTAAACGTCTTCAAGAGGAAGAAGAGGAGTAAAAGGTTTTCTTCATCTATCTCTTGTAAATAGTTATTCAAAAAGCAAATAGAAAAATATAAAATTTTCAAAATCCATAAAAATTAGAAAATCTTGAAAAAACCCAAAAATATTGTTATTTTGTCATGTTTTCCTTGTTCGATATCATCTACGGACTTTGTGTTGACATTCAAAGAATGTCACGGGTTTTTAGATGTTCTTCGAATATACATAATTTGTTTATATATATATATATATATATATATATATATATTGAGAGAAAGTGAAAGAAAGGCTTATAGTCATTTCAGACTGTAACCCGTTTTTTAAAGAAAGAACAGAGCCATGCTTTATCTTATTTTTCACATCTAATGCTCTGATTCTAAAAACAAATGTTTGTCACTAAATCGACAAATGTTTCCTTCACAAGTATTTTTCCTTCTAATAATTCTTCTGAAAAATATTTGATATCTAATTGAAAACTAATAAAAATAACTCGGTCTCAATTTTTGAAAATCATCTGGGCTTGACATTGGTCAAAAACTCTATCTCTCAATCAACAACTTATGTCATTGATTGAGGGGGAGAATGATTTCATTTAAATCAAAAGGTTATTTGTCATACAACTGGTTCAGACCAAGGTTTATGTCATGTTTTCAAAAGATACTCAAGCATGTTCTTGGAGTTTAAAGTCTCAGCTTTGATCCTTATCGGTTAAATGTTTTCATAAGCAAGTCACAATTCTTCTCAAAAGCTTTCAAAATCAATTTAAATCTACAGAGATCACAAATCTCAAATGATTTGAAAATTATGATTGGGGGAGAATGTGTGATTTAAGTTGGATTTAAACTGATAATTCGATAAATGGTTTTATAATGATTTACAAGCTCTCCTCCCCACATGTGCCAAACGATTTCAATTTTCCATGCACATGTTAAGGGGGAGCATCTATTTCAAACCAAAAAGGATTGAAACGTGATTGATTTGTTTCAATGTGCAGACTTTTCCTAATATGTGCAAAACACTTTCAAATCTCGATGCACATATTGAGGGGGAGCACCTTTTTGAAAACCACATCCTTTCCAAAATTATCCTTAACAAAGTATGAAAAATACTAATCTTGATAAGGAAAGTGATGTTGATATCTTTTAGAAAATGGTAATCAAAGAAGTGAATCCTTCCTCTTGCCTCCGTGTGCCAAATCGATTTCAAATACATGATGCACATGTTGAGGGGGAGCTCTTTTTCTAAAAATATCAAAAACAATTCAGGTACAAAATGCTTTGATATATATCACAAGTATCTGGATTGATTTTCAAATGGTTTTCAATTGGCTCCAATGGCAGATGAACAATACCAAATAGACCGATCAAATTTACTTTATGTATGGAGTTATAAGGATGGTTAGGTTAGGTATTCGTTCCCACGATCCCGCCAGAGCCGGAGGGATTTACCCAGGGACAATCCACTAGATAGTGTAGAGTCCTTAATTATGATGAAAAAAGGAGAAAAGTGAGATATGGGAAGAGTCGGTTGAGAAAGAG
Organism: Chrysanthemum makinoi; assembly: GCA_910596185.1. NCBI lineage: Eukaryota > Viridiplantae > Streptophyta > Magnoliopsida > Asterales > Asteraceae > Chrysanthemum > Chrysanthemum makinoi. The sequence goes on along the minus strand of OU343223.1, from coordinate 205,697,557 downwards.
CTAGAACTGGAATAAACCCAACAAGGTTCTAGTTATGAAGTCTCGGTAAGCAGAAGGGGTTGAAGAATGAAAAAGAATTGATGAGAAAAGGGTGAAAATAAATAGCCCTCCAATTATTCAACCTTAGAGCAGAAACCGGGTTCAATACATATGCTACTGGTTGTTACTAAGGTAACACCGGTATTGAAGACAAGACGTCATGGACCCAGTGACGCACTGCACTACAACTTCCCTAGCTACTCAAGTTTCTCTTAAAAGGGACTTGTTTCATTCTCACGGGGAACCTACATAATCTATCGACTTTCTCTTAGAGATTGTTGATATTGAAAAAGGAGACCTTCTCCCTAGTCTCCGGCATAGGAACCAAATGTGCACAATTGAGTCTAGAGCCAAGAGATCATCAAATAAATCTCTTTAGGACACTATCAATAAAGACTCTCTGTTTCACACAATGTGGAAAGAGAGATTATATCTTAAGAGTCCTACGCATTATCCTTGTGGTATTGCCAGAACATCTGAGTGATATACTAACATATTCACAATGAAGATGGAAAGCCTTCTAGAGCCAACATCAAACAAGCTCTTGGTAGGTGGCATGTGAGATCTATCCAATATATCAACCATGTGACAAGCGAACGAAACAATGGGGTGATTCAAAATTATGAATCAATCCTGGTTCAGGTTATGGATTGACGGATACCTTTGAAAACCGGTCGTTGTGCTTAAAAATTCTTTTCTTTAGCACATCGACTGTGTATTAATATTTCAAATATAAAAGGTGTTTATGATTGATAATAGATTTTTCTCAAAAACCCTCGTTGTATTGCAAAAACACTTTATTGAGCAATACTCGATTGTTTGTCAAATCTCTTTTTCATCAATCGAGTGAATCTCAAATTTGGTTCACTCACTCAGCGTTGTCTTCTTTGAGGCGTTCCGTTTTGAGAACGACTAGAGCGGTGCGAAACCACTGTCAAGGAAATTCTTGAATTATACGATCACAGGCATTTTACTTGTCTTGATCAAAGGGGAACCGTAGGCCGTGTACCTCAATTCAACGAAAGTGATCAAAGAAACTTTCGTGCACTTTATTGCTAAGCTGTTGTATGCAAATGCGACGGTTGCATTTGATCAGGAATGGAGAGGTCAATCCATAGCCGCATGCTCACACAACACATTCATTTCTAAAGAAATCATGATAAGTGCATCAACTACTCTGATATTTTCACTCCATGCTTCCGCTACGCTGCTGCAAATATCATGAATCAACTAAAGCTTCCGCTACTCTGATGAAAAGACTTCATGATCCAGAATGTGAGCATGTCGGTCCAAAAGTCACAACTTCACATAATGACAACACCACAATGAAAGAGTCAGAGATTTATGTTAGCTGATGATCTCAATGTTGGCTCAAAACTCATTATCACGTAGATAAGTTAAAGACCTCCACTTAGATTAACCAAACATGCAAAAATGAAGAATCAATGACTACGGACTACAGAGAAAAGAACATTAACAAGAATCCAAGAACAATCTTAATGTAATATCTGTTTGTATTCAATGTAATTTGAGGTGACCTCCCTTAGGGGGAGATTGTTAGGATTTAGTAAATCAAGTCATTAAAGTGTCGGTCACCTCAAGTATATGTAATCGTTAGAAAGCTCGTAGTCGTAGTTATTTAATGTTAAGTAGTATTAAATTAAGTAACACCGTGGAGGACTATAAATACCCTCTACCTCCCAAGGTAGAGTGTAACACCCCAACCCGACAAGGGTAGAAGTATCACTTTCTGGTGTCATATCAGAACATACAATTAAAAGCGAAAGTCTTAAGAATAACGTATCAAGTCATTTAAACAATGACTTACAAGGAAAATTACATAATCCAAAATGTCTAAAATAAAATGAAATCTCCAAACAATAGCCCAACAAAATAAATCCAAATAATAAGGTAACTAGGGTTGGTCCACTCGGATAATCCAACTCTCAGCCCATCAAAGCCCATCTTCAAACCTAACACCTGCCGCGGGAAAAGAAATGCGGCTGAGCTTAAAAAGCCCGATTGAACGAGATATAACAAAATGAAAGCTAAATAAAATCTGAAATGCAAAATGAAACAAAGGAAACGGATAACAAAGTCGCAGCAAAATGAGAACAATGAGTCAATGAGGATCCTGCAGAACAAAATTATACAGGTATCCAAAATGAACAGATAACAAGGAGAACGAAGCAAAGCAAAGCATCGATGACATATAAACAAGCACATAAAACCAGACATACAAGAACTGAAACATAAGCAAACATAGCGGTACATCCACACAACATATATGTCATACAATCAATTCAGGAAATAAGAAGACATACAAGTCAAACAGATATCTACAGGAAAGCGGAAGCAATTAATTAATAAGTGAGCATGGCAATTCACACAGTTCAAAACCCTTAGTTGAAAACATAACCAGTATCATAACAGCGGAAGTACTAACAGCAGTCACACGTAATAAGTAGGAATACAGTATAACGATATAATTAAAAGAATTAAAGACAAAGCAGGGCAACTAAACAAATTAACAAGCTAGACGTCACAAGCTGAACCATTTACCTAATCAAACCGTAGCATAAACATAAATGGAAACATGGCAGGTCAACAACAAGCAGATAAGGATACTATCGGACAATCATAGTCCACGAAATTAACTGAACGAAGTATACATGATAAACAGACAAAAACTATCGATTACACACTAGCATGGTCACCAGACAATCAGAGGGTCACATAACAGTGAGATCACATATAAACAGATGACAGCAGGTAAATCAGATAACCGTATAGTAATCATATCGCAGCAGGGTAATCAGTAGTCATATAAAACATGAATAGCATAATCAAATCCAATAAACATATAATAACCCGGTACGTGAATGGAACCATAGTTTGAAGTAACGGAATGAAAGTGCGACAGATCAATGCAATGGAGTATCTATATCTTGGTAAGAGTGAGTCATATAAGGGTACTGAGTAATGAACAATTAATACAGATTATGGTGCGTTGGGGAATACGGAAGGTATAATATAGTTATATCAAAAGTGTAAGGGTTGTCAGAAATCTACCATGAGCCCGGAAATATATCATATCATATCATATGTAGCCATTGTATTCGGAGGGGTGACCTCGAAATACCATATATAATAGGAGGGGAGACCTCAGTAACCAATGGATTAGCTAGCTCCCAGACTGTGAAGACGCGTATTGCACACGACATCATTCACCATATAAATCATATCATATCAAATCATATCATATCAAAGCATATCATATCATATCATATCTAGGATGCATCCATACGGCCCCCGGAAACATAGTGGCCAAATCATATATATAGTGAGCTCATAATCATATAACATAATGGGGACGGTGTGCAACATCACTGCATTACCACTGAGTCATGCCATTGGTGCATCAATGACACGGTCATGTTACCTTCATGACTAGGAACACATATTTGGCTCGGGTATCAAACTGAAGGGTCAAAGCATAATCATATCATAAGGGTTCATATCAAAGGTTCAGAAATCAAAGGTTCATATCAGATTTCCATAACATAAGTTCATAATCAGAGGTTCATAATCAGATGGTTCATAATCATAAGGTTCATAATCAGAAGTTCATAATCATAACAAACGAATATCATAGCGAACAGAATCATATCAAAGGATTATGTCGGAATCATATCAAAAGGATCATAGCATAAGGAAATTATAGCAAAGGAATATCATAAGTGAAGTAAAGTCAAGGATCGAAAAGTTATGAGAAATCCCTACTGAAAAGGGATAGAATATTTGTACCTCGTTCGAAGCAAGCAAAATAGGAAAGTATGATCACACGATGAGTCAATCCCGCCGTCCGAAACCTATATGAATTTGATAACGCTTATTAAAGTCGGATTACTCATTTTAGACGGCTTTCCATTTTTAGCATGTTTCCACTTTTAGTAACTTTCTATTTTAGGCAGGTTTCAAAAATAGCAGGTTTCTATAATTAGCAACTTTCCGAAAGTAGCGGTTTTCAGTATTTAGCGATTTAGTCATAAATGATATAATCAAGGTCAATTTAGGTTAAAATGACGAAACAAGTATTATCGTAGTTTATTGGTCAATTATGACAAGTTTTATAAGTTTAGGGTTTAAAGTGTAAATATTACAAAGTCTGGTCTTAAGTGTAAATATTGCATGTTTACCCATTTTACTTATTTAGTCCATGTCTTTACCATATCATTAATTAAACCATCAAGTTTTATTAATTACGAGACTAACCATTTTAACTTTTATGAAAACTCTAGTTTTATATCTCGATTACCCATTACGTTTTTAGACCATTTAAACCCGATTATTACAAGATTATACAACCCTTTGTGTGATTTCATTATAGGTCGATACATCCCTCACCCAAAACAATTTTATACGCCACATTATATAACCAAACGAGACCCTTTTCATTTGTCATTTCATGAGACAACTTCTATGATTTCATGTGACATATCATGTGATGAATCTTGTAAGAGCATGCATTCAAAAGGGAGGTCCACAGGTTATAGGAAAATAGAATAACTCCCTTGCTATCCCACGTGCACATAAACATGACCCAATGCAGCCATTGTAATATGTGAAATCTTTTAATGTGTACATGCAATTTAAAAGAAGTTTCAGTATATAAGTCGTATATATATATAGTTCTTCTTTATGATTTTATGCATCTTTTCATTAGATTTTACATAGTATAGTATTTTTATTTTATGTAGCATGTCTTATTTGTACAAAAAGCATGCGCAAGGGGACTAACCCCACGACCAGAAACGAGATTTGTCGAGATGAGAAGATGGTTGATGAGTGTGTAAATACTCATCATTTTTAGTCAAATCTGAACTGCAAAAACGTTTAAAAATGCTCATAAATGCATCAAAATACTGAAAATATTCCAAAATTGCATTTTATATGTTTCAGATGCAAAATGTTTAAAATCAGATGAAAAATGAGCTAAAGTTTGCATAATTGGATTTGAGTCCCCAGTTTCAAAAGTTGTCAGAAATAGTCCCTGAGCACTTAATTTCAAAAGAAAATCACCAAAGGTCCTTTTAAAATCATAACTTGTCATAATTAGTCCTTTGGTGAAAAATGTCAAAAGTTTTGAGAAATTACAAGTTTGGTCCTCTAAGTTTAAAAATTGGCAAAAATGGCCCTTGGAAATTTGAAAATGTCAAGTTCAGTCCTTATATTATTAAAACTTGTCACTTTTAGTCCCTTGGGGAAACTTTGCAAATATGGCAGCCTTGGTCCCTTGATTTTCAGAAATTGCAAATAGGTCCTTGTGTATTTAAAACCCTTTCAACCCTTGGCCTTGTCAAAAACCATGTGACCCCCTGCCATAACCATTTGGACCCTTCATTTTGGCCCCCCCCCCTTCATAATATTAAAACCGGTCAATCCACCTTTTCCCTCCAAATCTTATCTCCTTCACCCACCCATCTCTGCAACACTCAACCTTCCATCCTCCACATCAACATAATCCATCCTTGTCCCCTACACCTCACCAAACAGACAAGAAACATTAAATACTTCCCTTCTCTTTGCACTCAACCTCTCCAACTGCTAAAAACACTTTTGGCGCCAAAAATACATCAAACGGCCAATAATGCTTCAACTGATCCAATGGCCAAGAAAAGTGGTGGGATATGCTCAGAAACAAGTGGCAAGCCATTTGCTATAAAAGAGAGGAAGAGAAGCAAGAAATAGAGAGTAGTTAGTTTTAAATTTTTAAGTATGTCGTTTTTTTAAGTTTATGTTTTAATAAAACTCTAGGATGTAATCTTTTGCTTCATTGTACTAAATTCAAGTAACATTATCAGTGTAATGTGTTTTTAAATAGTAATTCCAAGTTCTTATATAAGTTTCAAGTTTCAAGCTAACTGTTGTAAATTTCAGTTCCAACTCTTATTCATAAGCTCTTAGAAGCTTATTTTTAAACTCATCTAAGCTTATATAAGGTATTTACAGCTTTTTGTAAGCTTATATATCAGTTTCAAGCATATTTGATTCTTGGTCAAAGAAAGTCAACTGTGCAGTGAAATCTTGGTTCAAGCAGTTTGGTGATGATATGGGTTGATGCAGAGGTTGATTTGGGTTGGAATAGTTTCATTTAGTATAGTTATGGGCCTGGTTTGAGTGGCTAAGAAGCTGGATTGCTTGTGAGTGTTTTACTCATTTTCAATATTTAGTGTAATTTTGCATAATCTTTATTTGTCTTCATTTACTGATAGCTTTAGTTTATATATGTTCCATTAACTGTCATTAGGTTATATTAGTTCAGTTTAAGCAGTAGCATGAACCATTTTAGTTATTTAAGTAATCTCATCAGTGAAACAGTTTTAGAAGTAATGTTTGGATCAGTTGGGTAATCTGTGTCTAAGGTTTGTTCAGAGGTTGTAACTTGTTGCTCTATGCTTGTTTAGTCCATTTGAACTCATATCTGTCATTCATTTGTGCATCAAAGCAGCCAAAGTCAAAATTTTCTTTAAGCTGTTCTCCTTTCTTAACTGTGGAAATTTTTGAAAGCCAAAAGCTTATTTTGTGTTCAAAATTCTTAGATATAGCTTGCAGTAGGTTTAATTCATCTTAAAACATCATTTTCAGTTCAAAAATTTGAATCAAATCTCAATTTAGTCAACATATCAATTCTGTCAAAAAGTCAAAATATTGAAATATCAGTTTTGAGTCCAAATGGGATGATTTTTCCTAGACTCATTTCTGGGTCTATTCAAGTGAAACTTTGGGTCTTAGAAGTTCAGCTGGTCTATTTTATTATTACCAATTTTGTACATTTTTGTGAATTTTCTATAAGCTTCAAACTGGCTTGTCAATATGAGCTTATGTGCCCTGTGCACTAACTCAGTATTGACTGAGTCTGTGCAGGGGTCTTGCAAGGCTTGCACAGAGCTTATTTGAGCTTGTCTAGGTCTGGTATTTGCCTTATAAGCACTTTCCCAGGTCTAGTTTAGATTCCAAGTTCTGTTTTCCATTTTCAGCTTATTAGGAAGCTTGTGCTTAAGCTCAAACTTGGTACCCTCACATCTGTTTTTGCACTTAATCTCAAATCCTCAAATCTGTTAAGCTGGCAATCCAGAGGTTAAGGCTTGTTGTTTTTAGTTGATTTTGAGTACTTTTAGCTATTTACATCTTACATGTCAGTTGGTAGCTTGTTTGTAGCTTTTGGCTTATCCAAGTGCTTATTTATAAGCAGTTTCCACTGCAGCCTCAATTTCCTACACACAAGCACCTGTTTTTCCATTTTTCCTAGATTCTCTATATTATTTTATACTTTCCCTGAATTTTTCATATTTTTCTAGGTCAGTTTACTATTTTTCCTTAATTAAAACAGTTTTTAAGTCATTTTAATTAGCTTTTATTGCAATTAATTCAGAAAAAGTTCAAAAAAATAATTTTTCATTTTTCTTAGGTTAAGATAAATATAAAAAGCAAAAAATTTATTTTTTCAGATTTTTCATAGTTTAATTTGTAATTTTTAACAATTTAATTAGTTTTAAATAGTTTAAAATTCCTAGAAAATACAAAAATAATCAGAAAAATATAAATATAGTTTTGAAAATTCTCTTTTGATATTTTAGATTTTTCCAAGTCATAATTTTATTTTTCTAGCTTTATTTCCTTTTTTCTTGTATTTTAGGCTATTATTAAATAGTTAAAATTAGTTTTTAATTAATAATAATTAGATAAATAATTTTAAAAATAATTTTCTTTTTCTATAAATTTTCTTTTATCATTAGGTTTGTAAAAATGTCATTTTCATATTTTTAGGATTTATATTGTTTAAGTTTCACATTTTCTCTTGTACGTTACGTAGTTTTTAATTCCAGTTTTATAAAAGCAGAAAAATCAAAAACATCATTTTGCATATAGTGATAGCGTTTATTTAATATTTTTTATCTTTTTAATTTCCTTTAATTTGCATTTAAGCCCTTGTAGTTTATTTACTTTTTCTTTAGTTATAATCTATCAAATCCTCTTTTCCGTTCAAATCTCTCGATCACTACACGTTTGATTATTCTCGCACGGCTCGCTGGGACATAACGACCCGGGTAAACACTATACTCCCCTGATCTTCATTGCATTTGTGTCTAAGCTGTTTTAAGTTTCTTACGGTCGGCCATTCACAAGTGGTCGGCTTGAGTGAGATAACTTGACCGTTTGGGAGCAGATCAAATTTTGGCGCCGCTGCCGGGGAGCTGTGCTGATTATCTTCCGTCTAGCAGATTAGTGATTTGAATATTCACTCCTTGTTTATACCATCTGTATGTATTTATATTTTCTTATAAAATCAAAAACCCAAAAAGATTTTCTTTCTTATTTTTACAAAATGTTTATCCAAAAATCCAAAAATATCAATCTTTACCCTCTCACATCTTTGATTCTTCATCCCAACCCCTCTGAAAACCTTTGATTCTTTCTATGTCTTATCCTCACCCTCTTGGTTGTCAATGGTGTGGTGGTCCTTATAATGGTGATAATTGCCGCAGTTATAGCATGGTGGAATCAGGAAACGGGTCTGTCTATAACCAGATCCCTATTCTTACCATAACACAACTGATTTATTCCATCAGCTACCACCTTTGTGAACTCAGCAGTTTTCTGTTGTGAGTACTGTGGTGGTTCACACTCCGGTTCTGATTGTCAATCGGGAAACACGCTTGTCTATGAGCAGGTTTCTGATAACAATTATGACTACAACACATATGACTCACAGCCACATCAGTTTTTCTGTTGTGAGTATTGTGGAGGTCCTCACTTTAGCTTCGATTGTCAAACAAGGAATCCATTTCCTTGTAACAATTACGACTCTTCGTATCATGACCAACCTCTACAATACCAAATAAATCAGGCACCACCTCAGCTGAGCCCTTCCTCAAAATCTTCTCCTTGATCTTTTGGATTTAGTGAAAGATTTGAAGGAAGGTAACCATTCCCAAGATAATCCAAATCAAAAATCCATGGAAGAATTGTTAGCCGAAGAGCGGGCGGCTAAAATAAATTCCCAAATTGCCTTTGAAAAATCTATTAGGGAATCAATTGCAAAAGAAAAATCAGCCAAATCTAGCTCTCGATTCCGTTTCATTCGATTGACGATGATGATGAAGTTACCCTTGATATTCGTCAATTTTGTACAAGTTCATCAAGTTCATCAGTTGAAATTCCTTCCATGAAAAATCAGGGAGAAAAGACTATGATGGAATTACTAGCGGAAGAACAAATGGAAAGTATAAAACATATGTATGCTAGTCCTTCTCAACTCCCTCAGTCTGTTGTAATCACACCCGATACTCCCACTCACTCTCTAAACATGGGGGATGAGCATCTTGACACTGTTCCTGAAAAGGAATCGGACAAATTCATAAAGTCTAGTGATGAGAACCTTGTCCCAATCCCGAGAGAGTCACAGGGAATTTCTGACCATATGTGTGATTCTCTTTCCCCTCTTGAGTGTTCAAAAGATCATTTTGAAACTTTCTCCAATTGTAGCGAAGATTGTGCATCATATGGAGACATCGAGTAGGTTGAGGCATCACTTCCACATCGATCTTTGATCATCTTCTTGAGGAGTTCACCGATGAACTCACTCACATCAATCCACTTTCATCGAAAGTGATGATGATCTCTTTGATTTCGAAGCCGACCTAGGAGAAATTGAAAGTCTCCTTTATAATGATCGTTCACTCACTTCTTATCCCAACAGTTCAATAGAGAATGTTGATCACTTTGTTCCCGAAACATTCAAAGCTACTTTCACCAATCCTCTATTTGAATTCGACTCTGAATTCACTTTAATTTCCGAGAATCCACTCTTTGATACTCAGATTGAGGATAGTGATGAGTCCACAATGGAACAAGAGTTCACAAATTCACATCATGTGAATGATTCTCTTCATGAGGAGTTCGCCGGTGAACTCACTCATATCATGACTCCGTTGGAGTATGATAAACTTGGATGGCAAAAATCATGATCGCGGGGAAAAGTTCTCAATCATGAGAGTTTGTATTTCTATGACAAATTTTCCAACCCTCCCTCCCTAGATGCTTTCCAACCCAAAGAGCTCAACCAACAAAATCCAAACGAGTGCAACGCACTTGATCACGAGGAAGAAGATCTTATCATGATCGTCATCATGATTTTCTTTCTTTTCTTCATATATTCTGTCACTTCTCCTGTTCTTCACTCCTTCGGGAATGAAGACATTATCTTTGATCCCGGCATTTCCATGTACCATTATATTGAGCCGGGAATATATCTCATCGGTGTGGAACTTTCACGTGCTTCAAATGTTTGTCCAAACATCTTGAATGAAAGTTCGATGGAGATTGTTTCTTCCACTTTGCTTCCCCATGAACCAATGAATGCGGGGTCGAGTCAAGCTAGCGACTCGGGAATCAAAAACAATAGCACACCATATGGGTTTTCACCCATATTTCTGACTTCTTTCTACTTTCTACCACCCTAGTGTGGGGGAGTTGCCCACATGTTGTGTATATACAAGTTTTATATAAAAAAAAAAAATCCTTTCAAATAATGGCGTAGTATTTCCCTTTTCGTTCTCGGTTTGAATAACAGTGGTACTTTGAATATTGAGGGTAATATTCATTTCTAGTGTGGGGGGGAATTCTCATGAATTTTATCATGTAATTATACCGCCCAATTCCCCCATTTTTGGCAAAAAAAAATTTTGGAGTAAGTGTTCTACACTTACTCAATTGGTTATCAGTCCGCCTTGTCTAAAAAACATAAGGATTGGCTAATCCAGAACAAGCGACTCTTGGTGAAGATATCTCAAATCCGTTGACGGCTTGCAATTTGCCCAAAATTGTATGGTATTCCACTCACCATATCCTAAAAAGTGAAGAGTTGGCTAGCCCGCAAGTTTATGGCTTGTGGTAAAGGCAGTGGAAAAACCATAATTGGTAATCGACTCACCAAAGATAATATTGATAATTTATCTAAGAGTTGGCTAGTCCAGAGCAAACGGCTTCTGGTAAAGACAAATCAAATCCGTTGGAAGCCGGTGGTTTGCTCAAAATCACATGGTTATCAGTGTACCATGGTTCTTACTTGAACTGAAACATTTGGCTACTCCCGAAGTAATGGCTTTTGGTAAAGAGATTCAAATCCATTAAGTTTTTCTCAAAAGATTGCTAGGGACTAGCAATAGTTTAGTGTGGGGATTGATGAGTGTGTAAATACTCATCATTTTTTGGTCAAATCTGACGCAAAGCGTTTAAAAATGCTCGAAATGCATCAAAATACTGAAAATATTCCAAAATTGCATTTTATATGTTTCAGATGCAAAATGTTTAAAATCAGATGAAAAATGAGCTAAGTTTGCATAATTGGTAGTTTCAGTCCCCCAAGTTTCAAAAGTTGTCAGAAATAGTCCCTGAGCACTTAATTTCAAAAGAAAAATCACCAAAGGTCCTTTTAAAATCATAACTTGTCATAATTAGTCCTTTGGTGAAAAATGTCAAAAGTTTTGAGAAGTTACAAGTTTGGTCCTCCAAGTTTAAAAATTGGCAAAAATGGCCCTTGGAAATTTGAAAATTTCAAGTTCAGTCCTTATATTATTAAAACTTGTCACTTTTAGTCCCTTGGGGAAACTTTGCAAATATGGCAGCCTTGGTCCCTTGATTTTCAGAAATTGCAAATAGGTCCTTGTGTATTTAAAACCCTTTCAACCCTTGGCCTTGTCAAAAACCATGTGACCCTTGCCATAACCATTTGGACCCTTCATTTTGGACCCCCCCTTCATAATATTAAAACCGGTCAATCCACCTTTTCCCTCCAAATCTTATCTCCTTCACCCACCCATCTCTGCAACACTCAACCTTCCATCCTCCACATCAACATAATCCATCCTTGTCCCCTACACAAACAGACAAGAAACATTAAATACTTCCCTTCTCTTTGCACTCAACCTCTCCAACTGCTAAAAACACTTTTGGCGCCAAAAATACATCAAACGGCCAATAATGCTTCAACTGATCCAATGGCCAAGAAAAGTGGTGGGATATGCTCAGAAACAAGTGGCAAGCCATTTGCTATAAAAGAGAGGAAGAGAAGCAAGAAATAGAGAGTAGTTAGTTTTAAATTTTTAAGTATGTCGTTTTTTTAAGTTTATGTTTTAATAAAACTCTAGGATGTAATCTTTTGCTTCATTGTACTAAATTCAAGTAACATTATCAGTGTAATGTGTTTTTAAATAGTAATTCCAAGTTCTTATATAAGTTTCAAGTTTCAAGCTAAGCTTTGTAAATTTCAGGTTCCAACTCTTATTCATAAGCTCTTAGAAGCTTATTTTTAAACTCATCTAAGCTTATATAAGGTATTTGACTTTTGTAAGCTTATATATCAGTTTCAAGCATATTTGATTCTTGGACAAAGAAAGTCAACTGTGCAGTGAAATCTTGGTTCAAGCAGTTTGGTGATGATATGGGTTGATGCAGAGGTTGATTTGGGTTGGAATAGTTTCATTTAGTATAGTTATCGGCCTGGTTTGAGTGGCTAAGAATTTGGATTGCTTGTGAGTGTTTTACTCATTTTCAATATTTAGTGTAATTTTGCATAATCTTTATTTGTCTTCATTTCTTGATAGCTTTAGTTTATATATGTTCCATTAACTGTCATTAGGTTATATTAGTTCAGTTTAAGCAGTAGCATGAACCATTTTAGTTATTTAAGTAATCTCATCAGTGAAACAGTTTTAGAAGTAATGTTTGGATCAGTTGGGTAATCTGTGTCTAAGGTTTGTTCAGAGGTTGTAACTTGTTGCTCTATGCTTGTTTAGTCCATTTGAACTCATATCTGTCATTCATTTGTGCATCAAAGCAGCCAAAGTCAAAATTTTCTTTAAGCTGTTCTCCTTTCTTAACTGTGGAAATTTTTGAAAGCCAAAAGCTTATTTTGTGTTCAAAATTCTTAGATATAGCTTGCAGTAGGTTTAATTCATCTTAAAACATCATTTTCAGTTCAAAAATTTGAATCAAATCTCAATTTAGTCAACATATCAATTCTGTCAAAAAGTCAAAATATTGAAATATCCAGTTTGAGCCAAACTAAGATGATTTTTCCTAGACTCATTTTTGGGTCTATTCAAGTGAAACTTTGGGTCTTAGAAGTTCAGCTGGTCTATTTTATTATTACCAATTTTGTACATTTTTGTGAATTTTCTATAAGCTTCAAACTGGCTTGTCAATATGAGCTTATGTGCCCTGTGCATGACTCGATGTGTGATGCAAGTCTGCAGAGGGTCTTGCAAGGCTTGCCTGAGCTTATTTGAGCTTGTCTAGGTTTGGTATTTTGCTTATAAGCACTTGCCCAGGTCTAGTTTAGATTCCAAGTTCATTTTCCATTTTGAAAGCTTATTAGGAAGCTTGCGCTTAAGCTCAAACTTGGTACCCTCACATCTGTTTTTGCACTTAATCTCAAATCCTCAAATCTGTTAAGCTGGCAATCCAGAGGTTAAGGCTTGTTGTTTTTAGTTGATTTTGAGTACTTTTAGCTATTTACATCTTCTGTCAGTTGGTAGCTTGTTTGTAGCTTTTGGCTTATCCAAGTGCTTATTTATAAGCAGTTTCCACTGCAGCCTCAATTTCCTTCACACAAGCACCTGTTTCTCCATTTTTCCTAGATTCTCTATATTATTTTAGACTTTCCCTGAATTTTTCACATTTTTCTAGGTCAGTTTACTATTTTTCCTTAATTAAAACAGTTTTTAAGTCATTTTAATTACCTTTTATTGCAATTAATTGAGAAAAGTTCAAAAAATAATTTTCATTTTTCTTAGGTTAAGATAAATATAAAAGCAAAAATTTATTTTTTCAGATTTTTCATAGTTTAATTTGTAATTTTTAACAATTTAATTAGTTTTAAATAGTTTAAAATTCCTAGAAAATACAAAAATAATCAGAAAAATATAAATATAGTTTTGAAAATTCTCTTTTGATATTTTAGATTTTTCCAAGTCATAATTTTATTTTTCTAGCTTTATTTCCTTTTTTCTTGTATTTTAGGCTATTATTAAATAGTTAAAATTAGTTTTTAATTAATAATAATTAGATAAATAGTTTTAAAAAGGATTTTCTTTTTCTATAAATTTTCTTTTATCATTAGGTTTGTAAAAATGTCATTTTCATATTTTTAGGATTTATATTGTTTAAGTTTCACATTTTCTCTTGTACGTTACGTAGTTTTTAATTCCAGTTTTATAAAAGCAGAAAAATCAAAAACATCATTTTGCATATAGTGATAGCGTTTATTTAATATTTTTTATCTTTTTAATTTCCTTTAATTTGCATTTAAGCCCTTGTAGTTTATGTACTTTTTCTTTAGTTATAATCTATCAAATCCTCTTTTCCGTTCAAATCTCTCGATCACTACACGTTTGATTATTCTCGCACGGCTCGCTGGGACATAACGACCCGGGGAAACACTATACTCCCCTGATCTTCATTGCATTTGTGTCTAAGCTGTTTTAAGTTTCTTACGGTCGGCCATTCACAAGTGGTCGGCTTGAGTGAGATAACTTGACCGTTTGGGAGCAGATCAATGGTTAAATGAGTACCTTTGTAGCGTGAAACCAAGAAGAAGGAAAACAAGATGAAAACCAAGCAACCCAGCGCCCTATAGTGTTCTGTAACATTACGCCCAGCAGCAGTCTAAACCATCGACAAAACCCACGCAACCTCGAACCAAGGCCCACGTTTTCAGCAGCTTACGGACCACGTACAAACCCTTCTTGCTTTCCCTTGTGTGTCGACAGAAAATAATGGGGAAGAAGACCCCTTGTCATCACTTTTGGTTGAGGAGGATTAGGGTTTTTTTATTGGAGTCATAAGGAAGTTACCAAATGATGAGATAGAAGGGATTAAATGAGAATTAAAGGGAGTAATTGTGGTGTTAATGTGAAGTAAATGGGGAGAAAAAAAAGATCATAAGGTTTTATTTGGAGCCAATTAGGGGGAAAATTAAATGACCAAATCAATTTTCCATAATTACATTTGTGATGTTTTATTTAGATTAAGTGTCTTTTAATTTGTACATAATATTGTCCAAATGACTTTACATTGTGTGATACATATTTGTAGACATAAGTGAAAATTTATTATCATTGTAAATCATGTATAAATTTAGTGTTAAACGAATCTAACGAGCTAGACGAATTTTATAATTATTAGCTTGAGGGGTATAATAGTCATTTAACACGTTTACGATTTTTAGGGTTTTACAACTCTTCCCCTCTAAAAGAAAATTTTCGTCCTCGAAAATTGAAGTCGCAGAGGTACACAGAGACGTACAAGTTCAAGGCAGATGTAGCAATCCATAGTCTCACAATCATAACGATTTCGGTTCCAAAGCGTACAAAACTTATACATAACAAATGTCGGTGAGAATCTCGTAAAGAGGTACATAATTTCAAACGAATATATGTATCGAAGGATAACATATATAAGCCATAGTCCATTCATACCAACAGGGCATTTCCCAAGATGTCGTATGATTTCAATAAGTTCAAATTATATGATCTCGGTATTATCCGCGTTGATCGGCGTCATAATACTTGCATCACATAACAAGTCCTTATTGTCATCATATTGTCCGGTCATGGCAAACCACGTAACCAATATCACAACAAAACATATCACATCTGAGATATCAAGTAACTTACCAAAACAATTGAGGATCACCTACATACAACATAACTACATCAAACAACTTACCATACTACAAAAGAAAAGAAGGCCACCAACTTGCACAAACGGTTCCTCAGCTCATTCGTCGGTCCAAAAGAAAAGGCGAGATATTACCAAAATGCTAACTCATAAAACTTCATGATTCGAACCGAGTATCGAACAAATCAAGAAAAGTAATACCGTCAAAATCACCGCGGCAAAATATCAACCCGAAAAGCGGCGTGACAAATAAATCGAGTAGCGCAAGCGTGCCCAATCATATGAAGTAGATGAACCTCCTCGGCCACCGGTTGAATCTTGTCTCCGATTATTGCGTCTTTGGTTGATCCGTCGGCTCCCTTGGCGGTATCGGCGTCTCCGGCGACATCACGTCGGTTGCGGCTTACATACGAACCTCTCCAACTCGAGGGCATTTGCGGCAAGCGAGGCGGCACCATCATCTTCGATTCCAAGAGTAGTCTCCATCTAACGATCGACAGCGAAAGTGCAAAATTAAAATAGCAAAATCAAAGAGAGAAAGGCCAAATCGTGAAGACAAAAGAATATCGGTCAATTCAAACAACAATCAAAAGGAATGGAAGAGATCGAAACGACGGAAGCCTAATGTCTACCCAAGTCCTCATAGGTCAATCCTAAGGTCAATAAGGCGAAACTATGCTCGATACCATAATTGTAACACCCAACGACAAGGGTAGAAGTGTCACTTTTCGGTGTCATATCGTACATACAATTAAAAGCGAAAGTCTTAAGAATAACGTATCAAGTCATTTAAACAATGACTTACAAGGAAAATTACATAATCCAAAATGTCTAAAATAAAATGAAATCTCCAAACAATAGCCCAACAAAATAAATCCAAATAATAAGGTAACTAGGGTTGGTCCACTCAAATAATCCAACTCTCATAAATCAAGCCCAAAACCTAACACTGCGGGGAAAAGAAATGCGGTGAGCTTAAAAGCCGAATGGTGGATATAACAAAACGAAAGCTAAATAAAATCAAAATGCAAAATGAAACAAAGGAAGCGGATAACAAAGTCGCGACAAAATGAGAACAATGAGTCAATGAGGATCTGCTGAGAACACAATTATCTGATATCCAAAACGAACAGATAACAAGGAGAACAAAGCAAAGCAAAGCATCGATGACATATAAACAAGCACATAAAACCGGACATACAAGAACACATAAGCAAACATAGCGGGCGGTAGCATCCACAACATATATGTCATACAATCAATTCGAGAAATCGAGAGACACACAGTCAGCAGAGATATCTACAGGAAAGCGGAAGCAATTAATTAATAAGTGAGCATGGCAATTCCACGCGTCAAAACCCTTAGTTGAAAACATATCATCTTAACGGAGTACTACTAACAGCGATCACACGTAATAAGTAGGAATACTGATATAACGATATAATTAAATGAATTAAAGACAAAAGCAGAACTAAACAAATTAACAAGCCGGGCGTCACAAGTTTGAACCATTTACCCAATCAAACCGTAGCATAAAGAATGAAAACATGGCGGGTCAACAACAAGCGAGATAAGGATACTATCGGACAATCATAGTCCACGAAAATTAACTGAGCGAAGTATACATGATAAACATACAAAAACTATCGATTACACACTAGCATGGTCACCGGACAATGAGAGGGCATAACGGTGAGATCACATATAAGCAGATGATGGCAGATAAATCGAGATAACGTATAGTAATCATATCGCAGCGGGGTAATCGGTAGTCATATAAAACATGAATAGCATAATCAAATCCAATAAACATATAATAACCCGTGCGTGAATGGAACCATAGTTTGAAGTAACGGAATGAAAGTCACAAATCAATGCAATGGAGTATCTATATCTTGGTAAGAGTGAGTCATATAAAGTCTTGGAGTAATGAACAATTAATACAGATTATGGTGCGTTGGGGAATACGGAAGGTACAATATAGTTATATCAAAAGTGTAAAGGTTGTGAGAAATCTACCACAGCCCGAAACATATCATATCATATCATAACTAGCCATTGTATTCGGAGGGTGACCTCGAATACCATATATAATAGGAGAGACCTCAATAACCAATGGAGTAGCTAGCTCCGGTAGCGAAAGGCAGCGTGTACACACGACATCATTCACCATATAAATCATATCATATCAAATCATATCATATCAAATCATATCATATCAAAGCATATCATATCATATCATATCTAGGATGCATGCATACGCCCCCCGGAAACATAGTGGCCAAATCATATATATAGTGAGCTCATAATCATATAACATAATAGGGACGGTGTGCAACATCACTGTTACCACGGAGTCATGCCATTGGTGCATCAATGACGTGGTCATGTTACCTTCATGACTAGGAACACATATTTGGCTCGGTTATCAAGCTGAAGGGTCAACATAATCATGTCATAAGGGTTCATATCAAAGGTTGAAAGTCAAAGGTTCATATCGATTTCCATAACATAAGTTCATAATCGAGGTTCATAATCGATGGTTCATAATCATAAGGTTCATAATCGAAGTTTATAATCATAACAAGCGAATATCATAGCGAAACGAGAATCATATCAAAGGATTATGTCGGAATCATATCAAAGGATCATAGCATAAGGAAATTATAGCAAAGGAATATCATAAGTGAAGTAAAGTCAAGGATCGAAAAGTTATGAAATCCCTCTTGAAAGGGATAGAATATTTGTACCTCGTTAAGCAAGCAAAATAGGAAAGTATGATCACACGAAGTCAATCGCCGTCGAAACCTATATGAATTTGATAACGCTTATTAAAGTCGGATTACTCATTTTAGGCGGCTTTCCATTTTTAGCAGGTTTCCACTTTTAGTAACTTTCTATTTTAGGGGTTTCAAAATAGCGGGTTTCTATAATTAGCAACTTTCAGAAAGTAGCGGGGTTCCGTATTTAGCGATTTAGTCATAAATGATATAATCAAGGTCAATTTAGGTTAAAATGACGAAACAAGTATTATCGTAGTTTATTGGTCAATTATGACAAGTTTTATAAGTTTAGGGTTTAAAGTGTAAATATTACAAAGTATAGGGTCTTAAGTGTAAATATTGCATGTTTACCCATTTTACTTATTTAGTCCATGTCTTTACCATATCATTAATTAAACCATCAAGTTTTATTAATTCTGAGACTAACCATTTTAACTTTTATGAAAACTCTAGTTTTATATCTCGATTACCCATTACGTTTTTAGACCATTTAAACCCGATTATTACAAGATTATACAACCCTTTGTGTGATTTCATTATAGGTCGAGACATCCCTCACCCAAAACAATTTTATACATACATTATATAACCAAGCGAGACCCTTTTCATTTGTCATTTCATGAGACAACTTCTATGATTTCATGTGACATATCATGTGATGAATCTTGTAAGAGCATGCATTTAAAAGGGAGGTCCACAGGTTATAGGAAAATAGAATAACTCCCTTGCTATCCCACGTGCACATAAACATGACCCAATGACCATTGTAATATGTGAAATCTTTTAATGTATACATGCAATTTAAAAAGTTTGATATATAAATCGTATATATATATAGTTCTTCTTTATGATTTTATGCATCTTTTCATTAGATTTTACATAGTATAATTTTCTTATTTTATGTAGCATGTCTTATTTGTACAAAAGCATCGCAAGAGGACTAACCCCGACGAAAAGCGAGATTTGTCGAGATGAGAAGATGGTTAAATGAGTACCTTTGTAGCGTGAAACCAAGAAGAAGGAAAACAAGATGAAAACCAAGCAACCCAGTATACATAGTGTTCTATAACATTAAGCCCGGCCAGTCTAAACCATCGACAAAACCAGCAACCTCGAACCAAGGCCCACGTTTTTTGACTTACGGACCACGTACAAACCCTTCTTGCTTTCCCTTGTGTGTCGACAGAAAATAATGGGGAAGAAGACCCCTTGTCGTCACTTTTGGTTGAGGAGGATTAGGGTTTTTTTTATTGGAGTCATAAGGAAGTTACCAAATGATGAGATAGAAGGGATTAAATGAGAATTAAGGGGAGTAATTGTGGTGTTAATGTGAGTAAATGGGGAGAAAAAAAAGATCATAGGCGTTTTATTTGGAGCCAATTAGGGGCGAAATTAAATGACCAAATCAATTTTCCATAATTACATTTGTGATGTTTTATTTAGATTAAGTGTCTTTTAATTTGTACATAATATAGTCCAAATGACTTTACATTGTGTGATACATATTTGTAGACATAAGTGAAAATTTATTATCATTGTAAATCATGTATAAATTTAGTGTTAAACGAATCTAACGAGCTAGACGAATTTTATAATTATTAGCTTGAGGGGTATAATAGTCATTTAACACGTTTACGATTTTTAGGGTTTTACATAGAGGGTTGGAGCTAATAATAACACTTTTACTTTCTCTCACTAAGTTCCCAAACCTCTAACTATTTCTCTCTCTAAAACCTTATATTATACGCCTATATGTGATCATGATTTGATGTGTTTGTGAAATCCGATATGTTACAAAATATACCATGGGATTAGTAGATAATACTCTTTTTACCAAGAAAAAGGAATCAAATATTATCATTGTTCAAATATACGTTGATGACATCATATTCGGATCAACTTGTCAAGAACTGTGTGATGATTTCTCTAAAATCATGCACGATGAGTTTGAGATGAGTATGATGGGTGAATTAAACTTCTTTCTAGGACTTCAAATTAAACAACTAGAAGATGGCATATTCTTTAACCAATCTAAATATATAAAAAATATGCTTAAGAAATTTGGTCTTGAAGACTCAAAACCAACTAAGACACCCATGTCTTCGGATACTAAACTCACCAAAGATGAGGAAGGTGAATCGGTAGATAACACTAAATATAGAGGAATGATTGGTAGTCTACTTTATCTCATGGCTAGTAGACCCGACATTATGTTTAGTGTTTGTCTATGTGCTCGCTTTCAAGAAAATCCCAAGGTATCACACTTAGAAGCCTTAAAAAGGATATTTAGATACATTAAGGGAATGACATGTTTAGGATTATGGTATCCCAAAGGAACGGGTGTAGAAACTATAGTGTATGCCGACTCGGACCATGCTGGTGACTATGTCGATAGAAAGAGTACAAGTGGTATTTGCACTTTTGTCGGACATTGTCTCATCTCATGGTTTGCAAAGAAGCAAACGGCTTTAGCTATCTCAACTACTAAAGCCGAATACGTCTCAGCCGGAAAAGCATGTCAACAAGCTCTTTGGATGAAGCAATCTCTCGTGGATTACGAATTCATCTCAAGCGATATCGTTATATTTTGCGACAACAAAGGAGCTATTGATCTCAGCAAAAATCCTATCCAACATGCTCGTACGAAGCATATTGAAATCCGTCATCACTTTCTTCGCGACAATGTTCAAAAAGGAAACATCTCAATTGAGAAAGTATCCTCCGAAGACAACATTGCCGACATGCTAACCAAGCCTCTCAAACGAGAACCATTTAATCTTCTTAGACTTGGTTTGGGGTTAATGGAACCAAACATGTAGGTAAAACATAGTCTAAACCTTAGAACAAACAAAAAAAACAAATTTGTTTAAAAGCACTCTGTTCCCACGACACCAAACGACAACAAAGGCGGAACCATTTTTTTGGTGCCGTCTGGTCCGTGGTGACAACAGTAGCAAAAATGCTACCTACAAAACATCTTTTTCCTCACAACCTACTTTACCAAAACGTGTAAACATTAGACCTAACTCATTTTTGACATTTTCTCACCCACTAATCACTGAAGCTAACATCATTGTATGTATCCTAACTACATTTCATCTCTTAATTCTGAGTCTAGGATTCTAATTTGTGCACAAAATCATTACATGGGGATTATGTATATTCTTGTACAAAACATGGATTCAATTGGCAAATTTCATAACTAGTCATTGAAATTAGGTACAACATTGTCACATTGCATAAACAAATCATGTTTCCCACTAATCAAAAGATAATGACTATAAGGTTTTATTCAAATAACCAAACACCCCATGTCAAAAAAAATTGAAATACTTCTCACTTGTAGGAAAACAATTTTTCATTGTTAATACAAGTAGAAACATAAAATTTTCATCACTTGCATGCTCTTGAATACTAAAGTTAATACATAACTAATATGTATTCCCGGGTATATTCAAATGAAGCCACATTGAATTAGGAGCGTTTGGGTTATCTCATGGCTTTTGCCAAACACCCCCACTAAAAGCCATTTTATGCATAAAATGAGTCGAGATAACCACAACTCCAAATCATTTTCATATAGGCACACACTAGAACCAAAACGTTAAGTTTGTTCTCATTTTTAACATGAAAATTCTTACTCATAGGAATAACCATGGTAGCCGCAAGATTCTATGATCACAAGGATACTCTCAACTACATTCCCAAACATCACAAAACCAAGGGTCTCTCAAAAGAACAAGTCAAAATCTTTAAGAGTCTAGAAAAAAGGTACTTCCATGAGGGTAGAACCATTCACTCCTCCTTTGTCGACGGAACCAATCTCCGTCAAGAACTAGCCGCTATTCACTTCGATTGTCTCCTTGACATCGATGAACCCATTTGTCCTAGGTTTGTGTTAGAGTTCTACGCTAGTGTCACCTGTTTCATTGATGAGGATGATGAATTTAGCCTTAGGTTTAGGATCAATCAAAACGACTACACCATCTCCTTAACCCAATTTGCTCAAGTGCTAGGAATTCCCAACCGAGGGACATGTGTCTACTCGGATAAGTGGTCACTCACTATCCTTGATGCAATCAATGACCGCTCTCTTCCCTATCAAACTCCTTTAGCGGATAAGGATGTCATCCGTGAGCACCTTTTTAATGCAAGGGCCGCTCCAACCCGTGTCACCCGAAAGGGAAAGGAGTTGAACCGAGATCTATATGGAATGGAGCTCAATGAACTTAAGCCCGAATTCAAGAAATGAGAGGAACTACTTAGAGCCAATATCATTAGCAACATAGGAAATATGGACCATATCAATGCTTGCCTTTGTCACATGCTCTAAAACTTGTCCACCCGTCAACCATTCAATTTAGCCTACTACATTGCTAGGAGAATGATTGACATTCCAACTCAAGGATCGGTAGCTCTTCCCTACGGGATGCTTCTCACCCGTCTCTATAGAGCCTTTGCACCCATTCCACCAAGCCCAAAAGGGTTGAAGCTTGACTATGAGCTCATCCCTCACATCTTTGTGCCCTTGAGTGACGAGCGAGTGGCTAAGACTAAAGGCAAAAGAGCAAAACCTGCAACTCCATCATCATCATCATCAAATAGCTCCGAGTATGGTCTTCCAAATTCTCGCCGTCCACCTCATGAGTACTATCCGTCTCTCCCCGAGATTGAGAATGAATCGGCGGAGTTTAAGCAAACCAAGGGGATGTTCAAGTGCCTTGGTAGGATGATGAACAAGATTTACAAGAAGTTGAATAAGTGAGGTTCATTTGAAGGAGTGTTTGGAACAAGACAATAACTTTGATGTATGATACAATTTGGTTGCTTTTAATTTGTAGGATGATAATATGACTTAAAACAATGATGTATGCTAACAATTTCATGCAGGGGGATAGCATAAGTGTGTTATCAAATTTTACCCATTTTCACTTTTATGTGAAAATCGTTAGCCCTTGGTCAAAGTCTATGCTCCACTATGTTTGCATATGTGTTATTTACTTTTCCTAACTAGAAATGATTAATGTCACATGTTTTGAGCAAAATTTCAGGTTTCGGAAAAGTCCACGACACCTAAAAAACTTTTCTGTGTTGATTTCTCGTGTCTACGGATCAGACGGCACCAAAAATTTGGTACCTTCTGTTATGGAATTTGGTACCATACCATAGTGCATGAGTGACCAGGCGGCACCCTTTTTGGGTTCCGTTGTGTATTTTTTGGTCGTGGATCCTCTGGTAATTTTAGAATTTAAGCTTATTTCGACATTCCAAATTACCATACATTGCTTCTAGGTTAATCTCAACTAGTTCTTACCCATATTAGAACTAGTATAACATACTTAGGCACATAGGATATCCATTTCCCACCAAAATTCAAAATTTTCAAAAATCCACCCAATGAGCCCTTTTGCATAAAGGAAGGAACCAAAAATTTGGTTCCTTGCAATTCGTGGGTAATCTGATTGTTAGGATCTCATAATCATTAGAACACATTTATTGCAAATCTTTGTCTCTTTACTCCATCCTTCTTGTATGGATTGACTTGGGTGATATGACTAGCATTAAACCCACTTCAAAATCATTAGGAACCTCATCTCTTCTATGGTTTAACATCAAATCAAACACATTTCTCCATAATTTTCCATTCCTATAAATTAAGAGCTTTTACCATGATCATCTTCACACCTTCTCAATTCTCATCATCTACTAGCAAAAGCTTAAGTCAAAATGACTAAATCTTCACCATCAACCAAGCCTTGCAAAAGAACCGCTAGAATGAGCGTAAGACCTTGTTGCTTTGTCAACATAAGCTCTTCTTCCGAGTCTTCTCCATTAACCATCTCATCACCCATACGAGATGAGACCACTCTCACTTTAGCTTCTCCTACACCACCTCCACAATCACCTATCACTATCACCACTCCACCACCAACAAAGACTCCTAGTTCACCACCACCGGCTCCTATCCAAACATCCAAATCACCATCACCTCCAAAATCTCCAACACTTATCCCATTAGAGTTATTCTATATACCACCTACATCTCCAAATCTATTTT
The DNA here is from genome assembly GCA_910596185.1 of Chrysanthemum makinoi. Classification (NCBI taxonomy): domain Eukaryota; kingdom Viridiplantae; phylum Streptophyta; class Magnoliopsida; order Asterales; family Asteraceae; genus Chrysanthemum; species Chrysanthemum makinoi. The sequence continues at coordinate 205,672,933 of OU343223.1, read as the reverse complement.
TGGAAGACTTGGAGGACTTGCCTCCTAGGCCCAATCATCCACCACCACTACCATCTTTTGGTACAATTAAGCGTATAGCTCATGAGTCTCCACGACCATCTTTTGACCCAAACGCACCGTTAGGGCCAAAACCTCTTCTTTTCCATCCCATCCACAAGGAAATCCATGGTCCTTTGTATGGGGATCAATCACTTCCTACATCAATGTCTCCTCATTTAGAAGACATTGAGGAATCCATGTGGGAAGATCACCCCACCAAAGAAGAGATTCAAGCCGAACTCCATCATCTCCACTGGTATGTGCTAAAACACATACCTTTTTGTTATCAAAACTGACCCAAAACAACCAAGAAAAAGCCGTTTATTGCTAATATCTGTGGTTTTTTTGAGTTTGTGCTTGTACAGGTACGGATATGTAAAAACACACAAAAAGGAACCAAATCAAGACGTAAATCCGAGCACGAGAGATCAAGAGAGTTTGAGCGGGAAGGTCGGGATTGTGCATTTGAAAGATTTTATTCTCGAGGATGATTTTGAAGTTTTAATCAAGTTTGAAGAAATGTCAAGATTAGTCCCTGAGCTTTGAGTTTTGGCAGAAATGATCCTTTAAGTTTCAGAATTTACAAATCTCACCCTTGGATTATTTGAGATTGACAAGAAAGGTCCTTGATGAGCATTTTCAGATTTACACCTTTGGTCCTTGGAAATCCAATTTACAAGTTTAGTCCCTTAAAGTTACATTGGATCACTTATATAGTCCTAAATCCAAATTCCTAATCCAATAATAAAAACTCTCGGCCCAACAAAGCTAAACCCGGTTCCTACCAATACAAAACCAAACCACACCCGCCCAAGATATCTAACCCGAAAGCCAATTTACCCGGTTCTATTACCCAAGTCAACGAATCACACCAGGTCAAACTCTCAAATAATAATAAAAAAACAAACCCCGCCCTTTCTTTCCCCCTTTTACCCAGTTACATAGAACCCTAATTACCCCGCGTCAAAATTGAGTACAATTACCACAATTAAGGGTACTCGTACTTTCCCCGACACACAGCGACACATGGGAATGCGGTCACCCATCCAGCGTGCAATCTCTCAATCTTTGCTCTCTATTGGTCGAAGATGCGTGTAAGATCCAATCCAAGGGTTGTTATCAAGTGGGATGCGTGGAATTTGATCCAAGGGATGAAAACGAGCTCAAAGAAGCACAAATGAAGAATTCGAGAAGCTTCCCAAGACCTTGAGCTTAGCTATAAATAGGACCTCATTTCGTTCACAATGTATCTGATCTTTAATCTCATTTTTTTTCTTCTCTCTAGTTTCAGTAGTTTAATTAGTATAATTCTCAATTTTAATGTTTTAAGTTTCCTTGTATTCCTATTTTGTACTCAAATTTCTCTTATTAATAAAATTTAGAATTTCATTTTCAAGTGTTTGTTTAAGTTTTTATGATTTGAATTTACTTATAATCTTTGTTTAATGCTTATTTCCAAGTTTTATAAACTTTTAGCTCTCTCTTCATAAACTCAAAAATACAAAAATCAAATAAAATCATTGAAAATAAAAAATCACTTTAGATCATTTTTGTGGAGTGATCCATCTTGATCTTGTTTTGATAGGTTCATATAAGCTTAATATAGCTTATTGTGAAGCTTATTCTTGTTTCACACTCAAATCACAAAAAAATTCAGTTAACAAAAATCCAACGTGGTTTGCATAACCTGTTGATCTGACCACCTGGTGTTGTATCCGGATTGGGATGATGCGATCTGTTATTGGGTTGAAATTGAGCTGGAATTGGAGTAGGTTAGGGGTTTTATAGGTTAGAGGTTCTTTGCTTCATGATTGCAAGCCATAGTGGCTAGAAGAATTGTAAGTGCTCAAATCTGTTTTGTTCATTAAATCTGTTGTTGAATCATTGTTTAGTTATAATTAGTATTGATTGATCTGTGTTTAATGGTAGTTTAGTATAATTTAGTGGTAATAATTTTGTGTTTTTAGATCTCATATCATGTAGTTATATAGTGTTTGGATTAGGTGATAGATCTGAGATAGAGGTTAGTTGATCATTAGGAGTAATTGATTCATGCTTATTCAGTGAATGATAGCCATTAGGGTTGAGTTTATAGCGTTAACACTCAAATAGTCAAAATCATCTTATGGCGATCTAGTCTTTGAAACTGTTAAAATCAGTAGTTAATAAGTTACATATAGGTTTAAAGTAAGTAGATCTAGCTTGTTATAATCATCATTAGTCTAATATCATCATAATCAATTTAATATTTTGGATTAAATCTCAATAAAGTCAAAGTTTTCAAATCTGTTCTTAAAAGTCAAAAAGGTTCTATTCAGTTTTCTTCCAAACTTGTTGAATCAATCACTGCTTCATCACTAAGTTTGAGTGTATGAAACTTTGGGATTTGCAATATTCAATTGGTCTAGTTGTGATAACTGCTTTGTGTCAAATCTGATCTAGTCATTTTAAGCCCCAAATCAATTTGTTCAATAAGCCCTATTTCCCTGTTCACACCTCGGTTACTAAGCGAGTGTGAAACAATGTTTTAATTGTTGCATTTGATTCATTTCTAAGAGTTAGAGCTTGTATCTTGGTCTAATTGTAGCTTGCCAGGTGTTCTTTAGGACTGTGCAATTGGTTTTTGGTTTGGCTTGTTGAATAAGCTTGTGCACAAGCTCAAACCTAGGGGGTCATTCATTTGTTTTGCTTATTTAGGCAGTTTGCTTAATTCATTGATCTGAGCTTAGAGCTTGTTAGGAGTAGGTATAATTAGCTGCAATTAGTTTATTTTAGTATACATTAGCTTCTCCAATTGTTTGATAGTGATCTCATTGTTTAGCTTATTTTCATTAGCTTAATTAGAAACAGTTTGCACTACAACTTTTATATCTTACACATAAGCTGCTTGTTTCTTATTTTTCATAGATTTATAACATCATTTTAGAATTTACCTAAGATTTTCACAATTTTTGGTCACTTTTTACTATTTTTCTCAATTAAAATCAGTTTTTAGGTATTTTAAAATAGCTTTTATTGCAAATAATTGAGAAAAAGTTCCAAAAAATAATTTTTCAATTTTCTCAGTTTAAGACAAATATAAAAAGCATAAAAAATATTTTTCCTTATTTTTCCACTTTTATTTGGTATTTTTCACAATTTAAATTAGATTAAAATAGTTTTAAAATTGTAGAAAATAGAAAATTAATCAGAAAAATACAAAAATAGTTTTAAAAAGTCTTTTGAGTTATTTGTGATTTTTAGAAAATAGTTTCATATTTTTCTCTTTGATTTTTATAATTTTCAGTATTTTAAATTAGTTTAAATAGTTAATATTAGTTTTAATTTTAATAAAATTGAGAAAAATCCTAAAAATAGTTTTAATTCTAAATTCGTTTTTGCATTTCATTTTTAGTATAAAAGTAATTTTAGGCATTTTAGGGTATAATTTAGACGTAGTTGCATTTTATTTACGTTTTGTTAATTACGTTTTAGTTTAATTAAGCACTTAGGATTTCCCGTAGATTAACTTACCTTAATTACTTTCCCATTCCGTAGTTTAATAAAATTAAAATCATTAATCCAAAACATCGAGCATTAAATTCCAAACCAAGAACGACGTTGGCAATTCACCTCGTTGGGAAACAATTAGGTTGACTAATCCAGATATTACCACGATCACACACGGGATCGATTTATTATTCTTTTCCTAAAGGAATTTGAATCTATCTTCGTGATTATTTTTGATATCGATATTGAGGTTTTATCCACACACATAACCCCTAAGCCTTCATTATCAAATCAGTGTCCGAGCCGTTTTAAGTTTCTTACGGTTAGTCATTCACAAGTGGCTAGCTTGTGTGAGCAAAGCTTGACGTTGCTTTGAAGCGAGTAATCAATTTTGGCGCCGCGCCGGGAGGTTGTGTCACGACAATATCGTTTGAGGTTTGACGATTAGTGACTCGAGATCCTTCATTCGTGAAGTTACTATTTTTCTATAAAATAAAAAGTAAAAAATATTTTCCTTTTTCTTTTGTATATATATATAGCATATTAAAAATACAAAAGATTTTCTCTTGTGTTTTTGCTAATAAATAGAAGACACCAATTATATAACATTCTCAGCGGAGGTGTTATCATTATAAGTTCCCGAACTAAAGATCAAAAACTTGCCTTTGTGTAAACTTGTGAATTTATTTATCTCTATCGGATAAACAAACGTGTGGTGGGTATAAGGGCGGCTGACATTAAATTGCGGTAGAAAAGCGGGTTTTAATAAGCTTCGCTGACCTAAATAAGCTTCTCTCAGCGCGTTTGTCTTATAGAGGTGATTTATTCACTTGGGATTATTGGTTAAGTTCATTGTGTTTTCGAATACCGTATCATTTTAATTGCCTTGGTATTTAAGTGCATGCGCTTTCGATCTCGATCTAGGCGACTTGAATCGGAATCATAGCATTGCCGAAGTTACGTAATATGGCTCCTCCCAACGGACCACCAATACCCGGTCCTAATCCTCCTCCCGATAATCAAAATGTAGCCCCGATCTCGAACGATGGAGGAGTTATGTCAACCTACAATGTACGGGAGGGAGGACCAATACGCAAACTAATTTTCAAGCTACCGATTTTAGCTTGAAACATCATATGATAGAACAAGTAAAAAGCGATTGTCAATTTCATGGTTTACCGGATGACGATGCAAACAAACATCTTGATAAATTTTTGACCGTCACTCAGAGTATGAAACGAGAATGGGGTCTCCGGTGGCGCCTTCGTGCGTATCTCTTCCCATACTCTTTGACTCATCATGCCACATCTTGGTTTGATCGACTCCCGAAGAATTCAATTCATACTTTCGAGGAAATGGTTTGAAGTTTACGGCAAAGTACTTTCCACCGTCGATGGTGGCGAAATTGAGGAACGATATCGCATTTCCGGCAATATCCCGGCGAATCTTTGTTTGAAGCTTGGGAGCGATATAAGCTTGCGATTGATCGATGTCCGAATCATAACATGTTGCTTGTCACTCAAATTGATACGTTTTATAATAGTTTGACATTGAGACACCGTGAAGCGATTAATGCTTCTTCGCGGTGGAACTTTCATGAAAAGGCGTCGAGGAATGTTACGATCTTATTGAGAACATGACCGCTCATTATAACTATTGGGATTCTACGCGAAAGGGTGCATCATCTCGATCAAATACGTCTTCTTCTCTCGAAATAGCCGCGAACAAAAGATCGATGATATTTTACGGATTACTCGGATGAACAATCGAATCAACAACAACAAGTGAAAGCGGTACACCGATTTGAGACTTGTGGAGGTCCACATTCTTATTCCGAGTGCCCAGCCGTCGGTGGTTATGCACATGAGAATGTTTATCGCTACGAGAAACTACAATCAACCGCAAGGAGATCGAAATCTTCTTAGCTACCGTTCAAACAATTATCTCGGACCTCCCGGTTTCAACCAACCTCAACAACAAAACCAGAATCAAAATCGTTTCAATGGTAATCATCATGTTAATCAGAACCGAGGAGCTAATTTTAATCATGGAAATCAACACTACCAAGCTCCTCCACCTCAAGTTTACCAACAACCACCTCCTCCTCAACAATCTTATCAAGCACCTCCTCAAGCCGCCCCGAACAACGATTTTCTAACTTACATGAAGAACTCCGATTACACCATTAAAAGTTTGCAAAATCAAATTAACGACATGAGGACGGACTTCAAAAAGGAGATGGAAGCTACAAGCAACAAACGGATATGCGAAATAAAGAATATGATGGCTAGTTTCTTTCGCAGTCCACCAACCGTCCACATCTTATTCTCAACCCTCGGGTTCTGGTTCTCTTCCAAGCAATACGATTCCAAACCCGAGAGGTGACATGAAAGCAATCACTACCGAAGTGGTGTTGCTTACGATGGACCTCGGTTCCTACCACTAATTCTTCTTCTTCCTCCGTGTGGTAGGCCGTGAGACCGGGGTGACAAAGGACCCGGTGCTCCCTACCGATAAGGAGTATCGAGAATGTCCAACCGGTTGTCCAAAATTCGAGCCCAAGATGCTCCCGTTAATGTGAAGAAAGCTAATCCAAAACCATCTATCCCATATCCGTCTCGTCTTAAAGATCAAACTCTTCGTGAAAAGTCGAATCATCAAATGGAAACGTTCTTCCAAATCTTCAAAGACTTGAATGTGGAAATCAGTTTTGCGGATGCTCTTCTCTTGATGCCCAAACTTGCTTCTACGATTAAGGGATTGCTTACGAATAAGGAGAAACTATATGAGCTTGCTACGACATCTCTGAATGAGAATTGTTCGGCGGTTATCATCAAGAAACTTCCCGTAAGTTAGGTGACCCGCAAATTCCTCATTCCGTGTGATTTTCAAGGAATTGTTCAATGCTCGCCTTGGCGATCTTGGCGTGAGTATCAATCTAATGCCAAACTCAATCTACGAAAAGCTTTCGTTACCCCCACTTACCCCAACGTGTATGACTCTCGAGCTAGCCGATCGTACTACTACGAAACCAAAGGGTATAGCTGAGGATGTCTTTGTCAAAGTGGGAGAGTTCGATTTTCCCGCTGATTTTGTTGTAGTCAATTTTGATGCCGATCCTCGAGTACCCTTAATTCTCGGAAGGAGTTTCTTAAGGACGGGCCATGCATTGATTGATGTCTATAAAGGAGAGATTACTTTACGAGTTAATCAAGAAGCCGTCACATTCAACATTAATCAAACGATGAGGTACTCCTCAAATTTCGACGATGCTTCCATCAATCGAATCGACGTTATTGATGTTTCTTGTGAGGAGTACGCTCAAGAAGTTCTCGGTTTTGCTCACAATTCTACTGATTCACATTTTGAACCATCTTCTGAGCCTATAATTGCCGACTCTTCCCCTCTTTACTCGTTTGAGGGAGGTGACTTCCTTTTGGAAGAGATCGATGAGTTTCTTGCTACTGACGAATCGATTCCACCGAGAATTGATGATGGTGTTTATGATTCGGAGGGAGATATCCTTTATCTTGAACAATTGCTAAATGAAGATCCATTACCGTCACTCCCTCCGAAAGAGATTACGATTGAAGAAATCAAAGAAGTACAAACGTCTAACGAAAAACCTCCAGAGCCCGAGCTCAAGGATTTACCTCCTCATCTTGAATACGCTTTTCTTGAAGAACCGAACAAATTTCCCGTCATCATTGCTAAAAACTTAAAAGATGAGGAGAAAACCACACTTTTGGATGTTCTTCGAAAACATAAGAGTGCCATCGCTTGGCAAATTTCTGATATCAAGGGCATAAACCCTCGTTTTTGTACTCACAAGATCTTAATGGAAGATGATTGTAAACCCGTTATTCAACAACAACGTAGGGTTAATCCAAAAATTCATGACGTTATCAAAAAGGAAGTTCTTAAACTCCTTGACGCCGGAATCATTTACCCAATCTCCGATAGCTCATGGGTTAGCCCTATCCATTGTGTTCCTAAGAAAGGTGGAATGACCGTCATTGCCAATGAAGATAATGAATTGATTTCCACACGCCTCGTCACCGGATGGAGAGTGTGTATTGACTACCGGAAGGTGAATGATGCTACAAGGAAGGATCATTTCCGCTACCTTTATGGATCAGATGCTCGAACGTTTAGCGGGGAATGAGTTCTATTGCTTTATCGATGGTTTTTCCGGTTACTTTCAAATTCCGATTGATCCGCAGGATCAAGAGAAAACGACTTTCACGTGCCCTTATGGAACTTTTGCTTACCGACGAATGCCATTTGGCTTATGCAATGCTCCTGGAACGTTTCAAAGGTGCATGATGGCTATTTTTCATGACATGATCGAAAATTCTATGGAAGTTTTTATGGACGATTTCTCGGTTTATGGAGATTCTTTCACTTCTTGCCTCTCTCATCTAGACCAAAATGCTCAAACGGTGTGAAGACACCAATTTGGTCTTGAATTGGGAGAAATGCCATTTCATGGTTCGAGAGGGCATTGTCCTCGGCCATAAGATTTCAAAATCTGGGATTGAGGTCGACCGAGCTAAAGTCGACGTTATAGCTAAACTCCCTCATCCCACTACCGTCAAAGGTATTCGGAGTTTTTTGGGTCATGCCGGTTTCTATCGCCGTTTCATCCAAGATTTTTCTAAGATAGCCCGCCCTCTGACCCATCTCCTTGAAAAGGATGCTCCGTTTATCTTCACCAACGAATGCATTGAAGCATTTAACTTTCTCAAAAAGAAATTAAGCGAGGCTCCGATCTTAGTTGCCCCGGACTGGGATTTGCCCTTTGAACTCATGTGTGATGCAAGTGATTACGCAATTGGGGCAGTCTTGGGGCAACGTAAATCAAAACATTTTCAACCCATACACTATGCGAGTAAGACATTGTCGAGGCCCAACACAATTATACGACTACTGAAAAGGAATTATTGGCCGTTGTTTATGCTTTTGAGAAATTTCGACCCTACCTTGTCTTGTCAAAGACCATAGTGTATACCGACCATTCTGCCCTCAAGTATCTTTTGGCAAAGCAAGATGCTAAGCCACGATTACTTCGGTGGATTCTCCTCCTTCAAGAGTTTGATGTTACTATTCTTGACAAAAAAGGAGCGGAGAACCTTGCTGCCGATCATCTTTCTAGACTTGAGAATCCCCATCAAAGTGTGCTCGAGAAAAAGGATATTACGGAAACATTTCCTCTTGAGACACTTGGGATGATTGCTAAGAAAGACCTGAACATCCCATGGTTTGCCGACTTTGCAAATTACCATGCGGGCAATTTCATCGTGAAAGGGATGTCGTCCCAACAGAAGAAAAAGTTTTTCAAAGATGTTAAGCATTATTTACGGGACGATCCCTACTTGTTTAAGATTTGTGCGGATCAAGTAATCCGGCGGTGTGTTCATGGCCAAGAGGCTCTTGATATTCTTAATGCTTGCCATAACGGACCCACTGGTGGCCATCATGGTGCAAGCTACACCGCTAAGAAGATTTTTGATTCCGGATTCTATTGGCCTACCATATATCGAGATGCCCATGATTTAGTCAAATCTTGTAATTCTTGCCAACGTCAAGGGAAAATTTCACAGAAGGATGAAATGCCACAAAATGCTATTCAAGTCTGTGAGATTTTTGACGTGTGGGGCATCGATTTTATGGGACCATTTCCATCATCTATAGGAAATAAGTATATCCTCGTGGCCGTCGATGATGTAGTAGAAATATACCAAATACGAATACGCGCGAGAGAATTGCAAATCAACCGTTTTAGGAAAAAGGTCGACACGCAAAACACGCGAATACTCGATAAATGATACCGGGCAAGTGATTACCCGGGTCGTTTCCCAACGAGGTGTGAATTGACGGTGACGTTTGAGGTTCGTTATTAAAATGCTTGAATGGTACGGGAATTTTTGGTTTTTGATTATGTTTTCTAAAAATTAAAGCACGGGAACGTAATTAAGGCTAGGGAAACAGAATAAATGACAAAATAACTACTACTAAGCATACGGAATAATAAAATTAAGTTACACTAAGTCCTAGAGTGATAATATGCAAAAGCGTGAAAACCCGGGCTAATCCCGAGCCTCAAAAAGTAAAACTAATGCAATTTAAGGCCTACAGGTGTGAAACTAATTTTCCTCGTTCTAAAGCGACTAAAAAATAATTTTAGGAAAAAGCCGGGTATTTTTTCGACTTTTAAATTATTTATTATGATTTAAAAACTACTTTAATCTAATTTAATTATAAAAAATACTAAATGATTTTGGAAAAATCAAAGAAATTTTCACTAAAAATACTTTAGGTTATACTGGTTTTGAGAAAAATAAAAAAAAAGGTACACTACTTTATGAAATAAGCAACTAAGAAGCTAAATAAGCTAATAAGGCCAAAAACTGTTTTTGGTACTTAAATAATAAATAGCACAAGATTCTAACGATTAAAGTCCCTAGGGCAGTTGGTGATTGGTGTGTATGTTGGGTATGTGAGCTAAAGGTCCTGAGTTCAAACCTGATGCTATGCACCTTTTTGCAACTATTTTTTTTTTTTTTTTTGAAATTTTCTTTTTGCAACCAAACTATAACACCAAAATAAGAACTTTTTGTGAAAACTTTTTGGACCAAACTTTGGAATAAGCAGTTTTAGAACTGCTTATGTCCAACAGTAGCAAAAACAAACATCCCTTTAACAGTTTGAATGGTACAAAAAATGAATAAGCACTTGGAAAATGGACTTAGCACTATGTCAAATCTAAAATAAGCTAGGTAAAACTAAAAAGTAGTCAAGTAAAAGGGGGGGAAAGAAGCAGAATAAGCAGTTATGGGAATAAGCACTATGGGTTTTTAAGACAAACTAAGTTAATCTAAAGGATTACCTAAGCTAAAGCTATGGACCAAAATACTATCAGAAGCACTAAATAAGCTGTAAAGGGGCCTAAAATAAACTAAGGGACCTAATAAGCTCTAAGATGCTCTAAAAAAAACTAATGGGAATACCTAAATAAGCTAAAGGATGGCTGCAACAAGGCTGCTGAAACAGGAACAGTTAAAAAGGGGGGTACTTTGAGCTTATAAATAAGCTGTAAAAAGCTGTTGTAAAATTAAATAAAAATCACTTTTGACTAGCCCACCCACTGAACATCATGCATACCAAATTTCATAATCTAAGATCAAGTAATAAGCAAGTTAAAAATCTAAGAATGGAGGCCACTTGGACACTTCTTTGCTGAAACAGTTCGCTAAAAATGGGTTTTGACAGAATTTAAACGCAATTTTAACCTAAGCTAGATGGATCCTAAGTGCATATAAACTATACCTAAGTCTAGAGTGGCATGAGGAGATGTAAGCAAAACAATTTTTTAAGAGTTTTGGACCGAAAATAAGCTGGGAAAACGGGCTTGAAAGCAATGAAAATTTGTGACAGCAAGGACAGGTATGAAAAGCATGTTTTGCTTTTTTTTTGTTTCAAACCAAACTCGAAAAATGTTGGGATCTAAGTTAAACTTGTTTTTCAATCTTGTTTAAACCTTAAACCACTTTGACTGTGAGAGTCAAAGTGGTAAAAACTGATTTTGGACAACAAATAAGTTTAAACCAAACACCCCTTTACAAGGTGTTAACTTTGAAAATTGATTTGTAAAAACAGATTTTGTATTTTTTTACTTGTAAAACTTACTTAAAACTTTAAAAGGGAACTTATGAATGAGACAATAGTAAGTAATAAGCAATAAGCTAATAAGCCTTAAAGTGCTTATTAGCAAAAATAAGCAATAAAGACTTTTTCTTTTGATTAACTAAAAAGATAAATTACAAAACAGAAACTAAATTTAAAACTAACTAAATCCTAAAAAATCCTAATGCCTTATAAAATGGCTACAAGTGCTCTATATATACTACTGAAAATGGTCTTGAGCTTGTGCTTTTGTGCTTGTTTGCTGAGACAGAGGGCTTTGGATGCCTTTGTGTTTCTTTTGCTATCATCTGAGCCATTCATTTATCCTTGGGCACCACTCAAACAATCTTGGCCGTCCATTATATGAGCTCCAATGGGAGTGTTGGGGATTGCCAAGGTGGCACTTGACCCATGTGGGTGTGTTGGGTTGGAGTGAGCTGGGGACCAGTGGTTGAGAGGGATGGGAGAAGAAGAAGACAAGAGGGAATGAGAGGTTTTGGCGGGGTTTTGAGCAGGGGAGGGGTTTGGTTTTTCTGTTTTGGGTAAAATGGGGAAGAAAGGGTAAATGGGTTTTTAAATGGGTTAAGTAAGTTTTTATTAAAAAGTTTAAGTGTTTTAAAGTGGTCTAAGTATTATGTTTAAAAGGTTTTTACTAAAAGGTAAATGGTTTAAGTAACTTTTATATAAATAAAACTTTGTATATTTTTTAAAAGAAAACTTTTATAAAATAGATTTTTGAAAAATAATTGGTTTTAAATAAAATTTAGGATTTAGAAAGAAAGAGTATTTTAGGATTTTGCAAAAAGGGTAAAATGGTAATTTTGGGTTCGGGAAGAGGGTAAATGATGATTTAGGTTAAGGGATAGGTTTTAAGTCTGATTCCCCAAGCTCACTCCCAAATGGTATCCCTGCTCAAAATGTAGAAAACCATATTCCGGCCCGCCTCTGCAAAACACGTTTCCAATCCGAGCTCAATTCAGTCCGCTTTTGCCCTGTTTTCGATCCTTTGTACCTGAAATACATAAAAACACACTCCAAGGATATCTGTAGCATAATTGGTTATATTTCCGTGTTTTTAGACGTTTTTGTGGGCTTAGATGGGTAAAAATTATGAGTGAATAAGCACTCAAATCAAATCCCCCCACTATCAATTGCTAGTCCCTAGCAATCCGATCATATGAAGTAATGAAAGGATCAATAATACCAAGAATACCCCCTCACTTTTTATTCAACTACGAGAAATTTAAACAAGACGATAATAAATAAAATGCTTGATTATCAAAACATGGCATCATAGAACGGGATTCACGCAAAATGGGTGTCTCCGGGGAATTATAATCGTCATCCTCTTTTTATACTCTCAAACCAAGCTTAAACTTATTGTGCAAACGTTTTTGTAAAATGCTAACACTACTTATATTAATAATCTATGTAAGTCGAGACTTAACTTTTTGCTCCCGCAATTTATAAAATTTAAGTGTGTGTGTGCTCATTTTCAAAAGTTTGACCATTGAAATCGACATTTGTTATGGTTGTTATCCACTTAACTAAAGTACTAACCTACCGTAAACGATGAAAGTCTAAGGATCGAAAGAGCCTCTTCCATGTAGCGGCTTTCTTCTCGGCACATCCCAAAACATTCGTTTTAAGTGACCGGGCTTTTGACACCTCACAGAGAATAGTACCGGAATTAGCGGAATTCGATTCCAAAGATTTACGAGGCTACCGTTAAGTTAAAACTAAACCTAAATGGATTACAACCGACGACAATTTAGAAATTCGAGATTCAAAGGTGAGATCACTCCATGTTGCGACTTTCTTCTCAGCTTGTCCTTTAAGGAGGCTAGGTTTTCACCCTCGAGAATAGTATCGGAGCTTTCGGGATCTTTGAAATCAAGGATTTCCAAATTACCGTCAAACTTTTAGACAACTTTGACGAATACGAGTTCAACTTCCGATTTAAATTTAAGAAAAAGCAAGTTTCGCACATTTATTCATAAGCAACTTAGTGCTTTTATTCACGCAACTCATATTTTTTTCATTTTTCATTTTTCAACTTTTTTTTTTTTTTTTTTTTTCACTTCGCTTTTGACTTCGAACTTAAAACTTGCAACTTTTGCATCATTCGAGCACTTTTACGATACTTTCATTTTGCAACATTATTCCGATTTTAAGAAAGTATGCTTTCTCGGAAATTTAAATAAAAAGTTGAACTCGGACTCTAAATCAATTTTGCTTAAAAACTTTTTATTGTAACAAGACTATTTGAATGTTCAAAAGTTTGACAATGAGCACGTATTTAAGTCCAATTAAGAGCTACTGGGAGAAAAAGCCATAGATTACTTATATAAGCTCTAAAGAGAACCAACTACTCCACGCTTAGCATTTTCATTTGCACAACGCGTAAAACCTTAGCCTAAATGTTAAGAGAGCAGCTAGATCAACACTCTAGCGTAGTCGGGATTCCCCTTGTTCTGGCCTAATCAAGACTAAACTACCATTAATACCGAAGCATCAATGCTTTATTTTTGTGCAAAGCACTTCTTGAAAATGTAAATACTTGACTTAAAGCAATAAAAATTTAAAATTTTTTGGTCAAAACGGGGGTGCTGGGGTACTAGAAGGTACACATGTGATCAAAATTCGCTAGAATTCCCCCCCACACTTAGAATTGAATATTGCCCTCAATATTCAAAGTACCGGCCGTAGCCGAAACTATAGAACGGAAAAAGGTAATACTACTAGCCAAGTGTGGAAGCAAAATCTTTTTTCACAAAAAGGATTAATAAGATATCCCTAGATAATCGTTAGCAAAAAGATCGGATATTGGGCGGCTGGATAGAAAACAGGCGCATCAATCATCACGATCAACGGGAATCCTGAAAACAGAGAGCAAACACACAACAAGCAAACAACAGTGGGAGTTTCCCCCCACACTTAGTGTTAGAAAAGAGAAAGAAGATAGAAACATGGGTGGACACCCATGAAATGCTACTGTTTTTGTTAACCAAGTCGCTAGCTTGACTCGACCCCGAATTCATTGGTCCATGGGGGAGCAAGTGGAAGAGAAGATCTCCATCGGACTTTCATTCAAATGGTTTGGATAAACATTGAATGTGCTGAAAGTTCCACTCCGATGAGATATAACCGGCTTAAGAGAATGAGAAATGCCGGGGTCAAAGATGGTATCTTCACTCCCGTAGGAGTTAAGATATGGAGAAGAAATGGGATAAGAAAGCAGGGTGTCATTGAGATGACAACGGGTGGGTCGGGTGGGCAAAAGATTAGATTGAGGAACATTGAGCGAATTTTCAACAATCTTATCCACCACTGAAGCATTGAAAATATCCGTATCGGGCTTAGAAGAGGTTCCATCATCCGGCGGTTTAGCAGGCGGACGGGTGGAAGATGGACCTAAGCCATAATCGTCACTCTGAAAACCCGGAGGCATCGAGTCATCCGGAGAAAGAAATGAGTCGACCTCTTCCATAAGAGTGTCACTCGACGAATTATCAGAAGACCTATTGTATAGAAGATTTTCCAATTTAGTAAGGTCGGCTTCAAAGTCGAAGTGCACATCATCATCTCCCGGTGGAGAATGATCAATGAGAGCGAGTTCATCGGCGAACTCCTCAAGAAGGTCTGAAGTCGAAGTGGGATTGCCACTCTTCTTTTCTTCAAAAGTAGAATCCTCGAGCTCGGGTAAAGAGGTAACGGGGTTTTCCGAGTAAAGGTCACTATCCTCATTCTGAATGTCAAAGATTGGGTTATCAGAAATTTGAGTGAATTCAGAATCGAGGTCAAATAGAGGATTAGTGAATGCCATAGTGAAAGGTTCCTCGGACACAACAAGAATATCTTCATCATCCGTTTCAAAATCAGTGTCAATTTCTCGATCTTCCGGTTCAAAATCTCTCACTTCTTCTAAGCTGACGAGCTCAGAAGGATCTTCCTCAACATACTCGATGTCTCCACACGATAAGGAATCGTCAAACGACGTAAAGTCATTTTCAGACTCGGAGATCATCTCAACAGAATCATTAGGGGTGGGAGGAGAAGAATCATCATCAACCGGCTCATCACACATCATATCAGAGACGCCCTCGCACTCACTTGGGGTTGGGACAAGGTTCTCAACACAAGACGATTCCGTTTCTAGAATAGTGCTAAGATGCTCGTCCCCCATACTTAGAGAGTTAACGGCTCTTCGGTGTGATTTCGGCCGACAAACTTTCATCATCATCGTCACTATCATCATCATCGTCAATGTAAGTCGCGAGCCATCGGGCACGTCTTGCAAGTGCTCGTTCCTCAATTCGTATTTCTTCAAGACATTTTTGAATCTTAGCGGCTCGTTCCTCTTCTTCAAGTAATTCTAGCATAGATTTTTCGTCGCGAGACGTTTGGTCTTCGGCAAGTTCTTCTAGCATACTTTTCTCACGAGGATGTTGATCAATGACAGGAAATTGTTCAATGACGGAAAATTGTTCAATGACGGAAAATTGTGGGGGTTGGAAATTGTCAAAACAAGGAGTGTTATAACAAGGATCAGGTCCATGGTAATTTTGATTCCATGATTGACATTGGTAATCATAATGAGGACCCCCACAATTTGCACAATAAGGAATTTGAGGAGAGAAATTCTGAAATGAAGGATCATTGAAATCTTGATAATACGGTTGTGGTTCGTATGAATTCTGTGGAGGGTAGTTGAAATCGTTTTGAGGATAATTGAAAGGATTTGGATTAGAATCATAAGCGAATGAATTCTCGGCACAAATCGAACAAAATCCATTAGTAAGATAATTTCCACACCACTCGCACATACATTTGAAACAACGAAAACCTTTCGGTAACACGTCTCCACAACCGTAGCAATAATCTTGATCGAAAGAAGATATCTCGGGCTCGGGAGTAGGGATCGAGGGCTCAACAATATCACAAGTCGTATTTGTATTTCCCGAAGTTGAATCTTGACGAAGTTCATTTAAGAAGTTTTCAATCATGTTCACGATTTCGTTCGAAGATTCCGGAGGTGGGACAAGTGGTGTGCTCTCAGAGCTAGCAATTTCCACCACTTCCGTTTTGGTCTCCGGTTCTTGTTCTTTTCTCTTAACCATAAATCGCGAAAGATTTTGATCAAATCTAATTTTAGGCTCGAGAAACAATAGAACAAACATCGGGTTGTGGCGGATGGTCGGAAAAACTTGGAGAATCATCGCGAGAGTTTTTATCGGATAATTCGCACCAATAGCAATATTTGCTTGCACCCATCCTTCCACATCGCTTACATAAACAATCGTGATTGAGACAATACAGCTGATCCTCTTCCATACGGCCTTTACAGTGAAAACAACGACGATAATCGATCGTCGCCATGAGAATTAAACTTATAGAGGGTTAAAGAAATAGAATCAAATGGTCGAGAGGATACGAAGGATAGAATTAAACGGTGAAAGAGGGTAAGAGAAATAGAATCAACGAATAAGAGGAATGAGAAGAATATTTTTGGGGT
Source organism: Chrysanthemum makinoi (assembly GCA_910596185.1). Lineage (NCBI taxonomy): Eukaryota > Viridiplantae > Streptophyta > Magnoliopsida > Asterales > Asteraceae > Chrysanthemum > Chrysanthemum makinoi. The sequence continues at coordinate 205,656,204 of OU343223.1, read as the reverse complement.
TTTGATAAATAAAAACATAAAAGAGAAAATAAATTTTGAAAAGGAAAATATTTTTGGGTTTTTGGGTTTTAAGGTTTTTGGAAAGCGAATAACTTCACGAGGAAGGTTCTTCAAGTCACTAATTGTCAAACCGTAACGATATTGTCGCAACACAACCTCCCCGGCAGCGGCGCCAAAAATTTGATGTAGTAGAAATATACCAAATACGAATACGCGCGAGAGAATTGCAAATCAACCGTTTTAGGAAAAAGGTCGACACGCAAAACCCGCGAATACTCGATAAATGATACCGGGAAAGTGATTACCCGGGTCGTTTCCCAACGAGGTGTGAATTGACGGTGACGTTTGAGGTTCGTTATTAAAATGCTTGAATGGTACGGGAATTTTTGGTTTTTGATTATGTTTTCTAAAAATTAAAGCACGGGAACGTAATTAAGGCTAGGGAAACAGAATAAATGACAAAATAACTACTACTAAGCATACGGAATAATAAAATTAAGTTACACTAAGTCCTAGAGTGATAATATGCAAAAACGTGAAAACCCGGGCTAATCCCGAGCCTCAAAAAGTAAAACTAATGCAATTTAAGGCCTACGGCCGTGAAACTAATTTTCCTACGTTCTAAACGACTAAAAATAATTTTAGGAAAAAGCCGGGTATTTTTTCGACTTTTAAATTATTTATTATGATTTAAAAACTACTTTAATCTAATTTAATTATAAAAAATACTAAATGATTTTGGAAAAATCTGAAATTTTCACTAAAAATACTTTAGGTTATACCTGGTTTTGAGAAAAAAAAAAAAGGTACACTACTTTATGAAATAAGCAACTAAGAAGCTAAATAAGCTAATAAGGCCAAAAACTGTTTTTGGTACTTAAATAATAAATAGCACAAGATTCTAACGATTAAAGTCCCTAGGGCAGTTGGTGATTGGTGTGTATGTTGGGTATGTGAGCTAAAGGTCCCGAGTTCAAACCGATGCTATGCACCTTTTGCAACTATTTTTTTGAAATTTTCTTTTTGCAACCAAACTATAACACCAAAATAAGAACTTTTTGTGAAAACTTTTTGGACCAAACTTTGGAATAAGCAGTTTTAGAACTGCTTATGTCCAACAGTAGCAAAAACAAACATCCCTTTAACATTTGAATGGTACAAAAATGAATAAGCACTTGGAAAATGGACTTAGCACTATGTCAAATCTAAAATAAGCTAGGTAAAACTAAAAAGTAGTCAAGTAAAAGGGAAAGAAGCGAATAAGCAGTTATGGGAATAAGCACTATGGGTTTTTAAGACAAACTAAGTTAATCTAAAGGATTACCTAAGCTAAAGCTATGGACCAAAATACTCATCAAGCACTAAATAAAGCCGTAAGGGGCCTAAAATAAACTAAGGGACCTAATAAGCTCTAAGATGCTCTAAAAAAACTAATGGGAATACCTAAATAAGCTAAAGGATGGCTGCAACAAGGTCAATAAAACAGGAACAGTTAAACGGGGTACTTTGAGCTTATAAATAAGTCAAAAAGCTGTTGTAAAATTAAATAAAAATCACTTTTGACTAGCCCACCCACTGAACATCATGCATACCAAATTTCATAATCTAAGATCAAGTAATAAGTTAAAATCTAAGAATGGAGGCCACTTGACACTTCTTTGTCAAACAGTTCGCTAAAAATGGGTTTTGACAGAATTTAAACGCAATTTTAACCTAAGCTAGATGGATCCTAAGTGCATATAAACTATACCTAAGTCTAGAGTGGCATGAGGAGATGTAAGCAAAACAATTTTGAAGAGTTTTGGACCGAAAATAAGTCTTGGGAAAACGGGCTTGAAAACAAGAATTTCCTAGGCTGCTGTTTGTGACAAAGCAGGACAGTAAAGCATGTTTTGCTTTTTTTTTGTTTCAAACCAAACTCGAAAAATGTTGGGATCTAAGTTAAACTTGTTTTTCAATCTTGTTTAAACCTTAAACCACTTTGACTTTGAGAGTCAATGTGGGTAAAAAAACAGTTTTGGACAACAAATAAGTTTAAACCAAACACCCCTTTACAAGGTGTTAACTTTGAAAATTGATTTGTAAAAACAGATTTTGTATTTTTTTTACTTGTAAAACTTACTTAAAACTTTAAAAGGGAACTTATGAATGAGACAATAGTAAGTAATAAGCAATAAGCTAATAAGCCTTAAAGTGCTTATTAGCAAAAATAAGCAATAAAGACTTTTCTTTTTTGATTAACTAAAAAGATAAATTACAAACAAAACTAAATTTTAAAACTAACTAAATCCTAAAAAAAATCCTAATGCCTTATAAAATGGCTACAAGTGCTCTATATATACTACTGAAAATGGTCTTGAGCTTGTGCTTTTTGTGCTTGTTTGCTGAGACAGAGGGCTTTGGATGCCTTTGTGTTTCTTTTGCTATCATCTGAGCCATTCATTTATCCTTGGGCACCACTCAAACAATCTTGGCCGTCCATTATATGAGCTCCAATGGGAGTGTTGGGGATTGCCAAGGTGGCACTTGACCCATGTGGGTGTGTTGGGTTGGAGTGAGCTGGGGACCGGGTTGAGAGGGATGGGAGAAGAAGAAGACAAGAGGGAATGAGAGGTTTTGGCGGGTTTTGAAGGGGAGGGGGTTTGGTTTTTCTGTTTTGGGTAAAATGGGGAAGAAAGGGTAAATGGGTTTTTAAATGGGTTAAGTAAGTTTTTATTAAAAAGTTTAAGTGTTTTAAAGTGGTCTAAGTATTATGTTTAAAAGGTTTTTACTAAAAGGTAAATGGTTTAAGTAACTTTTATATAAATAAAACTTTGTATATTTTTTAAAGAAAACTTTTTTATAAAAATAGATTTTTGAAAAATAATTGGTTTTAATTAAAATTTAGGATTTAGAAAAAGAGTGTTTTAGGATTTTTGCGAAAAAAGGGTAAAATGGTAATTTTGGGTTCGGGAAGAGGGTAAATGATGATTTAGGTTAAGGGATAGGTTTTAAGTCTGATTCCCCAAGCTCACTCCCAAATGGTATCCCGGGCTCTGAAAATGTAGAAAACCATATTCCGGCTCCGTCTGCAAAACACGTTTTCCAATCCGAGCTCAATTCAGTCCGTTTTTGCCCTGTTTTCGATCCTTTGTACCTGAAATACATAAAAACAGACTCCAAGGATATCTCAGAGCATAATTGGTTATATTTCCGTGTTTTTAGACGTTTTAGTGGGCTTAGATGGGTAAAAAGGATGAGTGAATAAGCACTCATCAGTCGACTACTTGTCTAAATGGGTTGAAGCGAAGGCGCTCCCCACCAATGATGCCCGAGTGGTTGTTAAGTTCTTGAAAAAATTGGTTTCCCGATTCGGAGCACCTCGTGCTATCATCAGTGATCGCGGTACCCATTTCTGTAATGAACAATTTGCAAAAGTTATGGCTAAATATGGAGTTACCCATCGTCTTTCTATCGCGTATCACCCGCAATAAACGAGCGGACATTTTAGTTGAGGTCTCGAATCGTGGTTTAAAAAGGATTTTAGAAAGAACCGTAGGAGAAAATCGAGCTTCATGGGCCGATAAGTTAGATGATGCATTATGGGCTTTCCGCACCGCATACAAGACACCCATCGAGTGCACCCCATTTAAGTTGGTGTATGGAAAAGCTTGTCACTTGCCCATCGAGCTCGAGCATAAGGCATTCTGGGCCTTGAAACATGCTAACTTCGATCTTAAGACCGCGGGTGATCAACGAAAAGTTCAATTGAATGAATTAAACGAGCTTAGGGATCAGGCCTACGAGAATTCTTTGATTTTCAAAGAGAAGACTAAGAGGATTCATGATGCTAAAATCAAAAACCGCGTTTTTAACGTTGGTGATCAAGTTCTCCTCTTTAATTCTCGATTGAATATATTCTCGGGCAAACTCAAAACCCGTTGGTCCGGACCATTCACCATCGCTCAAGTTTTCCCATATGGAACGGTGGAGCTTTCTCAACACGATGGCCCAAATTTCAAGGTGAATGGTCATCGTGTGAAACATTATTTCGGAGGGGACATTCCATCTATGGTTGTCCCGGATCTCCAAACTTTCCCTAAGGACAACTGAATTCAGGGATCGAGTCAAGCTAGCGACTCGGTGACCAAAAACAGTAGCGCTTCGTGGGAGGCACCCCATGCTTATCTCTATCTTCTTTCTATTTTCTAATAAGTGACGCGAAGGGGTCCGCCTCTTCGATTTCTCGTGTTTGGTTGTTTGTGATGTTGTGTTTAGGATGTTCCCGATATGAAGACTCTCGTGCTCAAAGTTTGTATTTTCTCCACTCGAGTTTCATGATCGATGCTGATGGAAATCCGATATCCTTAATCTTATCGACTAACGTTTATCTTTAAGCATACTTAATAAAAGGCTTTTAGATTTTCGTTGATACCCTTGCTTTTAAACATTGAGGACAATGTTTCGTTCTAGTCTGGGGTAGGGTAATCTTCGATTTGATTTGACCGCACTTGCTTGTTTTTCGTTGTTTTTCTCTCGTAACCCCGTTTTTCCTTAGAAAATGAAAAATTGTGCAAAAATGAGCAAAATTTAAAAAATTTTGAAGCTTTTGTTAAGTCTTTTTGATTGAAAAGTTTGCTAGTCTCTTAGATAAGAAGCTATAAAATGCGAATTCTAGCTCACAAGGCCAAGATTTTGCAAGTTTCCCTGAGTGATTTTAAATATGCATGACTTGATTTCATTAGACGAAGCATTTGCTAAGTTAATATATGTTTTGACACCTTGTTGACTTTCCGCTGGTGAGAGTAGGAATAGAATTCTGACTTGACCGGGCGTGTTGAGCCCTAGCTTGTTCCCTTAACCATAGATAATCTAAAATTATCGGCTAAGCATCTGCGGATCTCATTATTTGGGATTTTAAATTTGCAGAGATCGAGAATGATAGAGTTACTTATGAGTTTAGATGCTAAACGTGGAGTAGTTGGTTCTCTTTAGAGCCCATCGAAGGTACTTATGGCTTTTTGTTCCCACAAAATTGTTTCACCCCATATCTGTATAATAATAATTAGAGATGTTGAGTTTTTGGCGATAGTTAGTTCTTTTTCTTCTTAAAAGAATCTTTGTTTTAAAAATTGGGTACACATCAAGGATCCGTAATAAATAATCGAGTAATGAGTAATAAGTGATATGTGATAATGTAATAAGTGAAGTTGTGAGCTGCGGTGTCGAGATCGGACCCTTGGATCTTTAGCCAGGATTGAGTGAGGTCTTAGCCTAGCCAGCCGGGATTCTCATTTCATGAAGCCTATAGTCTTGGAATTACCCCGTGAAGCTCCGTAGTTCATAGCTCATACACGTATAAGTAAAAGTATAAAAAAAAAAAAAAAAAAAAATGTTGAAAATGAAAATGAAAAATCAAGTATAAGTGAATAAAAATTCCTTGATGTGGACCTCATTTTTACGACAATGGTTCTTGAGGGAAGGCGGATAACTAATTATCGACTTAGCTTTGTATCTTTATCGGAATAAAAGTTATCGAAACGAGAATTTGAAGAAATTCATTTCTCACAAAAATAAAAAATTCTAGAGGAAATAGGAAAATGGAAACAAAAGGTATTTACACAAGTAACTTCCATGGGTAGTGTTAGCATCTAGAATCATATTTAACAATGATTTCGATTTTACGCTTAGTTTGGGAGCTTGTGAAAAATCAGGGACGATGTATTCTATCCGTATGGTCACTTCACGCTGTGTTGTGTTTCTTACTCCGTGATCCTAACGTGTCGTTTGAAAAATGTTGGAGTTATTGATCGACATGAAAGTTCAACAAACCGTCATTCATAATCGGAATGTGCTTAATCGTGATATCTATACATGAGAATTAAAAGGTAAGCGGGGCGTTTTTAGAATTAAGGCTTTCTTAATCTTTTTTGAGGAACCTTGACTACTTCTTCTCTAATTGGTTTGTCTGAACTGTTTTAAGTTTCTTACGGTTAGTCATTCACAAGTGGCTAGCTTGTGTGAGTAAACTTGACGGTTTGGACATATCAATGGTTTAGTAGAAAGAGATTGAAATCCTTGGTTTTAGAAGCGTGAGGACACGACAATGGTCTCGTCTGGGGTATTTTGGTATGTGCTAAAACACATACCTTTTTGTTATCAAAACTGACCCAAAACAACCAAGAAAAAGCCGTTTATTGCTAATATCTGTGGTTTTTTTGAGTTTGTGCTTGTACAGGTACGGATATGTAAAAACACACAAAAAGGAACCAAATCAAGACGTAAATCCGAGCACGAGAGATCAAGAGAGTTTGAGCTGAGCCGGAAGGTCGGGATTGGGCATTTTGAAAGATTTTATTCTCTGAGGATGATTTTTGAAGTTTTAATCAAGTTTGAAGAAATGTCAAGATTAGTCCCTGAGCTTTGAGTTTTGGCAGAAATGATCCTTTAAGTTTCAGAATTTACAGATTTCACCCTTGGATTTTTTGAGATTGACAAGAAAGGTCCTTGATGAGCATTTTCAGATTTACACCTTTGGTCCCTTGGAAATCCGAATTTACAAGTTTAGTCCCTTAAAGTTACATTGGATCACTTATATAGTCCTAAATCCAAATTCCTAATCCAATAATAAAAACTCTCGGCCCAACAAAGCTAAACCCGGTTCCAGCCCAATACAAAACCAAACCACACCCGCCCAAGATATCTAACCCGAAAGCCAATTTACCCGGTTCTATTACCCAAGTCAACGAATCACACCCGGTCAAACTCTTAAAGAATAATAAAAAAACAAACCCCGCCCTTTCTTTCCCCCTTTTACCCAGTTACATAGAACCCTAATTACCCCGCGTCAAAATTGAGTACAATTACCACAATTAAGGGTACTCTCGTACTTTCCCTGACACACACTGACACATGGGAATGCCAGGTCACCCATCCGCGTGCAATCTCTCAAATGCTGCTCTCCTATTGGTCGAAGATGCGTGTAAGATCCAATCCAAGGGTTGTTATCAAGTGGATGCGGGAATTTGATCCAAGGGATGAAAACGAGCTCAAAGAAGCACAAATGAAGAATTCGAGAAGCTTCCCAAGACCTTGAGCTTAGCTATAAATAGGACCTCATTTCGTTCACAATGTATCTGATCTTTAATCTCATTTTTTTTCTTCTCTCTAGTTTCAGTAGTTTAATTAGTATAATTCTCAATTTTAATGTTTTAAGTTTCCTTGTATTCCTATTTTGTACTCAAATTTCTCTTATTAATAAAATTTAGAATTTCATTTTCAAGTGTTTGTTTAAGTTTTTATGATTTGAATCTACTTATAATCTTTGTTTAATGCTTATTTCAGTTTTATAAATCTGTTTTTAGCTTCTCTCTTCATAAACTCAAAAATACAAAAAAATCAAATAAAATCATTGAAAAATAAAAAATCACTTTAGATCTGTTTTGTGGAGTGATCCATACTGATCTACTGTTTTGATAGGTTCATATAAGCTTAATATAGCTTATTGTGAAGCTTATTCTTGTTTCACACTCAAATCACAAAAAAATTCAGTTAACAAAAATCCAACTGTGGTTGCTGCATAACTGTTCTGATCTGCTGGTGTTGTATCTGGATTGGGATGATGCAGATGCTGTTATTGGGTTGAAATTGAGCTGGAATTGGAGTAGGTTAGGGGTTTTATAGGTTAGAGGTTCTTTGCTTCATGATTGCAAGCCATAGTGGCTAGGAGAATTGTAAGTGCTCAAATCTGTTTTGTTCATTAAATCTGTTGTTGAATCTGTTGTTTAGTTATAATTAGTATTGATTGATCTGTGTTTAATGGTAGTTTAGTATAATTTAGTGGTAATCTGTTTTTAGATCTCATATCAGTAGTTATATAGTGTTTGGATTAGCTGATAGATCTGAGATAGAGGTTAGTTGATCAGTTAGGAGTAATTGATTCATGCTTATTTAGGTGAATGATAGTCATTAGGGTTGAGTTTATAGCAGTTAACACTCAAATAGTCAAAATCATCTTGTAACTGATCTAGTCTTTGAAACTGTTAAAATCAGTAGTTAATAAGTTACATATAGGTTTAAAGTAAGTAGATCTAGCTTGTTATAATCATCATTAGTCTAATATCATCATAATCAGTTTAATATTTTGGATTAAATCTCAATAAAGTCAAAGTTTTCAAATCTGTTCTTAAAAGTCAAAAAGGTTCTATTCAGTTTTCTTCCAAACTTGTTGAATCAATCACTGCTTCATCACTAAGTTTGAGTGTATGAAACTTTGGGATTTACAATATTCAATTGGTCTAGTTGTGATAACTACTTTTTGTCAAATCTGATCTAGTCATTTTAAGCCCCAAATCAGCTGTTTAATAAGCCACTATTTCCCCTGTTCACACTCAGTACTAACTGAGTGTGAAACAGGTAACTTGCAGCTGTTGCATTTGATTCATTTCTAAGAGTTAGAGCTTGTATCTTGGTCTAATTGTAGCTTGCCAGGTGTTCTTTAGGACTGTGCAATTGGTTTTTGGTTTGGCTTGTTGAATAAGCTTGTGCATAAGCTCAAACCTAGGGGGTCATTCAATGTTTTGCTTATTTAGGCAGTTTGCTTAATTCATTGATCTGAGCTTAGAGCTTGTTATGAGTAGGTATAATTAGCTGCAATTAGTTTATTTTAGTATACATTAGCTTCTGTCACTATTTGATAGCTTATCTCATTGTTTAGCTTATTTTCATTAGCTTAATTAGAAATAGTTTGCACTACAACTTTTATATCTTACACATAAGCTGCTTGTTTCTTATTTTTCATAGATTTATAACATCATTTTAGAATTTACCTAAGATTTTCACAATTTTTGGTCACCTTTTACTATTTTTCTCAATTAAAATCAGTTTTTAGGTATTTTAAAATAGCTTTTATTGCAAATAATTGAGAAAAAGTTCCAAAAAATAAATTTTCAATTTTCTCAGTTTAAGACAAATATAAAAAGCATAAAAAATATTTTTCCTTATTTTTCCACTTTTATTTGGTATTTTTCACAATTTAAATTAGATTAAAATATTTTTAAAATTGTAGAAAATAGAAAATTAATCTGAAAAATACAAAAATAGTTTTAAAAAGTCTTTTGAGTTATTTGTGATTTTTAGAAAATAGTTTCATATTTTTCTCTTTGATTTTTATAATTTTTAGTATTTTAAATTAGTTTAAATAGTTAATATTAGTTTTTAATTTTAATAAAATTCAGAAAAATCCTAAAAAATAGTTTTAATTCTAAATTAGCTTTTGCATATCATTTTTAGTATAAAAGTAATTTTAGGCATTTTAGGGTATAATTTAGACGTAGTTGCATTTTATTTACGTTTTGTTAATTACGTTTTAGTTTAATTCGCACTTAGGATTTCCGTAGATTAACTTACCTTAATTACTTTCCCCATTCCCGTAGTTTAATAAAATCAAAATCATTAATCCAAGACATCGAGCATTAAATTCCAAACCAAGAACGACGTTGGCAATTCACGCCTCGTTGGGAAACGATTCGGGTTGACTAATCCGTATTACATGATCACACACGGGATCCGGGATTTATTATTCTTTTCCTAAATGAATTTGAATCTATCTTCGTGATTATTTTTTATATCGATATTGAGGTTTTATCCACACACATAACCCCTAAGCCTTCATTATCAAATCAGTGTCCGAGCCGTTTTAAGTTTCTTACGGTTAGTCATTCACAAGTGGCTAGCTTGTGTGAGCAAGCTTGACGTTGCTTTGGAAACTGAGTAATCAATATGGTGGATTCTCATCTTGGTGATGCTATGCAAATGCAAAGTTCTTTGCTAGCCTCCATAATCACCACTCCAAACACCAACATCAACACCAACACTTCCACCATTCCACCACCACAAAACCATGAACCATACTACCCTCCTAGACATGGTTGCTCCAATTGTGAGCGTACTGCCCAAATAACCGAAAGGACCCAGGTGATGGTCCATGACCTTCAAGACGAAATGAGGTTCATCCTCAATCACATCCTAGAGCGCATCAACGCTCTTGCTCATCCACCACCTCAATAGGAGGGTCTTAGCTTATTTTCTTTAAGCATTTTTATTTTTCTAGGATTTTTCCTGTATTTTTTTATTTTCTAGGATCATTTTTTTTATTTTCTAGGATTTTATTATTGTACTAACACTTCATTGTGTTCCTTTTTCATGATTCTTAAATCATGAAAAATTTTAACTAATGAATGGTGTTTCTTATATGGTTGTGGATTGTTACATGGTGTTTGGAAATGCTTGTGATGATGCTTATTACTAACAATTTTTCTTGTAGCTTTTTTCTCAATCTATGTATCTTTCTCTTGGCACCCAATTTAGGGGGAGCATTGTTCAAGGGAGAGATAATGGCTCAGGCTCATTCCACATTCCGCCTCGCATCTTCTTTTTGTTGAGACAAAAAGGGGGAGAAATATATAGAACTTGGTTATATTTGACTTTATGAAAAAGTCAATTGCATACTTTGACTTTTTGAAAAGTCAAACATCATACTTCAACTAATGAAGACCTTGACTTTCTAAAAAGTCAACTGCATACCTTGACTCTCTGAAAAAGTCAACATCATGTCTAAATTGGACATACATGCATTATCATCTTTATCTTTCAAGTTCTAAAACTAATATTTTTATAAATCTTATACAATCTTTACATCTTTTTATAAAATGAAATTTATGTTTTGTCCTCAACAAAAAGGGGAGATTGTTAATACAAATATCATCATTAAACGTTATTTATATTTTTGATCTTTACCTAAGTTTTGTTAACGACAAAAGTAAATTTAATTTTTATAAAGCTTAAAGCTTGTCAAGTTTAATAGATATTAAAACAAGCTTTTTCAAATAATATCTTCATCACTCAAGCATTTACATTGTGATTAATCATATCTTGATATGAATCTAAACCATAATGTATAGTTTTTTAGTTTAAGAATGTTTTGGTTTCTTAAAAACAAAACATTACATATGTATTTACATTTTAACATATTTCTAAAAATAGAAAAATAAACACATGACATCATGTGGTGCGTCATTGAAATCCTTAGAAGATTTCACTAGATACTTTGTATAGATTTAGACTCTACATATCTTACACAATCTTGGATAGATATGGTTGAGTTTGGTAAGATTTTGTGATTCCTGTCCACCCCGCAAAGACTAAAAATTAACACGGACGGAACCCTGTTGAGGTTTCCGTGGTCCGTGGTGCTTGCTGATCTTTTTGGCTATAAATAGCAAAGCCAAACCAAGTTGTTTTTCATCCCTTTCTATCATATTCTCATACATTCCTTCTCTCTAACATTTTAACTCAGTTTCATATCATATTAGTGATCTCTTTTGTAGCAAAGAAGATCAAGATACATTCAAGCTTCAACAAGAAGTTGGAAGTCTTGTTTGTTTGTTGTTGTATGATCTTGTGTTGATTCATACATCATTGTTGTACCAAACCATCATAATCTTGTGAGTGTGAGTGGTTAGTATTTTAGTCCTTAAAATACATTATGTGTGGGAGTGGTTGTACCCTTGGAAAAGAACTCGACATCTAGCTTAGTGTCGAAATAGTGTGTGTTTAAGTGTAAAGGTTTCTCCGCCCGTGAAAGGAGCTTGTTGACTAGTGAAGTTAAACTCTCGAGTGTGAGACTCGGGAGTGGAGTAGGGCAAGGAAAAAGAGTCCTTGTACACCGAACCACTATAAACAACTTGTTGTGGTTTGATTGTTTCTTTCCTTATCTACTCTTTATATATTGTTGATTACTATTCACTAACATATCTAAGATCAATATCAATTGATCTTTCAATAAGTTTCAAAACAAAGATGTTAATCGGTAAACTATTCAACCCCCTTCTAGTTTTCCACAATAGCTACTACGGGCAATCTACTCGATCTAACTAGCGTAATGCGGTACCTAAAAGGGCTCCCTAGTTTTCCAGTTGTCACATTCATGTTGACCCTGACAGGAGTTTCCATTCAATCACTAAGGATTACTTGTGTAAATCCCCTAATAAATGTTATGGCAGATTGCTAGGATCCGCGTAGAACTCTAGAATATGTCACTTGTGTTCTTATTGTTTGAACATCAAGTGATGAAATATTTCTCCTGTTTCAATATCAACACATCACGTAGTGAGAGGTCGATAGATTATGCAGGGTTCCTCGTGAGAATGAAACAATTCCTTTTAAGAGAACTTGAGTGGCTTAGAAGGTTTAATGCAAGCAAGGCCACCGGGTCCATGATGTCTTTGTTTCACAATGGGTGTCACCATAGTGACACCAAGTAGCATATGAATTGAACCCTTTCTGCTTCTAATTTGAACATACAGAGTGCTATTTCTTTTCACCCTTTTCTTTACACATTTTTTAATTCTTCAACTCCATCTTTATCCTTTTCTCATATTCTCCATTTTTCAATCATACCTAAGGACTTCTAATATTAACTATAGGTATTGTCCTGTGTAGATCCTCGGCTCTAGCGAATCATAGGACGTATTTTTCCTAACCTTAGTCACCTTATAACTCCATGACTATTCCTATTTTTCCATAAAACCTTTAAATTGAAAATCTCTCAAAGTGTTTGTGATTATCAAACATATTTTGTTAACACTTTGAGAGTTTTGTATTTTCAAAAATACTCCCCCTCCACATGTGCTTGTATTGGTTTAACATAAATCTGCACATTGAGGGAAGAGTTCGCACTTTTGAAATGATGGACTTTCAATGAACTTAGACCGATTCGAGATAATTACATCACTAGCGAACTAGCTTGAAATTATTACTCGGCCTGGTCAAGTCCAAAGAAAGTTTCTCAGATTGGTACACTCTACTCAGACAAGTTCTTATGAGACACATTTACATCACTGGCTAGGCCAACTTGTAATTATTTCCTGTCCCGGACAAGTCCTTTCGACACTTGAAAATTGAAGTTCGTCAATCCATGGGTTGTTTCTGAGTTTGAGCACTTTGAGATTCCAAACAGTTTACAACATATTTTTGATCACTTTTATTTTTCTCCCCCTCAAAAATGGCATATTAATGTTGTTTTTACTTAAAACATTGATTGAAAATATGTCCATTCTGAGTTTTACAGGAAGAGTTCAACAAGGAAGATTCATTTGAACAAATTTGTTTTCAAATACTCCCCCTCAACAAGTAATAATAACCTTTTGAGGTTTTAAATAATGAGAGGAAATACTTGTTCTTTTGAGAAGACTTATGAAAAACTAAAAATTTGATTAATTCTACTAAAAGTAAGCTTTCGCTCCTTATATAAGGATTGAGGCATCTGGTACCGCACTGGGTCCTTTCTTTACAAGAATAGGTTGTACACTGTTATATGTGCACAAACCATACTCATAAAATGACCGTGATGTGAGGCATCATAATGCGGTTAAAACATCATATGTTGGTAAATTCACACAAAATAACCCCATGAAAGTTGAGACGATAACACCGAAGTAAGACGTTTGAACCACATATCATCTCATTTCTTACCCCTGATTGCAGAAACTCATGAATGGAAAGGGTTTTCGCAAAGAAGGCAAAGAAATCACATGACACATACTCTCTCTTCCCCGCAATGTTTTCAATGAATCAGAAAAATAAACCACGTAAGTTGATGATGAAATTGGAGACATCGCAACCGTTTATGTCCAATTAATCGAACAAGTGTGAAGTACCATGAATATCTCGTGAGAATCAATTGCTGATAAATCTCTACTCGTTTATACTCCTCTCAGCTAACTCTTTACCGACCCCATTATCATTCTAACGGCTCTTTGTAGTGACTATTGATGGAGAAACCCCAAAATGACAAACTTGAGACTGAAGTAAAATAACCCGAACTTGTGACTTAAGCTTGCACTAATGTCTGACGAAGAACCAATACTGAGAATTTCAATAAAGTTAGAATCATATGTAATAGGTTACGTATATCTAGTATTCAAGTGTCGGTCATTAGATATGTAATAGGTTGCTTATTAGGCTTATATGTTTGTAATTATTTCTAGGCTTATAAAGTAAGCCTATAGGCCTATGCTTAGGCCCAACGAATAAGGAAGGGACTAGAAGTGTTTCCCTAGCTCCCTTGCCTATATAAACACTTCTAACCCTCTTAGGAGGGTGTTGGTTCTTTCATTTTATACATATCATTTCATTATTCTTGTGTGTGCAAGAATCCGCCACTCTAATCTCTTTCTCTCTTCTTATTTACATATATACATACTTGTGTTATGATATTATGGTGTCACACCCCCAAAATACCTGTTTTGCAGCGGAATGGAATACCTGGGGCGTAACTACCATAGCATCACAGTTACAGTTATATTGAACGACCTAAAGTGTCGTTTTGAAAACACGTCGTTTTATATAATAAAACATTCAGAGTTTACAAAACATAGGTCCCAAAAGGTAGTAAACATTTGCGGAAATAAGTTTGTTACAAACCAAACGATGTTTTAAAGTGCAATAATATACAAGTGACGCCGTCATCATGACTCTATGATAAGTCCTTATGCATGCCATGAAGTGTATGTCTTAGATACCAAAAAAATACATTGCTAAAACGGTCAACAATAATGTTGGTGAGAAATCATAGGATTATGTAAATGTTTTACATGACTACCACAAGTATAAGTTATGTATGACAAATATGCCACATGAAAATGATACAATTGCTATAAGCTCATGACAATCGGCTAGACCGATTATGATACCGGACCAAAGTGAGTGTTGCCAAAACTCTCATTCGGATATTATATGAAATGCATCCGTTTGACCAGTTGGAACTACCAACCCGGATGGAGGAGTCACCCTCAATAGATCTATTCACTCACTCGCCATCCGTAATTAATCGGTTCATGATAATGACATGGGGACATTAATATGGCAATGCGGTAACTTAAGCAATGTAAATGAATTTGATATACTTGGGCTCGTAATAAAATGATGTGCAATGTATTCTCCCCGTAGGTTTGAAATGAAATATAAACTTGAAAAACGGGGCTATGAAAACTCACTTGATACAATGATTATGATGACAAAAGTGGAGACACTGAAATGAGGCCAATCTCTAACCAAGCAACCTATTATGAATAATATGATCTAATATAAGTCATGATATAATTTTGTGCATGCAAACTCATATGATATCCATACCGCTTGTGCATTTGAAAATAAAGTTTATAGTCAAAAAATAAGTTTATAACGTCTTGTCAAGTTATAAAATACTTTCCGCTTATATATGTTGAAACAACATCCCATGATAATCGTTTAGAAATAGAACAAGAATTTATAGTTTTTCGTCGTGAAATAATATACTTTGACAACTCATGAAAATGACTAAGTAACCTCGCGAAGCTTAGTCGCAAAATAGTGAATATAGAGTGTTAGTGTTGAAGAGAATAGTTGTGATCGTCGTAATTCAAATATGTATATCTTGAGCGTTATATGTCCGTTTTCTACGATTTATGTATCCTTGGTTTCGTGTTAATGTATACTAATATATTTTTGATAAATAGACTCTTTTAGATTATGTTTAAAACTCGGTTTTGCCCCTTGAAAATCCCATGACAGCTTGTATTATTTCAGAAAATTAGTTTTCGTCGTTAAACTTGAAATTAACGTATCTTATTCGTTATAAACCTGTTTTAACCCGTTCAAGCGGCCATGGTTTCGTTTTTAATTCTATTTTCTGAAAATGTAAACCAAAATAATCCACCACTTACTGAAATTTCCATATTTTACAAATTTGGACAGACCTTAATTTTGTGTTGTCGAAAATGATTTTTCTAGTGTAGAACTTGTTCTAACCCTTTCCAATCAACACCAAAACTATTCTAAACCTACCATACACCTTCTCAGGGTGTCATGGGGTCCTAATCTTCTCCAAAAATGATAGAGTTCATGGAAATAAATATAGGATAATTAAAACTCATTATAAGTAGAAAACAAGTAAAAAGTGGTATGATTCATAACATAGTTGCATGCTTTTGCTAATAGATCATGAAAATATAACAAGTAGGAGTTCAAAAGAGTAGGAAAAATTTATCACTAGCTTACTTGGATGATGATGAATTTTTGAGCAAAGTATACTTAATAATCTTGAGGTTTTTATTTCAAAACCCTAACTAAATTACTACTAGGACTTGTTTAACACTTGGATCTTGAAAAATATATTGGTTTCTTCTTGTTTTCATGCTTGGCCGTTCATCAACTAAGGGATGAGAGGGTTTCTTGCATTTTTACACCTTTTAGTATGTGATACTATGTGTTTTAGATTAGTATATTACTTGTATATTACAAATATCTAGCCAATATGAGTATGTGTATATTTTTGGTCAAGATATTTCATAAAAATGATGACAGGGGGGGCGGGGTCGGCAAGGATATAATGGGAAGATTGGTTGTGTATTTTTGATGATTAAATGAGTTTAAAGTTAAGTATAATGTATGTTTTGAACATATAATTAGTTATTTAGTGTAGCGTTAGCTAGAAATCGATTTTAACGGAACAAAATAAAATATATCGAAGTCATAAAAATTATAAAAATGCATTTCTCGCAAGTATTGAGTGAATAAACAATTATCAATAGAATTTAATAAAACCGCCAGAAATATATATGTATATAACAATTTATATACCAAAATAAATTCAAAACATCAGGTAAACTAATAATATAATTTTAGTAATTTTAAAATGAGTATAAAATATATCGGACAATTGTCGAAGTGTCGGATCAATTATTCAAAATAAATAATCGCACGATAGCGCTTATTTAATAAATAAATATATCGTTAATGAAATATTTGCAAACCCATACATGAACTAATATGAAAATGATGTTACTGATGATATGTAGACTAACTCTAGTCTATATGTAATTTTCTCAATGATGTTCCATGAATACGCGCTTAAATAACCTTACGGTTACGCGAATTTGATACTCGTAAACCTAGTTTACGAAAATAATGAATAGTAACCATGAATAGTGATTTTTCTCTGGGAATGAATAGTGTTTCGTGAATAGTAAAATTTTAAAATAACCTCTCAAAGTCGCAAACTGACTTCAAAAATGATGAATAGTAAAATGATGAATAGTAACCAGTGAATAGTAAATTCCCGAGATGAATAGTAAATTTGAGAAATGACCTGAAATTACGATTTGTCACATTCGCCCACCCAAAAAGGAATTCAGTCCCTGAATTCAGTTCATGTTGGTTTCTACGGTGTTATTTGTGAAAAGATGAGGATATTTGAGTCGCATCTGGTCTTCCCGCTCCCAAGTAAACTCAGGACCTCTTCGAGAATTCCAGCGAACTTTCACGATAGGAACTTAACTTTGTTTCAACTGTTTGATCTCACGGTCCATGATTTTGTTGGTTCTTCTTGCTGAGTTCTGATGGCAGTTCAAGTCGATACGCTACAGGATCGATTCTATCCAGAATCTTAAATGGTCCAATATACCTCCGGTTCAACTTCCCGCATTTTTCGTATCGTATATCGCCTTTCCAAGGCGAGACTTTCAACATAACTTTGTTGCCAACTTGGAATTCTAATGGTTTGTGACTTGTGGAACATATTTCCAATATTTTACGCCGTATATCGACGTAGCTTTTCTATCTATTTGTTGTCGCTTGTAACTGATTCTTGATCTGTATGATTTCTTTGTTGTTTCATGAAATAAGTTATGGACTAGTGAGTTGGGCTTTCTTGATTTTGGCCCGTAAATAGGTGATTGACACCTCAACCATAGAGTGCCTCAATTGGTGCAGTCAATATGTTCATGTGATAACTATTGTTGTAAGCGAACTTGTTCGATGATGAATGATTTACCCAATCGTTTCCAGAAACAATCACATGTGCTTTGAGCATATCTTCTAATGTTTGAATCGTTCTCTCGCTATGACCATTGAGCTGAGGATGATAGGCGGTACTCATGTCCCAGTAGGTTCCAAGGGAATCTTGAAATGATTGTCAGAAGTCTAAGGTGAATCGACTACCTTATATTAGGTATAATTGAAATTGATACCACGTGTCTCATGACAAATTACAAGATGTCAAGTCTGTCGAAAAGGGCATTATTGTAAAGAATAGATTAAGGGTAACAGTTGTGATTCCTCACGTTTCTAGTTCTAGCGAATGTCATGACTTGAGTCTTCTTTGCCTAAGGCGCTTAGTCTCCATTACTAAGATGTTTATTGCTTGATGGTGTCTCTCTTAATTTCCCTTATCGAAGTTTTTCCATGCTCTATGTTGTAAAGTCACGAAACCCTAAATATTTAAGTAATGTGGTATGGTGGTTGATTTTCAAGATTTATTCCGATATTGAGTGTTTTGTTTGAAATCTTTTCTTTGAATGAATGAATTTACAATTTTGAACAAACGACTTTCTAAGTAATATTTTTCTTGATGATTCAAAATTTAGTAGTTATGCAAAATAGGACTGTTTATCAAAGATTGATGTTTATACGTTTCTTAACGTACGATGGTTTTGTTAAAGATTGACCAAAAAGAACTTACTTGTTAAAACAGGTACTTCAGGAAAGAAAGAAAAAAAATATTTCCTACAAGGTATATGATTTGTATAAATATATTTTAAATAAAATCCATTTAAAATGAAAGCACTATAAAGGATGAAGTAGTCGGTAGGTATGTCTGCATGAATGTTTAGTTTCTAATGTTGGATAATGTCTATCAGTCGATGTTAGGCAAAATCTACAGGCATAGGTATTCAATCTTACTTGAGTGTTTCTAAAATAGTTCATCACTGAGATTTTTATCATGCTGGCAGAAATGTAGATATCAGCTGATACTATGTCAAAGAATATCTGTTCTGTTTTCACGTGTAGATGGGGAGTCATTGATTGTTTGATTTGTTCAGGCCTGTTGCCTCTCTTGATATGGAAGTGAGGTTATCTGGAATTTCTAGAGAACACAATGCCTTAGGGGAAGTTTATATCGATAACCTTAACTTAACTCAATTTTTCCTTTGAGGGAAACTTATTGTAGGGAAGTTCACATTTCGCTGAGGCCATGTTTAATGGAATGTTCTGCAGTCTTGGTTAGAAGACTTGGTTTATTTCTACAGTGTTACTTAGTGGGTATTTGCTGTGTACAAATTCGTATAACTCGGTCCAGCTGGTACTTTTGAAATGATAGAATTTGGCTTCTAGTCGAAAGTTAGTGGTTCAGATTGTCTCGTGATGTCTTAAGATTTCTATTGAGTTTTGAAACATCCTACTACATACTTCTAGTCCTTGTTGGTAGTTCTGAAATCCTTTCATTGTTTTCTTCTATCGAGGAATCCTCCTCGTAGATGGTATGGAAAGTCTTTCCTAAAAGGTCACTGGTAAAATTTCAACTTATCGGTTGAGTGAGTGATGAATGGCGTATGTATCTATAGAATGTTAACAAAAGAGATGTTTATGAATAATTTATCTGATTACAAAGCTTTGTTTTTGAATGAAGATTGTTTTAGGAAGTTTGAAAAGATGCTTGTTTCTTTCATGACATAATCCTTCCTAAATTATACATAGGTGATCAGGCTATGTATAATCGAGGACAAATGATGTGATGCTTGGTTTTGTTGAAATGGTATTATATTTATCCGAAGTTTTAGATGGTATTCAACGCGTTTTTTGTAAGATAATGGGCTAAACAATTTTTCATAGTAACATGAAAATCGTTTCACGTAATGGTAGTAAATAGTTGGTAGAATGACAAAATCAATTTATAGGGAGGTAACAAAACAAATTTTTTTTTTTAGAACTTTGTGAAACAATTTTCCTAAGATGGTGGTAAAATAGCTTGAAATAAAATTATATGAAATAATTTCATAAAGTGGTAGCAAAATAACTTGAAATAAGATTTGTTGAATGGTTTGTAGGATACATAGGAGAACCTCATAGAATGGTAATAGTCTCCTAATTGGTCAAGAATAAAGTTGGCCTAATCCCTAGTAAGATAGCGGTATATTGTTGCGAAATGATTGAAAATTGGGCAATTGGAATAAGGAATGAAATAAACAAAGTTTGTGATTATCGTGGAGATAATAAAGGATAAAGATTACATTAGATAGAAAGGTACTTATTATCTGTTCCTGTTGATGGTCTAATCGTGTCTCAAGTGTAGGAGCAGTAGGTTGTCTAGCAGCAGCAGCTCTGAAACTCTTACCATCCTCAAACCTATAAGATGGTGTAGTGTCTGTAGTCTTAGTGATAGATGGTAATGGTGTGTCAAATTATGCACGCTGCCCAAGCTGCAAGTCAGATGTATGACTATCGTCTATGAGATGTGATGGTACGGATGGTGCTCTAGATAATAATGATGATGAAAATGATGATGATGATGATGATGATGATGGAAATCCTAGTGGTGAGTTAGGAGATGATGGTGATGATGGTGAATGAAATACTACCCTTTTTCGTGTTGTCTTACGACGTTTTAGAGATAAAACTGGAGTATGCACTATTGGACGACTAATAGTGGTATGAGTAGCTGATGGTGGTTGTAGTACATGAGTAGCACATGATCTAAGAATGAGGGTAAGAGAATGTACTCTCTTCCTTGCAGTAAGCATCCTAATAAGTCCATTAGGACTAAGCCTATAAGTCCTACCAAATGGTATGATCTGTCCTGACAGAATGATAGGAATTGCCCTGTTCCTACGACGAATCGATGGTGACAGTGGTGGTGTAGGTGCAACTTCGTCCTCCTCAAAGGGTTCAGTCTCAGTATCAGATAATATGAGTGGTGAGTCTGGTGTAGAGCCAACTGGTGTTAAGGCTACAGTAGGGAGTGGCGAGGCATTATCCAAGTCAGAGTCTATAATAGGAGATGACAAGACATCCTCCATGTAAGAGTCTGAAGAAATGATGATGGGATGGGTATCTGAAGACATATCTATGACAATCGATGTGAAATGAAAGTAAATAGCCCGCATAATGTGCGTATAAAACCGCACATATAATGAATATGCACTTATGATGAAATGATGAGATGCTATGATGATGTAGTTATAGTCTAGGGTCAATGATACAACCTAGTTCTCTATAACTCTTGCTCTGATGCCAATCTGTCACACCCCCAAAATACCTGTTTTGCAGCGGAATGGAATACCTGGGGCGTGACTGCCATAGCATCACAGTTACAGTTATATTGAACGACCTAAAGTGTCGTTTTGAAAACACATCGTTTGATATAATAAAACATTCAGAGTTTACAAAACATAGGTCCCAAAAGGTAGTCAACATTTGCGGAAATAAGTTTGTTACAAACCAAACGATGTTTTAAAGTGCCATAATATACAAGTGAGACGCGTCGTCACCGCGACTCTATGATAAGTCCTTATGCATGACATGAAGTATATGCCTTAGATACCTGAAAATACATTGCTAAAACGGTCAACAATAATGTTGGTGAGAAATCATAGGTTTATGTAAATGTTTTATACGACTACCACAAGTATAAGTTATGTATGACAAATATGCCACATGAAAATGATACAATTGCTATAAGCTCATGACATCGAAGCTAGACTGATTATGATGTTCGCCCCAATAGAGTGTTTGCCAAACAACTCTCATTCTGATATTAAATGAAATGCATCCATTTGACCAGTTGGAACGACCAACCCGGATGGAGGAGTCACCCTCAATAGATCTATTCACTCACTCTCGCTTACTCTGTAATTAACGGTTCATGATAATGAAATGGGGACATTAATATGGCAATGCGGTAACTTAAGCAATGTAAATGAATTTGATATACTTGGGCTCGTAATAAAATGATGTGCAATGTATTCTCCCCTGTAGGTTTGAAATGAGATATAAACTTGAAAAACGGGGCTATGAAAACTCACTTGATTCAATGATTATGATGACAAAAGTGGATACACTGAAATGAGGCGCAATCTCTAATTGCAACCTATTATGAATGATATGATCTAATATAAGTCATGATATAATGTTGTGCATGAAAACTCATATGATATCCATACCACTTGTTCATTTGAAAATAAAGTTTATCGTCGAAAAATAAGTTTATAACGTCTTGTCAAGTTATAAAATACTTTCCGCTTATATATGTTGAAACAACATCCCATGATAATCGTTTAGAAATAGAACACGAATTTATAGTTTTTCGTCGTGAAATAATATACTTTGACAACTCATGAAAATGACTAAGTAACCTCGCGAAGCTTAGTCGCAAAATAGTGAATATAGAGTGTTAGTGTTGAAGAGAATAGTTGTGATCGTCGTAATTCAAATACGTATATCTTGAGCGTTATAGGTCCGTTTTCTACGATTTATATATCCTGGTTTCGTGTTAATGTATACTAATATATTTTTGATAAATCGACTCATTTAGATTATATTTAAAACTCGGTTTTGCCCCTTGAAAATCCCTTGACAGCTTGTATTATTTCAGAAAATTAGTTTTCGTCGTTAAACTTAAAATTAACGTATCTTTTTCGTTATAAACCCGTTTTAACCCGTTCAAGCGGCCATGGTTTCGTTTTTAATTCTATTTTCTGAAAATATAAACCAAAATAATCCACCACTTACTGAAATTTCCAGATTTTACAAATTTGGACAGACCTTAATTTTGTGTTGTCGAAAATGATTTTTCTAGTGTAGAACTTGTTCTAACCCTTTCCAATCAACACCAAAACTATTCTAAACCTACCATACACCTTCTCAGGGTGTCATGGGGTCCTAATCTTCTCCAAAAATGATAGAGTTCATGGGAATAATTATAGGATAGTTAAAACTCATTATAAGTAGAAAAACAAGTAAAAAGTGGTATGATTCATAACATAGTTGCATGCTTTTGCTAATAGATCATGAAAATATAACAAGTAGGAGTTTAAAAGAGTAGGAAAAGTTTATCACTAGCTTACTTGGATGATGATGAATTTTTGAGCAAAGTATACTTAATAATCTTGAGGTTTTTATTTCAAAACCCTAACTAGATTACTACTAGGACTTGTTTAACACTTGGATCTTGAAAAATATATTGGTTTCTTCTTGTTTTCTTGCTTGGCCAATCATCAACAAAGGGATGAGAGGGTTTCTTGCATTTTTACACCTTTTAGTATGTGTTGTATGTATTTTAGATTATTAAACTAATTGTATAACACAAATATCTAGCCAATATGAGTATGTGTACATTTATTTGGTCAAGATATTTCATAAAAATAATGACAGGGGGGGGGGCAAGGGTATAATGGGAAGATTGGTTGTGTATTTTTGATGATTAAATGAGTTTAAAGTTAAGTATAATGTATGTTTTGAACATATAATTAGTTATTTAGTGTAGCGTTAGCTAGAAATCGATTTTAGCGGAACAAAATAAAATATATCGAAGTCATAAAAATTATGAAAATGCATTTCTCGCAAGTATTGAGTGAATAAATAGTTATCGAATAGAATTTACGAAAACCGTCGTAAATATATGTATATAACAATTTATATACCAAAATAAATTCAAAACATTGGGTAAACTAATAATATAATTTTTATAGTCTTAAAATGAGTATAAAAATATATCAGGATAATTGTCAGAAGTGTCGGATCAATTATTCAAAATAAATGATCGTGCGATAGCGTTTATTTAATAAATAAATATACATTAATGAAATATGCAAACCCATGCATGAACTAATATGAAAATAATGTTACTGATGATATGTAGACTAACTTTAGTCTATATGTAATGTTATCAATGATGTTTCATGAATACGCAGCTTAACCCTTACGGTTACGCGAATTTGATACTCGTAAACCTAGTTTACGAAAATAATGAATAGTGATTTTTCTCCAGGAATGAATAGTGTTTCGTGAATAGTAAAATTTTAAAATAACCTCTCAAAGTCGCAAACTGACTTCAAAAACGATGAATAGTAAAATGATGAATAGTAACCAGTGAATAGTAAATTCCCGAGATGAATAGTAAATTTGAGAAATGACCTGAAATTACGATTTGTCACATATGGTGACCTAACAGTGGTATCAATCCCCAAATAGTTGTTTGGAACATGTTCTGGTTTCATTTTTGGTTATACATAACAAGTTTTTCACATTTTCTACCTTTCTTACGCGTAAACTTTGGTTTTTGCACTCAAATCTTGAAGCTTTGAAAGTTTTAAGGTTGCTATAGTGTTTAGAAACTTAGTTTTGGCAAAAAATTTAGAACTTTACGTATTTTACATCGTTTTTTCACTCGTTTCTTTAGTGTTCATCAAGTTTACGAATAAGCTCACATTTCACTTTTGGTATTAAAGTTTAAAACCTTCTTGTTATTTACGTATTATTGAAGCTATTTCATCACAAGAATCAAGTGTGCAACGCGTTTTAGAGCTTAAAAAGTTGTTTTGGTGATTTCTTGCGAGTTTACGAATAAGCAAAACCCTATTCTTACGAGTAAGCAAAACCATTATCTTACGAGTAAGCAAACCCTGATTTTACGAATAAGCTTTACGAACAAGCCGGAGTTTACGAATAAGGAATCTTACGAAAAAGGAATTTTCATCAGAATCTTCAAAGTTATTTGTGACTCAGTGTTTCCCTCAGTGTTTCCCTTTCTTGGATAAGCTTGTGAAACACTTCGACTTGTGGATATCTTTCTTACTTGGATAAGCTTGAAAGAGTTTTGGTTTTTAACCTATTCTTATGAATAAGGTCAAAACTTACGCGTAAACACTTTAAGAATAAGATATTATCTTACGAGTAAGGTTCTTTACAAATAAGTCTTGAGTTTATGAATAAGATTACGTTTAAGCCACATGAATGAGGCATTAGCTTGACAGGCAGGCATGTGTCGGTCATAGGGTTAAGTTTTTGTAAAAGCGGTTATAGTCTAGGTTTTAAAATACCCAGTTTCTCTATAACCTAGGCTCAGCGGAAGCTCATAACCCTTGGGGTGCTACTAAATTGATATCACAACATAAGCATAGAACAACTGATTTTTATAAAGAAACTTTTATTCATTCTTAATTTAGTACGGCAATTTTAGTCTTTATTTATGTTTAAGACTCGATAAAGTTTGACAAAACTTTATGAAGTTTTAAATGTTTGTGTTTTTGTTGTTGCTTATGCGGCATCACTTAAGTTAAAAACGGTTTTCTAGGGCTTGTGTGTATTGGCTTATGGAAGTGTATACGCAAAAGTATATTAAGGAAGAACGAGACTTCGGTTTGATGATAACGAATGACGATGTACGAAAGGTATGTACATTTATTAGGACATTATTAGATTAAGTGGATGCCATGAATGAAGGAAGTATATATATATATATATATATATATATATATATATATATATATATATATATATATATCGTTATTAATATAAAAAAAAAAAGTTTTAAGTACAATTTAACTTGTACACATTTATAAGTTTCAAAATACATTTCATGTGTCATTGATATAAATGTATACATTTTAAAAGAACGGTTACGCAAAAGAAATGATGAAGCTTGTACGTAGAAAAATGATGTAAGTGTCGATATAATCATTCCAATTGTTATGGAAAATATACAATATATTTGTAGAAAGTTGGGCCTGACCCGGATGTATAACTTTTTCGTCCGAGGTGACTATCGTCAAAAATTTCATAAAAGTATTTCTTATTGAGATTAAATAATAGGGATTTGTAATTGAAAGTAAATGTTTACCAATTCTATGTTTTTAACAATTTTTGGATATAAAAACTTCCATTTGAGTTATAGCAAAAATATAGGTTTATATTTCCAATAATTTGATTTCGGAGTATAATAAGTGGTACAAAAATATTAGGCGTAAAACTCATTTCATCTAAAAATTCGGTTTTTCAAGTTTTATTTATTGTTCATATTTTGTTATTCAATTTGTGACTTATGTTTTCAAATATATTAACGATATATTGCAAGACGTGTCTTAAGTCGTGGAATGCGTACGCGTAATGATCAACGAGTCGTGTGATTAATTCATGTCGAGTGGTGATGTCGTGACTTAGAAATCTAGACATGATGGAAAGTGATTCGTGGATTACTCGGGTCGAAACAAGAACCTAACGTACTCCTCTCGGGCTGTCGCAAACCAAACGCTCCGGTTGGGCTGTTAAGACCAAACGGACCATTACATAATTGGGCTTCGGCCCAGTGTAACACAACTGGACGCACCCTTTGAAAGTAGTGGGCTTAGCAGCCCAGCTTACTAACAAACAATCATTCATGTTGGACTAGGCTTGAGGCCCATATGAAGACTAACACCAATTCACAGTTAGAAGACTTTTGGCCTTTGGAGTGTACTTCTTGACGCGAGGAACTAACTCAACTGTAAGAACATTAGACCCTTTTTTGGTTCAAACGAGTGATACTCGTGCCTCACTCGACCACACCCACTCAGGTCGAGCAGTCATAGTTATAAACTACACTTCGGGTAGTTTTCTCGTGACTCGAAACAACACAAACAACACCCCTTTGGGGTGTATCTTGGCGACTTGAAACAAACCCAAACTACTACACCTTTTGGGAAGTCTATGTGAACACCGAAATATAACAACAAAGGCTTTAACAAATAATTCGACTAGTGATTTATAACCGTAGGGTACTACCCAACTTGAATACTCGAATCATACTCTTGTGGTGTGGGGTTGTACAAGCCGAATTAGAGACAAGCGAAACAATTACCACCCGAGTGCTTATCAATACCAGTCCGAACACCACAAATAAGCCACAGGATAAGTGAACAAATT
>OU343223.1:205564788-205629350 GCA_910596185.1 Chrysanthemum makinoi | reverse complement strand
GGGAAATCATGTAAAAAAACTTCTTGTATTGGCTCAATGTGGTAATCGATTTAACAGTTAGTTTTCGGCTTATCTTCTAGCTTATTCGACCTATTTGTTCACTTATCCTTTGGCTTATTCGTGTTGTGTCTCGACTGGTATTGATAAGCACTCGGGTGGTAATTGTTTCGCTTGTCTCTAATTCGGCTTGTACAACCCCACACCACAAGAGTATGATTCGAGTATTCAAGTTGGGTAGTACCCTACGGTTATAAATCACTAGTCGAATTATTTGTTAAAGCCTTTGTTGTTATATTTCGTGTTCACATAGACTTCCCAAAAGGTGTAGTAGTTTGGGTTTGTTTCAAGTCGCCAAGATACACCCCAAAGGGGTGTTGTTTGTGTTGTTTCGAGTCACGAGAAAAACTACCCCGAAGTGTAGTTTATAACTATGACTGCTCATGACCCGAGTGGGTGGTCGAGTGAGGCACGAGTATCACTCGTTTGAACCAAAAAAGGGTCTAATGTTCTTACAGTTGAGTTAGTTCCTCGCGTCAAGAAGTACACTCCAAAGGCCAAAAGTCTTCTAACTGTGAATTGGTGTTAGTCTTCATATGGGCCTCAAGCCTAGTCCAACATGAATGATTGTTTGTTAGTAAGCTGGGCTGCTAAGCCCACTACTTTCAAAGGGTGCGTCCAGTTGTGTTACACTGGGCCGAAGCCCAATTATGTAATGGTCCGTTTGGTCTTAACAGCCCAACCGGAGCGTTTGGTTTGCGACAGCCCGAGAGGAGTACGTTAGGTTCTTGTTTCGACCCGAGTAATCCACGAATCACTTTCCATCATGTCTAGATTTCTAAGTCACGACATCACCACTCGACATGAATTAATCACACGACTCGTTGATCATTACGCGTACGCATTCCACGACTTAAGACACGTCTTGCAATATATCGTTAATATATTTGAAAACATAAGTCACAAATTGAATAACAAAATATGAACAATAAATAAAACTTGAAAAACCGAATTTTTAGATGAAATGAGTTTTACGCCTAATATTTTTGTACCACTTATTATACTCCGAAATCAAATTATTGGAAATATAAACCTATATTTTTGCTATAACTCAAATGGAAGTTTTTATATCCAAAAATTGTTAAAAACATAGAATTGGTAAACATTTACTTTCAATTACAAATCCCTATTATTTAATCTCAATAAGAAATACTTTTATGAAATTTTTGACGATAGTCACCTCGGACGAAAAAGTTATACATCCGGGTCAGGCCCAACTTTCTACAAATATATTGTATATTTTCCATAACAATTGGAATGATTATATCGACACTTACATCATTTTTCTACGTACAAGCTTCATCATTTCTTTTGCGTAACCGTTCTTTTAAAATGTATACATTTATATCAATGACACATGAAATGTATTTTGAAACTTATAAATGTGTACAAGTTAAATTGTACTTAAAACTTTTTTTTTATATTAATAACGACATATATATATATATAAATATATATATATATATATATATATATATATATATATATATATATATACTTCCTTCATTCATGGCATCCACTTAATCTAATAATGTCCTAATAAATGTACATACCTTTCGTACATCGTCATTCGGTTATCATCAAACCGAAGTCTTGTTCATCCTTAATATACTTTTGCGTATACACTTCCATAAGCCAATACACACAAGCCCTAGAAAACCGTTTTTAACTTAAGTGATGCCGCATAAGCAACAACAAAAACACAAACATTTAAAACTTCATAAAGTTTTGTCAAACTTTATCGAGTCTTAAACATAAATAAAGACTAAAATTGCCGTACTAAATTAAGAATGAATAAAAGTTTCTTTATAAAAATCAGTTGTTCTATGCTTATGTTGTGATATCAATTTAGTAGCACCCCAAGGGTTATGAGCTTCCGCTGAGCCTAGGTTATAGAGAACTGGGTATTTTTAAAACCTAGACTATAACCGCTTTTACAAAAACTTAACCCTATGACCGACACATGCCTGCCTGTCAAGCTAATGCCTCATTCATGTGGCTTAAACGTAATCTTATTCGTAAACCTAAGACTTAGTTGTAAAGAACCTTACTCGTAAGATAATATCTTATTCTTAAAGTGTTTACGCGTAAGTTTTGACCTTATTCATAAGAATAGGTTAAAAACCAAAACTCTTTCAAGCTTATCCAAGTAAGAAAGATATCCACAAGTCGAAGTGTTTCACAAGCTTATCCAAGAAAGGGAAACACTGAGGGAAACACTGAGTCACAAATAACTTTGAAGATTCTGATGAAAATTCCTTTTTCGTAAGATTCGTTATTCGTAAACTCCGGCTTGTTCGTAAAGCTTATTCGTAAAATTAGGGTTTGCTTACTCGTAAGATAATGGTTTTGCTTACTCGTAAGAATAGGGTTTTGCTTATTCGTAAACTCACAAGAAATCACCAAAACAACTTTTTAAGCTCTAAAACGCGTTGCACACTTGATTCTTGTGATGAAATAGCTTCAATAATACGTAAATAACAAGAAGGTTTTAAACTTTAATACCAAAAGTGAAATGTGAGCTTATTCGTAAACTTGATGAACACTAAAGAAACGAGTGAAAAAACGATGTAAAATACGTAAAGTTCTAAATTTTTTGCCAAAACTAAGTTTCTAAACACTATAGCAACCTTAAAACTTTCAAAGCTTCAAGATTTGAGTGCAAAAACCAAAGTTTACGCGTAAGAAAGGTAGAAAATGTGAAAAACTTGTTATGTATAACCAAAAATGAAACCAGAACATGTTCCAAACAACTATTTGGGGATTGATACCACTGTTAGGTCACCATATGTGACAAATCGTAATTTCAGGTCATTTCTCAAATTTACTATTCATCTCGAGAATTTACTATTCACCGTTTACTATTCATCATTTTACTATTCATCGTTTTTGAAGTCAGTTTGCGACTTTGAGAGGTTATTTTAAAATTTTACTATTCACGAAACACTATTCATTCCTGGAGAAAAATCACTATTCATTATTTTCGTAAACTAGGTTTACGAGTATCAAATTCGCGTAACCGTAAGGGTTAAGCTGCGTATTCATGAAACATCATTGATAACATTACATATAGACTAAAGTTAGTCTACATATCATCAGTAACATTATTTTCATATTAGTTCATGCATGGGTTTGCATATTTCATTAATGTATATTTATTTATTAAATAAACGCTATCGCACGATCATTTATTTTGAATAATTGATCCGACACTTCTGACAATTGTCCTGATATATTTTTATACTCATTTTAAGACTATAAAAATTATTTTATTAGTTTACCCAATGTTTTGAATTTATTTTGGTATATAAATTGTTATATACATATATTTACGACGGTTTTCGTAAATTCTATTCGATAACTATTTATTCACTCAATACTTGCGAGAAATGCATTTTCATAATTTTTATGACTTCGATATATTTTATTTTGTTCCGCTAAAATCGATTTCTAGCTAACGCTACACCTAATAACTAATTATATGTTCAAAACATACATTATACTTAACTTTAAACTCATTTAATCATCAAAAATACACAACCAATCTTCCCATTATACCCTTGCCCCCCCCCCTGTCATTATTTTTATGAAATATCTTGACCAAAAATGTACACATACTCATATTGGCTAGATATTTGTAATATACAAGTAATATACTAATCTAAAACACATAGTATCACATACTAAAAGGTGTAAAAATGCAAGAAACCCTCTCATCCCTTTGTTGATGATTGGCCAAGCAAGAAAACAAGAAGAAACCAATATATTTTTCAAGATCCAAGTGTTAAACAAGTCCTAGTAGTAATCTAGTTAGGGTTTTGAAATAAAAACCTCAAGATTATTAAGTATACTTTGCTCAAAAATTCATCATCATCCAAGTAAGCTAGTGATAAACTTTTCCTACTCTTTTAAACTCCTACTTGTTATATTTTCATGATCTATTAGCAAAAGCATGCAACTATGTTATGAATCATACCACTTTTTACTTGTTTTTCTACTTATAATGAGTTTTAACTATCCTATAATTATTCCCATGAACTCTATCATTTTTGGAGAAGATTAGGACCCCATGACACCCTGAGAAGGTGTATGGTAGGTTTAGAATAGTTTTGGTGTTGATTGGAAAAGGTTAGAACAAGTTCTACACTAGAAAAATCATTTTCGACAACACAAAATTAAGGTCTGTCCAAATTTGTAAAATCTGGAAATTTCAGTAAGTGGTGGATTATTTTGGTTTATATTTTCAGAAAATAGAATTAAAAACGAAACCATGGCCGCTTGAACGGGTTAAAACGGGTTTATAACGAAAAAGATACGTTAATTTTAAGTTTAACGACGAAAACTAATTTTCTGAAATAATACAAGCTGTCAAGGGATTTTCAAGTGGCAAAACCGAGTTTTAAATATAATCTAAATGAGTCGATTTATCAAAAATATATTAGTATACATTAACACGAAACCAAAGATATATAAATCGTAGAAAACGGACCTATAACGCTCAAGATATACGATTTGAATTACTTAACGATCACAACTATTATTCTTCAACACTAACACTCTATATTCACTATTTTGCGACTAAGCTTCGCGAGGTTACTTAGTCATTTTCATGAGTTGTCAAAGTATATTATTTCACGACGAAAAACTATAAATTCGTGTTCTATTTCTAAACGATTATCATGGGATGTTGTTTCAACATATATAAGCGGAAAGTATTTTATAACTTGACAAGACGTTATAAACTTATTTTTCGACGATAAACTTTATTTTCAAATGAACAAGTGGTATGGATATCATATGAGTTTTCATGCACAACATTATATCATGACTTATATTAGATCATATCATTCATAATAGGTTGCAATTAGAGATTGCGCCTCATTTCAGTGTATCCACTTTTGTCATCATAATCATTGAATCAAGTGAGTTTTCATAGCCCCATTTTTCAAGTTTATATCTCATTTCAAACCTACGGGGGAGAATACATTGCACATCATTTTATTACGAGCCCAAGTATATTCAAATTCATTTACATTGCTTAAGTTACCGCATTGCCATATTAATGTCCCCATTTCATTATCATGAACCGTTAATTACAGAGTAAGCGAGGGTGAGTGAATAGATCTATTGAGGGTGACTCCTCCATCCGGTTGGTCGTTCCAACTGGTCAAATGGATGCATTTCATTTAATATCAGAATGAGAGTTGTTTGGCAAACACTCTATTGGGGCTAACATCATAATCAGCCTAGCTCATGTCATGAGCTTATAGCAATTGTATCATTTTCATGTGGCATATTTGTCATACATAACTTATACTTGTGGTAGTCGTATAAAACATTTACATAAACCTATGATTTCTCACCAACATTATTGTTGACCGTTTTAGCAATGTATTTTCAGGTATCTAAGGCATATACTTCATGGCATGCATAAGGACTTATCATAGAGTCGCGGTGACGAAGCGTCTCACTTGTATATTATGGCACTTTAAAACATCGTTTGGTTTGTAACAAACTTATTTCCGCAAATGTTGACTACCTTTTGGGACCTATGTTTTGTAAACTCTGAATGTTTTATTATATCAAACGATATGTTTTCAAAACGACACTTTAGGTCGTTCAATATAATCAGAATTGTGATGCTATGGCCGTCATCCCCTGTATTCCATTCCGCGCAAAACAGTATTTTGGGGTGTGACAGATTGGCATCAGAGCAAGAGTTATAGAGAACTAGGTTGTATAATTGACCCTAGACTATAACTACATCATCATAGCATCTCATCATTTCATCATAAGTGCATATTCATTATATGTGCGGTTTTATACGCACATTATGCGGGCTATTTACTTTCATTTCACATCGATTGTCATAGATATGTCTTCAGATACCCATCCCATCATCATTTCTTCAGACTCTTACATGGAGGATGTCTTGTCATCTCCTATTATAGACTCTGACTTGGATAATGCCTCGCCACTCCCTACTGTAGCCTTAACACCAGTTGGCTCTACACCCACTCACCACTCATATTATCCGCATCGAACTGAACCCTTTGAGGAGGACGAAGTTGCACCTACACCACCACGTCACCATCGATTCGTCAGGAACAGGGCAATTCCTATCATTCGTCAGACAGATCATACCATTTGGTAGGACTTATAGGCTTAGTCCTAATGGACTTATTAGGATGCTTACTGCAAGGAAGAGAGTACATTCTCTTACCCTCATTCTTAGATCATGTGCTACTCATGTACTACAACCACCATCAGCTACTCATACCACTATTAGTCGTCCAATAGTGCATACTCCAGTTTTATCTCTAAAACGTCGTAAGACACGGAAAAAGGGTAGTATTTCATTCACCATCATCACCATCATCTCCTAACTCACCACTAGGATTTCCATCATCATCATCATCATCATCATCATTTTCATCATCATTATTATCTAGAGCACCATCCGTACCATCACATCTCATAGACGATAGTCATACATCTGACTTGCACTTGGGCAAGCGTGCGGTATAATTTGACACACCATTACCATCTATCACTAAGACTACAGACACTACACCATCTTATAGGTTTGAGGATGGTAAGAGTTTCAGAGCAGCTGCTGCTAGAAACCTACTGCTCCTACACCTGAGACACGATTAGACCATCAACAGGAACAGATAATAAGTACCTTTCTATCTAATGTAATCTTTATCCTTTATTATCTCCACGATAATCACAAACTTTGTTTATTTTATTCCCTATTCCAATTGCCCAATTTTCAATCATTTCGCAACAATATACCGCTATCTTACTAGGGATTAGGCCAACTTTATTCTTGACCAATTAGGAGACTATTACCATTCTATGAGGTTCTCCTATGTATCCTACAAACCATTCAACAAATCTTATTTCAAGTTATTTTGCTACCACTTTATGAAATTATTTCATATAATTTTATTTCAAGCTATTTTACCACCATCTTAGGAAAATTGTTTCACAAAGTTCTAAAATTTTTTTTTTGTTTTGTTACCTCCCTATAAATTGATTTTGTCATTCTACCAACTATTTACTACCATTACGTGAAACGATTTTCATGTTACTATGAAAAATTGTTTAGCCCATTATCTTACAAAAAACGCGTTGAATACAATCTAAAACTTCGGATAAATATAATACCATTTCAACAAAACCAAGCATCACATCATTTGTCCTCGATTATACATAGCCGATCACCTATGTATAATTCAGGAAGGATTATGTCATGAAAGAAACAAGCATCTTTTCAAACTTCCTAAAACAATCTTCATTCAAAAGCAAAGCTTTGTAATCGATAAATTATTCATAAACATCTCTTTTGTTAACATTCTATAGATACATACGCCATTCATCACTCACTCAACCGATAAGTTGAAATTTTACCAGTGACCTTTTAGGAAAGACTTTCCATACCATCTACGAGGAGGATTCCTCGATAGAAGAAAACAATGAAAGGATTTCAGAACTACCAACAAGGACTAGAAGTATGTAGTAGGATGTTTCAAAACTCAATAGAAATCTTAAGACATCACGAGACAATCTGAACCACTAACTTTCGACTAGAAGCCAAATTCTATCATTTCAAAAGTACCACCGGACCGAGTTATACTAATTTGTACACAAAGAAATACCCACTAAGTAACATCAGAGAAATAAACCAAGTCTTCTAACCAAGACTGCAGAACATTCCATTAAACATGGCCTCACAAATGTGAACTTCCCTACAATAAGTTTCCCTCAAAGGAAAAATTGAGTTAAGTTAAGGTTATCGATATAAACTTCCCCTAAGGCATTGTGTTCTCTATAAATTACAGATAACCTCACTTCCATATCAAGAGAGGCAACATGCCTGAACAAATCAAACAATCAATGACTCCCCATCTACACGTGAAAACAGAACAGATATTCTTTGACATAGTATCACCGATATCTACATTTCGCCAAAGCATGATAAAAATCTCAGTGATGAACTATTTTAGAAACACTCAAGTAAGATTGAATACCTATGCCTGTAGATTTTGCCTAACATCGACTGATAGACATTATCCAACATTAGAAACTAAACATTCATGCAGACATACCTACCCGACTACTTCATCCTTTATAGTGCTTTCATTTTAAATGGATTTTATTTAAAATGTATTTATACAAATCATATACCTTGTAGGAAATATTTTTTTTCTTCTGAAGTACCTGTTTTAACAAGTAAGTTCTTTTTGGTCAATCTTTAACAAAACCATCGTACGTTAAGAAACGTATAAACATCAATCTTTGATAAACAGTCCTATTTTGCATAACTACTAAATTTTGAATCATCAAGAAAAATATTACTTAGAAAGTCGTTTGTTCAAAATTGTAAATTCATTCATTCAAAGAAAAGATTTCAAACAAAACACTCAATATCGGAATAAATCTTGAAAATCAACCACCATACCACATTACTTAAATATTTAGGGTTTCGTGACTTTACAACATAGAGCATGGAAAAACTTCGATAAGGGAAATTAAGAGAGACACCATCAAGCAATAAACATCTTAGTAATGGAGACTAAGCGCCTTAGGCAAAGAAGACTCAAGTCATGACATTCGCTAGAACTAGAAACGTGAGGAATCACAAATCGTTCCCTTAATCTATTCTTTACAATAATGCCCTTTTCGACAGACTTGACATTTTGTAATTTGTCATGAGACACGTGGTATCAATTTCAATTATACCTAATATAAGGTAGTCGATTCACCTTAGACTTCTGACAATCATTTCAAGATTCCCTTGGAACCTACTGGGACATGAGTACCGCCTATCATCCTCAGCTCAATGGTCATAGCGAGAGAACGATTCAAACATTAGAAGATATGCTCAAAGCACATGTGATTGTTTCTGGAAACGATTGGGTAAATCATTCATCATCGAACAAGTTCGCTTACAACAATAGTTATCACATGAACATATTGACTGCACCAATTGAGGCACTCTATGGTTGAGGTGTCAATCACCTATTTACGGGCCAAAATCAAGAAAGCCCAACTCACTAGTCCATAACTTATTTCATGAAACAACAAAGAAATCATACAGATCAAGAATCGCCATGTTTACAACAAATAGATAGAAAAGCTACGTCGATATACGGCGTAAAATATTGGAAATATGTTCCACAAGTCACAAACCATTAGAATTCCAAGTTGGCAACAAAGTTATGTTGAAAGTCTCGCTTGGAAAGGCGATATACGATACGAAAAATGCGGAAGTTGAACCGAGGTATATTGGACCATTTAAGATTCGGATAGAATCGATCCTCAGAGCGTATCGACTTGAACTCGCTCAGAACTCAGCAAGAAGAACCAACAAAATCATGGACCGTGAGATCAAACAGTTGAAACAAAGTCGAATTCCTATCGAAAGTCCTACTGAATTCTCGAAGAGGTCCCGAGTTTACTTGGGAGCGGGAAGACCAGATGCGACTCAAATATCCTCACCTTTTCACAAATAACACTGTAGAAACCAACATGAACTGAATTCGGGATCTGAATTCTTTTTGGGTGGGCGAATGTGACAACTCGTAATTTCAGGTCATTTCTCAAATTTACTATTCATCTCGAGAATTTACTATTCACCGGTTACTATTCATCATTTTACTATTCATCATTTTTGAAGTCAGTTTGCGACTTTGAGAGGTTATTTTAAAATTTTACTATTCACGAAACACTATTCATTCCCAGAGAAAAATCACTATTCATGGTTACTATTCATTATTTTCGTAAACTAGGTTTACGAGTATCAAATTCGCGTAACCGTAAGGGTTAAGCTGCGTATTCATGGAACATCATTGAGAAAATTACATATAGACTAGAGTTAGTCTACATATCATCAGTAACATCATTTTCATATTAGTTCATGTATGGGTTTGCATATTTCATTAACGTATATTTATTTATTAAATAAACGCTATCGCACGATTATTTATTTTGAATAATTGATCCGACACTTCCGACAATTGTCCTGATATATTTTTATACTCATTTTAAGACTACAAAAATTATATTATTAGTTTACCCGATGTTTTGAATTTATTTTGGTATATAAATTGTTATATACATATATTTACTTACTTTTCGTAAATTCTATTCGATAATTGTTTATTCACTCAATACTTGCGAGAAATGCATTTTTATAATTTTTATGACTTCGATATATTTTATTTTGTTCCGTTAAAATCGATTTCTAGCTAACGCTACACTAAATAACTAATTATATGTTCAAAACATACATTATACTTAACTTTAAACTCATTTAATCATCAAAAATACACAACCAATCTTCCCATTATATCCTTGCCGACCCCCCCCCATCATCATTTTATGAAATATCTTGACCAAAAATATACACATACTCATATTGGCTAGATATTTGTAATATACAAGTAATATACTAATCTAAAACACATAGTATCACATACTAAAAGGTGTAAAAATGCAAGAAACCCTCTCATCCCTTAGTTGATGAACGGCCAAGCATGAAAACAAGAAGAAACCAATATATTTTTCAAGATCCAAGTGTTAAACAAGTCCTAGTAGTAATTTAGTTAGGGTTTTGAAATAAAAACCTCAAGATTATTAAGTATACTTTGCTCAAAAATTCATCATCATCCAAGTAAGCTAGTGATAAATTTTTCCTACTCTTTTGAACTCCTACTTGTTATATTTTCATGATCTATTAGCAAAAGCATGCAACTATGTTATGAATCATACCACTTTTTACTTGTTTTTCTACTTATAATGAGTTTTAACTATCCTATAATTATTCCCATGAACTCTATCATTTTTGGAGAAGATTAGGACCCCATGACACCCTGAGAAGGTGTATGGTAGGTTTAGAATAGTTTTGGTGTTGATTGGAAAGGGTTAGAACAAGTTCTACACTAGAAAAATCATTTTCGACAACACAAAATTAAGGTCTGTCCAAATTTGTAAAATATGGAAATTTCAGTAAGTGGTGGATTATTTTGGTTTACATTTTCAGAAAATAGAATTAAAAACGAAATCATGGCCGCTCGAACGGGTTAAAACAGGTTTATAACGAATAAGATACGTTAATTTCAAGTTTAACGACGAAAACTAATTTTCTGAAATAATACAAGCTGTCATGGGATTTTCAAGGGGCAAAACCGAGTTTTAAACATAATCTAAAAGAGTCTATTTATCAAAAATATATTAGTATACATTAACACGAAACCAAGGATACATAAATCGTAGAAAACGGACATATAACGCTCAAGATATACATATTTGAATTACGACGATCACAACTATTCTCTTCAACACTAACACTCTATATTCACTATTTTGCGACTAAGCTTCGCGAGGTTACTTAGTCATTTTCATGAGTTGTCAAAGTATATTATTTCACGACGAAAAACTATAAATTCTTGTTCTATTTCTAAACGATTATCATGGGATGTTGTTTCAACATATATAAGCGGAAAGTATTTTATAACTTGACAAGACGTTATAAACTTATTTTTTGACTATAAACTTTATTTTCAAATGCACAAGCGGTATGGATATCATATGAGTTTGCATGCACAAAATTATATCATGACTTATATTAGATCATATTATTCATAATAGGTTGCAGTTAGAGATTGCGCCTCATTTCAGTGTATCCACTTTTGTCATCATAATCATTGAATCAAGTGAGTTTTCATAGCCCCGTTTTTCAAGTTTATATCTCATTTCAAACCTACGGGGGAGAATACATTGCACATCATTTTATTACGAGCCCAAGTATATCAAATTCATTTACATTGCTTAAGTTACCGCATTGCCATATTAATGTCCCCATGTCATTATCATGAACCGTTAATTACGGAGTAAGCGAGAGTGAGTGAATAGATCTATTGAGGGTGACTCCTCCATCCGGGTTGGTAGTTCCAACTGGTCAAACGGATGCATTTCATATAATATCCGAATGAGAGTTGTTTGGAAAACACTCACAATAACATCATAATCAGTTTAGCTTCGGTGTCATGAGCTTATAGCAATTGTATCATTTTCATGTGGCATATTTGTCATACATAACTTATACTTGTGGTAGTCGTATAAAACATTTACATAAACCTATGATTTCTCACCAACATTATTGTTGACCGTTTTAGCAATGTATTTTCAGGTATCTAAGACATACACTTCATGGCATGCATAAGGACTTATCATAGAGTCGCGATGACGACGCGTCACTTGTATATTATGGCACTTTAAAACATCGTTTGGTTTGTAACAAACTTATTTCCGCAAATGTTTACTACCTTTTGGGACCTATGTTTTGTAAACTCTGAATGTTTTATTATATCAAACGACGTGTTTTCAAAACGACACTTTAGGTCGTTCAATATAATCAGAATCGTGATGCTATGGTAGTTACGCCCCAGGTATTCCATTCCGCTGCAAAACAGGTATTTTGGGGGTGTGACACCATAATATCATAACACAAGTATGTATATATGTAAATAAGAAGAGAGAAAGAGATTAGAGTGGCGGATTCTTGCACACACAAGAATAATGAAATGATATGTATAAAATGAAAGAACCAACACCCTCCTAAGAGGGTTAGAAGTGTTTATATAGGCAAGGGAGCTAGGGAAACACTTCTAGTCCCTTCCCTTATTCGTTTGGGCCTAAGCATAGGCCTATAGGCTTACTTTATAAGCCTAGAAATAATTACAAACATATAAGCCTAATAAGCAACCTATTACATATCTAATGACCGACACTTGAATACTAGATATACGTAACCTATTACATATGATTCTAACTTTATTGAAATTCTCAGTATTGGTTCTTCGTCAGACATTAGTGCAAGCTTAAGTCACAAGTTCGGGTTATTTTACTTCAGTCTCAAGTTTGTCATACTGGGGTTTCTCCATCAATAGTCACTACAAAGAGCCGTTAGAATGATAATGGGGTCGGTAAAGAGTTAGCTGAGAGGAGTATAAACGAGTAGAGATTTATCAGCAATTGATTCTCACGAGATATTCATGGTACTTCACACTTGTTCGATTAATTGGACATAAACGGTTGCGATGTCTCCAATTTCATCATCAACTTACGTGGTTTATTTTTCCGATTCATTGAAAACATTGCGGGGAAGAGAGAGTATGTGTCATGTGATTTCTTTGCCTTCTTTGCGAAAACCCTTTCCATTCATGAGTTTCTGCAATCAGGGGTAAGAAATGAGATGATATGTGGTTCAAACGTCTTACTTCAGTGTTATCGTCTCAACTTTCATGGGGTTATTTTGTGTGAATTTACCAACATATGATGTTTTAACCGCATTATGATGCCTCACATACGGTCATTTTATCGAGTATGGTTTGTGCACATATAACAGTGTACAACCTATTCTTGTAAAGAAAGGACCCTGAGGTACGCTTCAGTGCCTCAATCCTTATATAAGGAGCGAAAGCTTCTTACTTTTGAGTAGAATTAATCAAATTTTTAGTTTTTCATAAGTCTTCTCAAAAGAACAAGTATTTCCTCTCATTATTTAAAACCTCAAAAGGTTATTATTACTTGTTGAGGGGGAGTATTTGAAAACAAATTTGTTCAAATGAATCTTCCTTGTTGAACTCTTCCTGTAAAACTCAGAATGGACATATTTTCAATCAATGTTTCGTAAAAAACAACATTAATATGCCATTTTTGAGGGGGAGAAAAATAAAAGTGATCAAAAATATGTTGTAAACTGTTTGGAATCTCAAAGTGCTCAAACTCAGAAACAACCCATGGATTGACGAACTTCAATTTTCAGTAATCGAAAGGACTTGTCCGGGACAGGAAATAATTACAAGTTGGCCTAGCCAGTGATGTAAATGTGTCTCATAAGAACTTGTCTGAGTAGAGTGTACCAATCTGAGAAACTTTCTTTGGACTTGACCAGGCCGAGTAATAATTTCAAGCTAGTTCGCTAGTGATGTAAACGTATCTCGAATCGGTCTAAGTTCATTGAAAGTCCATCATTTCAAAAGTGCGAACTCTTCCCTCAATGTGCAGATTTATGTTAAACCAATACAAGCACATGTGGAGGGGGAGTATTTTTGAAAATACAAAACTCTCAAAGTGTTAACAAAATATGTTTGATAATCACAAACACTTTGAGAGATTTTCAATTTAAAGGTTTTATGGAAAAATAGGAATAGTCATGGAGTTATAAGGTGACTAAGGTTAGGAAAAATACGTCCTATGATTCGCTAGAGCCAGAGGATCTACCCAAGGACAATACCTATAGTTAATATTAGAAGTCCTTAGGTATGATTGAAAAATGGAGAATATGAGAAAAGGATAAAGATGGAGTTGAAGAATTAAAAAAAAATGTTAAAGAAAAGGGTGAAAAGAAATAGCACTCTGTATGTTCAAATTAGGGCAGAAACCGGGTTCAATTCATATGCTACTGGTGTCACTATGGTGACACCGGTATTGAAAACAAAGACATCATGGACCCAGTGACGCACTGCATTAAACCTTCTAAGCCACTCAAGTTCTCTTAAAAGGAATTGTTTCATTCTCACGAGGAACCCTGCATAATCTATCGACCTCTCACTACGTGATGTGTTGATATTGAAACAGGAGAAATATTTCATCACTTGATGTTCAAACAATAAGAACACAAGTGACATATTCTAGAGTTCTACGCGGATCCTAGCAATCTGCCATAACATTTATTAGGGGATTTACACAAGTAATCCTTAGTGATTGAATGGAAACTCCTGTCAGGGTTAACATGAATGTGACAACTGGAAAACTAGGGAGCCCTTTTAGGTACCGCATTACGCTAGTTAGATCGAGTAGATTGCCCGTAGTAGCTATTGTGGAAAACTAGAAGGGGGTTGAATAGTTTACCGATTAACATCTTTGTTTTGAAACTTATTGAAAGATCAATTGATATTGATCTTAGATATGTTAGTGAATAGTAATCAACAATATATAAAGAGTAGATAAGGAAAGAAACAATCAAACCACAACAAGTTGTTTATAGTGGTTCGGTCTACAAGGACTCTTTTTCCTTGCCCTACTCCACTCCCCGAGTCTCACACTCGAGATTTTAACTTCACTAGTCAACAAGCTCCTTTCACAAAGGAGAAACCTTTACATTTCACTTACACACTATTTCCGACACTAAGCTAGATGTCGAGTTCTTTTCAAGGGTACAACCACTCCCACACATAATGTATTTTAAGGACTAAAATACTAACCACTCACACTCACAAGATTATGATGGTTTGGTACAACAATGATGTATGAATCAACACAAGATCATACAACAACAAACAAACAAGACTTCCAACTTCTTGTTGAAGCTTGAATGTATCTTGATCTTCTTTGCTACAAAAGAGATCACTAATATGATATGAAACTGAGTTAAAAATGTTAGAGAGAAGGAATGTATGAGAATATGATAGAAAGGGATGAAAAACAACTTGGTTTGGCTTTGCTATTTATAGCCAAAAAGATCAGCAAGCACCACGGACCACGGAAACCTCAACAGGGTTCCGTCCGTGTTAATTTTTGGTGCTGCCGAGGTCTGACAGCAAGATCACAAAATCTTACCAATGTCAACCATATCTATCCAAGATTGTGTAAGATATGTAGAGTCTAAATCTATACAAAGTATCTAGTGAAATCTTCTAAGGATTTCAATGACGCACCACATGATGTCATGTGTTTATTTTTCTATTTTTAGAAATATGTTAAAATGTAAATACATATGTAATGTTTTGTTTTTAAGAAACCAAAACATTCTTAAACTAAAAAAACTATCATACATTATGGTTTAGAGTCATATCAAGATATGATTAATCACAATGTAAATGCTTGAGTGATGAAGATATTATTTGAAAAAGCTTGTTTTAATATCTATTAAACTTGACAAGCTTTAAGCTTTATAAAATTAAATTTACTTTTGTCGTTAACAAAACTTAGGTAAAGATCAAAAATATAAATAACGCTTTAATGATGATATTTGTATTAACAATCTCCCCCTTTTTGTTGAGGACAAACATAAATTTTATTTTTATAAAAGATGTAAAGATTGTACAAGATTTATAAAAATATTAGTTTTAGAACTTGAAAGATAAAGATGATAATGCATGTATGTCCAATTTAGACATGATGTTGACTTTTCAGAAAGTCAAAGTATGCAGTTGACTTTTAGAAAGTCAAGGTCTTCATTAGTTGAATATGATGTTTGACTTTTCAAAAAGTCAAAGTATGCAATTGACTTTTTCATAAAGTCAAATATAACCAAGTTCTATATATTTCTCCCCTTTTGTCTCAACAAAAGAAGATGAGGCGGAATGAATGAAGCCATTATCTCTCCCTTGAATGCTCCCCTAAATTGGGTGCCAAGAGAAAGATACATAGATTGAGAAAAAAGCTACAAGAAAAATTGTTAGTAATAAGCATCATCACAAGCATTTCCAAACACCATGTAACAATCCACAACCATATAAGAAACACCATTCATTAGTTAAAATTTTTCATGATTTAAGAATCATGAAAAAGGAACACAATGAAGTGTTAGTACAATAATAAAATCCTAGAAAATAAAAAAAAATGATCCTAGAAAATAAAAAAATACAGGAAAAATCCTAGAAAAATAAAAATGCTTAAAGAAAATAAGCTAAGACCCTCCTATTGAGGTGGTGGATGAGCAAGAGCGTTGATGCGCTCTAGGATGTGATTGAGGATGAACCTCATTTCGTCTTGAAGGTCATGGACCATCACCTGGGTCCTTTCGGTTATTTGGGCAGTACGCTCACAATTGGAGCAACCATGTCTAGGAGGGTAGTATGGTTCATGGTTTTGTGGTGGTGGAATGGTGGAAGTGTTGGTGTTGATGTTGGTGTTTGGAGTGGTGATTATGGAGGCTAGCAAAGAACTTTGCATTTGCATAGCATCACCAAGATGAGAATCCACCATATTGATTACTCAGTTTCCAAAGCAACGTCAAGCTTGCTCAGACAAGCTAGCCACTTGTGAATGACTAACCGTAAGAAACTTAAAACGGCTCGGACACTGATTTGATAATGAAGGCTTAGGGGTTATGTGTGTGGATAAAACCTCAATATCGATATAAAAAATAATCACGAAGATAGATTCAAATTCATTTAGGAAAAAGAATAATAAATCAGATCCCGTGTGTGATCGTGTAATACGGATTAGTCAACCCGAATCGTTTCCCAACGAGGCGTGAATTGCCAACGCCGTTATTGGTTTGGAATTTAATGCTCGATGTCTTGGATTAATGATTTTGATTTTATTAAACTACGGGAATGGGGAAAGTAATTAAGGTAAGTTAATCTACGGGAAATCCTAAGTGCGAATTAAACTAAAACGTAATTAACAAAACGTAAATAAAATGCAACTACGTCTAAATTATACCCTAAAAATGCCTAAAATTACTTTTATACTAAAAATGATATGCAAAAGCTAATTTAGAATTAAAACTATTTTTTAGGATTTTTCTGAATTTTATTAAAATTAAAAACTAATATTAACTATTTAAACTAATTTAAAATACTAAAAATTATAAAAATCA
This sequence comes from Chrysanthemum makinoi, assembly GCA_910596185.1. Taxonomy (NCBI): domain Eukaryota; kingdom Viridiplantae; phylum Streptophyta; class Magnoliopsida; order Asterales; family Asteraceae; genus Chrysanthemum; species Chrysanthemum makinoi. The sequence goes on along the minus strand of OU343223.1, from coordinate 205,611,670 downwards.
AAGAGAAAAATATGAAACTATTTTCTAAAAATCACAAATAACTCAAAAGACTTTTTAAAACTATTTTTGTATTTTTCTGATTAATTTTCTATTTTCTACAATTTTAAAACTATTTTAATCTAATTTAAATTGTGAAAAATACCAAATAAAAGTGGAAAAATAAGGAAAAATATTTTTTATGCTTTTTATATTTGTCTTAAACTGAGAAAATTGAAAATTTATTTTTTGGAACTTTTTCTCAATTATTTGCAATAAAAGCTATTTTAAAATACCTAAAAACTGATTTTAATTGAGAAAAATAGTAAAAAGTGACCAAAAATTGTGAAAATCTTAGGTAAATTCTAAAATGATGTTATAAATCTATGAAAAATAAGAAACAAGCAGCTTATGTGTAAGATATAAAAGTTGTAGTGCAAACTGTTTCTAATTAAGCTAATGAAAATAAGCTAAACAATGAGATAAGCTATCAAATAAAGGATGAAGCTAATGTATACTAAAATAAACTAATTGCAGCTAATTATACCTACTCATAACAAGCTCTAAGCTCAGATCAATGAATTAAGCAAACTGCCTAAATAAGCAAAACATTGAATGACCCCTAGGTTTGAGCTTGTAACAAGCTTATTCAACAAGCCAAAACTAAAACCAATTGCATAGCCCTAAAGAACACCGCCGCAAGCTACAATTAGACCAAGATACAAGCTCTAACTCTTAGAAATGAATCAAATGCAACAGCTGCAAGTTACTGCTTCACACTCGCTAGTACTCGAAAGTGTGAACAGGGAAATAGTGGCTTATTGAATGAAATTGGTGATTGGGGCTTAAAATGACTAGATCGATTTGACACAAAGCAGTTATCACAACTAGACCAATTGAATATTGTAAATCCCAAAGTTTCATACACTCAAACTTAGTGATGAAGCAGTGATTGATTCAACAAGTTTGGAAGAAAACTGAATAGAACCTTTTTGACTTTTAAGAACAGATTTGAAAACTTTGACTTTATTGAGATTTAATCCAAAATATTAAACTGATTATGATGATATTAGACTAATGATGATTATAACAAGCTAGATCTACTTACTTTAAACCTATATGTAACTTATTAACTACTGATTTTAACAGTTTCAAAGACTAGATCAGTTACAAGATGATTTTGACTATTTGAGTGTTAACTGCTATAAACTCAACCCTAATGACTATCATTCACCTAAATAAGCATGAATCAATTACTCCTAACTGATTAACTAACCTCTATCTCAGATCTATCAGCTAATCCAAACACTATATAACTACTGATATGAGATCTAAAAACAGATTACCACTAAATTATACTAAACTACCATTAAACACAGATCAATCAACACTAATTATCACTAAACAAATGTATTCAACAAATGATTTAATGAACAAAACAGATTTGAGCACTTACAATTCTTCTAGCCACTATGGCTTGCAATCATGAAGCAAAGAACCTCTAACCTATAAAACCCCTAACCTACTCCAATTCCAGCTCAATTTCAACCCAATAACAACATCTGCATCATCCCAATCCGATACAACACCAGCAGATCGTAATCAGCTTATGCAAAAAACCACAGCTTGGATTTTTGTTAATCAATTTTTTGTGATTTTAATGTGAAACAAGAATAAGCTTCACAATAAGCTATATTAAGCTTATATGAACCTATCAAAACATTAGATCAGTATGGATCACTCCACAAAACAGATCTAAAGTGATTTTTTTATTTTTCAATGATTTTATTTGATTTTTTTGTATTTTTGAGTTTATGAAGAGAGAAGCTAAAAACAGATTTATAAAACTGAAATAAGCATTAAACAAAGATTATAAGTAGATTCAAATCATAAAAACTTAAACAAACACTTGAAAATGAAATTCTAAATTTTATTAATAAGAGAAATTTGAGTACAAAATAGGAATACAAGGAAACTTAAAACATTAAAATTGAGAATTATACTAATTAAACTACTGAAACTAGAGAGAAGAAAAAAAATGAGATTAAAGATCAGATACATTGTGAACGAAATGAGGTCCTATTTATAGCTAAGCTCAAGGTCTTGGGAAGCTTCTCGAATTCTTCATTTGTGCTTCTTTGAGCCGTTTCATCCCTTGGATCAAATTCCACGATCCCACTTGATAACAACCCTTGGATTGATCTTACACGCATCTTCACCAATAGGAGAGCAGATTTGAGAGATTGCACGCGGATGGGTGACCCGCATTCCCATGTGTCAGCTGTGTGTCGGGAAAGTAATGAGTACCCTTAATTGTGGTAATTGTACTCAATTTTGACGCTGGGGTAATTAGGGTTCTATTAACGGGTAAAAGGGGGAAAGAAAGGGCGGGGTTTGTTTTTTTATTATTCTTTAAGAGTTTGACCGGGTGTGATTCGTTGACTTGGGTAATAGAACCGGGTAAATTGGCTTTCGGGTTAGATATCTTGGGCGGGTGTGGTTTGGTTTTGTATTGGGCAACCGTTTAGCTTTGTTGCCGAGAGTTTTTATTATTGGATTAGGAATTTGGATTTAGGACTATATAAGTGATCCAATGTAACTTTAAGGGACTAAACTTGTAAATTCGATTTCCAAGGACCAAAGGTGTAAATCTGAAAATGCTCATCAAGGACCTTTCTTGTCAATCTCAAATAATCCAAGGGTGAGATTTGTAAATTTCAAACTTAAAGGATCATTTCTGCCAAAACTCAAAGCTCAGGGACTAATCTTGACATTTCTTCAAACTTGATTAAAACTTCAAAAATCATCCTCAGAGAATAAAATCTTTCAAAATGCACAATCCCGACCTTCCGCTCAGCCAAACTCTCTTGATCTCGTGCTCGGTTCGGATTTACGTCTTGATTTGGTTCCTTTTTGTGTGTTTTTACATATCCGTACCTGCACAAGCACAAACTCAAGAAAACCACAGATATTAGCAATAAACGGCTTTTTCTTGGTTGTTTTGGGTCAGTTTTGATAACAAAAAGGTATGTGTTTTAGCACATACCAAAATACCCCAGACGAGACCATTGTCGTGTCCTCACGCTTCTAAAACCAAGGATTTCAATCTCTTTCTACTAAACCATTGATATGTCCAAACCGTCAAGTTTACTCACACAAGCTAGCCACTTGTGAATGACTAACCGTAAGAAACTTAAAACAGTTCAGACAAACCAATTAGAGAAGAAGTAGTCAAGGTTCCTCAAAAAAGATTAAGAAAGCCTTAATTCTAAAACGCCCGCTACCTTTTAATTCTCATGTATAGATATCACGATTAAGCACATTCCGATTATGAATGACGGTTTGTTGAACTTTCATGTCGATCAATAACTCCAACATTTTTCAAACGACACGTTAGGATCACGGAGTAAGAAACACAACACAGCGTGAAGTGACCATACGGATAGAATACATCGTCCCTGATTTTTCACAAGCTCCCAAACTAAGCGTAAAATCGAAATCATTGTTAAATATGATTCTAGATGCTAACACTACCCATGGAAGTTACTTGTGTAAATACCTTTTGTTTCCATTTTCCTATTTCCTCTAGAATTTTTTATTTTTGTGAGAAATGAATTTCTTCAAATTCTCGCTTCGATAACTTTTATTCCGATAAAGATACAAAGCTAAGTCGATAATTAGTTATCCGCCTTCCCTCAAGAACCATTGTCGTAAAAATGAGGTCCACATCAAGGAATTTTTATTCACTTATACTTGATTTTTTCATTTTCATTTTTCAACATTTTTTTTTATACTTTTACTTATACGCAGTATGAGCTATGAACCAAGGAGCTTCACGGGGTAATTCCAAGACTATAGGCTTCATGAAATGAGAATCCCGGCTGGCTAGGCTAAGACCTCACTCAATCCTGGCTAAAGATCCAAGGGTCCGATCTCGACACCGCAGCTCACAACTTCACTTATTACATTATCACATATCACTTATTACTCATTACTCGATTATTTATTACGGATCCTTGATGTGTACCCAATTTTTAAAACAAAGATTCTTTTAAGAAGAAAAAGAACTAACTATCGCCAAAAACTCAACAACTCTAATTATTATTATACGATATGGGGTGAAACAATTTTGTGGGAACAAAAGCCATAAGTACCTTCGATGGGCTCTAAAGAGAACCAACTACTCCACGCTTAGCATCTAAACTCATAAGTAACTCTATCATTTCTCGATCTCTGCAAATTTAAAATCCCAAATAATGAGATCCGCAGATGCTTAGCCGATAATTTTTAGATTATCTATGGTTAAGGGAACAAGCTAGGGCTCAACACGCTGGTCAAGTCAATTCTATTCCTACTCTTACCAGCAGAAAGTCAACAAGGTGTCAAAACATATATTAACTTAGCAAATGCTTCGTCTAATGAAATCAAGTCATGCATATTTAAAATCACTGTGGAAACTTGCAAAATATTGGCCTTGTGAGCTAGAATTCGCATTTTATAGCTTCTTATCTAAGAGACTAGCAAACTTTTCAATCAAAAAGACTTAAAAAAAGCTTAAAAATTTTTAAATTTTTCACATTTTTGCACAATTTTTTCATTTTCTAAGGAAAACGGGTTACGAGAGAAAACAACGAAAACAAGCAAGCGGTCAAATCAAATCGGAGATTACCCTACCCCAGACTAGAACAAAACATTGTCCTCAATGTTTAAAAGCAAGGGTATCAACGAAAATCTAAAAGCCTTTTATTAAGTATGCTTAAAGATAAACGTTAGTCGATAAGATTAAGGATATCGGATTTCCATCAGCATCGATCATGAAACTCGAAAGGGAGAAAATACAAACTTTGAGCACGAGAGTCTTCATATCGGGAACATCCTAAACACAACATCACAAACAACCAAACACGAGAAATCAAGAGGCGGATCTCAGGCCACTTATTAGAAAATAGAAAGAAGATAGAGATAAGCATGGGTGCCTCTCCCACTTGCGCCATCGTTGGTCACCGAGTCGCTAGCTTGACTCGATCCCAATTCAGCTTGTCCTTAGGAAAGTTTGGAGATCCGGACAACCATAGATGGAATGTCCCTCCGAATATAATGTTTCACACGCTGACCATTCACCTTGAAATTTGGGCCATTGGGCTGAGAAAGCTCCACCGCTCCATATGGGAAAACTTGAGTGATGGTGAATGGTCCTGACCAACGGGTTTTGAGTTTGCCCGAGAATATATTCAATCGAGAATTAAAGAGGAGAACTTGATCACCAACGTTAAAAACGCGGTTTTTGATTTTAGCATCATGAATCCTCTTAGTCTTCTCTTTGAAAATCAAAGAATTCTCGTAGGCCTGATCCCTAAGCTCGCTTAATTCATTCAATTGAACTTTTCGGTGATCACCCGCGGTCTTAAGATCGAAGTTAGCATGTTTCAAGGCCCAGAATGCCTTATGCTCGAGCTCGATGGGCAAGTGACAAGCTTTTCCATACACCAACTTAAATGGGTGCACCTGATGGTGTCTTGTATGCGATGCAGAAAGCCCATAATGCATCATCTAACTTATCAGCCCATGAAGCTCGATTTTCTCCTACGGTTCTTTCTAAAATCCTTTTTAAACCACGATTCGAGACCTCAACTTGTCCGCCGTTATGGTGATAACGCTGTAGAAAGACGATGGGTAACTCCATATTTAGCCATAACTTTTGCAAATTGTTCATTACAGAAATGGGTACCGCGATCATTGATGATAGCACGAGGTGCTCCGAATCGGGAAAACAAATTCTTCAAGAACTTAACAACCACTCTGCATCATTAGAGCCTTCGCTTCAACCCATTTAGACAAGTAGTCGACTGATGAGTGCTTATTCACTCATCCTTTTTACCCATCTAAGCCCACCAAACGCCTCTAAAAACACGGAAATATAACCAATTATGCTACAGATATCCTTGGAATGTGTTTTATGTATTTCGGGTACAAAGGATCGAAAACAGTGGCAAAACGGACTGAATTGAGCTCGGATTGGAAAACGTGTTTTGCAGACGGAGCCGGAATATGGTTTTCTACATTTTCGAGCCCCGATACCATTTGGGATGAGCTTGGGGATCAGACTTAAAACCTATCCCTTAACCTAAATCATCATTTACCCTCTTCCCGAACCCAAAATTACCATTTTACCCTTTTTCGCAAAAATCCTAAAACACTCTTTTTCTAAATCCTAAATTTTAATTAAAACCAATTATTTTTCAAAAATCTATTTTTATAAAAAAGTTTTCTTTAAAAAAAAAAAAAAAAAAAAAAATATACAAAGTTTTATTTATATAAAAGTTACTTAAACCATTTACCTTTTAGTAAAAACCTTTTAAACATAATACTTAGACCACTTTAAAACACTTAAACTTTTTAATAAAAACTTACTTAACCCATTTAAAACCCATTTACCCTTTCTTCCCCATTTTACCCAAAACAGAAAAAACCAAACCCCTCCCCTGCTCAAAACCCCGCCAAAACCTCTCTCATTTCTCTGTCTCTTCTCCCATCCCTCTCAACCACTGGTCCCCACCACCCAACCCAACACACCCACACAAGTGCCACCTTGGCAATCCCCAACACTCCCATTGGAGCTCATATAATGGACGGCCATGATTGTTTGAGTGGTGCCCAAGGATAAATGAATGGCTCAGATGATAGCAAAAGAAACACAAAGGCATCCAAAGCTGCCTCTGTGCTCAGCAAACAAGCACAAAAGCACAAGCTCAAGACCATTTTCAGTAGTATATATAGAGCACTTGTAGCCATTTTATAAGGCATTAGATTTTTAGGATTTAAGTTAGTTTTAAATTTAGTTGCTTCGTTTTGTAATTTATCTTTTAGTTAATCAAAAGTCTTTTATTTTACCATATTGTTATTTTTTGCTAATAAGCACTTTAAGGCTTATTAGCTTATTGCTTATTACTTACTATTGTCTCATTCATAAGTTCCCTTTTAAAGTTTTAAGTAAGTTTTACAAGTAAAAAATACAAAAACTGCTTACAAATCAATTTTCAAAGTTAACACCTCAGAAGGGGTGTTTGGTTTAAACTTATTTGTTGTCCAAAATCAAAGTACTCCACTTTGACTCTCAAAGTCAAAGTGGTTTAAGGTTTAAGCAAGATTGTAAAACAAGTTTAACTTAGATCCCAACATTTTTCAAGTTTGGTTTGAAACAAAAAAGCAAAACATGCTTCGTCTCCGCTGTTACAACAAAGCAGTACCTAGTCAGCCGCTTCAAGCCCGCTTCCCAAAATTTTTATTTTCTGTCCAAAAACTCTTCAAAATTGTTTTGCTTACATCTCCTCATGCCACTCTAGACTTAGGTATAGTTTATATGCACTTAGGATCCATCTAGCTTAGCTTAAAATTGCTTAAATTCCACAAAACCATTTTAGCGAACTGTTTCAAAGAAAAGAAGTGTCCAAGTGGCCTCCATTCTTAGATTTTTAACTTGCTTATTACTTGATCTTAGATTATGAAATTTGGTATGCATGATGTTCAGTGGGTGGGCTAGTCAAAAGTGATTTTTATTTAATTTTACAATGCTTTTTAACAGCTTATTTATAAGCTCAAAGTACCCCCGCTTAACCGTTTCCTGTTTCAAAGCTCCTTTGCAGTTCTCATCCTTTAGCTTATTTAGGTATTCCCATTAGTTTTTTTAGAGCATCTTAGAGCTTATTAGGTCCATTAGTTTATTTTAGGCCCCTTTACAGCTTATTTAGTGCTTCCGATAGTATTTGGTCCATAGCTTTTAGCTTAGGTAATCCTTTAGATTAACTAGTTTGTCTTAAAACCCATAGTGCTTATTCCCATAACTGCTATTCGCTTCTTTTCCCCCTTTTACTTGACTACTTTTTAGTTTTACCTAGCTTATTTTAGATTTGACATAGTGCTAAGTCCATTTTCCAAGTGCTTATTCATTTTTTGTACCATTCAAACTGTTAAAGGGATGTTTGTTGCTATCGTTGGACATAAGCGGTTTAAACCGCTTATTCCAAAGTTTGGTCCAAAAAGTTTTCACAAAAAGTTCTTATTTTGGTGTTATAGTTTTGCAAAAGAAAATTTCAAAAAAAAAAAAAAAAAATAGTTGCAAAAGGTGCATAGCACCGTTTGAACTCAGACCTTTAGCTCACATACCCAACATACACACCAATCACCAACTGCCCTAGGGACTTTAATCGTTAGAATCTTGTGCTATTTATTATTTAAGTACCAAAAAAGCTTTTAGCCTTATTAGCTTATTTAGCTTCTTAGTTGCTTATTTCATAAAGTAGTGTACCTTTTTTTTTTTTTTCTCAAAACCAGTATAACCTAAAGTATTTTTAGTGAAAATTTCAGATTTTTCCAAAATCATTTAGTATTTTTAATAATTAAATTAGATTAAAGTAGTTTTAAATCATAATAAATAATTTAAAAGTCAAAAAATAATTTTCCTAAAATTATTTTTAGTCGTTTAGAACGTAGGAAAATTAGTTTCACTACCGTAGGCCTTAAATTGCATTAGTTTTACTTTTTGAGGCTCGGGATTAGCCCTTTTCACGCTTTTTGCATATTATCAATCTAGGACTTAGTGTAACTTAATTTTATTATTCCGTATGCTTAGTAGTAGTTATTTTGTCATTTATTTTGTTTCCTAGCCTTAATTACGCTCTCCCAGGTTTTAATTTTTAGAAAACATAATCAAAAACAAAATTCCGTACCATTCAAGCATTTTAATAACGAACCTCAAACGCCACCGCAATTCACACCTCGTTAGAAACGACCGGTAATCACTTGCCTGTATCATTTATCGAGTATTCGCTGGTTTTTTGCGGTCGACCTTTTCCTAAAACGGTTGATTTGCAATTCTCGCTGTATTCGTATTTGGTATTTCTACTACATCAAATTTTTTGTGCCACGCCGGAGGTTGTGTTGCGATAATATCGTTAAGGTTTGACGATTAGTGACTTGAAGAACCTTCCTCGTGAAGTTATTCGCTTTCCAAAAACCTTAAAACCCAAATATTTTCTTTTTCAAAATTTCTTTTCTTTATATTTTCATTTATAAAAACCCAAAAATATTCTTCTCATTCCTCTTATTCGTTGATTCTATTTCTCTTACCCTCTTGTGCCGTTTAATTCTATTCTTCGTTATCCTCTCGATCAGATAATTCTATTTCTTTTACCCCTCATGTTTAATTCTTATGGCTTACTCTTGGGCGTCATTAAAACTCCAATGGAAGATGGTGTGTATCGATGTCACAAGTGTACGTGTGAGCGGTGTGGAAGGCCTAGTTCGCTAATTTTGCTATTCGTGCGAATTATCCATCAAAAGATATTTTCAAAGTATTTTCGACCAACCGCCACAACCCGAGATGTGTTTTAATGTTGACGAGCCCGTTCAGTGTCGAGTTACCTCAAGCACCCACCGAGGGTTACGAGGACGATTTCTTTGAACTTAGAACCCGTAATCTAATTGAACAAATTCAAGCCAATGAAAAAAGGTCAAGAATTAGAATTGATTACGATGAACCCGCTCAAGCACGGAGACCAAAACGAAGTGGTGGAAATTGCTAGCCTGGAGCACACCACTTGTCCCACCTCCGAATCTTCAAACCTTTTCGAACGAAATCGCGGAACATAGTTCAAAATTGCTTAAATGAACTTCGTCAAATTTCAACTTCGGGAAATACAAATACGACTTGTGATGTTGTTGAGCCCTCGATCCCTATTCCCGAGCCCAAGATATCTTCTTTCGATCAAGATTATTGCTACGGTTGTGGAGACGTGTTACCGGGTTTTCTTGTTTCAAAATGTATGTGCGAGTGGTGTGGAAATTATCTTACTAATGGATTTTGTTCGAGTTGTGCCGAGAATTCATTCGCTTATGATTCTAATCCAAATTCCTTCAATTATCCTCAAAACGATTTCAACTACCCCCACAATTCATATGAACCACAACCGTACTATCAAGATTTCAATGATCCTTCATTTCAGAATTTCTCTCCTCAAATTTCTTATTGTGCAAATTGTGGGGTCCTCATTATGATTACCAATGTCAATCATGGAATCAAAATTACCATGGACCTAATCCTTGTTATAACACTCCTTGTTTTGACAATTTCCAACCCCCACAATTTTCCACATTGAACAATATCCCGCCATTGATCAACATCCTCGTGAGAAAAGTATGCTAAGAACTTGCCGAAGACCAAACGCTCGCAATCTAAAAAAATCTATGCTAGACTTACTTGAAGAAGAGGAACGAGCCGCTAAGATTCAAAGATGTCTTGAAGAAATACGAATCGAGGAACGAGCACTTGCAAGACGCGTCCCGATGGCTCGCTACTTACATTGACGATGAAGATGATGAGGATTCCATTCAAATGAAGGAATATTATGAAAGTTTGTCGGCCTAAAACCACACACGAAGAGCCCGTTAACTCTCTAAGTACGGGGATGAGCATCTTAGCACTATTCGAAACGGAACCGCCTTGTGCCGTGAACCTTGTCCCAAACCCAAGTGAGCGGGTGTCTCCGATATGTTGTGTGATGAGCCTCTTGATGATGATTCTTCTCCTCCTACCCTAATGATTCTCATGGAGATGATCTCCGAAGTCTAAAATGATTATACGCCGTTGATGATTCTTTTCGTATGGAGACATCGAATATGAGGAGTTACCTTCTCGAGCTAGTTAGCTTAGAAGATGTGAGAGATTCGATGATCCGAAATCGACGATACTTCGCGGAAAATTGTTCAATGTAAATCTCCTCATTTCCATGATCAATCATTTTGTGATAAACCGACTTCAGCCCTATCCCCGTAGTGGATAGTGACTCTATCTTGGAAAAGCCCGAAACTCTTGAGGCTTTGTCCAATGATTCTTCCGCAATATGAAGTATTCCGCTTTGATGACGATCCCACGAAACGAAGAGTAGTGGCAATCCCACTTTTCATCTTTCTTCCCGAGTATGAGACGCTCACATTTGTATTTCCTTCTTCCTAAAGGAGTAGACCTTTTCATGAGGAGTTCGTCGGTGAACTCGCTCACATCGATCCTCTTCCTCCGGAATTGAGGACGAAGTTTTTGAGCAAATGCTCGCATCCTCCTTTATCCATGAGTGACTCATCTACCCTTGAGGATTTTACCATGGTTGATACTTGTGTTTCATTCCTCTCCGAGGACAAAGTGTTCAAACCCGGTATCTTACCTTTCAAGGAGTTCACTCTGGATATTTCTTAAGTCCAACACGGATGTTGTGACTTCTAAAGTGTGGATAATCGCTTGCCCACCCAACCACCTGTCAAATATTTGACACTCTTCTTTCTTATCCCATTTCTTCTCCATATCTTATCTCCTACAGGAGTGAAGATACCATCTTTGACCCCGGCATTTCTCATTCTCTTGCCTATATATCTCATCGGAGTGGAACTTCAAACACATTCAATGTTTATCCAAACTAATTGAATGAAAGTCCGATGGAGATTTTCTCTTCCACTTGCTCCCCCATGGACCAATGAATTCGGTCGAGTCAAGCTAGCTAATTCGGTTAACAAAAACAAGAAGCATTTCATGGGTTTTCACCCATGTTTCTATCTTCTTTCTACTTTCTAACATTAAGTGTGGGGAAACCCCACCGATGTTTGTTGTGTTTGCTCTCTCGTTGATTCCCCGAGATCGTGGATGATTGATGCTCGCTTTCTATCTTCAAATTCGCCCAATATCCGATCTTGTTTACTAACGATTATCTAGGGATATCTTTATAAAATCCTTTTGTGAAAAAAGATTTCGCTTCCACACTTGGCTAGTAGTATTACCTTTTTCCGTTCTATAGTTTCGCTATTTGCCGTACTTTGAATATTGAGGGCAATATTCAATTTAAGTGTGGGGAATTCTAAGCTTAATTTTGATCACATGTGTACCTTCTAGTACCCTAGCACCCCGTTTTGACCAAAATTTTTAAATTTTTATCGCTTTAAGTCAAGAATTTACATTTACAAGAACCGCTTTGCACAAAAATAAAGCATTGATGCTTCGTGTTAATGGTAGTTTAGTCTTGATTGGGCTAGAACAAGGGGAACTCACTCGCTAGAGTGTTGATCTAGCCGCTCTCTTAACAATTAGGCTAAGGTTTTACGCGTTGTGCAAATGAAAATGCTAAGCGTGGAGTAGTTGGTTCTCTTTAGAGCTTATATAAGTAATCTATGGCTTTTTCTCCCAAAGAGCTCTTAATTGAAACTAAAATACGCATGCTCATTGTCAAACTTTTAAACATTCAAAATCGCTTGTTACAATAAAAAGTTTCTAAGCAAAATTGATTTAGAGTCCGAGTTCAACTTTTTATTTAAATTTCCGAGAAAGCATACTTTCTTCAAATCTGAATAATGTTGCAAAATGAAAGTATCGTAAAGTGCTCGAATGCTGCAAAAGTTGCAAGTTTTAAGTTCAAGTCAAGTGAAAAAAAAAAAAAAAAAAAAAAATGTGATGAAAAAGAAAAAAATGAAAAAAAAATATATAAGAGTTATGGAATAAAAGCACTAAGTTGCTTATGAATAAATGTGCTTAAACTTGCTTTTTCTTAAATTTAAATCGGAAGTTGAACTCGTATTCATTAAAGTTGTGTAAAAGTTTGACGGTAATTTGGAAATCCTTGATTTCAAAGATCCCGAAAGCTCAGATACTATTCTCAAGGGTGAAAACTAGCCTCCTCAAAAGGACAAGCCGAGAAGAAAATCAACATGGAGTGATCTCACCTTTGAATCTCAATTTCTAAAGTATCGTTGGTTGGGTCCATTTAGGTTTAGTTTTAACTTAACGGTAGCTTCAGAAATCTTTGGAATCAATTCCGCTAATTCTCGGTACTATCTCTCGTGAGGTGTCAAAAGCCCGGTCACTTAAAACTAATGTTTTGGGATGTGTCGAGAAGAAAGCCGCTACATGGAAGAGGCCCTTTCGATCCTTAGACTTTCATCGTTTCCTGTGGGTTAGTACTTTGGTTAAGTGGATAACAACCATAACAAATGTCGATTTCAATGGTCAAACTTTTGAAAATGAGCACACACACTTAAATTGTATAAATTATGGAGTAAAAAGTTAAGTCTCGACTTACATAGATTATTTGTATAAGTAGTGTTAGCATTTTACAAAAAACGTTTGCACAATAAGTTTAAGCTTGGTTTGAGAGTATAAAAAAGAGGACGATTATAATTCTGAGACACCCATTTTTATGCAACCCGCTCTATGATGCCATGTTTTGATAATCAAGCATTTTATTTATTATCGTCTTGTTTAAATTTCTAGTAGTTGAATAAAAAGTCTAAACGGGTATTCTTGGTATTCTTGATCCTTTCATTACTTCATATGATCGGATTGCTAGGGACTAGCAATTGATAGTGTGGGGATTTGATGAGTGCTTATTCACTCATCATTCTTACCCATCTAAGCCCACAAAACGTCTAAAACACGTAAAATTTAACCAATTATGTCTGCAGATATCCTTGAATGTGTTTTTATGTATTTCTGTGTACAAAGGATCGAAAAGGACCAAAACGATTGAAATGAGCTCTGATTGGAAAACGGTTGCAGACGAGCCGATGATGATTTTCTACATTTTCAGAGCCCGGGATACACATTTGGGAGTGAGCTTGGGGAATCAGACTTAAAACCTATCCCTTAACCTAAATCATCATTTACCCTCTTCCCGAACCCAAAATTACCATTTTACCCTTTTTCTAAAAATCCTAAAACACTCTTTCTTTCTAAATCCTAAATTTTATTTAAAACCAATTATTTTTCAAAAATCTATTTTATAAAAGTTTTAAAAAAAAAATATATGCAAAGTTTTATTTATATAAAAGTTACTTAAACCATTTACCTTTTAGTAAAAAACGCTTAAACATAATACTTAGACCACTTTAAAACACTTAAACTTTTTAATAAAAACTTACTTAACCCATTTAAAAACCCATTTACCCTTTCTTCCCCATTTTACCCAAAACAGTAAAAACCAAACCCTCCTCGCCAAAACCCCGCCAAAACCTCTCATTCCCTCTGTCTTCTTCTCCCATCCCTCTCAACCACTGGTCCCCAGCTCACTCCAACCCAACACACCCACATGGGTCAAGTGCCACCTTGAAATCCCCAACACCCCATTGGAGCTCATATAATGGGCGGCCAAGATTGTTTGAGTGGTGCCCAAGGATAAATGAATGGCTCAGATGATAGCAAAAGAAACACAAAGGCATCCAAAGCCCTCTCGTCTCAAAGAAACAAGCACAAAAGCACAAGCTCAAGACCATTTTCAGTAGTATATATAGAGCACTTGTAGCCATTTTATAAGGCATTAGGATTTATTTAGGTTTTAGTAGTTTTTAAAATTAGTTTCTGTTTTGTAATTTATCTTTTAGTTAATCAAAAAGAAAAGTCTTTATTTTACCATATTGTTTATTTTGCTAATAAGCACTTTAAGGCTTATTAGCTTATTGCTTATTACTTACTATTGTCTCATTCATAAGTTCCCTTTTAAAGTTTTAAGTAAGTTTTACAAGTAAAAAATACAAAATCTGCTTTTTACAAATCAATTTTCAAAGTTAACACACTCAAAGGGGTGTTTGGTTTAAACTTATTTGTTGTCCAAAATCTTTTTACCCACTTTGACTCTCAAAGTCAAAGTGGTTTAAGGTTTAAACAAGATTGAAAAACAAGTTTAACTTAGATCCCAACATTTTTCAAGTTTGGTTTGAAACAAAAAAAAGCAAAACATGCTTTCTCGTCTGCTGTTACAAATGCAAGCCTCTAGGTCAGCTGTTTCAAGCCTGCTTTTCCCATTTTATTTTCGTCCAAAACTCTTCAAAATTGTTTTGCTTACATCTCCTCATTCCACTCTAGACTTAGGTATAGTTTATATGCACTTAGGATCCATCTAGCTTAGCTTAAAATTGCGTTTAAATTCTGTCAAACCCATTTTAGCTTAACTGCTTCAAGAAAGAAGTGTCCAAGTGGCCTCCATTCTTAGATTTTTAACTTGCTTATTACTTGATCTTAGATTATGAAATTTGGTATGCATGATGTTCAAGGTGGGCTAGTCAAAAGTAATTTTTATTTAATTTTACAACAGCTTTTTACAGCTTATTTATAAGCTCAAAGTACCCCCTTTTAACTGTTCGCTTTCAAAGACCTTTTGTCTGTACTCATCCTTAACTTATTTAGGTATTCCCATTAGTTTTTTTTAGAGCATCTTAGAGCTTATTAGGTCCCTTAGTTTATTTTAGGCCCCTTTACGACTTATTTAGTGCTTCGATAGTATTTTGGTCCATAGCTTTAGCTTAGGTAACTTTTAGATTAACTTAGTTTGTCTTAAAACCCATAGTGCTTATTCCCATAACCGCTATTCTCGCTTCTTTCCCCTTTTACTTGACTACTTTTTAGTTTTACCTAGCTTATTTTAGATTTGACATAGTGCTAAGTCCATTTTCCAAGTGCTTATTCATTTTTAAAATTATCAAATGTTAAAGGGATGTTTGTTTTTGCTATCATGTTGGACAAGCAAATAAAATCGCTTATTCCAAAGTTTGGTCCAAAAAGTTTTCACAAAAAGTTCTTATTTTGGTGTTATAGTTTGTTGCAAAAGAAAATTTCAAAAAAAAAAATAGTTGCAAAAGGTGCATAGCACCGTGTTTGAACTCGGACCTTTAGCTCACATACCCAACATACACACCAATCACCAACCTTCCTAGGGACTTTAATCGTTAGAATCTTGTGCTATTTATTATTTAAGTACCAAAACGCTTTTGGCCTTATTAGCTTATTTAGCTTCTTAGTTGCTTATTTCATAAAGTAGTGTACCTTTTTTATTTTTCTCAAAACCAAGATAACCTAAAGTATTTTTAGTGAAAATTTCGTGATTTTTCCAAAATCATTTTAGTATTTTTATAATTAAATTAGATTAAAGTAGTTTTTAAATCATAATAAATAATTTAAAAGTCGAAAAAATACCCGGCTTTTTCCTAAAATTATTTTTAGTCGCTTAGAACGAGGAAATTAGTTTCACGTCGTAGGCCTTAAATTGCATTAGTTTTACTTTTGAGGCTCCGATTAGCCCGGTTTTCACGCTTTTGCATATTATCACTCTAGGACTTGTAACTTAATTTTATTATTCCGATGCTTAGTAGTAGTTATTTTGTCATTTATTTTGTTTCCTAGCCTTAATTACGCTCCCGTGCTTTAATTTTAGAAAACATAATCAAAACAAAATTCCTGCACTATTCAAGCATTTTAATAACTAACCTCAAACCACCACACCACCTCGTTAGAAACGACCCGGGTAATCACTTGCCCGGTATCATTTATCGAGTATTCATGGGTTTTCATGGTCGACCTTCCTAAAACGGTTGATTTGCAATTCTCTCGCGCGTATTCGTATTTGGTATATATCTACTACATCAGGTAACTATATCTTGGGTTGACAAATGAAGAAACGGAGCTTAATTGGACTTCAATGGAGAGTTGGCATGGAAAAATGCAACGTAGGGGTCTCACCGTGATCACAGATGGTTTTCTTCATCCTAAAATGAAGAAACGGAGCTTAATTTGACCTTAGTTGGCATTAAATGCAACGATGAAGTCTCACCGCATCACAGACGGTTTTTCTTCCAAGCCCTACAAAGAACAACATAAGCTTCTCAACCACCTAACGATCTTTGTGCAGAAATTTAATACCATTTTTAAACAATTTCAAAATATTGTTTTGAAAATGGAAAAGATTGTTTTGAAAATAAATTAGACTTAATTTTGAAAATCACCGGACTTCATTTTATCAAAACTTAAGTCACTCAATCATCGACTACGGTCATCGATTGAGGGGGAGAGTGATTTAAAATAAAATATTTTCAAACAATATTTCTTCACAAAAGTCCGTTTGTACAAAATTTGTGGTGATCTAAAGATTTAATGTTATGTCATGGTATGATTTTTCTTTTGAATCAAGGTCTTTCTAAATGAATTTTTTCTCGTTTTATTTGATTGTGAAATTGTTTTATTTTACTTAAAAGATCTCTTAAAAACTATCATACCTAACACTAGCAATCTTTAATGTCGAAAAACTGTTCCTTATTAATCGTTTTTCTATATTAAATTTTGACACGTCTTTCTCTAAAACTTTCTAAATGATTTAAATCAATTGGGATCACAAATCTCAAGAGGTTTGAAATTTTTGATCGGGGGAGAGATAGTGATTTAAATCTCTTATCTATTTAAATGGAATTGGTTTTAGTCCTTTAAAGGCACTCCTGCCTCCATGTGCCAAACGATTTCAAATATACAATGCACATGTTGAGGAGGAGCATTTAACCAAAAACCAGAAGAGTATTTAAAATGTGCATTTTCTCCCATGTTTTCTAAACCTCATTAACACTTTGGGATCCAAAATCTCAAAGGGTTTGATATTTTTGATCGGGAGAGAATTTGTGATTTAATTATGTTTGATTAATGATGATCGACTTGATTCAAAAGTGTATACCGCTTCCTCCCATATGTGCTAAACGCTCAATCTTGAAGCACATATTGAGGGGGGGCATTTCAAAAGAAAATAAACTTTCAAGGTACAATGATTTCTATGTTTTAACATAAGTACCTTGATTGATTTTCTAAATGGTTTCTTAATGGATTTTTTGATCGTGGATGTACTTCAAAAGAACTCTTTCCTTTATGTGATAAAATGATTTCAAATATCCTATGCACATATTGAGGGGGGGAATTTACCATGAAAATCAAATGGCTTTTTCTATGAAAATTGTGATCAAAGAAAATATCAAAGTCCTCTTTCTTCCAAGTGCTAAACAATTTCTAAATCATATGCGCATGTTGAGGGGGATGTTTTCTAAATGATCAAAACTATTAAGGTACAAAATGCTTTGATCTCGTATCACAAGTACCTTGATTGTTTTTCCAAATGATTTTTCAATTGGTTTCGAGAAGGAATGAATGGTACAAAAAGACCGACCAATTTACTTTATGCATGGTGTTATAAGGATGGTTAGGTTAGGTATTCTTTCCCACGATCCCGCCAGAGCCGGAGGGATCTACCCAGGGACAATCCACTAGATAGTGTAGAGTCCTTAGGTATAATGAAAAAGGAGAAAAGTGAGATTTGGGAAGAAAGGACCGAGATAGAGCTAGAATCGGAATAAACCCAACAAGGTTCTAGTAATGAAGTCTCTAGAAAGATCAAGGGGTTGAAGAATGAAAAAGAATTAAATATGAAAAGGGTGAAAAGAAATAGCCCTCCAATAATTCAACCTTAGGCAAGAACCGGTTCAATACATATGCATGGTGGTTTTGCTATTGAAGACAAGACGTCATGGACCCATGACGAATCCACTAAACTTCCCAAAGCTACTCAAGTTCCTCTTAAAAGGACTTGTTTCATTCTCATGGGGAACCGACATAATCTATCGACTTTCTCTTAGAGATTGTTGATATTGAAGAAGGAGACCCTCTCCCTAGTCTCCGGCATAGGAACCAAATGTGCACGATTGATTCTAGAGCCAAGAGATCATCCACTATATCTCATTAGGACACTAAATTAATGAAGACTTGCTGTTTCACACAATGTGGAAAGTAAGTATATATTAAGAGTCTTTCGCATTATCCTTGTGGTATTGCCAGAACATCCGAGTGATATATTAAATATATTCACGATGAAGATGGAAATCCTTCTAGAGCCAACATCAAATAAGCTCTCGGGTGACATGAGATCTTTCCAAAAGATCAAGCTTGTGAACGGATAGAAACAATGAGATTCATCTTGAATCAACCTTGGTCCGAAGAAATGAATTGGATTTTGGAAAACTGTTCAAAATTTTCTAGCATCAATGTATCATGTTTTCAAACACAATTTCATTTTAAAAAATACTTGGAAAAACCTTCAAGTGCAAATTTCTTCCTTTCTCTAGCACATCAATGTGTACTTTTTCAAATACAAAGTATTTATGATTGAAAATTGATCTCTCTCATAAAACCTTCGTCGTATTGCAAAACTCTTTCTTCTAAGCAATACGCAATTGTTTTCAAATCAATTTTTCATCAATCGCTGAATCTTAATTCGCCGGTTCACTCACCCGTTGTCTCTTTGAGACGCTCGTTTGAGAACAGCCAGAAAGCAGCCGCGAAACCCCTGCCAAGGAGATTCTCGGAATTCTACCGATCACGTGCAAGACTTTTTATCGATCAACTGGGAACCGTGGGCGTGTATTCAATTCAACGAAAGTGATCAAAGACACTTTTGTGCGCTTTATTGCTGGTGTCGTGAGTGTGTACACCTCACGACAGTACCGACGAGCATGACTTGTGCATATCTACGTAACCCGGCTCATATTTTTATACTATGTTTCGCCACGCCAATCAGCAAATATCATGAGCCAAGAAGCTTTTGCTACTCGATGAAAAGATGTCATGATCCGTGAAAGTGTGAGCATGTCGGTCCAAAAGTCATTAAACATCACATGATGGCAACACAACAAAGGTTGATCCGTAGATTTCATCATAGCCTTATAGTTTTTATTAGAAGTGATGGTCATTCACATTTAGGAACTTTGTAACGGTGTTAGATATCGATAGAATAGTCATCGGCTCGTATTGGGCTAAGCTAACTGGTTAAGAGTTAAGCTATTCTAGACGTTTATAAGCTTAAGAATCCCAAGCCTAATCCAAGTCCAAACCGGTCATGGAAAGCCTTTTAGGGCATCAAGTCCTTGGATTCATAATACCCCTCAAATGGTCATTTGAGGGGTGTGCTTGAAAGTGTGTGTGTGTGTGTGTTTTTCCTTGAATCAATATACAACTTATTGTTTTCATCTTCTTTCCTTTATCTCTCTATATACATACACGATCTATACCTCAAGTCACCAAGTTCTATTCTTCATCTTTCTTATACACGTATGTGTTTGGTTTAGTATTCTACTTAATAACTGCTACGTGTTAACGCGGGTATTTGTGATAAGGTTGATAAAAGGGCTTACAATTGGTATCTATCGCCTAACAATGGTTTATGAGTGTTTGTGTTTGTTTTGAAGGGTTACGCCAAAGCTCTCGCTTTACATATTTGTCACGCTAAAGCTTTAATTTTTGCACTTAAATTCAAGACTTTGTGGTTTAAGGTTTATTTGGTGCTAAAGTTTTAGTTTTTTGCAAAAGTTCAGCTTTACGTGTTTTAAATCATTTTTGAACTCGCTTTGGTTCATTGGTCATTTTACCGTAATCTTATCTAAGCACTTTGGGTGAAAAAAGGTCAGCTTTGTGTTATTCGAAAGTGTTTTAAGGCTATCCGCAAGAGAAATCGCTTGAATCATTGAAATTTTACGTAGGTCAAAACCCTAGTTCTACGCCAGAAGAAAGTCAACACCCTATTTCTACGATAAGGTTTTGGTGCGCATTCTTCGAAGTTATAACGACACTGCTGCTTCCTCACTTGGATAAGTTTGTGAACACTTCGACTTTTGGATATCTTTTACACCGTGATAATGTAAAGGATTTTTGCAAAACCCTAATCTACGAGATAAGCTTAGACTTACGCCAGAGAACACTTTACGCTAAGTATTTCTTACGCTTAAGCTTGTTCCACGATAACTAAATCTTACGCATAAGTTTTTCTACTTAACTTTAAACTTACGCGATAAGCATTTCCTATGCTTCAAGGAATCCTACGCTTAAGCCATCCTACTGTAACCAAATCCTACTCAGAATCCGTTGTTCACGCCTAAGCTCTTTCTACATGATAAAGGTTTAAAAAAAATTGGTCAAAACGCTCAATTTTACGCGAAATTCAAATTTTGGTTTAATCAGGAAAATTTTGGTCAAAAATTCAAATTTTTTGGGCCTAAATTCAAATTTTCGGTCAAATTTACGCCAAAATTGTCATAACTCAAATTATTCATAACGCCTAGAATTGATTTTTATAGTGAATTTCAAATTTTGGGCTTAAATTTTTAAGAACCAAGGTTACGAGTACGACTTTCAAAAACACCTCAACCGAGCTTAATCTTCATCAACCACAACTCCTTTATCGTTGAATCGATCCTACATCAACTTTATCATACATACCTTCCTCAATGGCAACTCGCGTGATCGTCTCAAAACTACTTTCTTTGATTCATTCTTCAACATTAGTCCATCTACACCAAATAACAACAACCAATGGATTTCATCGTATAATCCGCATTTGCTCAATCAAGTATGCATATGGGTCAAGGAGGAAAAATGGTTGATGTTATTGGGAATCAGAATGGATTTGCTACGGGTATACAGATGGGAAATCGATGCAATATGCGTGACAGCTTGATGGATATCAAGGGGGTCGACAGAATCGTAATATGGGATATCAAAATGGGAATAATCGTTTTTATGACTTCGGTTCAACAAGCTACCTCTGACAATCACAACAAAGATTCAGGATATTTTGATCCGTAATGCAAGTGTCAAACGACCGACGGCTTGAAAGGATCCAGCATACATGTTGATGTAGCAGCACGTAAAGAAGAATCGGAATTGAATTGACCGATGTAGAATAATGAATTCATGAATCCAAGACGGGCACATAAAATCAATGCGAAACTCCTACCATACAATCAACCAATGGACTCAACATCAAGCGTAATTTGATACACCTCCAGCCTATGACACGATTCACTCAATGAGGTACCAAATTATAGTAATGTTGCTAATCGCTTTACTATGATGAACAAAGATTCTCGGACATTAGCACCTACTTATGATACATACTGACAATCCAGTTGTAGCAATACAAACTCAAAACTCCGTGATGTGATCCTAATGGCGGCCGTAGGCACAAAATACCGAGATCGATGAGGAAAACCGCGCTTATTTTGAATCATTAATCAATAATTGTGGTATTGAGATTGAGAAAAGAGTAAGGTCAATCATGGGTTAAGGCCGTAATCTAAATTGACCGCTAAGCTTGAGAGTTACAAAGAGAATGCAAGAGCCTATGAATTTCATACAAACAAAATATCTGAATTAGAAATTGGTTATCGAGATTCTCGCTTTAAGAGAAAAACATTGCAAATCAAGTATGATACACTTGATGAGAATCAACTTAAAAATAAAATATTTAAAACAAGGAAATTTCGAACTAAATGACCAACTTTCTAAAACAAAAAGCACTATTTTCTCGATCTTGAAAAAAAAGAAGAAAACAAATTGATTGCCGATTCTTCAAACGAAGATTCTCTTCTAGATGAAATTCTGGACAAAAATGAAACAATAAAAAAATTTGATAATTTGCTTCTTACAACGGGTCATTCCGCTAAGACAAACAAGATGCTTTCTAATCAAGTAAATCCGATTTTTCATACTTCTCATAAAATGGCTTTTGGTAACTCACCTCCTTGTTTTCAAGAAAGCTCAAAAATCTCAGAATGTGTTAAACAATGGAAAACCTTTGCATGAACCCATAATTGTTCAGTGATCTCTTTGAAACGTTGGAACTATCCGAGGAGAGTAGATCAAAATGAAACAAAAGAATCCGTGATCTTAAACCATTGATTATAACAAATGGAACAAAAATTAATGAAATTACTTTGTTAATCAAAAGAACAATCAACGCTTTCCACCACCGACCGCGAAAACCGCTCAAGTTTCTATCGCTGAAGCTAGCCACTTGTGAATGACCACCGTAGGAACTTAAAACAAAATTCACACACCAATTGCAATTTAGATCAGAGAATACAAAGGATTCCCGGTCGTTAAGTCCCACGGAGGATGACTGGTGTTTAACACAATCAGAGGTCGAATAACCACTAAGGATAGTGATCAGTAGGTATTTTGAGTTTTTTATAAACTACAGAAGATTAAAGGAGATTAAAAAGTTAAACTATCTTAAATAAACGCTATCACTAATTTTATACAATGATGTTTTTGTGTTTTTATAAAACTAAATAACTTAAATAAACTATCTTAACTAAAATGTAACCTTAAATTATCTAAAAACGTTACTTAAAATGGAAACGTACGTTACGTTTAAAAATTACGCTGGAGCGCAAGACAAAACGTAAAATTTATGAAATAAAAGGCCTACGAGTGTAAAACCAATTTTCTTACGTACTATATGATAAAAGAAATTTTTAGAAAAAAGATTTGTATTTTTTTTGACTTTTATATTATTTATTATGAATTAAATAAGATTTTATACTAATTAAATGTTAAAAAATACTAAAAATAACGAGAAAAATCTGAAACTTTTTGTAAAAATACTTTATACTATTACAAATTTATAAAAAAATACAAACACCTAAAAGCTACTTTAAATAAGCTCTAAAATAAGCTAACTATACTTAATAAGCTAAACTAATAAAACGCGGTATAAGAGAGTAACTTGTGCAAACTCGGCAAATAAAAGACCCAAGGGCTTAATGGTTCCGTGTACACTCACTATCACCCTCACAAAGGGGAGGTCTCGTTCGAGCCTCCTACCCCCTTTTTGCAAAAATATTTTTTTTCTAATTTTATTTTACAAACTCATTAAGCACATGAAGATAAGCACTTTTCTCAACTACACCTTTTACAAAAACACCGATAAGCATCAAATAAATTTTATGCTTTTATCACAGTTGGCTTTTATAGAAAATAAGCACAAGTATTTTAAGCTAGATTGATTAATAAGCTTATAATGAGCAAAGATTGATTGAAATAAGCTAATACTAATGAATATAAACTAATGTGAACACTGAATAAGCTCAAGAACTAGAAATAAGCACTTAATAAGCACAAATAAGCTAAAACTCACTAATCGCTACAGTGGTAAATGGTTTGCTAGGTACTTTATAAGCTACTTTTAAGCTATGTAATAAGCTAAAAATTGGAAACCAACTTTGGATTTGACAAGATCACCGCTAGGCTTTCCAAAAAGCTAAAGTACAAAGATTAGCTTATACTAATGAGCTTTTAAGAAGCTCTTGAAAAACTGATCAACTCGACCAACCGATACATTTAGACAAAATGGACAACTAAAACAATCAAGTGCTAAGCAAATAAGCTAGGATTGGATAATAAGCTCTTGAAACCTTGAGTAAGCTAGGTGAGCTTCTCAAAAGCAAGTTTACACAAGATAAGCTAACTAATGAGCTCTATGAGAGCTTATGAAGTTAGTACCAAACCTCGTCAAGTAATGGCACTTCTACATGGTATCCAAATCAAGTTTAAAATAAGCACTCTACAAGCTAATTAAACCGATCTAGTATTTTATATTTTTGTTAGCAACCAAATTGATACCCTAAGAGCTTTTAAACTGAAACTCACTATTGAACACACAATGAAATTCCAAGTTTTATTCAAAAATGAGTATTTGGAAAATTTGACTTTTTAAGAACACTACAAGTTTGACTTTATTGAACTTTGGATCCAATTTAAGGACTCATGTTGTTGCTTAATGATGAAATGACACTGATTCAAGGTTTGTCTATGTAATTTAAACTCAAAACAAGAGATTTCAATTCCAAACCACAAATGATGAGCAGTTGAGAATGATTTCAATGATGTTTGACTTCTAGTGCTAGCAGACACAATATCTTGACTCAAATGAGCTCAAGTATACTTAATAAGCATGAACCAATACAACTAAACCACTGAATAAACCATTATGACAGAAAAGATCAAGAAATCCAAACACCTCTTTAACTATTGCTTTATAATGAAAATTAAACTAATCACTAGATTATCTAATTTTACCAATTAAGCTAAGTTAAGTGAACCTAATTACTACTAATTAACATATTTAAGCCATTTAATGATCACAGGTTTAAATATGAGCACATACAAAACCGTATAGAAATATGAAAATGGATAACAAGCTCACAACTGCTCCAAATTGCTTTGTAGCTCAAACCAAACCATACATCACCATTTTAATCCATTTCCAACCCAAATACATCTCAGAACACCTCGCATCCATGTCCAAACTTATTTGAACCAAAATGCCTTCACATTGACTTTTGACCTTCAAATGAACTTGATTGAAATTGATTTCAAGCTTACAAAAGCTATAGCAGCTTAAGTAAACTTTTCTGAACTCAAAATAAGCTATGGGAAGCTTGATTTCAAGAGATTGAGTCTAACATTTGGAACAATAAACATGGGAATATGCAACTTTTATAGAAACTTGAATTAACACTTGAAAACAGTTTTAATACATTCAAACAACTTAATTTGATATCATGAAACAAAGTATTACAATTTAAAGCTTAATTAAAGACATAATTATGAAATACGACATACAAGAAATTAAAAAACTAAGTTACTTCCTTCTACTCTGTCTTTCTTCTTCTTTTATGCACCAATTGAGCTCCACGTGGCCTTCTAAGATAATCCCACCTCTTTTTGTGGCCAATGGGAGAGTTTTGAGTGTATTGGCTATTTTAATCATTTTGGCGGGAAGGCTACTTTTGACTTGTTGCTCGTGGAAATAGCTAGGGGGGCATTAATTGTGGGGTTGAGTGAAGGTAATGATATGGTGTGGAAAGATGGTGTGATGGGAACAGGTGAGGTTGCGGGTGGATGGTGGAGAAGAAGGTGGAGGTGGAGGGAAAGAGGTTTGTTTGGTTTTGTTTTACTGGGGTCCAAAAGAGAGAAAGGGTCAAAAGGTTTATAAGGTGGAGGTCAAAATAGGTTTTGACAAGGCATAGTTATATTAATGACAAGGGCTTATTTGTAACTCTTCCAAACTTGATGGGCCATTCCTGCCATTTTCTCAAAGTTATCACAAGGATCACTTTTGCCAAGTTCCAATAGTACAAGGACCAATTTTGACATTTTCAAATTCTCCAAGGACCAAACTTGCCAAATTTCAAAGTTCAGGGACTAAAGTTGTAATTTTGTAAATTTGAATCTCAAGGACCAATTTTTGACAACTTAGAATCCCTAGGACTCAAAATGATATTTTCTTTTTATTTGGTTTACTAGGACTGCTTTTGACAACTTTTGAAACTTGGGGACTAAACCGCCAATTATGCAAATTTGATACGCTTTTCACCAGATTTTGATATTTTTGCATTTAAAACACATAAAACACTTATTTGTGATATTTTTATCATTTTGATATTTCAGTGTTTTCGATGTTTTGCAACTAATTTGTACAAAAATGATGAGTATTTAGACACTCATCAATCCCCACACTAAGATATTGCTAGTCCCTAGCAATGTTTTAAGAAAATTTAATGGATTTCATCTCTTTACCAAAAGCCATTACTTCTAGAGTAGCCAAATGTTTCAGTTCAAGTAAGAACTTTGGTACACCGATAACCATGTGATTTTGAGCAAATCATAAACCATATAACGGATTTGATTTGTCTTTACCGTAGCCGCACTTTTCCGACTAGCCAACTCTTAGATAAATTATCAATATTATCTTTGGTGAGTCGATTACCAATTATGGTTTTTCCACCGCCTTTACCACAAGCCATAACCTTGCGGCTAGCCAACTCTTCACTTTTTAGGATATGGTGAGTTGAATACCATACAATTTTGGGCAAATTGCAAGCCGCCAACGGATTTGAGATATCTTTACCAAGAGCCGTTTGCTCCTGGATTAGCCAATCCTTTGTTTATTAGACAAGGCGATCGATAACCAAATGAGTAAGTGTAAACACTTACTCCAAAAAAATTTTGGCCAAAAATGGGGAATTAGGCGTATAATTACATGATAAAATTCGTGAGAATTCCTCCCACACTTAGAAATGAATATTGCCCTCAATATTCAAAGTACCGGCGGTTATGCCGAAACATAGAACGTAAAAAGGAAATACTACGGCCATTATTTAGAAAGATGATGATTTTTTTTTTTTTTTTTATATACAAAACATGGGGAAATCCCCCACCCCCAAACTAGGGTGGTAGAAAATAGAAAGAATTCAGAAATATGGGTGAAAACCCATATGGCATGCTACTGTTTTTGATTCCCGAATCACTAGCTTGACTCGATCCCCGCATTCATTGGTTCATGGGGAAAGTTTGTAGATCCGACAATCACAGAGGAATGTCCTCTCCAAAATAATGCTTCAACCGATGACCATTCACTTTAAATTTTGGACCATCGGGTTGAGATAACTCAATGGTGCCATAAGGATAAACCTTAGTGATAGTAAATGGACCGTGACTAACGGGATTTAAGCTTTCCGAGAAAATCTTCAATCTTGAATTGAAAAGAAGGACTCATCACGACGTTGAAAACGCGGTTCTTGATTTTGGAGTCATGAATCTTCTTTGTCTTTTCTTTATAGATCAAAGAGTTCTCGTGATGCTTGATCACGAGTTCATTTAATTCATTCATTTGAACTTTCCTGATCACCACCGTCTCAATATCGAAGTTGGCATGTTTCAAGGCCCAAGATGCCTTGTGCTCTAGCTCAACCGGCAGATGACACGCCTTCCGCATACACAAGCTTATGGAGTACACCCGATGGGTGTTTTATAAGTCTGTCCTGGGCCCAGAGTGCGCCATCTAGCTTATCCGACCAAGAGGCACGTTTTCACCAACCGCCCTTCCGTAATTTTATCCCGGTTGGAAACTTCCACTTGCCCACTTGTTTGGGGTGGTACGCAGTAGAGAGACGGTGAGTTACACCATACTTCGCATGACTCTTTCAAACCGGTCATTGCAGAAATGCGCACCACGATCACCGTATGGCTCGTGGAGTTCCAAACCTAGCAAAGAGAGATTTCAAGAATTTTACAACAACTCGGGCATCGTTGGTAGGCAAAGCCTTAGCTTCAACCCATTTTGACAAGTAGTCAACGGCCACGAGTATGTACTTATTACCGCTGAAAAGGGAATGGCCCCATAAAGTCAATGCCCCAGATGTCAAAAATCTCACACACTTGAATGGCGCTTTGCGGCATTTCATTTCTTTGTGAGATATTCCCGGACGCTGACAAGCGCCACAGCTTTGACAAATTCATGGGCATCCTTGTAGATTGGGCCAATAGAATCAGGAATCAAACACCTTCTTGGCGGTGTAGTTGGGGCTATGATGTCCCCCAAGAGGTCCAAAGATGGCAAGCTTTGAGAATGTCAATAGCTTCCTGACCATATACACATCACGGATGACTTGATCCGCACGCATTTTGAACAAGTAGGGTCGCCCCAAAAGTAATGTTTAACATCCTTGAAGAATTTGTTCTTCTGTTGGGACGACATCCCTTTCACTATGAAGTTACCCGCATGGTAATTTTGAAGTCAAGAAACCATGGGGTAGTATAGTCTCCACGAAAAGAAACCGCATTGAGTGTCTCGAGAGGAAATGTTTCATTTATTTCCTTTTTCTCAAACACATCCTGGTGAGGGTTCTCTAATCGGGATAGATGATCGCCAGCCTAGGTTCTCCCTTTTATCACGTATAATGATATCAAATTCCCGAGGAGGAGAACCCAACGAAGCAATCTCAGCTTTGCATCTTGTTTTGCAAAGAGATATTTAAGAGCCGAGTGATCCGTATACACTACGCATTTGGTCAAGATGAGGTATGGCTGAAATTTCTCAAACGCATACACCACGCCTAATAGTTCTTTTCTCGTAGTGGTGTAATGGGTTTGAGCTTCATAGTCTTACTCAGAAAGTAAAATGCTTGTGTTTTATGCTTGCCCCAAGACCCACCGATAGCAAAATCACTTGCATCGCACATGAGCTCAAGGGTAAATCCCGCCGGGGCAACTAGAATGGGTGCTTCCGTAGTTTTTCTTTAGTGTTTCAAAAGCTTCGACGCACTCAGGAGAGAAGATAAAAGGAGATTCTTTTTCAAGAAGATGGGTCATAGGCCGAGCGATTTTGGAAAAATCCTTTATGAATCTACGATAAAACCCGGCATGACCAAGGAAACTCCTAATACCTTTGACGGTAGTAGGATGAGGCAATTTAGCAATAACATCAACTTTTGCTCTATCGACCTCAATCCCGTTTTTCGAAATCTTATGGCCAAGGACTATGCCTTCTTTGACCATAAAGTGGCTCTTCTCCCGGTTTAGACATAGATTGGTGTCTTCACACCTTTTAAGCATTTTGTCTAAATGGGAGAGACAAGTCTGAAATGAGTCCCCAATGACCGAGAAGTCATCCATAAACACCTCCATTGTTTCCGCGATCATGTCGTGGAATATGGCCATCATACATCGTTGGAACGCCAGAGCATTACATAAGCCAAAAGGCATACGCTTGTAGGCAAAAGTTCCGTATGGGCAGGTGAATGTGGTCTTCTCTTGATCCCGTGGATCAATGGGGATCTGAAGTAACCCGAGAAACCATCAAGGAAACAATAGTATTCGCTTCCCCGCTAATCTCTCAAGCATCCGTCCATGAAGGGTAGAGAAAATGGTCTTTACGGGTGGCGCCATTCAACTTACGATAGTCAATGCAAACACGCCATCCCGTAACCAATCGAGTTGGAATTAACTCGCTTTCTTCATTTGTGACAACAGCTATGCCACCCCTTTTGGAACACGTGAATCGGGCTAACCCAAGGACTATCCGAGATTGGGTAAATCAATCCCGCATCAAGAAGTTTGATAACCCTCGTTTGATAACATCATGGATTTTTGATTTACTCTTCTCGATGTTGAATCGCTGGCTTGAAGTCATCCTCCATCAAGATTTTGTGAGTACAAAACTCATGGTTGATACCCTTAATGTCGGAGAGTTTCCAAGCAATTGCTTGCTTGTGTGACTTCAAGACCTTTATGAGATTTTTCATCTTTACTCAAGTCTCGAGCAATAATGACTAGTAATTTATCATCACCTTCAAGAAATGCATACTCAAGATGAGGTGGTAAGTCCTTAAGTTCGACTTCAGAAATTCTTCGCTTTCTCAACCGACTTGACTTCCTTGTTATGAAGTTCGACGGAGGGAGAGGAGGAGAAGTGTCCTGATTTAACAACTTCTCAAGAATAAGAATATCTACCTCCGGATTAATCTCATGGTGATTAATCTCTTCACGAATTGCATCACTAGTGTGAGGGGTTGATGAGTGATCATCTTTAAGCATTTTCTCAATGAGAAGTATGTCCCCTCGATGTCAATTGAGCGGATCAATTTCCCATGGAACAGCATCACTAGCCAAGTATGCTTCAATCTCTTCCAAGATGAAGTCGCTTCCCTCAAACGGAGTGAGAGAAGGAGTAGAATTGGCTATGATAGGTTGAGAGGATGTGGTGGATTCCCACTCACGAATTATGAGAATAACCAAGAACTTCGAGAGTACTCTTCGAAGCAACATCAATGATATCTATTCGGTTAACCGACTCGTAATCATAGTTTCGGAGTACCTCAAGTTTGATCAAGGTTAAAGGTGTACCATTACCAACACGTAATGTGATTTCTTGCTCAAATACATCAATGAGAGCACGCCCGTTCTCGTGAATCCTCTTCCAACAATGAGGAACCCGTGGATCAAAGATCGAAATCAACAACTACAAAGTCACTGAAAATGGAACTTTCCTACTCACAAATACGCCCCTAATTCCAAGAGGACGGGATATTGTACGATCTACAAGCTCGAGAGTCATGCATGTAGGAGTAAGATCCGGAAGAGAAAGTTTCTTCCATATCGAATGAGGCATCGTGTTTATGCTTGCACCAAGATCGGCTAAGGCAAAGCATTCAACCATTCCCGAAATACACAAGGTAAGAGGAACTTTCCAGATCTCCAAGCTTCTCTGAAGCTTCTTCAAGATAATCGCAGCAGCTCGCTGAGAGGAGTTTTAGCCATTTCAAACAACTTTTCCTTGTTGCTTAACATGTGTTTGAGAGTTGATGCAAACTTGGGCATCAACATGATAGCATCCGCGCAGCTTATGTCAAAATGAAGTTCTTGGAAAATTTGAAAGAATTTTTCCATTTGATGACTCGCTTCTCGCGAGCTTTTGCTCATGTAAACGTGATGGGTAAGGAATAGAAGATTTGGATTTTCATGAGCTACAGGAGGTTCAAAACAACTCCGGATTGGATTTTGGTTTCGACAACCCGAGGATGGACATTGCTGGTACCTCCGCTATTAGTAGGAAGTTCCTTGTCCTTTGTCGCCAGTTCACTTTCCACTACCTTCTGAGAGAAGAAGAAGAGGTAGTAGGAATAGGGTCCATCATATGAAGTACCACTCGGTTGTGATCGCTTTGCACGCCCCTCGGATTAGCGATCGTGTTGCTAGGTAGTACCGAGCCCGAGGGTCGATCATTTAAAGACTTCTTTAATTCAGCGACTCGACTGACCAACAACCCGTTTGTCTCCTCTTGAGTCTTCATGAATTGCCTTAAAAGCTCATCGATGTTGACACAGAGGAGGTGGAGGGATAACTTGAGGTCAGATGTTCGATTATAGCCGAATTTCCTTGATTAGGATTCATATTCCCCGAAATTGATTCCCTCGACAAGTGTTTTGATTAAGATTTCCTTGATGTTGGAAACCTTGGTTGGGTCCGGAATAGAAATTACCTTGGTTTTGATAACCTTGGTTCATTCTTGGTTGGTTCCGATTCCGGTTAGGATTCGTTGAAACCGGTGGTGCCTCGATAAGTGTTAGCACGGTAGTTTGGTCATATTCCGAGGACGGTATTGATTACCTCCTTGATTTGAAGTACCAGCTATAGCATTAGCTTCAAACGGACTACCATCGGTGGCAGTACAGTTGTAGTATGCATGAGGACCACCACAAGTAACACAAACTTCAACTTTCTTCACTTCACCATATGATGGTGCTTGTGTGAAAGTGACTTTCTTTTGGTTAGCAAGAACCAAAGCTTGAACAATATCCGTGAGTTTGTCAATCTTAGCATCGGTGCTAGATGTACTCACGGAAGATGAAGTAGAAGGTCCAAAGATTAGACTCGAGATGATATGTCTTTGTACGGAAAGGACGGACCTGGGACTTGTTTTCAATGATTTGCAAGGCTTCTTTTGTGGTCTTGCTCAAGAAATTACCTCCCGCGGAGGCATTTAGAAGTCTTGATCCTTGGTTCGCACCATTGTAGAAAGTATCCATTTGCATTAACTCGTAAAACCATGATGCGGACACTTGCGGAGCAAGTCTTTGTAACGATCCCATGCCTCCCAGAATGATTCATCAAATCTTTGAGAAAATTTCATTATCTCATTCTTAAGACTTGTAGTTCGAGATGGAGGATAGAATTCGTTCACAAACTTTGTGACTAAATCTTCCCATGTCTCAATGGAACGAGGGGGTTGTTTCTCAAGCCAATTCCGGCTTGTCCCTCTAGAGAAATGGGGAACAAGAAGCTTGATAGCTTCGTGTGGGACATTCTTATACTTGATGGTAGATGCAATCTTGTTAAACCATCGAATGTGTGCATGAGGATCATCCCGCCCAAAACCATAGAATTGGCTTTGGGTTACCGATTAAGTAACCCGTTTTGAGCTCAAAAGTGTCGCCACATGGTCGGGACAACAATGGCATTTCCGTAACCCTCGATGGGTGCTTGGAGAAGCTCATTCATCGGCTTGTCTTCCGCCATTATGGCAGTGGTGGTGGTGGTAGACGCTCGCCACGCTGAAGGAGCGTAACGCCCCTACGCTCACGAGGAATCTTCCAAGTTCAAAGTGGACTTGTAGAACTGAAGAACGAAGCGCATGCACTAAGTTTAAAAATCAATTTTCAAAACAAATGCGAGGCAAACGACAAGTGAACTTAAACCAATAATCACAAATGAAATGGCTTATTTGAAAAAGGTACACCAAATCACAAGGACACAAAGGCAAGTTTTAAATCTGATGTTCGGGAACTTATTATGGTCGCACCCCAGCTAGGTAGTGCACTTTGATTTGCGGTGGTTGATTTTATGTATATTAAGTACCAATCAAAAGACGTAGGTAATGATTTGGCCGATGGGTTTAAAACTTTTGACAATATTTTTGGTATCGTCTCGCTTAACCAAATCGTATTTCTTTAAGAATCACCTTAAAAGAAACACAAGCTAGAAAACGCTATTTATTGTTTTGTTGTTTTATATATTTTTGGTGTTGTTAACACTTTAGGAAAAGTGTTAATGAACTTTTTGATTTATATTAACTTTACAAAAACTTTTTACAAACTGTGGTATATGTGCAAGTACGGGTCTGAAAATGTTTAGAACACGCTTACAGTACCTCAAGCAAGCGCCAAAATTTGATCGGCTGCAAAACCGCCAAGTTTTCTACGCGAAGCTAGCCACTTGTGAATGACCAACCGAAGGAACTTAAAACACCACACACCAATTGCAATTTAGATCGGAGAATACGTGGATTCCCGGGTCGTTAAGTCCCACTGAGGATGACTGTGTTTAACACAATCGAGGTGTAATAACCACTAAGGATAGTGATCAGAGAGGGTATTTTGAGTTTTTTATAAACTAATGTAAGATTAAAGGAGATTAAAAGTTAAACTATCTTAAATAAACGCTATCACTAATTTTATACAATGATGTTTTTGTGTTTTTATAAAACTAAATAACTTAAATAAACTATCTTAACTAAAATGTAACCTTAAATTATCTAAAAACGCATTTAAAATGGAAACGTGACGCTACGCTTAAAAATTACTACTGAGCGCAAGCAAAAACGTAAAATTTATGAAATAAAAGGCCTACGAGTGTAAAACCAATTCTTACGCACTATATGATAAAAGAAAATTTTAGAAAAAAGATTTATATTTTTTTGACTTTTATATTTTTTATTATGAATTAAATAAGATTTTATACTAATTAAATGTTAAAAATAAAAAATAACGAGAAAAATCTAAAACTTTTGTAAAATACTTTATACTAATACAAATTTATAAAAAATACAAACACTGAAAAAGCTACTTTAAATAAGCTCGAAATAAGCTAACTATACTTAATAAGCTAAACTAATAAAACGTGTATAAGAGAGTAACTTGTGCAAACTCTAGCGCCAAAGACCCAAGGGCGCAATGGTTCCGTGTACACTCACTATCACCCTCACAAAGGGGAGGTCTCGTGTTCGAGCCTCGCCTACCCCTTTTGCAAAATATTTTTCAATTTTATTTTTACAAACTCATTAAGCACATGAAGATAAGCACTTTTTTATAACTATTACACTTTTTTACAAAAAACACTCGATAAGCACTCTAAACAAATTTTAAGCTTTTTTACAAGCCATTTTTATAAAAAATAAGCACAAGTATTTTAACACTTAAATTGATTAATAAGCTAATTAATGTTAAGACAAAGATTGACAAATAAGCTAATACTAATGAATATAACTAATGATTAACACCTATCAAGCTCAAAGAATCAGAAATAAGCACTTAATAAGCACAAATAAGACTAAAACTCATTAATCACCGCATAATGTGGCATTTTAAATAGGTACTTTGTTACTTTGCTATGTATTAAGCTAAAATTGGAAAACCAACTTCGATTTGACAAGATCACCAAAAAAGTCAAAAGCTAAAGTACAAAGATTACTTAATAATAAACTAACGAGCTTTTAAGAAGCTCTGAAAAACCCATCAACTCGACCAACTCGACATTTAGACAAAATGGACGTAAATAAAACAATCAAGCAGCTAAGCAAATAAGCTAGGATCGGAGAATAAGCTCTTGAAACTGAGTAAGCTAGTGAAGCTTCTCAAAAGCAAAGTTTACATAAGATAAGTTAACTAATGAGCTCTATGAGAGCTTATGAAGTTGGTACCAAACCTCGTGTATCAGTGGCACTTTTCTATACGGTATCCAAATCAAGCCGAAAATAAGCACTCTACAAGCTAATTAAAATCCATCTAGTATTTTTATATTTTTGTTAAGCCACCAAATATTGATACCCTAAGAGCTTTTAAATGAAAACTTCACTATTGAACACACAATGAAATTTGATTCATCCAAACGTAACTTTAACACTTTGACCTTAAACCCCAACCTGCTTAATGATGAAATGACACTGATTCAAGGTTTGTCTATGTAATTTAAACTCAAAACAAGAGATTTCAATTCCAAAACCACAACAGATGAGTAGCTTGAGAATGATTTCAATGATGTTTGACTTCTAGCTAGCAGAACAATATCTTGACTCAAATGAGCTCAAGTATACTTAATAAGCATGAACCAATACAACTAAACCATCAATAAACCATTATGACAGAAAAGATCGAAAATCCAAACACCTCTTTTAATCCATCGTTTTATAATGAAAATTAAGCTAATCACTAGATTATCTAATTTTACCAATTGCTAAGCTGTTGAACCTAATTACTACTAATTAACATATTTAAGCCATTTAATGATCACATGAGCACATAAAAACTAGATAGAAATATGAAAATGGATAACAAGCTCACAACATGTCAAATTGCTTTTGTAGCTCAAACCAAACCATACATCACCATTTTAATCCATTTCAACCCAAATACATCTCTAACACTCTGATCCATGTCCAAACTTATTTGAACCAAAATGCCTTCACAGCACTTTTGTTGACCTTCAAATGAACTTGATTGAAATTGATTTCCCAAGCTTACAAAAAGCTATAGCGTTTTAAGTAAACTTTTCGAATCAAAAATAAGCTACGGGAAGCTTGATTTCAAGAGATTGAGTCTAACATTTGGAACAAGAACACGGAATATGCAATTTATAGAAACTTGAATTAACACTTGAAAACAGTTTTAATACATTCAAACAACTTAATTTGATATCATGAAACAAAGTATTACAATTTAAAGCTTAATTAAAGACATAATTATGAAATACGACATACAAGAAATTAAAAAACTAAGTTACTTCCTTCTACTCTGTCTTTCTTCTTCTTTTATGCACCAATTGAGCTCCACGTGGCCTTCTAAGATAATCCCACCTCTTTTTGTGGCCAATGGGAGAGTTTTGAGTGTATTGGCTATTTTAATCATTTTGGCGGGAAGGCTACTTTTGACTTGTTGTCTGCGGAAATAGCTAGCAGGGCGGCATTAATCAAGGGGGTTTGTGGGAAGGTAATGATGATGGAGTGGAAAGATGAAGTGATGGAACAAAGCGAGGTGCAGGGATGGCGAGAAGAAGGAGTGAGTGGAAAGAGGTTTGTTTGGTTTTGTTTACCGGGTCCAAAAAGAGAGAAAGGGTCAAAGAATGGGAGGTCAAAATAGGTTTTGACAAGGCATAGTTATATTAATGACAAGGGCTTATTTGTAACTCTTCCAAACTTGATGGGCCATTCCTGCCATTTTCTCAAAGTTATCACAAGGATCACTTTTGCCAAGTTCCAATAGTACAAGGACCAATTTTGACATTTTCAAATTCTCCAAGGACCAAACTTGCCAAATTTCAAAGTTCAGGGACTAAAGTTGTAATTTTGTAAATTTGAATCTCAAGGACCAATTTTTGACAACTTAGGAATCCCTAGGGACTCAAAATGATATTTTTCTTTATTTTGGTTTACCGTGGACTGCTTTTTGACAACTTTGAAACTTGGGGACTAAACCAATTATGCAAATTTGATACGCTTTTCACCAGATTTTGATATTTTTGCATTTAAAACACATAAAACACTTATTTGTGATATTTTTATCATTTTGATATATTTCTGAGTGTTTTCAGATGTTTTTGCAGTCTAATTTGTACAAAAATGATGAGTATTTAGACACTCATCAACCACACCAAGTGTTTCAAACAAAGTGTCAACACCACTTTCAAAACCAGTTTCAAAACCAGTTGCAACTCCTGTAGTTGTCTCAAAATCCTTTTCAAAAATCGAACAAATGTCTTCAAACAATCCTTTTAACACAAGTGATGCAAGAAGCATTTTAGATGACGTTAAAACTAGAATCGTATCTTCAAGAGATCACAAATCTAAAACCAATATTACTACTAACATCCGGTTTACTCGTCATGATGACTAAATGAAAAAGTTTTTGAAACTCAAATTGCCCTCCGCTAAGCGCCATCGGTGTGAGGGTAATTCATTTGAACAAGCTTTTAAAACAGCTGACTTTGTCAAGGAACATAAATCCCTGGTAAAGCAAGCTAATGAAAGTGTTGAACACATCAAAGTTTGGGAAAATTTGAATGATTCTCTTCAATATGTTATGTCTACTGATATCATGTCCATTAATTTACAAACATATTCTATTGAAGATCATGAAAGACTCCAACGAGACCTCCAATTGTTTCAAAATATGAAAATGCTCTTGAGAAACTTGAAAAAGAAAACGTATCCTATTTTAAACAGCCTTTATCGAAAAACCGAGGAATGGTATGACAAACTGTCGTGATGAGCATGCCTACAAGGACATGCAAGAGCAAAATGATCTTTGAGAGTTCACCGGAGAGTCTGGGGAAAGGTTGGATACTAAGTTTGCAAAACCATTGACCGAGAGAAAACAAATGTTCCCAAACCGGTTTCAAACCAAAATGTCTATTTCTCGGCCTCCAAAAGTCAATGAGAAAAATGATTTGTCAAAACAAATACTCACGACTTTGCCTATTAAAAAGAGAATTATCAAAGATTTTGAAAAACCTGTTTTTGATAAAGAAAAAGTGATTACACATGGCATTTCTAAGACTAGTACACGGAATGTGACCAAAAATCCAATTAAAGAATCATTTGGTTCTAACAACATGGTCAACAATCACTATCTAGAAGAAGCTAGGAAAAGGCACGACTAGGACGGAATTTTAGGTGCAACATCTAGGGTGATGAATTCTACAAGAGCTCGGGCACTACTAATCGTAGTAAACCATTACCTAGGAACACTCTACAAAAGACTAGGGATTGGCTTGCATCTAAGAGTAGTTAGCTAAAGAAAATGCTATGCCCTTAGAAAACAACACTAGAATTCTAAGTCTTTTTGAACAAGAATCAATGTCCACAAGATCAGAGTGACAAAGTTAAAGTCTTTGCTTTAAACAAGAATATTGAATTTGTTCGTACTACATGTAAAAAAATGTGTCTTTTCAGCTAATCATGATGCATGTGTCTCACAATATCTCAAGAAAGATAATTCTCGTACCAAGGCACAATCCACTAAGACACCAAATAGAAACAAGCCCGTTGATAAAAGACAAACAAAAGACACCTAATAGGATGATCTCTTCAGACGTAGTTATTCTAAAAATGAGTCTTCCACAGATCTCGATAAGAAAACAACTCTTAGATCTTACCTTAGGTGGATTCCCACGGGAAAAGTTTTCAACCAAGTTGGTCTTAGATGGATTCCTACAGGAAAGGTTCTTGATACTTGCACCAACACAGATAATAGTGAAACTCTTCTAGTTAAGGAAGTAGAAACCACTACAACAGTTGATAGTGATCACCCTCACCGTGAGGAATCTTGTACTTCTAACATCATATTTTGTAGAAACTCTTCTTTTTCAGCAGTGAATCAAATATCTCTCAACCCCTGCTCATCGAGGGTTCCAATTTCAAACTCTTCCTCTTCATTCTTCTATCGCTATCTTTGATTTTCCATTTCTTTTATAAAACCAACAA
The DNA here is from genome assembly GCA_910596185.1 of Chrysanthemum makinoi. Classification (NCBI taxonomy): domain Eukaryota; kingdom Viridiplantae; phylum Streptophyta; class Magnoliopsida; order Asterales; family Asteraceae; genus Chrysanthemum; species Chrysanthemum makinoi. The sequence continues at coordinate 205,573,211 of OU343223.1, read as the reverse complement.
AAGCAAAATACAAAAATAGAAAATTTTTCAAAAATACAAAAACAATATAAAATCAAAAATCCAAAAATATTCTTCTCCATATGTCTCTCGTATAATCGACTCAGACGCTTCTAGAAATGTCATTCAACAATGATACGGTATGTACGATGCTTGAACGAGAGATCTTTATTGTTTTCTAAAACATGTCGCTTTCTCAAAATTTTTCATAAAATGGTTTTCGATACTTCAAGATAAACGGACTAAAATGATGACTTTTGATTATTTTTTTCAAATCAAAACTCGTGCTTTTATAGTAAAAATTAAGTGTACGCTGCAGGCACTACACTTAAAACTGATGAGAAATCATCATCATCTTGAGCACCTTTTCAAGATTGTTCAAAAGATTTTCAAAAATTCAAAATACTTTGTGCTCAAGATAACTTACTCTAAAACCCTTTAATTGATTATGCTTTTATTAGGGGAGTATAAAACTAAAATGTTCCAAATTCATGCTTAAATCAAATCCGTTTGTCTCCAAAAGATTCTAAAATGTTGTTTAATCCGTTGATATAAAAATATCACTTAATATGCTATTTTTGAGAGGGAGGAGACGTGATTAAAATGTGATCAAAATCGTTGTTTGAATCTCAAAATGAGCTCACTCGACGGAACCAATGAATTGACAGGAATCAATGTTAGTAAATGTACCATCTCAAGAAACTTGTGATAGATATGCACTTTCATGGGTCTAACCTCCTTTTTCAAGGAGTGTTTACAACTTCAAGTTAGTTATTAGAGCTAGTTGTCACCTAAAACCAGACAATGGAACTCTTTAACTAGGCAACGAATCTGTCTCGTAGGAATTGTCTATCATGAGCCGATCAATTCAAAAGTGCACGAAACTCTACCCTATATGTGCAGATTTCTGTCAAAACTTATAAGCACATGTGAAAGGGGAGTGTTTCTGAAAATATAAAACTCGCAGAGTGTCTCAAACATGTTTTCTATCATAAACACTCTGTGAGATTTTCAAGAGAAATGGTTTTATGGTAACATGGGATAGTCATGGAGTTATAAGGTGACTAAGGATAGGAAATTGTTCCCTATGATCCGCCAGAGGGATCTACCCAAGGACATCACAAATAGTTAGTATTAGAAGTCCTTAGGAGTGATTGAAAAAAGGAGTAATGTGAGAAAGGAGAAAGAAGGGGTTGAAGAATTAAAAAGAAAAGTAAAAGAAAGGGTGAAAAGAAATAGCCCTCCATATTCAACCTTAGAAGTAAACCGTTCAATTCATCTCGCTATGGTTGTCACTAAGATGACGTATTGAAGACAAAGATGTCATGGACCCTGACGACCGCACTAAACCTCCTAGCCACTCAATTCCTCTCAAAAGGATTTGTTTCATTCTCCCTGGGAACCCTACATAATCTATCGACTTTCTCTTAGAGATCGCTGGTATTGAAGAAGGAGACCCTCTCCCTAGTCTCCGCCAGAAAACCAAAATGCACTTATTAAGTCTAGAGCCACGAGATTCATCAAAAGATCTCATAGGAACACTTGACATGACATCGCTTGTTGTTCATCAATAAGGACACAAGTGATATATTATAGAGTCCTACAGATCTTAGCAATTTGCAACATATGATAAGTTTTACATTTGTGATCTTCATGATTGAATGGAAACTCCCGCCAGCAACATCAAGTGCCTCGACAAGCAGTCACTTCGTAACTCCCCGCGGATTACGCTTTAGTGTGTCTCAAACGGTCTAATATGGGGTGATGCTTCTGGTACCTCAACGACTCATCCGAACTCAGAGGTGTATTTCGGTACATCGCGCATCTCACTTTGTGGGACTCCGCTTCAGAAACGCCTTTGAGAATTAGAAGATGTGTTTTCACACTATGTCATAACACCCTCGACATTCAAACTTGTAAGTGCCGGAATCCGCTTATTACTAACCTCGCTTATGTTTTCTTATGGAAGATCCGAGCGATGGATCGCGTGCACTCGCCACATGCTCATACCAAAAACACATGAAAGTTCTCATCATAATCAAAGGCTACACAAAGTTAAAGATGATTCTTCATCAATGAATCTAAAGAATCGAGAACTACATCATTGGTAACCAAAAGACAAATAGAAGTGTGAGCATGGTGGAGAAAGACGTGAGATAGCTAACCAACGAAGTTGACAAACAACCACATTAATCGATCACAAAGCATGAAGGAACAAAGAATCAAGTCTATTCTATATCTACACGCAAAGTTCAAGCTCAAGGAAAGTAAAGATCTTATCAAGTGGAGCATCAATTTGAATGACCACCCCTTAGGGGGAGATTGTTAGCCTTAATAGTTTTATTAGAAGTGATGGTCATTCACATTTAGGAACTTTGTAACGTGTGTTAGATATCGTGATAGAATAGTCATCGGGCTCGTGGATTGGGCTAAGCTAATTGGTTAAGAGTTAAGTTATTCTAGACGTTTATTAGCTTAAGAATCCCAAGCCCAATCCAAGTCCAAACCGAGCCCATGGAAAGCCTTTTAGGCATCAAGTCCCTTGACTAGAATACCCCTCAAATGGTCATTTGAGGGGTGTGCTTGAAAGTATGTGTGTGTGTTTTTCCTTGAATCAATATACAAGTTATTGTTTTCATCTTCTTTCCTTTATCTCTCTATATACATACACGATCTATACCTCAAGTCACCAAGTTCTATTCTTCATCTTTCTTATACACGTATGTGTTTGTGTTTAGTATTCTACGCAAAACTGTTACGTGTTAACGTGGTATTTGTGATAAGGTTGATAAAAGGGGCTTTACATTTACTGTGGCTGATGATCTCAAAGAAAGCTCGAAGATCATCAAAGATGTGGATCAGGTCAAAGACCTCCACTTAAAGTACAAATCAATGCGGACTTTAAAGAATCGCTACTAATGCACAAAGATTGCGGATTTGAAGAATTGAAGTCTACGAGCTTGGAACTAAAGACAAAGATAGAATGCTAGGATGAAAAATGTATTTCATGGGGTGACCTCCCTTAGGGGGAGATTGTTTGGAATTGGAAATTCCATATTAAAGTGTCGATCACCCCAATTATGGTCTAGCATATTTTAGCTTGTAGACTTGTAGTGATTTACGTTATTTATTAGTTAATTAGTTAGTTAGTAGCGTAGAATAGTTTAGTGTAACACCGTGGAGGAAGGACGGGTCTTTACCCATTGTATACCGATCCACGTGTCGCTAGGAGGTCGCTACTTTGTAACTATAAATACCCCTTCCATCCATGGAAGGGGTGGTGCTTTCAATCTAACTTTTCATAATTTTGTACATCAAGTCTCTACCAAGAAACACCCCTCTCTCTACTTTCTCTCTCTAAATGGCTAACATGTATTTCCATCATCCAAGACCACCAGAATCATCAAACTCACTAAATATTACGATCCCAACAAGAATCGTTCTCAAAGCTACTTAATGAACTATATTAGGTCAAATGAGGTTCCACATCACCATACTTACCGAATATTAAATCCACTACTTCAAGTTTATTGAAGACTACACGCGTAACCACTTATTAGGTTACGCCGCAGCTAGCAGATCTAGTGCAAAATACGGTGAAATAGAAGGTTACGGCGTAACTCTTATATTAGTTACGCTATAACCCATATCTGGCCTATAAATACCCCACGAATTCTAGCATTTCTAATCATCCCATTCCACACACAACAACCAGAGAATGTGGGAAAAAGCTCAAGGCAGGTCTAGAGGATCATACGGAGCCGTCTCCAAGGGAGAAATAACTCCCCTACGATAAGCATTAGCCTTTTATATTTTCTTTACTTTCAATTCATGTATTTCGTACCTTTGAATATTGAATTGGTTTGTATGATTAATATGAGCGGCTAACCACCTCTTAGCCGGCCTAGTTATGATTCCTTAATTGTTTTGTTTGTGTTTACTTTACTTCCACACAATTATTTCTAAGTGTATGCATGCATAGTTTATTGGTAGCCACCCTTGGTTCGGTAATTTTGAATGGCGGTAGAGGCCAGTTGCCTAGGAGATATGACCAACTCCATCCTAGGTGAGCGGGATGAGACTTCGGGAAGCGGTAAGATACGACCAATCAAGACCCTTTCTACTTGTGCAATTTGACCAACTGATCACCTATCGTTTGGATGAACTTAAGAATTAGGAGGTGAGTGTCTAAGTTCCTAACGGCCGGGCACTCACTATTATAAGTCTAGCATGTAGTGGTACTTAATGACTTGGCTTAGGGGACCGTAGAACAAAAGGACTTATGAGGGGACACCTGACTTCTCCTGTGGTGGCATCTTTGCCGATAGGTTAGGGCGAATTGACCAAAATGCCGCCCTCTCACTTTGACCACACCTCGTAATTGGAAGTAAGTAGACGATTATAACTAGCTAGGAGGATTAACTAGATTAGCACCACTCTCCTCTATTGATTTTCCCTTTACCATTTATCTGCTTTTATTTTATTCTACTTTAGTAGTTTAATTATTAATTCCTTATCAAAACCATTATTAAATCTGTGACACTTAGACTTAGTAATAATCCAACACATATAGCTCTTGGGACGACCTCGGCTTTCCCGATTACTACACTCACACACGACGGTACACTGCCCGTTAGTGCACTAGGGTAGACCATAGGTATTACGAGACTTTATAAATATTAATACATGGTCAGTAAAACCTGCATCAAGTTTTTGGCGCCGCTGCTGAGGAGTTATATTATAATTAATATTAAGTCTTTTAATTAAATTTAAACTTTTCTCACGATCATATTTCAAGTTTTCAGGTACCATGGAAGTTGTTAAAATCGATGACCTCACTCTTGAGAAATATTTAGCATTAACAAGGGAAGAACAAGGACCAGGGATTGTTAGGCGCTATCGCAAGATGCTCAATTCAAAATCAAACTCAATTCATGAGGGAATTACATGCAAATCCTTTATCCGAAGCATCACCGATGATTCCCATGAACGATAGACAACGCAATACATTGTCGTCACTTATTCAAAATTCCTGAGTCTCACATGACGCTATCATGTTACGTAGTATTCCCTATTTCTCTACTGAGCCGCTAAAAGATGGGTTGATCGACACATGGAACGGCCAACACTTGGCCTATCCTTAAAAAGTGTTTCATTCAGAGATATTGTCCTTCATCAAAGACGGCCAAGTAATTAGAAGAAATCCATAACTTCAAGCAAGAGGGTGATGAAACGTTATACCAAGCTTGGGAAAGGTACAACAAACTATTATACAAATGCCCGACTCATGACCTCAACACCCAACAAAAGGTGAACATCTTCTACAAAGGTATGAACATATCCTCAAGACAAATGATTGATTCTCAGGGACCAATTACTGGTATGACACCCACTTTGGCTTTGGAAACTATTCAAAAGATGGCAGACCACTCTCAGAAATGGCACAATAGAGGAAGCAACTGATGTAAGAATGGAGATATGGAAGGCCTTGCAGCAATAAACAACAAATTAGAAAGCCTCGGAAGAGAAATGAAGAAGCTCAAGGAAAATGTGCATTCCATTCAAGTAGAGCTTAAATGGAACTTCACTACTAAATAATGTTCCTCCAACGAGGAAGTTAAAAGGGTAAGAGAAGTTAAATATGGAAGAGAATCCCCTTTCAACAACTACAATAATAATGGGCCCAGATATCAAGAAAAATCTCCAGGATTCTACACAAGAATCAACAACAATCCTCCTAAACCTAGCCTTGAAGAAATAATGCACACACATCAAGAATCTACAAAAAAAGGGAGATAAACTCAAGGAATGGATGGTCAAAGTGAAGGAGGATACCAATATGAACCTACAGTGAACTGGATGTCATGATTAAAAACCTCAAACACAAATTGGGAAATGGCTAAAACCATGAACGAGTAATGCTAAAGCCATTGCCCGCAAAGCCATATTTGCGCAAGATAAAGCAAAGAAAGAAGCAGGCGATCCTCTATAACTAATGATCTTTCCGGATTAACTACCTAAGAGGATGATAAATTGGAAGACGACGAGGTCCTCCGAGCCAACTTCCCCGAGAAACAAGAATACCAGAAAGTTTTCTTCTCCCATGCACTATTGGTAACATTAAGATTCCCACATTAGCTGATTTAGGGGCCGGGGTAAACCTTATATCTACCACTTTATTTGATAAAATAAAACTTACCAATTTAAAAGAAACAACTATTATGATAGAAATGACTGATTCCTCTAAAGCTGTACCAAGGGGAATTGTGAATAATGTGCTTTTAAAGATTGAAAATTTTTTTCCCAACCAGATTTTGTGGTTATTGACATGGGAAGCAGAGAGGCTTACAATTAATTGTTGAATTTGGCCACTTGTATGGCTCAAATTAAGGTTTTGAAAAGCAAATAACTGAAATGAATGAATAACTTTTAGTATGAAAGAGCATATAAAACCAAAAGTTGAAATTTCTAATAATGTTGATGTTGTTAATGTTCAATCACTAGATCCCGCTCTTCACTTTAATCCTATAACTAATGATAGTAGAGAGAATGTTGATAATTGTAAGGTAAACAGGAAAAGATTGTCCAAGGTATTGAGGAAACTCCAGTTCCAAACAAACATTTTAGCAACTCGATGTTAACCAAGGATAACGAATCAGTGACAACATGGCCCCCGTATACTCGTCCTCAAAAATGTGAAAGAAAGGCGAATGAATGGATATACCCTTCACAAGGGTGAGACATGATATTGAATCAAGATTAGAAGATTGGTACAAAATAAGATTTGGGAACTCGAAAATCCATGGACCTGGTTAAGCAAAGAGTACAATCATCTCAACCGATACAATAAATGCAAGATCTAGCATAAGTATTACTAGTAGTCTTATTGTCAAGATGATGACCGTGAAAATCATGTGATGAATGGGTTTCACATGAATTTGGAACAAATGGCATCCGCAACACTACGAGGAAAAAGGGGTTTGATAAATGGATGAATGAGTGCCAACGAAGTGGTGGAAGTCGCCGGTCCAAAAGCTCTTAGAAGCCCCGCGGCTGGTCTAACTTAAAGACTTGTAAATAAAGAAAAGTGCTCTTTCGAGACAAACCCAAATTATCCTTTCTTTTTATTATTTCCATTTCTGTAGGGTTTTGTTTCTTCTAACCATTTTTGCAGGAAACGAGGAAGTAATTATTGTTGTAGTTTCTTGATTCAGAGTTACTAACAACTCATATATGTGATTACCGTAACCAACCTTTTCAAGAAGTAGAATTCTTGACGATTAATCATTACGACGTAATACCATCTCCATGGTTGCCAGTAACCACTCGCGGTACTTTATGTCAAGTTTTGCTGCCATTTACGAACTCCCTCATAAGAGTTACGACGTAACCTTCCTCTTCTTTAATTCTTTAATTTTAAAATGCAATAATCTTGTATTAGTATTTTAAATGAGCTTTGTGGGTGTGTTCGATGTAAACCCTCACGAGACTTCACTCGTTCACTTGGGACACCAAGTGGTTGAAAAGGCTTGTTGCATATGCTAAATGCAACCGTGATTCCTACGAAAGTGAGTTAGGTTTGTTTTTCATTTTTCTTTTTTTTTCTTTTTTTTTTAGAATTATGCTTGTCGGTATTGTGATTTCAGGGATTGAAGTTTGTTCATGATGCTTATACGAAGGCACGCCTCTATTTCAGGGCCTTCTTTCTTTTTGGAGCAAATTTAAGGAAAGTTCTCACTCTAATTCTACTTTTCTCTTCACCTTTATTTAATGCTTAGTACAAAAGGGAATTTGTACAATTCAAGTGGGGGAACGGGAGTAGAATTATCTCTTGAACATTATTTTGCCCTCGTTTTTCTAGTTTATTTTGAAAAATTAGGACATTTTTAAAATTTTGACATGTTTTTCTTAACCTAACTAGATTAGACCTTAGCCGAGCACATACAACCCTTGATATATAATGGTGAGATTAGCCTTATCCGTTTCCAATATTTTACCCCAAATCCACCAAATTATGAGAGGTGCCAGAGTTGTAAACTTTAGAACTTGGCCTTTGCATCATTTGAGACCATAGACGAGGTATGTTGAGTTAGCTCGATGTATTTGGACTTTTCAGTTTTAGAAGGCAATATTATAGGATTATCACCCAAATGGCCTACCATTGTGTGTCTATCGATTAGTCACCTCGACTTCTCGACCCCATGTGAAACCCTTTTGTTGCACTCACCTTTAGTGCAAGATACCCCTAGATACACCCCTCCGAGCCATTCCTTTCATCTTGTCAACCCAATATATTGTTTCAGGATACCTATACACCTTAGCCTACCATGTAGTCTTTATTTGTGATTGGGAAGTTATCATTTGCCTAAGTTCAAGGTTCGAGTGGAAAGGTTCAGAAATCACGCTTTCATCGACAACATTCTCAA